>CM057009.1:159755823-160434989 GCA_029891345.1 Dryococelus australis
GCGAAGGCCGTTAACACTCAAGTTTAATACTGTGAAAACATATTTTAACATTGTGCCGTTCAGCTGGCCTGAAGGAAAAGTGTTTTGTAATGTGCATTTGTTAACTGGGAAAGTGAATGTCAGACACTTAGTGAGGTAGATTGGACCCTCGCCAGTCGTTTCACGCTGGGGGTTTCATTACATGATGTGCATATACCCACTTTCAAATATGTTTATATTATTTTTAAATAATTATGTAGTAATGCAAGTGGGGTTCCTAAGCATGTGAATATTTACAGACATGCAGATAGGTAAATATATTTTGCAAACTCTTAGGAGCCAGACAGTCTCGCTACATATTTAGTTTGCAAGTGACATTTCTAACCCCGGGAATTTTTATTTGTTTAAGGCCTATTTAACCATAATAGTAGTTACTTAAAATAATATTTGAATTTTTTAATAAGATATGTTTATAACAGACTAGTTACCCTATGCTATAGGTTTAAAAAGGGAATAAATTATCTGTATTTATTATTCGATTTTAAAATTAATTTAATTTTTTTATTTATACTGAAATTGTATGTAGGGTAGTAAAGCAAAGAAGATCTCTCAACTTCATTTCATGTCGCCTCCCTTCAAGTCTAAATTTTATACAAAGTTAGTTATTCACAGCATCGGCTATTTTTCGTAGGCATAACCATCCTACTCGGATTATATTCAATGTAAGTATATGTGACTAACCCAAGCACCATCATATTCTCTACATACAGAATGTTGCGATATTGCATGTCAATACTTTGGGGAAACATTCCTTACATATGGAGAATGAAAAAATATATATGAACATAGGAATACAAATGTTTCGTTTCTTCACTACAGCACGTAATACATAACAAGTCATACACTGCACGTTTTGTATTTCGGGCTGTAGTGAAGGAAAAATTGTTTTTGCGAACCTATGTTCATACAAAATTTTATCATCCTCCAGATGTGAGGAATGTTACTCCGAGGTATTGGCATTCAATTTTTCAACATTCTGGCCTGCAGGCCATATAGTGTACGTTATTATGGACTGTAGAGAAGAAACTAAGTTTTTTCGAACCTATGTTCATATAACATTTTTTCATTCTCCAGATGTGAGGAATGTTTTTCCGAAGTATTTACGTGCAATTTTTCAACATCCTGGCCTGCGGGCCATACAATACACTGTAGGTTTTGTATTACTGGCTGTAGTAAAGAAACAATGTTTTTGCGAACCTATGTTCATATTATATTTTTTCTTCCTCCCGATGTGAAGAATGTTTTCCCGAAGTATTGCCATGCAATATTGCAACACTCTGCATTGTAAAAAAATTGTATAATTTTACAAAAATGTGTGTGGCTGAAGCATCTCCACTAATGTAAGTGTATTTTACACCTACATGTGTATGTGTTTTTTTACACACTGGTCAAGTAAAATTATATTTTCTATATGCGTATTTTTACACTCACCATGTATGTGTAATATTACCAAAAATTTTATTTCATTTTACCACTACATAATGTTAATTTACACATAACATGTGAGTGTAACTTTATTTTGGTCATCCAAACCTCGCACACATCGACTTTCGATCAGTTTCACTACTACGCTGAAACCTATTAGTATCCTTGAGTTGGTTATTTTTTTAATAACTATCAGACTGCCAAGATTCTTTGGCGTCTCAATAAAAAAATTGTATTCTACTGTTTTTATACGCACCTCTGACCGTAGGCCCTGTGAGCATAACGTCGGCAAACACGCGTGCTAAAGGCACCTTCTTAAATGAAACAATAGCTAGAATATTGCATGTACACACCATAGATATTTTTGTAATTTTGAGGAAATAATTCTTGGAAACTTTGTTGCGAAAATAATGTTTAGTAGGACCATAAATTTTTTTCTTGTACAAGATGCAATAATTAACTAAGTTATTACGATGTAGACATATTTATAATATTATAAATTATAGGCTTTCAATTCTGCTTACGTATTCCTGAAATTAAATTAACTTGATATGTGATTTGTTGTGCTCTCGCAAATTACTTTGCAACTAAAAAATTATACTCGAGCCAACTGACTAGGTCACGACCGCAAGCGGCAAGCGCATAACTAATACAACTTGTTATGCAGCCTCGTCAGTTACCTTCACTTGGTGTCATGTCATATCTGTTAATTAGGCAAAATCATAATATTACATTTTATATTCTTTATGATATTTTGAGACAACAGTCATTTATATTATGTAGATCAAAGAGTATGAAATATATACATATATATAATATGCGTGTGTGTGTGCGCGCGCGCGCGCGAAAATGGATATGAGTTTGTGTGGCATTGCGTAATTTAAATATTAATTATTAACAGTTCGTGTATAGCGTGTGCAAAATTATTCGTTGGTAAGAATTTGATTTATTTATTATTTAGAGAATTACTACGCATCAAAACAGGGGAGTAGCCAGGAGGGATTGGGAGTTGTAACCCCCCCCCCCCGCCTACATTTTTTCCCCTTTGCCAGTTAGGTTGTCAAAAAATTTTATTAAAATTATTAATAATCCCTTAATTGTGATAAAAATATACAGTTGCTATTCGCCATTATGCAGTTTATTGTACTGTGCGCGCTAATTATATCCATGAATTTATACTAATCAACGCATGCGTCAGCACCGTTGATACCCGTGCTAACTTCTTCCCTTCACTTCAATCAATGTAACTTCCACCCCCCCCCCCCCTTCACCCATTTTTACCTTGAGAGACATATGGTCACGCCACTGCATCAGAAGGGCATTAAACGCAAACAGCTGGACTGAAGTTTTATAACTACGTTATTTTATGAAATTTTGCATCGGGACGAAAGTTATTGGCACCAAATGTACAAAATCTTGTTACGATCTGTTCAGTTGGTTGAAATAGCTATTGCTGGGAAAATGGAGAATACACAGACACAGACGGCCGCGTGATCGCACGAGCATATCTTTCCTAAGAAAGCAGAATAAAACTACGAAATTCTGTGAACTCTGAAGAACGCTGATGTATGAACGGTACCAAATTATAAGTTTGTTATTCACTAACATGTCATACATACACACATTCGGTTGTTTAAATGACAACGCAGAATGTGATGGTTTGTAAACTTTACTTTCCGACTAAAAGCAATTCTTCGCTAGTACAAAGATTTTCGTTTTGAATTATTACAAAATCTTCTCCTGTAAATTTACTAACAAGCAATTTTTCAAAGGATTGCAGTGTATTTTACAAACATTCCGTAAAAGTACAAAACAACTTCACAGTAAAATTACAAGTTCATTTTAAATTTATATCAGGATGCGATCGCTGGGGCATCACGAGAATTTCAATATGCACGACGTGTAGGCATTGGCCATTCACGGTAAAGTGAGCACTTTTGAAGTCCTAGTTTCTTTTTTCTTTCGGCCAATTTATATCCTCCCGCCACTTGTTAATGTAAACCCTGCCATGTGAGTAATAAATACAGTGTATAGATTCACCGTACCCAAAATCAAAAGTCCGAGGTCACGATGAAATGTATTTATTTGCTATTATGTCTGATGAAACAGCTTCAAAAAATGCTCACTTTACGGTGAACGGCCAATTATTGTTGATTTATGTGGTCAAAATTCGATTTTTTAAATATAACTTTATTTGTTGGTAAATAACTATATGTCAAAGCTTAATACGTAGAGACAGGTGTATTTGGCGAAAATATTTATGGCCACGTTATACTTCAATATCCTACGTCTACAACCACAAATTCCTTTGGTTGTTGGCCCGCATGTATACATGAGAAGACATGTTCTTATTTGACTGGGCCAATCGTAATGTAGTACTCCGATACAGAACGTCCATGATACGCGGCGGACAGACACTTGAGGCACGTGACATTTGAAATCATTCAACCACGAAAGTGCATATGAACTAAAATGTTTTGGAGTACACCTGGTCTTGAAATATGACCCCGAAAAACACCTGGCTCTATAAATACGTATCTAGTCAGGGAATCGTTCCGCGCAACACTGAGGCTCTACAAGTCGAAAATGGTCGGTCGTATTTTGTAGTGGACGTGCCTTTTCTCAATATTCTTTGTGTTTTGTGTGTGAATATGATGCAATTTCTAACAAAACTAAGTTTTTTTAGTAAAGGGGGAGGGGGGAGGGAAGAGAACGCTTATCAAAATATTTTCTTAAGCCAGTTTTAACAAACCGGAGTAGCTAAGTTTACTTCCAGTTTTTCCCCGGCATTTCTTATACTATGATATAAATTCTAAAGGTTTCTACTTTACGGTTTCATAAAAATAATTCTGTTGCAGATTTTTGCTATTTTCAGTAATTTCGTTTTACTACATTATTAAAAAGTCAAGAATTAGTTTTTATAATGTGTATTTTTTGACAACTTCTTTATGTCTGTTTAAAATTGCTCAAATGTTGTTGTTGGGTTACTGGAAGCTAATGTAATGACTTGAATAAAGTGATTCAACATGACGCAGTTACAAAATTTACTGAACCCTGACGACAGAATAAAATTTTATGAAAATTATACATTAGTCTAAGCAAATTATTCAAACAAGTGAAATAAATTTTTTTTTTCTCAATTTAAGTCTCACTTGAAACGAAGGAAGATAAATTCATTCTATTATAATGATTGACTTGGAGGGATAGGTACTATTCCTCCAGCATTGAATATGAATACACAGGGGAGGGCAAAAAGACATTTCAAGGGTTGAGTGAGCAGAAACATAGAAAAACAGAGTAATACAGATAATCAAGTACTGCATTGCTGCCCACGCTGAATGCCACTGAATGCCACGAGGACAGCCGTGTTAAGAATTAATTTAACTGCCTTTGTAGTTCCTTAATATCACCCGATGGCATTTAGTGGACACACCTAACATTTGAATTTTGAATACAGAGTGTCTGAGACCATCTTGCATTTTACTTGATGCTGCGAGAACTGTTATAATAATACGTGAATGTTTGCCTGTATATTCTTATTATCAACTTAATACATGCGATTCAGAATGGATGTAAAACCTACTATTCCTTACAAGCTTACTTTTGAAAATTATTTTTATTATTTTAAACTAATTAAGTAAGACTGCATGATTTAAAGTATTTCTTAAGGCAGTCAATAATAATTTTCCATTTCCACATAACCTTTGATCCCTCTTTATTTACAAATAAATATATTTATGGAAAGAAGAATTTAAATTTGGCTTGTTTATAGTTTTCCTTGATTGTCACAATACGAAACAACCGAGCTTTACTACATAAATGTCACTTGTTTAACTTCGTGAACAAATTACTTACTGCGCATCAATATATTATTGTGTTTGCATAGTTTGTTTAAAAGTGAGTGAAGAGATTTGGGCGGCGAGGTCTTCAGAACCGATGAGGGTGATTGGGGTAAGTATGGAGCAGCGCCGGAATGAAGAGGCAGGGGAAACGGGAGATCCCCGAGAAGACCCGCTGGCCAACGGCATCGTCCGGCGCTATTCCCACATGCGAATGTCCGGTGACCCGGCCGGGGATTGAGCCCGGTTTGCCTTGGTGGGAGGCGAGCGTGCTAATCGCTCGGACACCGCGGCCCCGCTTGTTAAAAAGTGCTGCAGATGTTAAACATTATTTCGGCTGAAGTTCGAAGTTTACATTTTAAGTACGAATGACCAACAATACAGTGTCGATAATACTGTTAAAATTTGTATGTTCTTAAGGATTTATAAGTCACTATCAAAACAATATGCATTATCAAATGCACTTGCTTACTAAATGCAGTATAGTAACAACGCAAATATAATACAAAAGTACAGATAAGTTTCCTAAGAAAAATGGTCCTCTGAGATAACAGACAAATGATATAAGTGTTGGCAGAAATAATTACTGAGTCTGCAATATGAGTTCTTTGTTCACAGTTTAAAACACCTTCTCAACTCCCTTACTTTACAGGTGTACAGTGCTTTTCCTAGAATATGGTGTGTTGTAATGTCATGATATCTGTCTAATATTTTGTATTGTTAACGGCAATATCAACAAGTGATCAGTTAAACTCGTACGTGTATTATTATGTGGGTGAGTTCCGTACAGCTGCTGACCATCGTCAATATGTGTCGTGTGTGGCGAGAAATACCGTCTTATGTTGCGTTGTCAAACCCTAGGCCACTCACAGCCTATTTACACATATTACACATACCGCGCCGAAATTCCCGAGGCCTCAAAATTCACTGATTGGGACAAAGTTCAAGAAAACTAGGTAGCTCTAGGTGATTTAGTAGATGTAGTGTTGTGTGCATTGTGTTAGCCATTTTCGATTAAATTAGCTTGTATTTGTGTTATTGTCGTTACTTCCCGGATCTGCTGATAGTATGGTTTTAATTTGACAATGAGTGTCTTGTACTGACACATGCACATACAAAATTTCTGCCAACTCTCGCATGTCGCCATGTCCGAGTTGACACTGCACTGTGTGGAAGTTAGTGGTGTTGCTTGCACAGGCTATACAGTGTCCGGGGTTTGTTTTCGCCGCCGCAGATCTCTCGTATTCCCCCCGGAGACCGCGCTGTCGCGAGACCACGAACCGAAGATCCCGTAACTCGTATAGTGGGTTGCAACAGAAAATGCAGCCCGACACACTTGGGGTCAAATCATTGAGTCGGCGGCGGGCTGCAGTGTAGTATATGTTTCAGCTGGGCAATGGACCCGTATTTATAGCTGTGTAGCCCTTGTTGCTATCTTAATAAATGTACGTGTAAGTGTTATCGGCGGGGAAGTGCAGCTCCCCACCAGTCTCCCGACTGATGTGTTGTAGTGTCGTGATGTCTGTAGAACATGTTGTAGTGCTGTTTGCAAGTGTCTAGTTAAACTCGCGCGTGTAGTGTGTTGGTGAGTCCCTACAACCCGAGTAGCTGCTTATCGACAACCCTGATTGGGACATCAGGCCTTGCGGTACTGAAAAGTCTGGGTCCGGCCACGCTCTTATTCTCCGGTCGTTTCATCGTGTGGCGTTTGTGAAAAAAGTTGCATGTTATTGTTGGAAAAAAACGTGGAAAATGTTAAAATATAGCAATTTTAAAGCTTACATACGTAGTTTTCTTACGCGGCAAGAGAAAAGTACAAAAATATGGGCGTAGTTTAATTTGTTTTCTTTCATCGCGTGTTACATATCTAATTTGCACAGGAATGCGTAACAACGGAAGCACTCCATGCAGGTTCAGAGACCAGCACGTAGGAGCGATGAGGCACTAGACGTGAGTATTAGTATCGCCTGTATGGGTTCCTCGCATTATACCGTTGGACGCGGAGTTACCGCGGGGGTCTAGCCCGCTCATAAAAACTAGAAAACCGGCCTTGCAGCCTTTAATATATTATTTTTGAATTCTAAAGATTTTTGCATTTTTTTCTCTTCTTTTATATTATCTTTAATTTTTTATTTGTTTTTGAGAAAATTTGAAATTTTTTATTTGCTTTTGAAGTTTTATACTGTTTGAAGTGATTTTAACTAATAATAAACTTAACAATAAAGCCCGATATCTCAGTTCTGACCTCCCATGTGTGCCTCTCGGCCTGGATTCCTGACGACAGAGTATGGCGAACTCTGCCTGCCAGTGCACCCACAGGAGCTGCATTGACAGGCTTAAGTAGGTATGAGTCGCGAAGCCGGACTGTCTGTGTGTGTGTGTGTGTGATGTTTATACTGCCTTGTGTTTTTTTAGATCCGGAAGTCCCGCTCGGCTCTACTGTTTAGAGAAATGCCTTGGTGTAAGTAGTTTTGTTAGATGTGTCCAAATTTTGTCCCGGACCGATCAGAGAATTCCGCCGGCTCAAGACTAGTGAAAATGTGGTTTGAATTAAAGCTTCTTGTGTTTCCTTTTTACAGGGGATATTTTAATTTTTTTAGTAGTTTGCGGTTCCCGCCCTGTAGATCTCACCGGAACTGGTAGTGAAGCTATCCAGACGGGTTTATTCCACAGTGTGGGAGGTGATGTCCACCCTAATACACAGGCACAGAACTCTAAAGCGGGTCAAATCGTACACCTGCGTATTTGGGGGGGGGGGGGTGTGAGTAATGCATGTTCTGGTGTGCAGTGTAGCCACATAGCGTGAAACGCACCGGAACTGGAAGTGAAGCTATCCAGACGGGTTTATTCCACAGTGTAGGAGGTGATCTAATACACAGGCACAGAACTCTAAAGCGAGTTTTTGTTTGTTTAGTGTGGTGTTATGAATGTTAATCAACTAACCCCATTTTTTGAACTTATTTATATGTGGAAAATACCAGCGTACAGTACTTGGGTTGAAACCAGGGCTAAGATGTTATGATAATCGCGGTTTTTTATTATTACCGTGGCTCTCGTAGGTCATATTATATTACCTTGGCTCTAGTAGGTCATATTATATTACCGTGGCTCTAGTAGGTCATATTCGGGTATTTCATTAATAAGGGGGTTATCATGGACACTGAGACTTTCATAAAGGCTTTTGTTTCTAGAAATTATTTCATCTTTAATATAGTCAATTTGCAATAACGGGTGAATTGTTTCTTTGCTAGTATACCAACCTGCATGTGATATTGCTCTAAGAAATTTATTCTGTGTTATTTGAACTTTCTGTACGTGTGTTGAGGTGGCGAAACCCCATAATTCACAGCCATAGAGCAATAGGGGCCTAAAAATTTTCGTAAAGAGTTGTAGCTTTTCCTACGTGGGAATCTAGGTGCTTTGAGCATTGGATATAATCTAATTAAACTTCTTGTGGCTATATTAGGGATTCTTTTAATGTGCTCTGCTCATGTAAGTGATCTGTCTAAAGTTAGCATTAAATATTTAGCAGATTTACCCTTTTGGAATATTTGTATTAAAGATTTAGGTTCCCTGTCAGGCTGGCTGCATTTTTTGTAATAATTAAGTAGGTTGAATTTGCAGCTTTTATTTTAACTCGCCAGCGAGTGTGCCATATTTCTAATGCGGTGAGCTGTTTTGTACGGCTACTAGGGCATATTTTAACTTAGCTGATTGTTTAATTATAACCGTGTCGTCAGCGTACATTTGTACACAGGCGTCCGCATGTACGATATCTGCAGTTTATATGTTGTAAACGAAAGGGGATAGGGGAGAGCCTAGATGTAGACTCATTTAGCGCCACATAAAATTTTCGTTGCCACAAATGGTGAGCCACCAGATAAATATGTGTATCAGGGAAATTAAAATTAATGAGTTAGTATGCTATTCCTGGAATCCAGACCTTGTAAAATGCCTTCTCCGCGTCCAGCATTGCGACGACTGTGTAAGCTTTAGTTTTGTCATTAAAACCGTCTGTAGATTGGTCTACGATTTTTAGAAGTGGGTGAGCTGTAGAGTCACCTGTCCTGAAACCAAATTGAAAATTTGGGATTACGTTGTGTTCATCGGCGTGTTTTCGGAGCCATGTTATTATGGATTTTCAACTATTTTACTCATACTATTAGTAAACTAATTGTACGCCGGTTCTGCGAGAGTGTAGGGTTTTTTTCCCGGTTTGGGTATAGAAATTACTCTAGCTGTTTCACAGAGGTCTGGATATACGTACTTTATATTTCAAAATGGCATTGAATATCACTTGTAAATATTGTAATGATTCAGAGGGAGTTTTTTAAGTATATCATAATTTATTTTACCTGTACCGCCTGCTTTATTGTTAGGCATGTATTTGATTATTTTAATTAGTTCAAAAATTGTAATTTGCTCTGGTACTGCTTGGGTTAATAGCTGTAAGTAATTATTAACTTGTGCTGTAAATTCTCGTGCGAATTGTCTATCTTTTACGTCTTCATTAGTGGAAAATTGTTTTTCTAAAATGTCCGCGATAGCATTTACTTTATTCTCTGAAGTATATTTAATTCCTGTATGTGTGATTATATATGAGGCGGGAATATGTTTGTTTTTACCGCTGAGTGTTCGTGTAAATTTCCCCATTTCTTGGGGTTTTTTAGCGGCTTAATTAACAAGATCCCCAAATTTATTGATTTCCTGTTCTTTGACTTTACGTCTAACGAGGGATTTTAATCTATTGTATTCAGTCCTAGCCTGGGGAGTTCGTGTTCTCTGCGCCTGATTTCGCGCCTGTCTTTTTAGAGTAATTATATAATCAACATCAGAATATATTTTCTTAGCATATTGTATTTTATTTATAAACTTCGTGTGTTTAAATTGGGTATCTGCTACAGTTAAAGTTAAAAGTTTTATGTGTGGATCTATAGTCCAGTCACGACTGGAACAGACTTATGAAAATCAACGTTTAAAAAAACATCCTAGCCATTAGCTACATGCATAGATAGTAAAAAAAAAAGTGGCAGGTGTGAGTACAGTACCCACACCCGCCACTTTTTTTTTACTAGCTATGCATACAGCTAATAGCTAAAATATTTTTTTTAAAGGTTAATTTTCATAAGTTTATTCTAGTCGTGAATGGACTATATGTCAGCTTTGTTTATAACTGGCGGCTGTTCAAAACCTCTACAAGCTCCTCCTGAAAACGCTTCCAGTCTTTTGTTCTAAGTTTTTGGCTAAAAATATTATTAGTGAAAATAGCATCGATTTGTATCTGTGTTAAAACAGGGTGGTGAGCTGAGTCTAATTCATTAATTTTTTCTATATTAATATGTGTGCCTGCAATATTAGTTAGTGCTATATCAAGAATATCAGGCGCCTCCTGAGTTTTGGAAAACATGTTGATGTGTCTGGCGCGAAAATAGCATAGTTATTATTAGATGCACGCGTGTTTAAAACTCTGACATTGGCATTTGTTATCCTACAGCCCCAGTCTGTATGTTTACTATTTATGCCTGCAATAAAGAATTCCCTTTCGACCTGCGTTAATTTCTCGAGGTCTTGCGTAAGAATTGGTGTATGTGATGCTTTGTATGCCGCGGTCATGCAGACGTGCGTGTTACCTCTGTAATATAAACTGGGTGATGGTTTATCCCATGCTTAGTTAGAATTGCAGTTCCAGTCCCATGAGTAGGTCGGTCTGTTCTGTAAATTGTATATCCACGTACTAAATCTATGCTGCGGCGTAAGAAAAGTTTCTATAATGAACACTACATCATTACTGCACGTTGCCAGGCATTGTTATAGCTCATATGTGTTGTTTTTATTCCAGCGGCGTTGTAGATCATTGTTTGTAAATGTGGCTTGTTTTGATGCAAGTGTGTGCGTCGCCGATTGTTTGATAGCAAGGCTTGAGTTTTTTAATTATGTTGGGGTAGTCGCTAATTTACAATATTTCAGCTAGTTCTACCATACGGGAAATATCATCTATGCAGCCGTTCTTGTGCTGGAATGTGAGAGTGTGTAGGGGCTTGTGTCTGTGTGACTGAATACCTGGGCGCTGGGCCAATCGTAGCTTCAGCTATTCGCCTAACTCGTTCTTCATGCAGAGGCTTTCTCGGGGGCTGTGGTGGCGCACGCCGCTGTGCGTTATTATAAGAATTCTCCGAAGGAGGAAAAGGGGGAGGGAACTGCTGCCTGCTCGCGATGTTCACTGCTTGCATGCGTGCGGTGGCGTCATGCTTCTGTTTTGTGTCCCGTTCTGGAGTTTTTTCGGCGGCTTTCCACCAGCTTAATGAAACTCGGGCATTGTTTCCAAGCCGCAGTATGCCCATCTTGGCCACAATTTTCGCCCTTTTTTGGGGCGGAGTAGGGTATTACTGTTTACTCGCTGTGCAGGTGACCGCCTGCACAGCGAGTGCATTTAGGGGCCTGGTTACACCTGGCGGTCGTATGGCCATAATCACCGCAGCGTTTGCATTGTGGGATATCCTCGGGACGAGACTTGTTTTTCTCCATCGAAGTTGTGTCCACTGTAGTCGCTTTATATTGAAAATCGGGGTGTCTGTCGGCCTTACCACGACACAGAAAATGCCGATACCGACATTTGTAACTGTGCCATCTGTGCTGGTTTGTTTTGCGTTAAATTGTCATATGTCCGACACCTGGATTGCTGCCTTTTGCAGTTCGTCTACGATGTCGTCTTCTGAGGTGTGATGGCCAAGGCCCTTAATAATGGCGTTCGTCCGGGTGTGCGTGTTTGTAGAAGGCGATTTGTTCCGCCTTCAGCCACTTAATTGCCTTGTTGTATCTCTCCCTTGTTTCAAAAGAGAGCAGGAGCTCCTTGCAGCAAGTAAGTGTATTTTTGAACACAATGTTCTGTTGTTCAAAGAGCGATGTGTTTTAACAGGCGCGTGTCTTTTACAAATATCAGTACGTTCTTGTAGCGAGGTTTTGGCTGTGTGTCAGTGCCTGTGTGTGCCTCCTGACGCAGGTGTGGGAATTTATATGCTCTGCTTACTGGGGTAGGCAGCAAAGGGGTACTGGGCCTGCCAGCCTTGTGCCCAGAAACGACAGTAAAGTCGTCTTTCGTAGCTGTGTTCAGTGTTTTTGTGCGTCTTTCTGTTTCGTCGTCTCCTTCCCTTGTTGCCCTTTATGGAGGCTGTGTCAGCCTCCATCTTCTGTGTGCGCAAATCAAAACCTAAACAAACTTTCGGTTATCGTAAATTATATGTGAGTGGTTGATCCACCAGCTGACTGTATTCCCTGGGACTAGTTAGCCAAGGTCAGGCTACGCCAGAGGGGAGATACTCCCCAGGTGGCTCCAAGCGAGTTTAGAAACCCGAGCGCGATATTGCGAAGACGTCCTCCCACGACGAGTCACTCTCTTCGACTGCTTGTACCCGGGGTTATGAAGGATGAGTGTGAGGCCTGCTGACGTCACTGTTGTTAATAGTGTCGTTGTGCGTTCCTGTGAGCGCAAAGAGAAAACCAGGGAAGAAGAAGGGGCGGGATAAACTGCTCCCTGCTGGTACCTGTCTGGGAGCAGGGTTGCCAGGATAAATTTGCGACCAAAATTTACGGAAATGCGACTATCGCAATTTGGGCGATTTCGTAATGAATTTGCGTTATTTGGGCTATTAGGAATTGTTTACTTAGTATTAGTATATTTTTTGATTTGCGCACAAGATAATTAAGTCTTATTAGTAAGATCAGTTTTTTAAACGGCAACCACTGTGGATAAAATTGAAGAGGGTCTCTTGTTCAGACTCTTGTTACTCGCTACGGGCAATGAATAGTCGTAGAGAACTGTAGATCTAACGGATCCATTTTGGGACAAGTTAGAATTCAAAACATGTGTGTTTATACAAAATTAGTCATTGGTCCCACGGTGTTTGACACTTCCTGGCGAACGCTGGCCCTATCGTCGCCTTCCACTGTGTCAGCAGACAACCAATGAACAGTTTCCATCGACAAATCTGTACATAAGACTGTAGAATCTACTCTGCTGATCATTGAACTCGCGAATTTTTCAGGTCTCTATGAATAGGCGAGTTGGATGTCACGGAATTATTTTTTAATTTGAAATTTTTTTAAATTTTGTGTAGGCCTATATCATTTTTAAATTTTAAAACAATTCGTGTTTCATACATATAAAATATTGCATAGAAATTTACAATATATAAAAATTGCATTTAATATAAAGTGTAATGAAATTGGGCGTCTTGGGCGACAAAAGACTGGCCATTAAGCCGACTTCAACAAGAACAATATGGCAACCCTGTCAGGTAGTGTGCGTATTTTGATGTAGAGAATAGCACCCGCTCTGCCTGAGGTTATGCATTAATTTTTAAAACTTGAGACATTACTGTAAGGCAAGCGTGTTCCTCGATGCTCTTGTGCTGGACTGCTGGAGTGTGTGTGGGAGGATTGGCTGGTGTCTTGGACACTAGGCTGGATTCGCATGTACGCCGATCACACCAAACCGACAGAGCAGGCAGAACCAATGGTTATTCACATTTCAGCAAATTTTCTGGGTAGTCATTTTGCTGTTGAATTCGTTATTTGTAACGCAAAAGATTCTAAATCAAATCACAGATTACAAACTAGCTGCTGTCGTCTTTCAACTCTAGTTTGTTAATTCCATTATAGTACGACTTATTTACAAATTGCTTTTCAGGAGATGGTATTTTTATTTTTACATCCAAAAAAATTTAAACTTTAGCTCTACCTTTCGGTTCATTTTCAAACTACGTTTATTTAATACAATGTTGAATAAAATTAATGTTTACATTCACGTATCTCATTATAAAAAGGGAACATAGAACTATTCTATACATTTAGATCTATACACGTCGATTATACAATACATTAGTAGTATAAAATATGTGAACCAGTTGACTTCTGGGAAATATCGGCGAAGTCTGCTCTTTCCGCGAGCAGAAAATATCGGAGTGAGCTAAACATTTCTGCGTGACTCGCGCAGAAACCGATGACGGCTTCTGATTGGCTGTTTTAGTTTTCCTCTCTGTCTGTTCTGCTAACGTCACTGTAACTTCTGCCCAACGGAGCCAGCATCTGCTGGTTAAACGAATCTTGTATATTTATTGATTGTCATGCCTATACACCTCTTATATTAGAGTAGCTATGCAACATATGCTGTTCCTTAATATGTTTATAGTTTTTGTGCAGATGTACATAAAGACAGAAATAAAATCATAACTGACTAGCTGAAAGTTGACAAAGTATCGCGTTGTGTGCGCAAGAAGCTACCCAGAGACAAATTTCAGTAATCTGCTGATAAAAACGTATAAAAAAGAATTCTTACAACTGCAGTTACGCAAATACATTCTGTGATATAAAATACATGAAATATAATGGTTTACATTTGTTTTAAAATACTACTAAGAGCCAAGAGATGTTTTCCTCAGAGAAATAGTTAAAATTATTTACACATAAAACGTATTGAACAAAGATAAAACATTTAAAAGCAAATAACTTTTCTGTCATGTACCTTACAGGCAGTGTTTCTCAAGTAACTGCTTAAGTTATTTTGCTTCTTTTCCCCACATATTTATTTTACCTAATGATTCAGATGGCAGAGTCTCGTAAATTTCATTAGCACTCGAAAACGTTACTGGGCCGGAATAAATAAAATTATTGCCAGCTTAGCGATAATACAAAGCTTCTGTATCAGAATCGGCCCACAATATTTTTTTGGGATATTCGCGACAGGTAAGCTGTGAGATGTCATGCCAACATAATTTTGGTGATACCCATTTGTTATCTTAAATATTACACAGGGCCTTTATCTTTATCGTTCCTGCTAGCAATCTGTCTCGAAGAAGACATCACGCCGTTGTCAGATGGCTACCTTCTGGCTTACAGTTGTAGACATTGCTGGTATCGGGTCGACAATTTGCCGACATGTCGTGTTTGTTGAGATTGTAACATGCAATTCCCGTGACTTAATAAACACTTTAGCTGAATCCATGTTAAGGACCACATCCTCCATTTCCGTAATCTCTGCCAAATACTCATTCAGACCAAAACCGAAAGCACTGTGCAATATGGCCTTGCATTTGTTGTGGTTGAGGGAGGGTAACCACAGCCACAGACAGACACAGTGATCTGGTGGCCTAAAATCTCCAGTTAAGGCCAGGCTTAACCATGAATGGGCACAAGGGAATTACATGCTAAATTGGGACAAAGATCTGCCATGTTTTTTTGGTAGTATTTTCAACTGAAAATATTTTGTTAGAGATTAAACTGATCTGGATGTGTAAACCGTTGAAATTGTTATTTTTATATTTAAAATGCACTTTTTCATTATTTATAAAATTTAAACCACCACAGATTTCAGGCAACAAACGATATCGAAATAAAGAGTGTTTATAGTCATCCAGTACACACAGGCAAGAAAAACGTCCGTGGGGGCACTGGCGTATCTCTAAATTAGGACTCTATACTTGGGTTTGTATGAAGTATTTAGCTCGAAGGCGTCGAATTGACGGTGATGGGAGCTGCGAAGCAGAGGTTTGCAGCAGGGAAGCGAGAGAAGGTAGATGAGGCGCGCAGATAGGAGGCAAGGCTGCTTCCATATCGCGACCCACCAGGTGGGTGGGCTCCAACATACGCAGGGACGTGTAGTACTGTACCGCGCAGCCCTTACTGCTTAATATTATTCATGGTTCGTACGCATTGTGTTATGTAGCGCGTAACAATACTGTACCTCAACCGGAAAATATCGAGGGGAAGGCCTATTCCGATTGTGGGAAAATTCCCGTTATGGGAAATTGTAGTGTGGTTGTATGATTCGCTTATTTATTTATTTATAAGTAGAAACTCCTAGTGTAGCTTGTATATGGGGTACATAAAGGTTGTAGGGCAGGCTTTCCGTTTAGATGGGTTTTAACCGGATTCCCGAATTTTATCGAAATATAACAGATAAATATGAATTCATCATTGCACATGAAAACGGCATCACGCATGGGACCTGGCAGCGGTTTTTTTTCCTCACGCGTACGCATGTCTGGCGTTCATCTGGTGCAAATCTAACCACCTCTCACGTGTGATGAAACAAAATTTGCTATTATTTTGTTTAATTAGTTTTGTGGGTGAAATGAGGGTGGATGGGAAGTTGAGTTTGTGGGAATTACATTCGAAGGGTGTTCTACTTACAATTAAGGTAAAATAAAGAAAATACTACGTCGTGTTCAAATTTAGTAAAAAGGCTACTTTTAAACCCAATATCATTACACCGACAGTAGAATATGGGTGCCATAATAGCATATTTATATCCAACTATTTCAAGAAGAAACTGGCTTATTAGTAGAAAAGTGTGGTTTCTATGTACATATACATGGAGTACGGATTTTTGGGAGCCAGCCCAGATGGACACAATATGGGAAGGTAGCTACTTGAAACTGACACTAACTCATTCATACTACTACCAGGTCCAGAGGACTTTCAACATCACAGAGCGTGATTTTTGTTTATTCGTAGTAATGTCAGATGCACGTTGTTACACATGGGAAAAATTTCGAGAGACAAGCACGCGTGGGAGACAAATGTTGCCAAAATTATTACAGTTTTACAGATTTTATTTGCTACCAGAAATATTTTCTCCAAGTGTAGCGAAAGGAAAACCTTAAATGAGCCAAGTTTCATTGCACAAGCTCAACGAAATTTGACAGAAAAACTAAACATGAAAAAGAGAAAACTTGGAACATGTCGCACATTGGCAGCTGATGACACTTTTTCCAAATAATTAATGATAGTACTATTGCAGGTCAATGTTTATGGCATATGTTACAAGTAAATATATATAGATGTACTGCATTTATGTTCAAATTTATAAAGCTAATGTAATGTAGGATCTAATATCGACTTATTGGTACATATTTTGGTGTAATGCATTCTAATTATTCTTGTGGATAAATTTACCTATTGTTACATGTGAGGACGCCCGAGGGGCGTATCTGAGTTCGTAATGGATGGCTGTCTTAAAAAAATAAAGGAAATTAAATTGTATTTCTAATTTATTCACTCTGATATTATCTAAGGCATTCAATTATCGGTCTCCACTTTTACTCTTTTTATTTAACAGCGCGTGCAAAATTCAAGGTCTATTTCAGCTCCAATTAACGCCCTTCTTATATGTCTCTGTTGGTTAGTCAATTAACATATACTCATTATTAGCAAGTTGTCTCCATCATTTATAATGTCTTTCACTCAAGCATTTAATCGAATACTTCAGACTGCCAGCCGCGTTTTTCAAAACATTGACACACGCAGTCGCCGATGTCCCTCCTTCACTGCTGGTCATTCCGCTCGCTCGGAACTCAGACATCCATTCATCAGCTCCAACTCCAACTCCCGGCGTGGAGGCCTACCGCAATTTTATAGTGTTGGGCGTGACCTTCTCGAAGGTTCAACACACCTCGAGACGCGCTGAGAGAACGAGTTCAGTAATCCAGAACATTCTTCAGATACCGGCCGCAACCAATACTGTCACGGTAAGCAGCGTGCTTGAAAAATATTTTAAAATGTCGGCACGCTTCGATGAAACTAATACGCGGTTCACCCGCCCGCCGCTATCACATAACTTCAGTCCTTCATTTCGCTCGCCCGCGCGGCTCCGACGAGCAACACGTAAGAGTATATAGTTTTATAAACAATACTGTGGTAAAAAAGTGACAAAATTAAACCAGTTGCTTTGTCGGGAGTTGTGTGTAATTGTTTGCAGCTCCTTTCGTGGTTTTCATGTATGGGCAGAATTTATTGTTAAATATGGTAGCAATAAAGACAATAGAATGAATGTACGAAAATTATGTTCTTGTAGAAACATTTCTAAAGAAGTCGAATTTGTTATTATTTTATATGTTGGCATTAAGGTTTTAGTTTGTGTAAAAATAAGAATATGACATCACACCAAGTAATGTCACTACATAAACACACCACTGGCATCAAACATTTTTTAGATAAATCTAACTCTGCAACACGTTCCATAAAATATATTAAATTACGTTAATTGTATAAGTTATTTCCCAAATACATTATTTATATTTGCCAGTGATATTAGTTGAATCTTGTGCTGATTAAAAGAGTATAAAACTGTCAATTTTGTTCCTTATCATTTTGAGAAACATTTTTATTTGAAAATGCAGGTAAAGGCTGTAAGTACTGCAAGAAAGCGATAGTATTATTATGTATTGGACTATTGCAAAATCTACAAACTCTTTGGTTTACAGTTAATATCACCCAATTAATCTTAGTTATTAATAATGTGTACTAATTAATAACGGAATATTATACAGTCTCCCTTTCAAATATCGAGTTTGTAAACAATAATCAAAATAAAATACAATCTCATTTACTTATAAGATAACAATTATATAATTTGTATTGTGTTCTATGTAAACTCCAACGTAGATAGCACTACAATTTTCAATTGGACCACACAACAAAAGTTAATGAAAGGACACAAAATGAACATTTTATCATACTTAAAAAACAAATACGCGATGGCCTTACTTAGGAGTGACTTCGGACGGCAGTTGTAATCATCAAGGAAATAAAACGAAGTACCGCACACGATGGAGAAGTTTTGTGATGCAAATGGTGGGGATACGGAAGAACTCGGAGAAAACCCTTGGCAACATCCTCCACATTTACCTCGCCCAAACAGTCTTAAGGCAGTTCCTCCCGGGTAACAAGTTGTATCTAGGTGGTGAAAAGTTGTCTTTACAGCCACCGATTCCCTACCAATACCATAACGAAATATGAAAAGAAAATTGCCCACTCTTATGCAGTATTTTTGAGTTTGATACTGTTCCTGTCATTAGGAAACTTAACTCTTCCGGAGTTTTGTTTCATGTTGCTAAGGAACACATATTACATCAACATTCAGAACGTTTTTTGAGAATATGCAGTTAATTTTTTTTTTTTTCCAAACTCGTTCGCTAGCAATACCAAAAACCAATTATCCATACTATATTTTGGTCCAGTTTTACAGCTCTGTGGCCAGTCCGCCGTAGATATGCGCGATGGCAGATAACCAATACGATTTATAGGATGCAAAACACCGTAAAAAGTGCTCAATTACAATCAATATCCGTTCAGTAATCGATGTTTTCTCGGTACCGATTGGTCACGGTAGAAAAAAAGTCTGTTATGACCAATATATGATATTGTTATATGTTATTTAGTATACACATAATATAAACTTAACATATTAACCCATCAAAATAGTGTATGTACACAGAGGAAACAATTTCATAAATTTGAACTGGAACTGTAACTCAGTAGCAAGCTACTCCGAAAACCTACAAAATTCATGGAATTTCATAAGTCTAAAAAAGTCCAGATTTTGTTCAGATTACAGCACATGTAGTAAAGAGGACAAACTGTATTATTGTATATGCCTTTCGTTTCCATAGAGTTGTAAATATATTAGAGGACCATAACCAACCTTATCTACCTTTCATACAAGGATGCCATAAACAAACATGTTTGAACTGGGCATAAAGTTGACCCATGCACATCGAGTGTTTCACGACACAACAGGAAAGAATTAAATATAGTAGATATTAGGAATATTTATCGTCTGATTATACAAATAGGCTATAATTAATGTAGTACTTTAGAATAAATTTGTTCAGTTGTTCAATTTCGGCAGCACAAGTGATAAAACATGCAAATGTGTGTGCATTTAAAATTGTTAAAGACTCATAAAATATATGACATTATTAATTAAAATTCGAGAATCTGCGATGAATACGTTTGGCTTTTTTATTATTTTGCTTACTCGTGGCAAATATCGATTATGTTATAATAACTCTCTACGACATGCAGGAACAAAATTATTTATTATATAATTGAAAATATATTAAATTTGTGAAACTGGTAAAACTAGATCATTCAGGAAATAATAATCGTATGTAGAGGCAATACAAGAATGTTAGTTTCTGTACACTGAGTATGATTGTACAAGGTGTGCATTTGCCCTACTGCTAATTGCCTTAGGCAAGGGCGGGCGCGAGGGAGCAGGATCCCTCGCCAAGGCACAGAAGGAGACGTGGCAACGCTGGACGCAGGGCCTTAGCCACTGGCATCATGCACAACTGTCGTCAACACACGCTGGTCTGCGCATCATTCTCCGCTTCTCACAACCTTGACCAATTGTTTGTCTGTTTGCTTTGG
The DNA here is from genome assembly GCA_029891345.1 of Dryococelus australis. NCBI lineage: Eukaryota > Metazoa > Arthropoda > Insecta > Phasmatodea > Phasmatidae > Dryococelus > Dryococelus australis. The sequence goes on from CM057009.1 coordinate 159,776,337, forward strand.
TTACTTACCTTACGAAAATGTAAAATATATTTTATCTGGTACTTTACAAGATATACTTGTGTGATGCAGTTCAATAAAATGTAATTGATTTCGTGTTCATCTAATCAAGGATTTGGGGGGGGGGGGGGCACAAGTCCTAAGAAATATTAGAGAAAAAATTTTCCTCTATAAACAGCACCGTATAGGTGGTCATAGTTACACAGGCGCCTTTCCAAGGGATCTAACTGTCTTTAAGTATAACAATTTTCGTACTCAAAGTCATGCCTAAAATCATAATATAACGTGTTATAAATTTCCTATTATTCCCACGAATTCAGTCAATATGACGGACACAGACACTAGTGTAACGCTTCCACTGGAAGTGCTGATTTATCTAGGTGCTAAACGAATCTTAACATTAGTATCAGCAACCGGAAACACCCCAAATAACTCACCCATAGCAGAACAAAAAAAAAATACGCTGCCAGTGTGACTGTAAAAGAAGAGATATATTGTTTTTCCTGTCCATCTTTTATGCCAGTTGTTTAGCTCAGCGTAGCATGCTGTTCAAGCTGTATATGGAAGTTTTAGAATTTCACTTTCCCGTGGGGTAAAAAACTTTTTGCAGTATTTATAAAAATTTTTACTGTAGAATATACTTTGAAATTTCATTTTTTTTTAATTGTTTATTTCTAGCATCCGTTTGTCTCAAAAGTGTACAGGCATTTTAAACTACTCAGCTCAGTGGACTAGGTAATTTTTTTTTGTTAGTATAATTGATTCTTTTCACCTTAATGTCTTTAATGTAGATATTTAAAAAAAATATTAGCATTATTCATTTCCATACTGTGGGGATATTCTTTTGGATTTCGAACAAGATAAGTGCAATAACGAATGAGCCGAGTGTTTGCAATACGTAATTTTAAATAATTTACCCATTATGAATTAACCAATAACATACTCTCCGTATAGGTTATATGTCTATATTATTTGAATATAATTGTTAATGCATAAGCAGGCATCAATAAATGAAAAGATTCTAATATGTTAATATAATGTCATCACGAAGTTTTTAGTTTAATCAAAAGCAGCCAGTTTTAACTGCACCTACCCTACTGCAAACCGTATCTGCCACCTAGTTGGATCGAATTTTTTTAAAATATATTATAAGTAATAAATAATTCGTCTCTCGTTACACAGTGACCTAAATAGTAATTTTTAATTACCTCGGTTTGTGGCTGAGACCACAAAAAAAAAAAAACCTTTTTCTCAATGTGTTTAAGCTGAACGTATAACTTCTTGTTAATTGACGTCTACAGACAAATGAAAAAGGCAGCTTTTATACGTATCTACAATCTTAGTCATTTCTAGTGTTGAACATAAGAAATCAATAACCTAACATCCAACTGTTCTGAAGACCTTGCATTAAAACATTATTCATGTGTGTATGCGCGTAGGGAAACGTGGAACAGAAAAAAATTACGCTGGCAGGTTATTGTGTAATATAATCGTAAAACTTCTAATTCCTGTTTATTCAAGATCAGTGTTCTAGGAAGACTCCTGGAAATTCTTCTTTCTGTTTCGTTAATTTTTTTTCTCGCCTCTCCCAGTATTATCATTTCAGGAAATCTCACAGGTTTACGTTCTTTCCAGACGTTATTCATCAATACTAATCTGTCTAATTTTGCTTGCATGAACTATCGAGTTTGGAGAAACACTGAAATTTAGAGTCACTCTTAATGTATTTCCGCAAACAAGATCAAGTTTGGTACTCGTCTATTTATTCACATTTCTTATTAATATAAGGGAAAACTTCCCCCGCCATATTGGATTCTTGGTGTTTCTAGCTTTTCTGTTTTTGAAAAAGAAAATTCTCAAAGTGACCCTATACCCAAATATATACTGACCTTACACATCAGTACAGACGAGACAAGGTAAATGTGAACTCATAAATACGTCACAGTAATAATTCTGACAAAATTGGGCAAAATCAATATTGTTAAAATGTTATATAAGAGTTCGTAGTTCAGTGATGTCTGTACTGATTTTAATGTGAATAGCTAGTTTGCTGTAGGGGCACTTGCGGACTTTTCGTTTTCAAAAACAGAAATAAGCTAGAAAAAAAACTAGAATTCATTGTGGTGGGGGAAGGTTCCGCTTAAATCCCTTGGAATGTCGCAAACAATTTTAGGACGAAATTAATTTCAACATTCAATAAAAAGGGACTGAAAAAATTTTTAGAATGTTACAGTATAGGATATATGGAACAAATATGAATATCGTGATTATATACAAAAATGTTTCGTCACTTCCTATTTTAAATATATTCCCTCAAGCACACTACAGCAAATTTGTTTTACTCTGCTCTACGTTTTCATTTATTTTTCGTGTAACCGTTATCCACAAATACAAAATTGTAGCATACAACAGACATGAGGTTATAAAACATAGTTGTTGATGTTAATTTACACATACTTAGTCAATGCCAAGTTACACTGTAGAATATGCACTTTTCAATTGATGTATGTGTATAAATATAACAACCATACAGCACCAAATGTACACAAATTTGATGTTCAAATCTCATGTAAGTGTGGTATTACACATACATCAAAAAGTGTATTTAACGCCATTTTTGTTAATAAAGCCATTCATGTGCTTAAATCATTAACTTGTAGTACGCTCTGGACTCCAAAGGATATTTGTGAACAATTACACATCCAATAAGTGTTTTAACAAATTACATAAAGAGGTGGAAATATACAAATTAGTTATTTCATATTTGTTTTTTTTTTTTTTACTCAAGATGTTAATGTAAATTTACACCTACTTAGTCATTGTCAAGTTACGCTGCAGAATGTGTACTTTCCCACTTATGTATGTGTGTAAATACATCAACCACATAGCACTAAAATACACGAATTAAGTATTTAGATCGTGATGATACTTTTTTTACACCTACATTAAAATGTGTAATTTAACCCATACATTGCTGTTAATCAAGTTGCACAGTCGCATTTTTTAACCACAGACTTGTAGTCCTGTCTGGATCCCTAAGTAAATTTGTGTAAAATTACACCTACTGTAGGTGCTTTTGCAAAATACACAACAAAAATATAAATTTACCAAAAAATATGTATGTGTAATTTTCCCTTTTTTTTTACAGAATTTATAAGGCAGGGTACACCATCAGCGAGAAATTTAGGACATCCTCTTTATTATATATATCATATATATTTACACACTACAGACAACAAACATAAAAACAGAAATCTTAAATTTTCCACGCCATTTATGTACTGTATTTACACCAGCAGCCTCACTTCTGATGCAGTGAATATAATCTGTTTATACACAGCTCAAGGCAGTCTATACTAGCAAGCATCCGACCAGAACACTTGGCCATATTTTTTTCTCGACAAGTTTCACGACTTCCACTATTAAACAGCTCCTTAAAATGAACATAGCTGCTTATATACTCACAAGCAGGCACCTTAACATTCATTGTTCCGCCCACTGTAACTCATGCATTCGCATCAGCTATACCGACCAACACCAGACTTACATAGGCCAGCAATAAGTTTTCATTTTTAATTTTAACATTTAAGTATATATATGTATATATATATATATATATATATATATATATATATATATATATATATATATATATATATAATATTTTTTGCTATCCCAGACTTACTTTCAGAACTTTATATTTAATATTAAGAATTAACTTGTGTAATATTTATATATTTTATTTACAAATAGGAGCTTTGTTACTCACACTGAACGTACCAAAATAATTTATTTACTACTCATACTTTCTGCTCTACTGGTCGACACCAGTCAAATATAAGTATAACCCAAAATTTAAAATACCAATAGAAATTATTTTTTTAAAATAACATATAATATTCTGATGTCATATCATACTTTCTGCAAAAATAATACCAAACAGCTGTTTCTACATATTATCCTACGAAAAATATTCTATCATATGTTATCACATTTTCATAAACAAACCATAATATCAATCAATACCTACAAAATATCGACTATAATGAAGACTTCACCTTATACCTTCCAAGACAACAAAGCATACACATAATCATTCCTATGAAATATTCCAGTGAATTACCCTGAAAAACCATTTCTTCGTGTAATATTTAAACAGACTTTCAAATAATACCGGCAAATTATATAGTATACAAATGTCAACATTCTAACCCTAACGAAAACTAAATTTAACAGACCATAACACCAAGTCAGTATTGTATAATTTATAACAAAAAAAAACATTATAACCATCCAGTCGCAATTCCGTTAATATCAAACATTACCAGCGAAATTAACATACCATACAGACAAGATTTATAAAGTTATCCAATACTCATACTATCATAACATTCCTATCAAACACTCCTATGAAAAAATATTAAAACTAAATCATTGAGAACTATATCCATCAAATCATTATCATTAAAAGCATCATATAATCATCAGCATTATGATATCATTATATCCTCATATAATAATATCATATCATCATATCATCACCATCATCATCATCATATCCTCATCATAACTATCATCATATCATAATATTATATCATCATCATATCATCTTCAGTATCATCATATCATCATAATGCAAATTTGCAATTAACATTCAATCAGATACGATCTCAAGCACCTGATAGAGAGTCGAAGCAATTGCTACTGAAAGTGGATATAATATCCTGTCTCACATTAATTAATATAGGTTTTCCTTCCATTATTCACAGATGACTCTTTACTGGAAAAATAATTTTATCAAAACGTATTGTATGTCTTTTATAATTAAAAAAATTGTCAGAGAATACCAAGCAGATAGCTACACCAAACATGTATAAACACACATATTTAATATTCTTGTAACCTCAGAGCTTAAAATTGCTTTGCATATAGCAAGACATTGCTTACAACTAACAGAAAGGGAAAAAATGTATATTTGATGATAAAATGAATAAAAACAATAATATTTCGTACTCTTTAACTTGATTTTACAAAATTATCAAAAATATATACTTCATACTTATTACATACACTGAAACATATTTTACATTAAAAATAATATTTATAATTTATTCTTAACTTGATAGAACAAATTCTGTTGTGAGCAGTCAAGGTATACCTATTCGCATACACAACACAAGTATTAACACATGGATACAACTTGTACGAGATGCTGAATATACAGTTACTAGTGTTATGTTGTCTGGCACTAGAGATAGTCGTAAGAATGTTTTGCTGCAATATTTGCACTCGATTCCCTATGAACAACAGACTTAAGATGTCTTGCTATGTCTATACACAACATCGTTGCAGGTAAACACAACACTAACAATTATCGCAGTGGTACACCTTGTATGCTGGACTGAACAAACAATGACTACTTTCATGTAGGCAAGCATGACAATACATTGTACCAGGGTATACATGTTTATTTGCAATAGGATGAAAAGATTCTCGTTTGTCCCTCATATATAGAGTGTTCTCAAGGAAGTTTTACTGTTATGGAGACGTCCCATTCAAAGAGCTGGTGTAGTGCACGATGGAAGAGTACTGATGTTACAAGAGAAAATAAAAGGTTCATTCAACATTGAAATATGTATAAGTGCAAAGACAAATGGTGGTTTGTTGGACGTCTTCGCAGTTGAGTTTATTAACAGATTGACTATGGTTCGTATAACAGTGCCTCAAGACTATTGCTTTTACGTATTCATATTCAGCAGACATATACTGAGATGGTTGAGATGGATAAAATAAACTAATTGTTCTGTTGTAAAAACATTCTATATGCATGCATCCTTTAAGAATGTTTTCACTTCTTCAGCGATCTTAATGGAAGATAGATCGTCGTGAGTGGAATTATCTAGATATAGTGTACCCTGCTGCAATATAAAGATGGAATTAATGGTTGAAGACTTACCATCTGTAACACCTTCAGCAAGGCTCTCTGAAGAGTCTCTAGAAGCATTACATAAACAATGTCACTACTGTGGAAATTCTTTTTGGCCAAAGTTGTCATGCACACTGACATCAAAGTATTCATTATTTGTTCAGCCCAGAACATAAGGCACTCCACTGTGATAATTTCAATGGTGTGTTTACCCACAGCGATATTCTGTATTGGCATAGCAAGACATAATATGGTAATGCTTGTCGCTCATCGGGAATAAAGTGCAAGTATTCGAGCAAAACATTCGCCAGTATTTCTAGCACCAGACAACATGAAGCTAGGAACTGTATGTTGAGCATCTCGTACAAGCTGTATCAATGTGTTAATAGTTTTGTTGTGTATGCGAATTGGGTTAGCTTGACTGCTAACAACATGATTGGTTATATCAAGTTAGACTGAAAGATGATTATTTTTTTTAAATGAAAAATATGTTTGAGTGTATGTAAGCTATGTTTGTAGTATGAATTTTTGTTAAGTTCGTAAAATAAAGATAATGTGTACGAAAAAATATTATTTTTATTCATTTTATCACAAAATATACATATTTTACACTTTGAAGTCTTTTCTATAGTCGATATGTTGTAGGTAATGATTGATATTACGGTTTTTTTAATGTAAATATGGTAACATGTTATTAAATATTTTGCATGGTAAAATATGTAGAAATAGCTTTTTTGTCTGTTCTTTTTGCAGTGAGTATAATATTACATCATAATATTATGTGTTTTTTTTACATTTTTCGATGGGTATTTACATTTTTGGGTTATAAAGTTGTTTGATATGTCATTAATTATCATTGCGCATTGGGAATGTTGTTTGATGTATTTGATTACTAATATGGCGATAGGGGGGAGATCACTGTTTCTAGCAAATGAACCATTGACTTATCGGGATGTGGGAAAAAATACATTAATATAAATTGTTAATACTTTTCGATAATGTACTAAGAAATGGTTTTAAGATAAAGTCTGCTCACATAGTTTGCTAATAGGGCGCATGTTTGGTCAATTTCTGCATTCTCCTAACTATTTTACATGTTATATATTGTATGTATGTATTATTTATGCATGTGTGTGTTGTGTATGTTTGTCTGTTTGTAAATAAATTTTACTTTTGTTTAACAGTTTTTTTTGTAATTTTAATAAAGTGTTTCTAGGAGTGGGCATATTTTTGCTATTTGAGGACAATTATTTTGTTAGGATGGCAAAATGTTTGCAAGGATGGTAAATATGTTAAGTTTTGTTAACGATTTGTCTAAGGAGATAGATATATGATGTAGGATGAATATTCAAACCTAACCCTATGTGAGTAGGGAAATTTTTAAATATATTTGCGTCGGCAAGGAACCTTGGTAGGTGAAAATTGCAACACTCGCTTGGAATGAAATCGGGAAAGCAATGAGATGAAAAAATAAATCTGAATGTTTTGGATGGGAATCGAACTTATGTATTTCGAATATGGGAATAAATATAGTATTTGCCTTCACATGATTTGCTAATAATTGTTTATGATCCACTTTTTTAAAAGAGTTTTACAAAAATACAGTTTTTTTTAAATCTTGCTTGATACATCCTATGATTAGTTTCATTTCACAGGAGATGATTTTCTCCCTGTATGATAGTAACTTCATGAAATATGAAAGAAAGGTTTGAGTGTTATCATGTAATGAGAAAAAATGTCATGTTTACCTAACATGTATTAAACATTAAAACCTGTTACTAAGACCCAACCCAGTAAGTTAACATGACAAGTTTGTAAAATTTCCCTGACGGGGCTTCGATTCCTTACCAGGGCACTTAAACCGACAACTCTACTGAAGTGCCCCCAACATACGATTGTTAAAAACAAACAGTTAAATAAAAATTTTTAAAAATCAAAGAGATATTTTTTTATGTTTGTCTCCCCATAAGTAACTTATTTCACAGAATGAACATTTGTTTAGATAGTTAGTTCATTCTATTTGTTTGTTTATGTGTGTGAGTATGTATATGTGAGTACGTGTTTACATGTCATTATTGGTAATAGCTAATTCGAGGTATTTTTATGTGAAAAGCTAATAGCCTCTACTTGCGTTTGAGTATGTCATCGTTTCTTATAAAAAAAAAACAGTGTTGCAGTAAGTAAAACGTGTAAATTTTTTGAAATTTTTTACTTAAAAACAAGTGTTTCGAAGTCATCAGCATCATCTATCTCGGAAGAGAAGTGCACAAACTCTTCGTCATTGTAATATTGTGAGAAGAACTTTAGTTCAGAATTTTAGAAGGCTTCAAAAATTATATAATTGAACAAGTGTTAAAAATAGATATTATTGTGAGAAATTTTAGTTCGTGATTACTAATTTTAAAAAAAGTTTGTTTCCATGCACTGAAGGTGTAGGGATGGAAAACTCGATGGATTTCTAGTATTTGGAAAGCTATATTTTTTTATTCTTTACATAACGTTTGCTTCGGATTGTTATATTTTCACAGTTTCCCCTACGGGGAAGTATTTTGAGAATTATTTGAGTCGATGTTAGTGCGGGGTCTGGATTTTTTGGGTGATAGAATGCTAAATGTTTTTACAGCTAGAAAAAAACTTAACGAAAATTGGATGGTTACGGAATTGTGTTTTCTGACTTAAAACCTTGTTTGTTATATGGAGACAACTAATTATTTACTTTTATCATAGAAGTGGTGTTTCACATGTTAACTATGTTTGTGTTGTAGTAGATTTTAATTTTTTTTTTTTTAATGTAAGTATGAAACAAGAGAGACAAAAAATGTTTAAATTTTAAAATAATTTTTTTGTGTAATTATTAATATTTTAATTAAGTATATGTAAAGAAATTGTAATTGTAAGATTTCTGTGAACCTTTTACAGAAGTATATGCATGGAGAGACTGAGTGGTGGTCTAAGTATTATCTGCGCTCGTACGGCAGATTGCCGAAACAGAATTGTTTTGTAGCGAAGATGGAGAGCTCTACCCTTCCGTCCTGAGACACCTGCGCGAGGTGATGTGGCTTGCTCGAGCCATGTAGGAATACTGGTGAGTTGCCGGGAGCATTCCTAGCGGCGATGATGGAACTAACCTCGTCCCCTCACACCTACAGCCACCCACCCATACTTATTCTCGAGGAGCTTTTGTCCTGTCCGCATCTGCCATTACACTACAAGCCTCTTTGCACCACGTATGCCTAGCAGAATAGAAACTTCCATTTGGGAAGGATTCTCTTCTCGAGCGCATAGCTCTTATTTTTAATTATTCCTTCACGATATCGCGATGGCTATTATTCCACTATATTTTATTATGGTGTCTTTGACATAAGATAAAGAGTATATTAATATTAATTTTTTTTAAATTTAATATTTAAGATGAATGGGTTTAAACAAACATTGGTATTACTTATTGATACACACGTATTTACCTCGTCGGTATTTGAATCAAAGACTATGTTAGTATAACTGTTATTACCTACATTTAGATTGTTTTAATTTTGGCTCTTTTCGATGTGCGAAGTACTTAAAAACAGTTACATTTATAAAACACTTAAGCTTCTTGGGAGGTGAAAGATGGTTTAATTCGCTATACATATAGCTTAAATGTGTAAATACTTGTTACGCGGTAAGGTTCTAACTATAATTGAAGGAGTCTAGCCACAGTTAAATGAGTAAACCCTAACGAACATTTTTTGATCATGGTTTTATTAAAAAATTAACTGGTCCTGATTGCTACATGTAGTAGATATTATAATACCATCAAAAATTTTCATATTTACCATAAAATGATAATTTTGCTTTAGTAAATCTAGTAAGTTGGGGAAGCGTGGTTTGAGTATATGTAATGAATTTTAATTTTCATTAATGTTGAGGTCTGTAGGAAGGGAGTAGTGGAGATCTGACTAACCTTTTGTTGTTGCATGAGCCGTTGGCGAACACAGTGTCTCGGGCAATGGTAAACGCCTCTAGAGAAGGGGTTCGCCGTGCAGGAAATGAATTCTGAATGACCTAGGTTATTGGGGAAGGTGTTTCGTCTGTTCAGCCCGATCTATAGTTCGCTTGATAATTACTGCATGGTTGGGTTATGTTACAACATATAAGTAAATCATAGGACATTCGGAAGAGATAATTGACTCTGGTAGGATGTGCACTTTACTTAAGCTAGTTATACAAACTGTATATACTCTGTTAGAAATCGGTTTGCACTTTAAAATTCAATTAAATTTTTAAATATAATTATAACGAAATAGAACTTGTGTCAAAAATTAACGTTCATTAAATATGGATTATCAAGAACCCAGTAGCAAACAACAAGCAGATAACAGTTGGCCAACTGTTGGCACAGTTGGAACATTGTTATGAAACACCCTCGTGTAGTTAATTCCAGCACCGATAGGTACTCTCATTACGACACGAGGATCATTCATGTGGAAGGGTGGATACAGATTCTTGTTGTAGTAGTGTTTGCAGATCTTAAGTTAAAGGCGTGCTCCCGTCTTTACAAAATACTGAATTGTAGAAATATATAATTTTATCAACAAAATCGTTTGTTGGTTGTCATTTTCTTTTGTTATGCACATAGAAAACCAGTTAAATAGATATTAACCACACCAGTACCAGTACACTTATATTATTTTAAGAGGAGAAAATTTTAGTAAAAAAATAGTACAATGACAAAATCTTAGTAAATATATATATTTATTGTATATATATATATTTATTTATTTATTTATTGTATATATATTTATTGTATATATAATATCGTCTGGAATACAACATAAGCATATATACTTGGGCATTTTATATGAGAGAATTAATATTTTTATAATTAATTTAAATATTAAAGGATCTTGAGTATTCAATATCTTTCACAACTAAAACATTTTATTTTCAAATCAAGTTACTTTAAAACAAAACATGCGATTTTCAGCAAGATAGCGAGTGAAATCACCTTCGGGTACCCGTGTGCAAGTAAAAACCATAAGGGCACATGACATTTCATTAATTTTGTAGGTTACATGTTTTATCATCCCAAAAAACCAATTATGTTAATTAATTGCCAATGTTAAGAGAAATTTAGTTCAGCCAGTCTATGAACAGTTCATGTTAATAAGAGCTATAAGCTCGGAGCACGTGGTATGCGAACAAAATTGTTAGATTTTACTTTGTGCTGGAGGGAATCAAAATTTCGTCTGCTGCGTAGGCCAAGAAGCAGCACTCAAGAGGAAACCAAGAAAGGCTGTGAAGAAATCTTCCCAGGAGGGATGTTGGCCATGATCTACTGCATCGTAGAACGAAACTCCAACACGTGCACCGCTACAAGATATATCAAAGGAAAATAATAATGTGGCTCGGCACACACAAAAAAATAACACGAACGGCAAAAAACACCAATAGTTTAACTTAACCTTGTCGGCGGGTGAAATTACCAATTACATGGAAAGAAGAAAGTATAGACGTAGATAAGTATTCGTAAAACAACTACATGCTGTATGGTTAAGTTCAACAAGGAGAAAATAACCTCGCGAGCAGGAATATATATGAAATTGATCGTGCTGAGAACTCCAGTCTGGTGTGACTAGTCGATACGTAATACAATATTTAGAAAGATGTATGAAACAGAGATAACTAACAATTATTTCATTAGAGGTTACTTTAAATTATATTTGCATCTTGCAAGTACTAAATACTCATTAAATTATTAAGAAGAAATTAGTTTTGGACACAACATAGACATATATCACATAGTAAAATTATTTAAATTTACATCAAATAATTCGCCTCTTCAAGTTAACGATACCAGGTCAACAGTAAAATTATTTTAATAGATTCTCAATGTTTTAGATTTTTAATAGCATAAACAAATCAAATAAATATAACTGGAGCACGTTTTAACTAAACAAATAATTTTTGGCGAAGAAGTAATTAATGAAGAACGTATTAAATTAATAGTATTAAAGAAGTGCCAATACAACTGGCACAACATGTTCACCCACATGACTGTAAGAGTTTTCTTATATGGTACACAATAAGACCACATGAATAATAGTGACTGTATTTGCTTTGGAAGCAATTTGATGTGGCCATTAAACTCAAAATTATTGACAGAATGTAATGTATGTCCCAAAAGCAAACATCAGTGAATCACCCACTGGCATCTTAGAACATGTGGAAAATATGTGGCTGATGTATGTTAAATAGTATGAAAATAAGATTTTTTTCCACATAAAACCCTCATGTGGTAGACAGGTTCAATTATGATAACTGGGCATCAAAATGTGGGCAATATCGGGCCACTTATCACAAAATGACTGACAGAATTTTATATGTGGTCCACGAGCAAACATCAGTGAAACGCCCACAGGCATCTTAGAATATGTAAATAACATGTGGCTGATGTCAAAGAGTATGATTATAAGATCACGTTTGCACATAAAGCCCTCGCGTGGTATAATGGTTCATTTCTGATAGTTGGGCATCATAATGAGGGGAGTTGTGAGCCATTTAACACAAAATGACTGATGGAATTTCATACATGGCGCACAAGAAAATGTCTGTGAAACACGCCAGGCATGTTAGAGTAAGTCGAGAAATAGTGGGTGATTGCTAAAGAGTACAGAATATAAGATCATGTTTGTACATAAAGCCCTCACATAGTAGAACAATACATTTTTGATGTGGGTCCCAAGTAGCAAACAACAAGCAGTTAAAATTTGGGCAACTGTTGCCAGTGGTGACAATGTTCTCATTCATGACTGTTAGAATTACCTGTATGGTTAACAATCAGGTCATATAAACAAAAGTGACAGTACCTATTTTACAAATACTCGTAATCTGGGCCAATACTGTCATACGATTGATAGATTTCAACAGACGGCCCACAAGCAGATGAGAAAGGAAATGCTTACTTTTACTCATTGTTGGGGAAATATTAGCAGCGTGTTTATGGGCCACTTCCAGCATGCCAACTGTTGTCCACTGCTGGGGACATAATAGCAGCAACCACCTTAGGTGGTATGCCAACTGTTCCTTATTACTGAGGAAACATGATCAGCAAGCACATGTTCAATTTATGGCATACCGACTATAAGGTGTTGTGCAGTAGAAGATATCATATGCATATTCAATTGATTTTTTATTTAATGTATATATGAAGTAAAATTGTCATGTGGCATTGCTAGTAATAGTAAAAAAAAGTTTTTAGACCAGAAACCTGCAAAGCATAACATGCAAAAAAAATTCATTATTTTTCATTTTTAATTCTACCTGAAAGTAGTCCGAAACTAAAATACTAGTATTTTAAACAAAACACATAAATCCCAGTATTGACTCATGATACTAACATTGTCTATATAGCAAAGCCAATAATGCATTATGTATGTGAAGTAAGTATCCAGATCAACTTAAAAGGTCGAGTAGAATAGTTGATAGCATACTTGACTGAAGACGGAAGGTTTGTGAGTTCAATTGCAGGTTTCTCCAAAAATATTTACATATTGTTAGATAAAGCTGTTGATAACATATGGATATGGTAAATTCATAGTTTTTTTGGGTTAGTCATTTTTTTTGTTTTGAAAATGCATGGTAAGCTGCTTCTATCTGGGCCACAAGTGGGCAATAGCTGGGCCACAAGTGGTTTACCAACAGTTGGCTAACGACATGTGGTTTACTTACGGTATGCCAGAATCAGAAAGCCGGAAGTGGCTCTCTTGTAGTTAACTTACTGGCAACTCTTGTTTTCCCAGACATCAGCCAACATTTCATCAAGAAGTGGCCCACTTGTGGTTGACTTATGGGCAACTCTTGTTTTGCCAGACATCAGCCGACAGCTCACCAAGAAGTGGCCCTCTTGTGGTTGACTTATGGGCAACTCTTGGTTTGCCAGACATCAGCCGACAGTACATCAAGAAGTGGCCTGCTTGTGGTTAATTTACAGGGAACTCTGGTTTTACTACTGACAGTAAAATATCTGTATGTGGCTTACGCGTAAACACATCATACCACAGTCATCATTCATCATGTGTGCCACATGCATCTGCGAGTGCATTCTGCTTCTTGAATGCCTTTGGATGCCGCATGTGGACTGCTTGTTCACAATCAGACCTGCACTTGTGGGCCAACTATATTTTGGTACTTGAGAAGACATTAGTTTTTTTAGTGACTATGGTTAATATGTTTTTGGTATTTCGAAGAAAATAAAAATTGGATGTGAATAAAATCGGTAGAGGTTACACACCACTGTAGTTAAGAGTTAGGAAACGATCGTATGATACTTGTGTTTAAGGGATCCGACACATTTGTCTGACTTTTACTATAAAATATGTATTTCTTTCCGGTTTAATATTACTATCCATATTATTTTGTTTATTTTAAGGGTCACTATTTAAATTTAAATGTGTAAGTAGAAGCAATTACCGAGGATCTACACGTAACACATTTGTTAGGTCATTGGGTTTGTATTTAGTGTTTTTTAATTTCTCTAGCATGACATAATTTTTTGACCAAGAAATGTACGATTTGTTAGTAACTATAATACAAAAAAGTGTTAACATTTTTTTTAACGAAGAATGCAGTTGTGTAGATAGAGAGATCCCGGCCAGCTTGCCTTGCTGGAAAGTTGCCGAAAACGTTACGTTTGCAGGATAAGTGATAGAGAGAGAACGAGAGATGTCTGGTGATGCCCCTGGCGGTTGTTCTCGAAATACACACTACAGTTTTGCAGCAGAGGAGGGTGGGTGACTGGAGTCTTTCACTCTCCTCCGTATCTGAAAAGAGGGTGCTACATTCGGGCAAGAAAGTCATATTTGAATATTTCCCCTTTTTTGTTTCCGCACGTAAGAATTTTTACAATAACACAAATGTAGTCTTAATACCGAAATAAAATTTTTACTAAGTTATAAGGTGTCAATGAACATAATCAATTAATGGAAATCAAATATTGTTGAAAACAAAAACTGATGAATGCAATATTTAGTAGAAATAACATATAAAATGATAATATGAAAGTAAGTAATTGTCAAAAACTTACACAACCAAGCACAACTTAACACTAAGATTATGAAAAACATGTTTACTGATATTTTTCTTAACTGATAATTTTATTAACTGATAATTTTCTTATTAAATTTAACATGTTTATTGATTTAGAATTTTAAGAAACTAATGAAAAAACTGGAGGCACAGGTTGTGAAACACGTAACATTTAAGTATGTTGCTTGTACAGTAAATAACAGGTAATAAGTATACACAATTATTTAAATAATTCGGTTTGTGCATGGTGTTGAGGCGAGCTGGCCAGAGTTGGCTTCTGGTGCAGGTCGACAAGAAAGCAATGTGGGTGACATGGTGGCCAGCAGAGTTAACAATGTTCGTGTATGCTTCACACTCCAGCTGGTTACAGATATCGGCTGTTGGTTTGCTACACTACCACTAGTACATTAGTTTACCTGTAATATTTAAATTGGGAAAATACTTGAAGGAACAATATTTATATAATAACATGTAAAATGAGGAGTCTTATTTTTTTATATTGTTACACAAGGTGGAAAATATTCTTTTTATATTATAAGAAGAGAACTAAAAGTACCTTATACCAAATAAATCTTTAATGATCTCACGAAGGAACATTTCAAACAGTCCATCTTATTGTAATATTTTTAAAAATAATATCTTACGAGGCCATGTAGGATGAAAATTAGTTTATGGTAAATACACTATCGACCAAAAAGTAATTGAGCACCTGTCTACAATGTTTGCTCAGTGGTTGTCAGCCTGTTAGGATCATGTAGGGCAACCTCTTGCAGCTATAAGAGCAGCCACCCTGTCTGGCATGCTCTCTATGAGTGTTTGCAGGACATCCACGGGGATTCGTCGCCATTCCTCTCACAACCATTCCATGAGTTGACCAATGGATTTTAGTCGCACCTGACAAGCCTTCACCCGGCGATCCAATTCGTCCCAAAATGTTCTATAGGGTTGAGGTCAGGACTCTGGGCAGGCCAGTTCAATAGGCAAACATTGTTGTCTGCATACCAATGCATAGTACCCTCTTGAAACATGGCACCTGGCATTGTCATCCTGGAAGTAACATGGCTCCATTCCGTAAAAATGCCACAATATTGGGTTTCTCTGTTCATGTTACAATGGACAAACAGAAGTTGTCCTACCCCAAAGACCATTAAACAGGCCCACACCATCACTCCACCGCCGCCGAATATCCTAGTTGACACTATACACTCCAGCATAAAACATTCGCTGGGTAGACACCACAACCATACACATCCATCGCACTGGAATAATGTAAACTTCGACTCATCACTCCACAGAACCGATTTCCACTGCTCCATTGTCGAATTGCGAATGTCCAAACACAATCTGAGTCACCGAGCTTTATTGCTTGTCATGTTATGGGGCTTATGTGCAGCTGGTCTTCCGAAATATCCAAGTGTATCCTCTGTACATAATGTTCCAATGGAAACCGATACTCCTGTTGCTGCATGAAACTCCAGTCGGATGGTAGCCATGGGTTGTGCCCTATTTATGACAATTTCACATTTCAGGGTTCTGCGATTTCGGACGGTCAAAATTGGAGGTCGCCCAGAACGTGCAGCATTGTCACAATGCCCATCGACCTTCCACTTATGCAGGACGAATGCGACCGTTTATTTGGGCCTGTTTATCTTCTGTGCAATCGCCTGGCCAGACGCCCCACTAAAATGGCAGCCTACAATCACGCCCTTATCGAAGTCGTATAGTTCTGTACCTCGTGCCATCTCCTTGTCAACTGGTTCTACACTGGCCTGCAGGATACGGCAGCCACACAAGTCAACTGATGTACTGAATTACCTATCTTCATAAGTGTGCAGTTACTTTGTAGTCGGTAGTGTATATAATTTTAAAATTCTTACTTCAAATGAGATGTAAAGTGTAATAGACAGTGTGTTCATAGTTGCAGACTGAGATGTAGGTCGCTTGGTGTGTGCTTTGAATGGTAGCAGGAACACATTTCTAACACACTTCATTAAACTATATTTTAAAATACTATGTTACAAGATGATGTAAATTCAACTTACACAAAAGTTGGGAATTTTCAGCATTGAATAATGCTCTACTGAAATTGCTGGAAAACACAATTAAACATATGAAACAGGTCTTATATAATAAGACGAGAAATAAAAAGAAATCGCGTAACATAATACTTTACTGATCATGTTGGAAAACATGATTGCACATATGAAACAGTCTTTATATAATAAATTTTAATATTAACTTGTAAAAAATAATAATTTACTGAAATTGCAGCTAACACGATTGAGCATATGAATCAGTCTTTATATAATAAGAAGATATGTAAAATTAATTTGTACAAAATAATATTTTCCTGAAAAAAATTGGAAACACAAAGGAAGATGTGAAACATGCTTCACTAAATAAAAATATTATTACTTTAAAAAAGTTATTACAGCAGATGATGGGACAATTGGCGAGTCGGGCAGCATGCTTGGTCGGTTGGGGACTTCGCTTGGCCGGTGTAGCGCGAGATAGCTGAGCGGACTTATATTGGGGTGCAGCGGAGTGCTTGGGCGGAATGGGAGATATAATAAAATGTATATATGGTTTCAATTCAATCGGCAGTCAGTAGTGATGATGATCGGACATGCAATTAAGGTCTCGGTATGCTACTTACTGTGTAATTAGTCTCTGTACTTATTATGTGATTAATAATGGTAGTTGCAAAATTGTTTAATTGGTAATTACTCTCGTTATATGTACTTAGTTTGTTATTAGAATAGGTAATTGTGTAATTACTCTTGTTACATATTGCATGTACTTATTATGTAATTGCTATTATTAATTACAAGTACTTAGGGAAATAAATATCTAATTACCCCCAATGGGTATTTAACCAAGGACTGAAGACGAGTCCTCAACACTCCTTCTCCAAGCCTACACATTCCCTAACTTCTCCCCTTAACACCCCTCAAACCTCCTCAGTCATTTGTTGACCACCAAAGGGTTTACCCTTTGCTCCCAACACCATTCCCCTTTCTCCCTCCTCGCCATCAGAGTTCAGTCGTGTTCCAGACACGGCAAGTGCACTTCTTGCTTTCACCAGAAATCCACTTCTGCCGGAAGTCTACTTCCTGGTCCAGAACCAGTGCACTCACACTAATGCTATCAGAACTAGGCGTTGCCCAAAGTCTCCAGATACTGGTACCACGCATGGACAGCCACGTGACTATTGTCTCACTCTTACTTATATAGTTCATATGAGTAAAGATGTAGTCCGCCGGTTGTCATTGACCATTGTGATTGCAACGATGTGTACACACACAAATTACTTGAATTATTGTTAAATACACAACCACTGTTTCACTACATTTCTCAAGCAGCATCGTACTTAAGCCGTTTGTCCAATTCGATAATCTTTTCAACAATATAGATGTTCTTACTTTCTAAATAAAACAAAAAAAAATTACAATAAATTAAGGCAGGAGCTAAATAATTCACTATAAAATATTGTAGGAATAAAAATACTCAGCATATTTTTGTAACAAAAACGATCATGGTTTTCTCTGCTTCAATTAATATTAAGAATATATTGTTAAAGGCATATAATATTCATCCTTCATTTAAGCGAAAAATTTAATCGTGCATGTCAAAATGTTAACTCCGACTTGAATTTGATCAGGTGTACAAATGGTGTACATTATATTTTCAATTTAGTATTTGGTATAGTATGCAAGAATATTCTGATAACCATGGCCCATAACACTACAAATAACACCGCAGCTCGAGGGTCGGCTGTTCTTTGTGGAAGCCCTCTGGCTGAAGTGCGGTTATTGTGCGAAGTCCTATGCAACGAGGGAGACTGGCGGAGAGGACAGACGACGGCGAAGACTATGCGACTACGACGTACGAGTGTTTCTGTGGCATGGACGGACGAGAGGGCGTATTACCCGACTAGTTGAATGCTACTGTGCATGAGGGCGCTCGGGTATCTCTAGAGCATTTCGGACTTGTGGAATCGGGACTGAGCAGTGTTGGGACTTTTTGAACATATGACACGGCCATATTGTAAATACTGAAGCTGTCAAATATGGACATGCTTTTATCAAATCATTTAGTGTGTCTTGGTATACAGTTTATTTAGACTGATTTTAATTATTTATTTACCTTATTTTAATTGCGGTGAATGTAAATTTCTTTTTTTGAATTTATTAATAGTAAATAGGAAGTCATTGCAATTTATTGTGAGATATTGAGTCAAGAGAATTTTCTTTGTACTTATTGTAATTAAATTAGAAAATTATAATTAACTCATTCAATTAATTAAGGCCTACATCCATTTAAAGAACCTGGTTAAGCCCACTGAATTTTAAAGAATTGTATCAATATTTTTAAACAGAGTATTTGCAAAACTATTGAACAATTTGTTTGCGCGATGTTTCTTAATCTGTAGTTTATACTATATACTTAAACATCGGCTTATTGTGATTTTGTATAAACTGGAACCATGTTATAACAACTACCTGGTGCACAAGAATATAAATAATTTTGTGAAGTTTTGTATAACTATGCCCGATGAGTTTCTAATAATGTATTACTAATGAAAGTGTTAAAACTAAACGAAATGTGATCGTATTGTGTTATTGTAATTCAAACAATGTAATTTCTAACATATTCGTGTTCTGATAAGGGGGAAGTTGAGGCGTAGAACCACAGTGGATACATCTCAAATGTGCTCACAGGGTCGCAGTTAGGTGGACTAAAATACGAATCAGACTAGAGGAAAATGTAAGTTGACGTGATTTTAATAGACTCGTGAGCACATCAGAACTCATTATGCAAGTGGCGCCCTGCCGATTGCATAGGAAATCAGTACGTGACATTGAAATTTCCCCTAAATACACTCATTAACTCTGCACTGTGGAGGTTTATAATTTATCGCTGAAACATATGTTCGCACCTACCTACGTCTAATGAATGATTAATTTCTCAGTCTTTGTGCTTGTTTGTTTGTAGGCGTGTATTTAATGATACCACTTATGGCACTACATCCTTTACAGTATATTGTGATGTATACGGGCACCTGATTCTCTTAACAAAATTCCGCGTTAGTCACACTGCTATATTACGTGTGAATACCTGTAGGTTTCCTTTAATATTGCCTGTGTGTTTGAGAGAAATCTAGGCCATTTAGAGCTAGTTTTCCCCGGTAAAGAAAACCTGTGTTTTGCAAGCAAACACGTGAAACACGTAAATGTAAAAAACTCAATCTCGAAAGCGGCGCTAAGCATAAAAAGACTAATCTTCATGTAACAAAAAAAAATTACAGTTAAGCCATTTACATACACTTTTGTGTTGTAGTAATATCAATAATGTTGTGAGAATATTATTAATGTTAACGTTTTACAAAGTATCATATTACTACTGTGCGAATATGCTGTTGAAGTGTTAATGTTAATTAATACTGTAAATAATGTTGGCGTAACCAAAAGTTATATTACGCTAAAAATAGCAAAATATTTAATCTAACTGCGACACTAAAATATGCCTATCCAACACAAGTTTTGCACTGGCTTGGCGCTGTAAAATGGCGAATAGTAGTGATCAGCGATAACTTCGTAAAATGAAACTACGATATTTAAATTTCAAAGTATAGTATGATATATAAGTGTAGAAGGGTTGTCAAGCCTCGCAAAGTAGTCTACGTCTGCCAATTGTGCATATATTTATAGAGTATAAAGTATTTCAACATAACGAAAGAGAATTGCAGTTTGTCAAGTGGTACAGAATACCCACAATATGAAATGCTTTTTTTAACCATCATTTGACGTTGTTGTGACATTTTTGACGTTTACGAAGCTCTAGTGAGAGCGACTTGTTGACGAACTCCCAGTGCGACAATCGAACTGCTCTACCACGTCGGAGGCAACGGGGAGCGAACCCGCGACCCTCCGACTACAAGTCGGCCACCCTACCCCTGAGCTGTGAGGGCAGGGCTAATTCAAACATGTTCAGATAGAGCAGTTGGCAGAACGTTGTGTTCTGTGAAATGGAGAACGTCAAACTGTCAAGGCGGGGTTTCGTGTCCCTTCCAAGCCGTAATCTTTTTTAACGTTGGTAATATTTATTTTGTGGCAAAATATTTGTACTTTTTTTAGTTAACATCGGAATGTTCTTTTTAAAACAAAGAAAAAAACATTAACATTTTAAACACAAATGTTAATATCAATTCAACTCAAAACTGGTTTTGCCGATACATAAACACCGCATTAATGTTATCAGAATAGTAAGGAGGTTATGTTGTTCAAAATATATTAATGTATTATTCAAATAAATATCTTATTCCTTTTCTGTCTAGTTTGTTTGATTTACTTTTTGCCCATCTCTAATTCATGATAATTGTTTTGTACAATTTCACTCCTCCGATTTGCGCCTAGATCACTTTTCCACGTCGCTACTGGGAGACGACCTGTGACCTGTTGGCTGAGTTTTGAGGAGAAAGTGTCTCTCCCTTGATCCGCCACCCCCTTGGCTGCAGTTCGCCTGTCATTTGGTCCTTCGAGAAGAACCTCCTCTGCCGGCCCAGCGCTCGGGGGATGGTCCACTTGTTTCCCTGAGTCTGAAACATGGACTTGGACTTCGTCAATCTGATACTCGTGAGAAGATGGAACTGATAAAACTGATCACTTGAGGGTCGACAAAATACTTGGTCCTAATAATGTTAGATTAGTCAGCCTCTCATCCAGTAGACTAGTCAAGAAAGCACATGTAACAGTTGTTCAAAATATATGTACGAAGATAATAATAGATCTCTTTTTGGCTCTTTGTAAGCTAGTGGTTATCTGTGATGATTGTTTGTAAGTGTCGCATGCATTCCTCTTCCCTCGTCCCTCCTGTGTTTTGGTTTTAGCGTTCTTCCCTTTTTCTAATTTCCCCTTCTTTTTTTTTTGTGTTTTCCCGTCTTCCGCCGAGGCTTTCAGAGATGGCATGGAGGAGCTGTTCCTGTGGAATTCTGTTAGTACTGCGTAAGCGCTGGTGGCTGAAGACTGGGGTTTTGGCCTACTCCCCCCATTTTGTCGTCGTTCCGAGCACTCGAGAAGAACCTGCCTGGAAGCATTATGGAGTAAATGTGGATTTTCTGTGTCATCTCCGGGGATGGACTCTTGTCTACGTTATAAACTGTGTGTGAACTGTCTACGGCTTGCAAGATGTTTTTTCTAATCTCGTGGCCTATTATATTGAACTTTGCCAAGCTGGCCTGTCTCTCTACACTCTTTTCTTCGATCTTTTCTTCGTATGTGAGACTTTAAATTATAAAGTGTGTAATCATCTCCCCATTGGAAGACATATTGTTAATGTGCCATATGACTGTTTTAAATAAAAGGGTTTTTACTTGAAATTTAATTGAACGCTGTTGTTAGTCATTATTAATTAGATACTGCCAACTTGTTAGTCAGTAGTATTTGTTTACCTACTTCACCAACTGTGGTGCAATGTGAAATAGTCAGAAACTGTCTAAGTGTTAATTTATATGTGTACATAGGAAACTTACCCGCTGTCTATGATGTTCTAGTCTTCTTTATTAACTGTTTTTCTACATACTTTGTTATTTAAAAAACTATATATATACATATATTAAAAAAACTATTTAAAGCCTGCAAATATAATTTAAACATTAACAATGCCCTTCTTTCTTTCATCGAAAGTTTGTGTTTCAGCACTTATTTGATATGTCTAAAATAATATACCTTTTCAAGATTGCAATTAAGTAGTACTTCTTCAGTAAATAGGGAATGCAGGTCTTGGGACAGGTATCTGGGATATAGGCTGGCAGCTAGCCGCCATCTTGATTGACGTCACTGCGGGTGGTCGCGCTCTCCGGCCAGTGCCACATAACAGTCCTTTGTCTGGTGAAAGCGGTATTATATCGCTCTCCTCAATTTTCAACTCTTCCATCACAGTTATTGGGGTATTCGTTGTTGTTCTCGTAATTAGGCATATATTTACTCACTAAAGTAGAAAGTTAATCAAATTTCAAGTACCACTTCGCGTTAGCGATATGCAGGAGAGTAGAGATAAAGCATGCCATACCTAATACATATACAAATCGGGCCAAACAAACATTAAACACAATTGAACATAGCATTGGGCAACACCAAACAAATCATCCATCAATACCAGACAACCATACAGACTGTCCAGAAAAAACCACAACGAATATCCAACAATAAATACCAAACAACGATACAATCTGACTATAACAGCTGATCGTTGAAAAAACACTCATTTCAACCAACCAGACCAACTTACGATCAAACCATGAAGATCGACTGGGCATACCACCAACAAAACAGATCAACTGAAATACCAATGGACAAGACCAAACAGCAAGGGCGACCAGACTAAAAAGCCACACTAAAAGATCAGGCCAAGTGACATACGAGGCCATCCAAACCAACCTACAAGATCGACCGACTAACCATCAATACCGACCACACATGCAGACTGCACATACCTGCTGGCCAAACCAAACACCCATAACAACCAACCAGTCTAACTCGCCATAAAATTTTATTGGTTAGACCAATGGGCAAGACCAACCAAACCTCTATACCAACCGACCAGACCAACCAACACAATCCAACTATCAATACCGACCATCAAAACAGACTGTACATACCAGATGACCATACCAAAAACCTATACCAATTAGGAAAACTTGCCAGTAAGGCCGACTGAGCATACCAATGGCTAAGAGTAACTATACAAACCAACCATATGAACAAATTATATGAGCCAATCATACAAATAATCAATACCAGAAAATCATACAGATTCTTTGTGCCATGTGACTATACCAAACACTAATTTCAACCAAATATGCCAACTGGCTAACGAGGTCGACTAGACATACAAATGGACAAGACAAAACATAAAATCCAACACCACCACCAAACCATACGAACTGGCCAATCCAGTCATACAAAGTGACCATGCCACTAATCAATCCTGACCAGACCAGCCGACAAGACCAACCACATAGACTTGCCATACCAGCTGCCTATACGAAACGCCAATTACAACCAACCATGCCAATTGGCCAACAAGACTGATAGGGGTTAATAATGGACAAGACCATCCATACTAACCGACCATACCAGCCAACCATACTGACCTTCCATACCAGGCAACCATATGAACTGGTATACAAGCCAACCATACAGATCTAAAATTCTAGCCGAATATACGAACCGACCATGCCAGTCAAGCATACCAACCTACCGAATCTGCCTATAATATATATTGATTTACAGCGAACCATACGAACTGACCATGCCAGCCAACCATATGGACCAACCAAATAAGAAAATCATACAAATAAATAACAACAACCAAAAATATAAACCGATCATACCAGCCAACCATATCAGGAAACAATACGAAATGTCCACACCAGCTAATCAGTATAGTGATCATCAAGTCCAGCCAACCATACCAAACACCCACTTCAAGGAACAATATTTCCCGGCCAGACGAACTGGTCATACAAGCCCATCATATTTACCAAACATAACCAGCCAACCATACCAACTAACGATACCAATAAAGCATATAATCCATCCATACATTCCGACCATAGGAACTGTCCATATATGCCGACCATACAACTGTCCATACTAGCAAATCTTATGAACCGACCATACAAACAAACCATTAGAACTAACCATAGGAGACAACCATACAAACCCACCATACCAGCCAAAAAATTAACTAAAATACAAGTAAATATACCAGCAAACAGAATGAAACAACCATACTAAATGACCAAACTAGCCGACCAGGCTAACCAACCAACAAGACCGGTCAGCCAGCTCGCCCTAACATACCGATTAGCCATACCAACCAGCCATACAGTCTGACTCCACTTAAGATTGACTACATTCAAGACAAATTATAAATAGGACTGAATCCACGAAAGATGGTTTGCGAAAAAGGGACCCAGATATTATGTCCTTTCGCATAATGAACGTCAGTTTTCCGATGGGAGAATAACTTCTACACCACAATAAATCACGAGACCTCAGCTACGTCTCTAAATATAGAGGCTACATTTGTAGAGGAAATGGTAGAGGTGACAAGGTTTTCTTTCGAGCAATGCAAGTAGATGTTATTGTGTGATTGGAAATGTGAGAACATTATTTAGGTACAGACACGATTGAGAGAAGAATTCAATACTGCGCCAAAGTCATGTGTAACAATGGCACGATTATGTGACAAATTTCAAAGAGATGGAAGTGTGTGCGTGATGTAAAGAAAGGATGCTGCGTCAGGATAAGAATAGCTTTGGAAGAAAAAGTGTATTGGGGGGGGGGGGGGATTTTGACACTATTTCACATGTTCCCCCAGTAAGTGAAAGTTCATATGTAAAACTCAGGGTGAGTCTAGCATCAGCAAATCAATTGTCCATCGAATTTTAAAACAAGTAATGAGAGGTTCTGCATTCTGATGTTACACCATGCTATGAATGAATACAATCCAGATAGGCATGCCGAATTTTGTGAGTGCATAGTGAACATGTGCAGTGTCAATGAACATTTTACTGACATGATTGTATAGACCGATGAGGAAACCTTTAAATTAAATAGAACTGTCACCCGCCACAATTGTGTGTGCTGAGCAAGTGAACATCCCTATATTATGGTAAAGCAATATCTAGGGACGCCCGTTTTTCGCGAAAAGATTTCACGGCCAGTTGTATTTCACAACGCTTTAGTTCAGATGCACTTTCGTGATTGGATGATTTGCGTGTTATGCGCCTTAGGTTTCTTGCGCGCCGCCAATAAGCAAAAGAAAACAGCTGATACGCCAGTATATAATTTAAAACTAGTATGTGCGGGAAAATCTTTTCGCGAAATAAGGGTGTACCTAGCAATCTTCATGGGTTAACGATAGGTATATTTCAGAATGTCTGTTACACAACTTGTGGCACCATTATTCTTCGACGGAATGGTGACAGGAGAAAGTTACAGTACTATTTTGCCGAAAAATAATGTGCCAACTGTACACCAAATCTACTCAAAAGACGACTGTTTTTTTTTTCCTGCAGGTGGCTTCACCGCTACATTAAAAATCGAGGTGTACACTAGCTCTTGGATGAAACATTTTGTTGGTAGTTAGATAGGCCGAATAGGTTTTGAATATCTACACAGAACTCTTGATTACACGCCATTAGATTTTTGTCTGTGATTAACTGTGAAAAACATTGTGTACGTGGCAAAGCCCCGGACAATGTATGCAAGGAGAGACGCGATTGTGGCCACCTGCGGAACCACTATCATAGAAACCGTAGCTACAGTTTGTGGTTCTATTCTACAATTCTGCAAACTATGTTTTGCTGCTGATGGTAGATATCTTGAACATTCTAAGCGTTTTTAATTTTCGCACTCGAGTAATGTTGTCATTATATCTTAAAATATAAGCAGCCCCATGAGATTGTTTTTAATAGTTTCTCTGATATTCACATTCAAAGAGTGGAAACATTAATATGTGATAAGCTGTATAAGCGAAATAGTGTCAATAATTGTGTAAAGACCTGCAAAATCTGCGTACACCCAAGTCAGTTACACGTGTTGTTGACTCCCTCCACAGTTATTATTCATTTGGTTTTCTGAATTTTTTGAATGTGACAGGATTACGTCAACATTAAGTGATTTTTACTGTTATCGTCCAGCACGTGACAAACAAGCTTAATTTGAATGATAAACATGATGTGAAAGCACAATGTTTCGAAATCTTTTCTGTCCCCCAATAGTGATGTATATATTGCTAATGTCTTGCAAATTACTGATCGAGATGACGTAGTGGTAAAACAGGTTCAATTATAGCTATGGCCTATTTATTTAGGTTTTCCATGGTTTTCATAAATGGATGCAGGTGAATCCTGAGATGGATCCTCACTGCAGGACATGGGCGACTCCCTTCCCTCTGCTGCTTCTCTAGTCAACTTTCTCCGTCTCTAATGAACTTACGATCGACGAGACATTAAGGCTGTTCACGTTAAACTGATCATTTTTAAAAGCCGGATCTTCTTGTATGCACACAGAGTATTCTTCCACCATACGTAAATTTAACATTGTCGTCCGCCTCAAAACTTTATTCATTCATTAGTCAAGTGAATAATGACATTATTAAGAAAGCATATATTTACAAATTTGCTATTTCTTACACATAGCCTATAGTTATATGCATTAAACAAAACGCAAATAAAAGAAATAATTTCAGTACTCACAAATGTACACCTAAAACTTTTAATCCTAATTTGTGTCCATCCGTCTTTACCAACTTGACTAAGGGCCCGCCAGTCAGTGAGCCTAATAAAGTATATGCAGGTAGAATCAATGAAATGCTTCAAATGTTGATTTCAATGATTCTCAATCAACTCTGAACAGCCTATCCTCAAATAATATATCAGTATCTAGAGACTCAAAATTTTGCGAATTTATATGAGGACTTCGACCACATGGACATTTTACTGGTACTTTTATCATACCACAGTTTCTTAAACACGCCCTAGATGATTTTGAGTCAGAAACGAACCTGCAATAAGAGAAGTACCGAATCTCACGCTGTCTGCTCTGGGGTTCAACTAAAGCAACAGCCGATTTTCGTGAAATGTTCTCCTGTATCGTTGTAGTTCCAAAAAAAAATTATCTCAGATCAATTTTCGTGAAGGGATGGCTATTAATGTTACACATGTTAGGTGCCTGCCGCTAAGAGTAGACGACTACTGAAGGGGACTACTTGCCTCTCAACAAGGCGAACCGAGTTCGATTCCCGGCGTGGTCGCGCCGGATTTTTGCAAGTGGGAATCGTGGCGGACGATGCCTCTGGTTGGCGTGTTTTCTCGGGGATTTCCCATTTCTCCGCCTTTGAAATCCTGCGCTGCTCCATACTAAACTCAATTTACCCTCATCGACTTTCAAGATCTCGATGTTACGAGTCGTGTAAATCTATCCAATCCACTATTGTAGTTTTACAAACGAATATTTTCTGTGCTGTTACAAACAGTTGTATAATTACAAATAATGTCTCAGCAAAATTTACACATTGACTTACGACATGTTTGTGGTAATGTTCCGTACCAGAGTGTTTAAGAGTTTTGAAATACAGGTGGAGAGGAAGTGATAACATGAAAATGGAGTGTCACTACTGATTGGACCCAGTTCGCCGTGGCAAGAACAGCTGCGGGGAACTGCAAAATTGTTCATTCGGGCGTGTAATGAGCGAAGGCTAATGGGAGCAGGATATACAAGGAAGGCTTATTTGTCCTTGGAGGAGCCAGTGTGTGTTCAAGGGCCTGGAGCCAGCGGCCATTCTAGAACCACGCCTATGATGCAGTCACCAACGCCTTGCGAGTCAAGGTTAGACAGCATTCCAACTTTCATCGTCCATGCCTTAAAAATTACACACACCCGGATATTTACCAGACTCACTCTTTAGCAAGCTAAACTCCGCAATCGTCTGTGGTCTCGAGAATAGGTGAATTGTTAATTATTGGTTGGGACACTGTATTTCCGCGAAAATATTTCCACGCAGGCTAGACCTCAATGCCCTACTTGGCACCTGCAGTTTGCCACTTCTTGGACACATGCTTCTTCAGAAGGAAGTGTGTTATTTGACTGGAAGAGTCACAAATAGGCTACTCGGTACTGAGTGAGTAAAGAGATTTGGGCGGATCTTTCAGTTACAGAGTCCTCTTTTTGGACATCGACATATGTTTATTGGTTCCAATGTATTAAACAAGTCGTATCGATATCAGTGCAGTTCCAAACAAAAAAAGAATTTGTTTGTTGCAACGAATAAAATTATAGATTGATCTGTGACTGGGTTAACAACGAGGTCTTGAGAGTCGATGAGGGTGAAGCTAGGTGAGTATGTAGCAGCGCCGGAGGGAAAGGGCGGGGGAAACGGGACAACCCTAAGGAAAAGCTGAGTCCAGCTCCATCGTCCGGCACGATTTCCTCATGCGAAAATCTAGGAGCGACCTTGTTGGGAATTGAAAATGGTTCGCCGATGTGGGAGAAAATTAATCTAACCACTACTCTACCCCGGCCCCTAAATAAAACTGATAATGGAATCTTTTTGCAAAAATCGGGTGGCCCTAGTGATACCTAGAGACATGGAGGGGAGTGGTTAAATTTGGGTGGCACTTAACATCGAAGACTTAATAGCTGATAGAGACATGGAAGTTGTGGGAATTTATGTAAGGACAAATTAAACTTCCACATGTATATTCTAATTTCTGCTTCTATTGTCCTACATTATGTTTTGCACGGCCTGGAGGACTTTCTAGCAATAAAGAACCTGCAAGGACTACGAGGACCGAATGCCGTGCCACCTTATCTGTAGTCAACTTACTGAGGCTCGAGTACACAAAGCAGTGTGGAGTCTAGACGAAACTTCGTCAACTGTTAATGATTGTTAGGGACACCCGATTTTCGCATAAATATTTACACCCGTGCAAGATTTCAATATCCTACGGACACATCAGCAGGTTTTGTTTTGATTATTGACCGCATGTCTTTGTGAGAAATCATTTTCTTACCGAAGTGAATGATCACAATTAAGTCTCTGTGACACTGTAAATATGGGATTCGCAGGCACACACATAAGACACATAACTGTGGTCCTGAAAAATTTGCGAGTTCAGTGACCTGCAGGTTAGATTCTACAGTCTTATGTATAAATATGCCGCTATCATCTGCACATTTGTTGTCTGCTGTCACAGTGGTAGGCGACGATTGGGCTAGCGTTCTGCAGAAGGTGTCAAACACCGTGTTGACCAATGGCTAAAGTTATATAAACGCATGTGATTTGAATTTTAGCTTGTCCCAAAATGAATCACCGAATTCTTTAGGTCTTTACGTATAATACGTAAATCATCCAATCACGAAAGAGGATCTGAATTAAATGGTTATGAAGTGCACACTGGCCATTAAATATTTTCGTGAAGATAGGATATCCCTAACGACATCAAGGGACACTGGAATATAGCAATAATTTTTGATCATACATTTTTTCAATAACTTACTAGTTAGTTCGACTCAGCTAAGTTCTTTGCAGACCAATTACAAAAGTCCTGCTTTACAGTTTCAGAATCCTCATTGGCCCAATGAAAAGGATAGTAGATTCATACATGACATGCATTACAGTCAATACGGGAAGAACAGTGTCTAACGTGTTCGCTGTATGTTGAATCGTATCAATCAGAAAATATTTTTTGGCGATAACACGTTACATCAATACTCCTTTTTATGGGCCCTGGAAAAATTCCTGTTATTTGGCAGACTAAACTCCAAAACGTGGTATGCTCGTTTCACTTCAGCTTTTGGGCCGCAGTGGAGAAATGGTTACACTACTCGCCTCCCACCATGTCGACCCATGTTCGATTCTCGGCGGCGTCGTCCCAATTCTCTCATGTGGTAAACGTTGCCATCAGGGGGCATATT
Source organism: Dryococelus australis (assembly GCA_029891345.1). Classification (NCBI taxonomy): domain Eukaryota; kingdom Metazoa; phylum Arthropoda; class Insecta; order Phasmatodea; family Phasmatidae; genus Dryococelus; species Dryococelus australis. The sequence continues at coordinate 159,806,814 of CM057009.1, forward strand.
TTCTCAGGACATTCCCGTTTCCTTAGTCCCCGCATTTCACTGTTGCTCCATATTCTCCTCACTTCGCATTCACCGGCGCTCAGACACTCGCTGTTAGTAACTGGCCAAATACACTCAACTCATTTATGTGCTACTGTATTAATGTTCCTTCTCTAATGATCTCGCTCCCGATGAGATGCTATGTCTTACCTAACAATCGACCTACCTAACATCTATGTTCATGGTTATTTGATTTGTAGTACGACATTCTATAACAGATGGCTTGCCGCTTGAGGGCTCGTTTCAAGCTACAATACTCGCTAGTCACAAAAAATATGGCAATCCTGACCCATCGAACACAGGTTTACGGGAAATCTTCATTGATTGCGACACCTGATTTCCACTTACTGATTTACCCGCAGGATTTAATTCAATAGCTTATATACATAACTTCAACATTTTTTTAATTATTGTATTGGTGTATTTGCGATAAGGCAATATTTCTCTTAATTGATAAGGACAGTTTTAATCAGTTTATTCCGATGCAAGAGGTTTAAAATTTTCCGGCACACACCTAAGATGCGCGAAAGGTAAAATCATCACAACACGAAATGTATCTGAGTACTGTGAAGAAGAAGAGGGGGGGGGGGGGGCTGTAAGCCACTCTAAGACTTAATTTATTCAAAAATTCGGCGATACACTTCCTCCCACCCACCAGTTGCACTTCTGGTGCAAATGCACTTCCAGTGCAATTGCAATTACAACACATGTGTAATTGCACATGCACAGTTGTACAATTGTATGTGCAATTTGCAATTGTGGTACTGGATTTAATTTATTCAAAATGGTGGCGATACAGTTGCACCTTTGCTTCCCCTTCCAACCCCTGTGAGTGTGTCAGAGAATAGAGGAGTTGGCGGGCGTCGTGGAGTCGTTGGCCACCAGCCAGGGGCTAGTAGCGACCAGTAATTTGTTCGATGCTTTTCGGGGGTAGTTATATTTTATTTTTTCGTAATTAGCAATTACGTCAAGTACACTTCTTGTCAGGATGGAAGCTGGAAGTAGACTGAGCTCCGATGACAAGTGAGGGTGTGATGCAGTTGCTGAGGAAGGAATGGGGGTAACGCAGTTGCATAGGATTTGATTTGCCTATGTAATAAATAATTAGATTAATAAAAATATATAAATGTAATTTTTAATTACATGCACTTGCATGTACCAATAGGGTACATGTCGCAATGAATCACTTATTACATATGCAAAGAGAGAGAGAGAGAGAGAGAGAAAGAGATAGTACATGTCTTGTCAAGTCGGGAGCTGGAAGAGAAATACATCTAGGTAGGGAGCAGCTGGAGGGGATGGGGTGATGCAGTTGCAGAGAAGGGGAGGGGGCGAGGGAATTTATTGGAGGAGGGGAAGGAATGATTTTGGATGAGGGGAGGTTATGAATTTGAATGAGGGGAGGTAATGCAATTGGATTGGGAAGGGGAGGGATTGCAGTTGCATAGGATTTGAATTGCACATGTAATAAATCATTAAATTATATAAATCTAATAATTAATTATACACACTTTCATATGGAGCAATAAATTATTACATGCCGTAATAACAATAGCTAAGTATGAAACCTCCATACACATCCATTACCTACCTCAACTGAGCTCCAGTATGAAAGGGTTATACCCCACAGCACTGCACTTATGAATGCCCTTTGCTTCCCCCTGCACCTCCCCCTTTCTATCCAATAGCTCTAGGGAGTTGTTGATTAATGGCTTTCACCCTCTCTCCACCACATCCCCTTGCCCACTTCAGCCTGTGAATACTTTTCCTTTGATGCAATTGTGTAGCCCGACTCCTGTAGTTTTTTATTGCTTTAGGTCTTTCCGACCCCTCCCACCATCCTTAGAGATATACCGTGTACTCGCCGGCACCTGCATTTGAAGATGCACTTCTGCTCCCCCATCCATCTTCCCCATGTGAGTGTAACGGTGATTTGAAGGGCTGTTGAGCTCGACGTCGTCGAGTCGTTGGCTGCGAGACTGAACTTGTTGCGGGCATGGTTGGTGATACATATATTTTATTTTTGCGATTTGAACAGTTATGTAATGAGAGTAAGCATGTACACATCTTCAATGTCGTGTACGTAAGAACTTAGAATTTTTTTTTCTTTTATTTACCTCATGTGAAACATTTTTCTACTCTCATATTTCATAGTGTTTCTGTTTGTGTGTATATCTCGTCAAGGACTGTTGCATTTGAAGCCATTTTAAGAAAACTTTATGACATGATTTTAATGAAATAAAACACTCTTTATAAAAGTACTTAAAGGTGAACCTTAGAAAAAAATCTCATTCGAAGGCAGAAATGGAGAGGCCCTTGTGTGCTGCATGCAGGGCAGCAGGGTACTGCACATACACCTCCAGTATGTAGCCATTGATGTTGTCCTCGAACACACCCATGGCATAGATGTCTATGTCTCCATTAATCTACCAAAAATCACATACGGGCAGGGGTAGAATCGTTGAACACCCGTTCAGATTATTCGTGTCCACATACTGGAGGTAGGCCAGTTCATTGGTGGCATCATAGGTGGTTGGGATGTACTTGTTGTTTGCAACACAATGGCACTTGATACATTAAACCACCCCCTCCCCACGTGGCTCTTATTCCCTTCTCAATGAACAAGTAAATTTCATAATCAACTATAAAATTTACTTCTTTTTTTAAGAATAGCATCTAAGAAGAGGCCTAGTGCAGTCACGTAGCGAACACAGACGAGACAATAGATATTGAGATATATGCTCCTAAAATACTCAAACACATCTGATAATAATACATCAGTTTTCAAGTATATTACAGTACATCAAAATAATTGCCCAGAGTACTGTTGTTGAATTCCTAGCATACATTTTGCAAATTAACATAATCCTCGTTTGTTATGTCGGTGCCGGCCAGCTGGGCATGGAATGCTTCTTTCGATGGTAGCTGCATCTCTTCCAGTTTCTTCAGGATGTCTACATCATCGATGGGGTACACACCCTTTCTAGTTACGAGCTCCATTTCATCAGTTGCGAAAAATGTTGTGTTTTTAAAATGGTCTCTTGGCAGGTTTTTGGTGAGCGAGGCAAGGCTTGTAGACATAAATCTAAATACTAATTCTCAAACTAAATGAATAGACACTGGATAACTCACCGTCCATACTGCTCACTCGCGATCATGTCCATGTTAGTCAGTGTAGCAGCATCCAATCGGAACTCGAACCGACGACACACTCGCCAAAATCTTCGATGCCCAGAAGCATGTCTCCCTGTTTGCGAAGATTTTCACGAACAATTCATCCACCCCACGGACTTTCCTTCTTGAATTCACTTTACGAAACACATTGTGAACGAAGCATCTGATTGAAGGAACATTTATTTTACTGCTCTTTTAAGGAGCTCCTCCTATTCGCCCACAAGGCCTCCTGCCATATTTTTGAACTAAAATATATGGGAGCACTATAAGAAAACACAAATACTTGTTCGCCCCAGGAGAAAAACCGTACAATTATAAAACGCACATATGCAGCCAACACACACACACACACACACACACATATATATATATGTAACACAAATATAAATATAAATTTTATACATAATAATTAAAGCCAATCCTATCAACATTATGCAAAGTAAATTCTATTTAATAAAAATGTGTTACGTTTAATGCATAATTCATGTAACACAATACACATATAAGACATCACAGGCGATGAGAAGCGAGTAGGTATTGCATATACAGGTTAAAATTTCTGACCACTCCAGCTGTAGTTCGAGGGATGAACACAATTTTCGTGGCGTGAGCGTGGGGAATGTCGGCGGCGTTGTCAAATTTACGTCTACCCTCTCTCTCGCGCTTACTACAGCTCTGCCCATTCCCCCCTCCCCAGGCCAAACGCCGTAACAGTAGAAAGTGTTGAATGTCTGCTTTTACCCACACGCTGGAACAGACAATATGACGGTTTCCCCGAGATCCTTTCTCGCGTCGTATATATTCGTTTACGATAAGAGTACAAGTTCTGTAAAACATATGAATCAACAAAATTAAACATAATGTACGCATAAGTAAAGGGAATCATTGCACATTACTCATATGGTCAAAATAAAATAATAAACATCACTTTATAAAATACGCGTTAACTGTAGATTTATGTTCTTTATACATCTTATCACACGTGTACAATATAAGCGGGTTTGTGTAGCTCAGTGGGTTAGTGCACAGGGCCGCGCTACGCAATTGTAAGTTGTAGAGCTCAAATCTCCATCGGGTAACGAACCTCCTTATGTGACACACTGTGGCTGTTTATAACTTATTTTATTGTTAGAAAATGTTTATTTCCAGAATATCATTGTATAAAAGTAATAATACCCAAGTATCAACGCAGTACAGTCGACGAGCAGTGGTTGTTTGCTAATCACATCCATTGTTTTATAAAGTAGATAGTTTGAGCTGTATAGCGTGAGTAATGTTAACAGTCACACACGTAAGACTTAAGTTTAATACTGTAACTGTTCTGGCTGCTTTTGGCTGTATAACCGTAAAAGCGTGTTTAATTACGGAGACCACAAGATTGATTATTATGCTCATTAAAGACACACATTTGAAAACAGGTGCGTAGCCGGAATGGTGGGGGGGGGGGTGATATATTGGGACATACCCAACAACCCCACCCAATAATCGAAATGAAAATGAAATTTGAAAACACAATGACAAGTTTATTTTATGTTAATTCAAGGAATATGTGATCTTCCTTGAACATGAAGAATGTTTATAGCAATGTGTGGTTTTATATCTGTACATGAAGCCATCGATTATAAATAATTATGTAACTATAAAATTGTAATAATACAGGTTTTGTATTAGCTACGCCCTTGATATCATGCCAATATTTTAATGAGTGGTATAAATGTCCGTCGTACAAACATGTCAATACAGTACCTTGTTTTCCATACATAAACAGTGTCGTTACTCATATCATTTTCTATACATTAATATTACTAGTACGTTAAAATCTAAACCAATGTAGCCTTCAGAGAAAACAAAGAAATAATTGTCGTACTTTTGGATGCACCACAAAGAGCCTACATATAAAATTTGGTTGTATTTGTACCCCTGTCCCCTGCGAGTTATTTTGCCTACCATTTACAAGTTTCTATTAGCACTTTAGATAACGTGTGGGCATGAACAGATGCGTTCTTTCTCCCAACTGCTATACAAAATTGTATGCTTTCTGTTGTGCCCCTGAGTATAACAGAAATTACCAGAAATTGGCCATCGTGTAAGACCGGCTTAAACGACTCACTCCTCTCGCAGAATTTAGGCACCTGAAACTTCTTAAATCCTTTTAAAATATCGGAAGAAAAACTTTTTTTTAAAATATGATACGCTACATACTGCTAGTATTATACTAACATATTACAATTAACATTGTTGTGGTAGGGGAATGCCAGCAAAAAGGCGAAAATACTCACGATAAATAAATCGAATCTACACTTGCTGAAGAATGAACACTCCTTGTTAAGAAGATGATCGTACATGTTATAAAAATATTTCGTTATTATTGTATAATCGGGCACACAAAATAAGTTGTTGTTAACGAAAAAAAGGATTTTTTCATTCAACAAAACATGGGGCACACAGAACATAACTACTTTAGGAAAAGTAAATAATAATTATGTAAATATGCCTATAGCTGTTTCCTCAAGAATCTTATTTTAACCCCAAAATTTATTCGGAACTTAGGTACTTTTTTTTTTTTACCACTGCATGTGCTATCGCAGCACCATTATTCAAAATGGAAATAAGCACCACATTTTCTTCACTCTATTGTGATAATGGACAATTGTATACCTCTGATGAAATTGCCACATTGCTTTCACTTGAGTAAATTAAGAGTGGTCGACTGCAATACGAAGTAACCATAGTGCATTCAAGATGGAGCCGTGTGCTTATTTCCGGGTAAACACGTAGGCGTAGCAACTGAACCGATTCCCTTTTGTTTGCTTTGTAGATGCACTTATTCCATGCTCCCGTTCATGTAATGAAATATCTGTCATGACCCACAAAGTTCCCGTTTACACCGACCCCGAGGTAGATATTACCGGAACACTGTCTTCCTAGCTTTAAAAACGAAGCTAAGAACGTTTCTGTCTTTTTTGATGTGGATGTGTGTAGCTTAGCTGCTATGACAGACGAAAGAAAAACACAACACGCATTTAAGCAATGGTAATCATAGGCACTTAAAAACCAGAGTTCATGATTAAAACGGATAACATATCTAAAATCCAACGAACTTGAGTCACACGCAGGAGAGAGTCTTCCCAGAAACATGTAACCGTAATTATTATTTTAAAAAGAAATGTAATTTATAAGTTTTTAATTTATCGAATAAATTAAATATTGCCATGGACAAATAGTAAGTATGTTGGTTTACATTTATAAACAATAATGATCGAGATTGTCGTCGCAGTCGATTATAATTATTTAAGGTTTTCTTGAAAGCATTTATTAATCTCGAGACATTCGCTATCCAGGTCCGTACACCCACGATCTCGCAGCACGCTTCGAGGCGGCGCTGTATTTCTTAGACAGTGCAGTCTCGGCGTGGTTTGTCCCGCGTGGAGACAGCGTTGCGTGTGCAGAAGAGATTGCGCACATACCGCACGCCGCAGCAATGCGCGGCGCCACGAGCTGCCCTAGCTCTGGCCGGCCGTCGCCCACACGCAGCTAACATATACTGAATTGGACTCCTTTCCAGTTACATCGTTTCACTTGAAGGAAAACTTAGCCCCATAGTCCAGACACATTTAGAGGGTACTGGAATCAATACTCATTTTATTGCATATATGTAAACGATAATCATCAATAATCCAATACAATCACGTCACATGTAAAGCGAACTGTATTCGCTTTCTGTTATTTTTTTAACTTTTACATACATATCAAAATGCTGTATGTTTTATTTATATTTAATAATAACACACCTAAATCTATTGCTTGAAATATACCAGAAATACCTGCGGTCATATTTTTAAAAATATATAAGTGGCAGGAATATATTTTATAGTGGCACCATGCATAATAACTCAGCTCAGGGAGGCCGGTTCCTTAATCTGTTTCATTTCTAAATAAAAATACAATTTCTATAATATGGTTTTATAGTGTGTAGCATGTTTTATGAAGTCAACGAGTGTACTTAGTTGTGTTGTGTAACATAACTTATCATTAATTTATTGGCTTAATTAAACCGTTGCCTATATTTTACATATAAATATTGTAAATAGGTGTATTGTTAAGAAATACGCCCACGAATATGGTTCTTTGTCCTTAATTTTATTTGGATTGAAGTAATGGACATAAATTTCTAAGCAAACTGCTGCAAACAGATCGTAATATCCACGGACAAATATTGAAAAAGATTTACTCATCATGCAATACAAGATATGTATTAAATAATATAAAATCACTCACTGTTAAAGTGTACATTTCTTTTAAGTCTTGACGTATCCACAATGTATGACATGCGTATATAATAATTACGTTTCACCATTTCGCGTGATTAGTCAAAGTTTTTTATTGCGCAGACAATGAATCTCATGCCGTATTGTTTCTAGCGTATAAAAACAATTATTTAGATTTAAATACTATGTTCTATTTCAATGATCTAGCGAAAATTTCAGTTTTGCTTCTAGGCCAGAGAAAGCAAATTATATTTTATTAATGTTTCACTACATTTTTTTCACTTGAAAAAAATATTACAGAAGCCTTCAGAATGCTTAATCCATTCAGGCTCAGTAAACGCATTTGTATACATTATGCACATTTAGGCAAATTTTGGTCTGTATTGGGGTAAATGATTCACAAACATTCTTACTTGTCTAGGTCATATTTGATTCATATTGCTGAAGCCGAGCAGTTATAACGAAACCAGTACATAAACACCTGAAACTATAACATTAAGTGCATAAGAAAGGGTTGGCAAAACCATTAAAACTAAGAATTAATAATTTCAAAAAATACTACAAAATATGTATGAAGAGTTTGGGACGTCTGTAAACTTCGTGAGACGATGGTTGAGGGAGATGAATGGGAGATCGGCTAGAAAACCCACCGGCTATTCAAATAAGAGTTAGTCAATTTGTAAAATTTTTACTTGGCTAACAATTACCTACTTTTATTTCACCGGCGAATGAATAAAGTAATAAGGCCCATAGCAATGCTATATGGTGGAAGAATACAAACTAATATCTTAAGCAGGGCTTTCAAAAGAGTTCATCGCGAACAAACTCGTGGGTATTCCTGCAGCATAGTATTCCTGCACTAGCGACTGATGAATGCTTGCAAGTCGAGCTGGCGTATTTCACCATTTCATCGTCGCACTGCTCATTTTATATCACTCTTCATCAATTCACCATGTCTATCTTGGCAAACTAAGAAATCGCCCTACTTTCTCACGCTCTAGCCCAGTTAAAGGAATATATATTCTAATCCTCCACGACTGTCGCGCAGATTTACCCAATGCCCTTTTCGCTGTGAGCTGATTTACTGTGCTCTTCCATCAGTACCTTTCTTCTATCGAGGTGTGTCCATGGTTACACTTGCGGGCATTACACCAGACAACCCTGCTATAGCCGCGATGTATGCGTCCCTTTTAGTCATAACTAATAGGATATTATGAGTATAGGGCTTGTCCTGAAACGCATGTAATACTCCAACCGTCTTAGCTACAAACATGAATGCCAGAGGGCTTACAGGACTGTGAAGGAGCTCACACTGGCATAGTGGGATTTGGGGCTCGACAGGAAAAAAATATTGTTCCAGTTTTCACTTCTAGTCCATCTGAAGACGGGAGCAGATGCCAGCTGCCGAAACTTCGCAACAAGCTCGTCTAAGAATACCTACTGTGTTCTTCCTTGCCGCCATAGTTGTGACTTCCAGTCTCGTGCGACATTTTGTCTTCGTCTCATTGTTCGTCTGTGCTGTTTTTGTCGTGTTGTCCTTGGTTTTGTCACTTTTTCCGTTTGATTGAATCCAACTGATCGTCTGTGTCGTCATCTTTATGTTGTTATTGTTTTTCTAGTTTTTTTTTTTAGTTTCATAATTCGTTCTATAATTAAAATTTTTGTATTTCTATTGTGTTATAAATCTGACAAAATTCGTTTTATTTATATATATGTCTACAACAGCCATTCTTGGCTCGTTTCGTGTCTCAGACTTCGTTTTCTGTGTTCGACGTAGTGAAGCAATGGAGAGTGTTCAAAAGGTTTCACTTAATAGACCACAATTCCTTAATTCATGTTGTCTCTAATAATATAATATGAATGTCAGATTTGTTGGGAGTCATTCCGATACTTCTTTCAATATGATATAAAAGTTATATTGTTCGCTATCTTGAACACTGGGTAGCAAAAATACTACAAATATGGGGTTTAATTTTTTACGTAAATATATACATTATACCAAATTGAATGCAAATAATTGCAAAGGCTTGGTATACATGACACAATAGCCAAAGAATTAGTAAGTACGCTATTTAGTAAGTGAAATTCCCTTACATTATAATAAAATAAGTCTAAAGTTCCTTCTATAGTGCTACTCTGTTCCAAATTGAATTTCATGGCCACGCTGCAAAGTAAGGCAAATAGTGAAGATTCTACAATAGCATTTTTTTTTTTTTTTAATTTACTTCGCAAAACCTTAAATAAATAGTAAATTAAATAATTCGATACAGTGGTTATGTATAGCCTTAATTGGTATGATTAAACTATCTTTTTTTGTGAACGTTGTTTGTAGGTGATGGTAGACTGCACAGAGCCACGGGAGGATGGTGAACGCTATGTTGCAGCTGGCAATGTAATGTTAGCAGCGGCGTTCTAAGGCAGCGAGTGCACAATGAAGCAGTCGTATCGTGGTTAATAGACTATGAAACACGACTCGCAGTACTGTGTAGTGGCTTAACGACCTCACTGCCCCCCTTAGGCCACGAGGCAGCGGCGGACAGTTGAAAAACGTCGCATTGTTAGCTTCTCGAGGCAAAGGCAACCCGTTTATGACGAGAAACTGTGGCTGTTTTTTCAGAGAAATTGTCATGTTGAAACGTATTAACAACACTTTAACCCCGTATTAGGTTTATGATCGGGAAACATACGTTTGGCACAGGGTAGCAGATTGCAGGCGGAACACAAAAACTCGAAAAGGCGATGCCAAGGTAGCTGGACAAGTAAGGCGAACTTGCTTCTTACCTGGGGGCCATGGTGGAGAACTATTGATGGGTCCCGAGTTCAGGTCTCGTGTAAGGCATGGGCGTTATTCGGTGTAGTTCTCTATTAGTAACTCTATTTAAGAATATGTCACCAAACTGTCTCAGATCCCAAATGAAAATCAATGAATAGTCTTTAGAAAAGTATACCGACCAATCGCTTGCTCCCGACATTATCTAAACAAAAATTTTGGTTTGCCATTGAGTTTTCTTTGTGAAGGCCAAATCCTGTTTCTGCCACACTGCGTTTCGTTGCCGAACTTTAAAATATGTTTACCTTTATGGAAAATATTTGCCAAGAATTTTTAAAGCATTGTGAGAAAATACGATCCAGTTGTATAAAAAGTTTTGGCGGATTTAAGTTATATTTATGGCGAATTCATTTTAGAAATTGAAACACATGCGCATTTCAGTTATTTCTGCAATCGGATCAGGATCTATTAGACGTGCCCAGGTGAACTCTGAACCAATGACAGACCTGCAAGGAAACAACCACAGACTCTCGTGCCACCAGGTCTGAGGTAAGACTGACTAAACGCTGGGGCAGCAAGCAATGAACATAAAGCTGAGGCTAGAAAAAATATACGACAATGGTGTCTAGCCTAAAATTCGTTTAAAAAGCGAAATTTTCCTGTCCCTAATTAAATTATAACATACACTCCCATGTTCATTATATACCCGGAGATACGTGATTCATTTAGTACTTTTTACGTAACATTGTGCTGCAAGCATACAATACATAATAATTTGACACAGTGGAAAATCTCTAAATATTGTTTTTAGCCAACATATAGCCTACTCGACAACACGCTTGTTAGTTTATTATTAGTTTATCATTTTATGATTGGATGATCAAGTTTTGTGGCTTGGCTAAGTTCTTTGCTTTAATGTATCAGAATCCTCATTGGCGCAGTGTAGTGGAATAGTAGCTTTATATAAATGGATGAAAGCCAATAATGAAAGAAAATGTCACACGTGTTTATAGGACGTTGAATCCGAGATAACAGTAAACCTTTCCCACGATAAACTATAGTCTCTAATAATAATCTATTTTATTATGGTAATTTTCACAGAACTGTGTGCCGTTTTGGTTGGCATCCGCTTTAGTTTTCATATTTTTGTGGCTTTCGTAAATTGTGTTATTTTTCTAGGCATAAATTTCGTAGGTATGTGAGACAAAACCCAAGTGTTCAGTTCCAGCAGTAATTTGTCCGCTTTCGTAATTTTGTTAAATACGTATACTTGGTCCCTATTAAGTTCTTGTAATTCGTTCATGTTATGTACTTTGCGTTCATTTTGTGACACAATATTATTCATGGTTGTATTCGTGTAATTTATTAAACTGTTTCGTTAACTTTTTGTTTATTTTTCCAAAACCTGCCAGAGGAATTTCAACTTTGGACTTTTTTTAAACTAAGTTTAAGAACGTTCGTAGCTTTTAATTGTCTATGGTGATGTTTATAATGTCATAATTAATTCAAGGATAATTATATTTAAACTCTTATTTTGTTACTCGTAAAATTTTTTAGTTTACGGATAAATTCTCCAGACTAGAGAGAATTTAACTTATTTAGAAAAATTTATTTATATTTTCTTATCCTGCCCACCACTTGATCATTCCTCTTGAGGCATCGATTTTATTAAAAACGAGAACAATAAAAAAGGTGTATCTAAAATACATTATAGATATTTAATATTTGTTAGCAAATATTAAGACTTCTGCAATTTTATTTGTGACAAAATGTTCCTTGCATAATCTATACTCGCGAGCAACCAAATCGACTCACCCATAACGTGCGCATACAGACATGTTTTCCACAAAAAAGAAATAACAGATTCATGAAAAACGTATGTCGTTTTAAATCCCGACACTTGAGCTTCACGTTGACACTGTTCACATAAAACTCACTTTAGTACTTTTTGCAATAATGCCATTTACGTCAAAGTGCAAGACAATTGGGAGTTTAGGTAAAGGAAGTGTGGTTACGTATTGTTCAAATGAAACAAACAATTGCACAATAACAAAGACAGTTTATTGAATCAATACTAATGACAGCTTGTAATCAAGTTTTCATCGATCTAATCAACGTTCTTACGTGGTCTTGAGGAATTCCGTTCCACTCCTCTAACAACGCCTTTATGAGCTCGTCGATAGTCGAAGGAACGGGATTTCTGGCTCAGACCCTTCTTTTAAGTTCGTCCCATATATGTTCGATCGGATTCATGTCTGGACTGTGTGCTGGCCAGTTCATCATCTGTATCAGTATGCACGCTTAGTGGATGAGCCGATTTGGTTGCTCGCGAGTGTAGTTAAACAATAGCGAGATGTTACTAATCGATAGTGATAACTATTCTCTGAATCGATACCTACACTTAGCGATTTCCTGCACCGATCACTTTCACCTTCTTGATTCCAGAAATGAGCTGACATCTTACTTACAATTTTAATTTCCGACCCATCTTCTGTAGTATGTAATTGTTCTTCATTTTCGCCGCATCTGGTGAGTTTGTTTTGCAGCATAATTTGCTCTTCACCGTTGATTTATATTTTTTGTGGCGGTTAGTGCTTATTCGTCGTGTTATTTGTTAATCAGTGGTTCACCTCGCCTGCCACAAGAATGCGGCGTTGGTTACCTTTGTCCACCGACTTCGTGTTCGGGTGTGGCTTCCTATCTGGGAATTTTCTGCTCGAATATATTTATGGATTTTTTCGTCACAACAGCGGGCGTTCTGCATTTGTCAGGCCAACATTATTCTTAATTATTGAATGGGCAGGGACTAACCACCTTAATCACATCAGGATATTTTCGATTTTGGCTGCCAACTCTAATTACTTTCTAATAGACTTTCAGACAACCAGCATCATTAAATTTTATGTTTTGGACCTACTGCTAAGGAAATACAAAATGTAATAATTAATTAATGTTGAGTTTTGTATGTCCTTGAATGTTAAAACAACTCGACAAATTGGCCGATACTACTGTTGCAATCGTTTATATGTTAACATGCGTGATCCCGATAAAGTAAATATTTAACAATAATTAATTAGTGAAACAAAAGTTGTACTGGTTAAAGGTTATCAATATTCTTAAATTTAAATATCTAGTAATTGAAACTGGCCATGTAGATGGTGTGATCCACTTGGTAACATGTGATATTATTCTTTCTCATCAATCAATGTTATACGCTATGCCGGATCGTTCATTGTTATTGTTTGCTTCAAAGTCTATTTTGTTTTGCCTTTGAAATTTTTATCGAAATCTAATTTATCTAAATATGAAATTTAATCTTGGAATAAAGATGTCTCTGAAATAAGAGATTAATAAATTCATTTATAAATAACTTAACCACCTTCTAGCCTGACAGTATCGCTAAAGTTATTATTTCACCATTAATGGAGTTTCATGTGTGATTTAATTTGTTTACGACAAATGTTTTCGACAGCTAAATTTATAGTGCGTGTTGTGCAATATGTATGACTGGCCGTGCTGTTCGTTGCTTCGGCCCCTTCTTTTCTCTTCTCGCTTTACTAACCCCAGTATCGCACACTAGCCCCAGCCAGATCCGTAGGTACTTTTTGTGTGGTGTTGCTGGGTGCGGTTTTTACTAAAGGGTCTCGACCCTGTTGAGTGATTTGTACCTGGTAATGACACAACTGGTTGTGTGCTTCGTCGTTACCTTCATTCAATGGTTCAGCTGTTGGGACAGTTGAAATCTGTCACTCACTCATCGTTTCGCTCGTTTGACATCCAGTGACGGCACACAATTATCGGAATTGTTTTTGGCGTCTAAAAAACATTCCAACGTTTTAGCATCAACATATTAACCAAGAAATGTACTATCTGCAAAGTCAAACGAATGAACAAATTCTCGAGCCTCGAACTCAAATGAAAGTAGTCAAATGTCCCGACTACCATGCAGCTAGAGACAGTCGATTTTAGCGGATAGAATTTTCGTCCATAGGCTGTTCACAGTAAAGCGAGCACTTTTGAAGGCCTTTCTAAAGTTTTCCTTTCATCCAATTTCCATCTTCCTGCTGTTTTTTAATATAATGACTGCAATGTGACCAACAAACACGATGTTTACATTTCACCACTATCAACATTTAATACCTGAGGCTGCAATAAGTTATATTTATCAAGGAAAATGTATATTCGGAAAGCCTTAAAAAGTGCTCACATAATGGTGAACAGCCTTTAATTTTACTCCAAAGCTGACACGGAACAGGTTTATGTGGGAATGAGAGGGTATATCTAGACCTTATCCGGTATTCCAGAACGTTCAGTTTGCCATGCTGCCATCTCGGGCGATTGAAAAGTCATCACTAAGCCTTAACTCGCGGAACATATTTCTGAACGTGTTTTCTCTATGTCCTGAGATGTTAACGGATGTGCTGCGCTTTGTTATTTGCCGCCCCATGCGAGGCTGTAAACTAATGAAAGCGACAACGTGGAGTGTTTATTTGCAATAGCTTTTGCAAAAATAAATAGCTGCACAGTTTATTGGTAACATTATCTGTAGCGCTGCACTGAGAGAAAATCGAACAAAATACTTTTTTCTATAGGACCAAATATATATTTAGTTGCCCTAACAAAATATAATTGTTGAGCAAAAAAAACGAAAAGCAACAAAATTACTTTTGTTCGTGTAACAAAATATAGTCTATGTTTGAATAAACAAAATCTCTGTGTTGGGCCAAAAACATTAGACTGTCAACTAAATATTTTCTATTGATGCTTAACAATCATATAAACACATTAATAAAATAACAAGTAACTGACAAGTAAAGCTGAGTAGATATAAAAGGGGAGTTCTAGCGCAACTAAATTTTCATCGAAAAATCGTGGTTTTTGCTCCAAAATTAAGGATTTTTGCTCTAAAATCATGGTTTGAAATTTTAGAAATTAAGCATTCTAAAAAAAAGCTAATTTACACCAAAATCACGCATTTTTTTCCAAAAATCTCCGAGCAGGATTTGTGCCACCTTAAAAAACAAGCTATTTTACCCCAAAATTAAACAAATTTCTCGCTTTTCAAGCAAAATTTTCATGTTTCCTATAAATAGCAATTTGCAAGCGAGCAATCTAAATAAAGCAAATTTAAGACGAAATCGAGTGAAAATATTAAAAAATATAATTTAAAGAATTAATAGATTTTTTTATGAGAATTCTAAATCATTGACAAATTTTCCATTTTTTATTTATTTTAAGCCTTTATACATTATAAAATCTCCCTTCTCATTTCTTAGTTTCAAAGAATTTTAATCAAGTATCTTGACATAGCACTTTGACAATGAAATGTTAAGTTTACCATCTAGAATACAATTAATTTTTTTTACCAAACTTAGACTCATAAATTTCAAAATCTGTAGCAATAAACTATTTATTTGTTTCTAGATCTTGTAGTTTGATCAATACAAGCGAACTGTTCAACTTGTTGAGCAGGGATTCAATTTTTTGTGTTATTTACAAAGAAACAGATTATTACAGAAAAATATTTTTTGCTCAAAAATGACTCACAAATTCTGCACAAAAAATGACTCACAGATCGTGTACAAAAATTACTCACAAATCCTGCACAAAAATTACTCACAAATCCTTCTAAAAAATGACTCACAAAACTTGCACAAAAAATGATTCACAATTACATGAAGCTTCCGGTTTTTGCTATTATATTGTCTCTGCTTATGGTGATTATAAACTACCAGTTATATATCGTGGCCCAGATGCTCATAAAATATTTATACAATCAATAAAAAGAGAAGTGGATGAGATTGGTGAAATTTATTCACAAATTGAGCCAATGCACCCGCTAACAAAAGAAGAAAATTTATTATATAGGAAATCAACAAGAATACGAATGTGAATATACGGAGGAAAATTAAAAAGTACATAATCATGATCACATAAGTAGAAAATTCATTTATCCAACATGCAACAATATTAATTTACGATTAAAATGACCAAATTTTGTACCAATTTATTTCCATAACTTAGCTGGATATGAAACACATTTATTTATTAATGAGTTATGATATGACAGTAAAAATATAGATTTAAAGGCAAATAATGAAGGAAAGTATATAACTTTTTGGAAAAACACAGAAAAATTAAAATCGAGATTCATAGACACATCCAAATTTATGGCCAGTAGTTTATGTAAATTATCATCTGATTTAAGTAAATATCAAATGAAACACACATAAAAACATTTTACAGAAGATCAAGTTGATTTAGTTATAAGAAAGGGTGTTTACCCATATGATGATATGGATAGTTGGAAGAAATTCAACTTCCACCAAATTGTGAATTTTACAATAAATTAAAGGAAATAGTATATCTGATGATGAATACGAACCAATTTAGTATAAAAATCTAGGTGAATATAATAATTTATATTTAAAAAGTGATGTATTATTGTTAGCAGATATATTCAAAAATTTTAGAAACACATGTATGAATTAAATATGATTTAGATCCTGCATGGTATTTTACAGCACTAGGATTATCGTAGGATGCAATGTTAAAAATGACTAAACAAGCACTAGATGTATTACAGAACTATGATATGATTTCAATGATTGAATAAGGAATTCGAGGCAGTATTTCACATTGTTGTAAGCGACATGTTAAAGCAAATAACAAATATTTGGAAGATTTTAATCCAAATCAAGAATCAAATTATTTAGCATATCTAGATGAGAATAATTTATATGGTTGGGCAATGTCGCAGCATTTACCATATGGTGGTTTCGAGTGGGAGTACTATGCATGAAATTATTAAGATTAGTGGAGTGAAAAAATATTAGATTTGTAGAATGATTCTGAGTATGGTTATATATTAGAAGTTGATTTAGAATATCCACAAGAACTACATAATTCAAATAAAGATCTTCAATTTTGCACAGAAAATAAGGTAGTTCCAAAGAAAAATCAATCTAAATTCAAACAACTTTAGATAACAAGCAAAAGGATGTAATTAACTATTGCAACTTGAAACAGTGTCTAAATGATAGATTAAAACTCATTAAAATACATAGCATATTGATGTTTGATCAGTCTGATTGGTTGAAGAAATAAATTGATTTAAATATAACAATGAGAATAAATGCTAAAGATGATTTCAAAAAAGATTTTTATACACTTATGAATAATTCAGTGTTTGGTAAAACTACGGAAAATATAAGAAACAGAGAAAATATAAAACTAGTATCAGATGCGTAAATATGTGAAAAATTAGTAGCAAAACCAAATTTCCAAAGAAGTACTATATTTAATGAGAATCTTGCAGCACTACTTATGGATAAAACTATTGTGAAATTTAATAAGCCAATATATATGGACATGGAAATTTTGGATATTTCGAAATAATTGATGTATTATTTCCATTATAAAGTGATGAAACCAAAATATAATGATAAAATTGATTTATGCTATCAAGATAACAATTCATACATTTAAAACATAAAAACAGAATAATTTTATGCAGATATGAAGTCGATGATAGAAAAATTTGATACAAGTGATTATCCATAGAGCAATATTTATAAAATGTCTCAAATAATTACAGAAAAAATTTAGGAAAAATTAAAGATGAATGTAATGGTAAAATAATGAAATAGTTTGTTGGTTTACAAGCAAAAATGTATGCATATAGAGTCATATAGAGTTGGCGAGAAAGAAAACCAAAAATCTAAAGGAGTGAAAAAATGTGTTGTTTTAAAAGAGAATTACAGTTGAAGACTATAAGAATTGTTTGTTTGATGATAAAATTCAATATAGAAAAATTAATTCATAAGGAGTCAGAAACACAAAATATATATAGTCTAAGTTAATAAAATTACTTTGAGTATTTGTGACAACAAAAGAATTACACTACAAAATAAAACAGATACACTGCCATATGGATATCAAAATTAACATTTAAAATTAATTTTTATATTATTGTATTTTAAATATCTTTAATTTCCAAAGCAAAATCAATTAAATTTCCTTTTTTGTCTCTAATTTCTAAGACAATATAATAAAAAATGTTCAATATTTATTCTATAAAAATTGGATATGGCAGCTCATAGCTAATGTAATCTCGAAAACCAAACATAGTTTTTTGGTGGAAAACTAGCTATTATATCAATTTCCAAATGATTAGATTCATCATATTTTATGAACATGCCATATGCCAAGTTACAATGAAACTTCATTGTTTTGTGTGGATTAAAATTAGGAATTTAAGTGCCTACAAAATTTTTATTTTTACCTTTTTCAATAGTCATATTTATTTCAAAGCCAAGAACATCAGATATGTGATCATCAAGTTTAATATCAATCTTAGTTTTGATTGATATTCAATTTTTGACATTGTCTATTGTTATTTCAATGTTGTTTTTTAAAAATGGCTCAATTAAATTTATAGTTTCTTTTGACTATTCAACATTGTATTGGTCTTTGGGAATGATTAAAACTTCTTTTTTATTAACGATATCACACATTTTTTCAAATGTAGTTATAGTATTATTGTCTATATTTGGTCTGAAAACTAATTAATGCTATCGATTTATCTATATGAATTATACTATAGTGAAATTTCTTACGAATATAACAATAGTTTGTTGACTTGAAAACTTTATATGGAAGTTCAAGCTGTCGAGATAAAGTCATATTATCAATTTATTACAAAATTTAATTGTAATTAAATGAAAAAAGAGCAGCCAAAGCTGCCTATGCAACGCAAAGTTGACTGGTGTGTTGGCATTTTAATTGCTGAAGAATCTTCTAAGAATAAGAAAAATGGCGAAATTTTACCTGATGACCAAAAGGTATGATAGTTGGTACTAGGAATTGTGGAAACACTAATTTGATGATAAATTTTATTTATAATATGGTTTGGATAAATTTTAATAAATTTCTTGTTTGCTCTTAAGTTTTAATAAGATAAAATATATAAAATTATACAATGATTTTGAAGTGATATCCAAAAAATTTAATGAACCAATGGCACATTAAAAAAATAACACTGAAGAAATGAGTCCTTTAGATAATTGCAAAAACAAATAACTACTTGCATTTGTTGATGTTATTTTAGATAATCAAGATATGATTCGCAAATATTTTCCTCGAGAAAGACATAAAAATATTGATGTTTTCTATTTGGCTCAAACTTATTCCAGAGTGCCTACACAATTGGTAAGAGACAATACAAATTTTTTGTGTATATTTAGACAAGATGATACTAACTTGAAGCACATTTAAAATGATCTTGTTGGTGGAGATATGCCTTAGGAAAAACTTAAAGAGATTTGTACAAAATGTTGGGACGAAGATTGTGGTTTTAATACAATAGATATGAACAGAAAAATTATCGATGGCAAGTACAGAAATATAATTAAAGGGTTTATTATTTTTTAAACCATTTTGTATATAAATGAAGATTTATATAATTATTCTTGCTATTACAAATATAATTTTTGCACTATCAAAAAAGAGAATCCGACAAAATTTGTTATCAACTTTTAAAATAAATATGGATATCTAGAAGGTGATGCAAATTCGCTTTCAAAAATTGATACTGAAAAGTACGAAACTTTTTCTAATTTTCAAGAATGTCACAACCTCTCTTCATTTGATGGCAAACCCAATGCAGAAAAATTTTATTTAATCAAGAAGCCAATATGTGGTATTAAAGATATGATAACTGTGGATCTTTCATCAACAGCAAAATTGACTAAAACTCATTCAAATGGAATTTTGCATATGCAAACGAATCAATTACAAATTTATCAAAAGAGGCTTTTAACATTTGACAAAAATACACAAATTTGAAATTTGTTTACGATACGAATTCTCCAGATATACTTATATCATATAAACAAGGCCTACATAATAATCATAGGTTGCGCGGAGTTTGTCTTTATACATTATATCCATTTGGTAGTGCACTGGCTTATGCATATTTTCCAAAATAAACAATATAGTCTCATTGAAATTCACATAAGTAAGCAGAAATGTCATAATGATGGTAAAAACACTCCTGAACATAAAATTAATTTAATATCCATGAACTTTAACATGCATTAGGTCTTCAACATACTATTGATAAAAGTGTAATCATGTACCGAATTCTCAACAATGATTTGGTTGATTTGCAACCAGACGATATTCAAAATATTCAAAACTTTTGTGGGCCACCACTACAAAATAATTTTAATGATGATGCGCTATTTTATTTATGCAAAGACAAAAATATATAACCATTTACAACTATTGATGGTGAACTTGTTATTTTTTACAATAAAAAAGTTTGGACAAATAGTTTGGAAATCAAGAAAATAATCAATGAGTCATTTTCGATAAGAAATTTGTTTCGGTTTCTACCGACCAATTTCAATCATTTTTTTCTTCCAAAGATCATCAGGTGAGTTAGTCCTGTTTGTTGACGAAAAAGTTTATATGGTTGATTATCATAGTTATAATCATATTGGTTGTTATCCAAAAAACTTCACTTCATTTGGAATACGAGATGAATATAAAAGAAATGCTGTGTTCAATTCATAATCGAGAAAAACTTTTATCTTTCATGAAAAGTTGTATTATGCAGAAATAGATGAATAGTGTTTCCAGATAAAAAAAAAGCATGGTCTAATTAGAGAGAAATTTCCTAATTTACCAAATATGATAGACTCTGCTTTTAGACATACAAATTGTTTACTGTATTTTTTTTAGTAGTGAAACTTTCATAGAATATAATGAATTTACAAAAAAAATTGGCAAGAGTTGGCAAAAATAGTATTTCATTGTTTGGTATAAAGTCCGAATCCTATAATGAAATAATAAATAAAATGAAATATATTGTCAATCGCTTAGAAAATTTAACTCCTTAAGAGCAACATAATTCAATCAATTTGATCTATATTCTTTAAAATTATTTTCGTCAATTTTTCATATTCTTCATAAAAAAGAATATTAATAAAAAGATTTATTACATCTTGCAAATTTCACTTGCACATAATTTCGTAAATAAAAATGAAGTCAATTCCAGACATAAACAACAACAAACTTATTTGCAACGGTAACGAGGTTGCTATGATTATTGATGAGGAAAATAATCCTCGTTTAGAGGAGCTGATGTAACAAGGCTTTTGGAATACAGAAAACCATAAAATGCTTCATATTATATTGTTAATAATGACGATAACAAGAAATTTACTGAACTCATGGGAGTCCCTAAAATAGGGACACCTTCAAATATGCAACCAAATGCTTTATTTATCAATGAATCAGCTATGTATCAGTTAATACTTAAATCAAATATGCCTCTAGCTGAAGACTTTTTCTAAATGGGCCACTAAAGAAGTTTTAATATCAATTAGAAAACTTCGTGAATATATGATTCGAAAAGATGTAATGCAATTATTCGAAGGACAAATTAAACACATTAAAAAATGAATGATTTAAAAGACCACCAGATAGAGTGATAGAAGTTGAAGTCATCATTTAAAAGAAATTAATAAAATTAAAGATAAAAATATTGAAAATTTAACAGAAACAGTACATTGAATTGTAGACAGAATAAATGACGGAAATGAGGCAATTGGAGATATGGCTCCTCATGCTGTACCACAAACACAAGATCCAAATTTTATCCAACTTTAATTCTTCTTGAATTGTTCGATAATGATTGTGAATAAGATTATTATGTGATTATAAATCAAAGAAGAAATCTTAGAAAACAGTTGCAAAGAATCGATTATATACATCCAAATTGTGAAATATCATTGAGATATGAATATATTCCAAATTCTAATAATATATATCAAAGAATGAAAGAAACCATGTATGGCAACATTGAGTGTTTTCACAACTATTTTAATATTGGTAGAAATAACTATACTCAACAAGAATTTATTAATGATATAAATAATGTTTAAAAATTGAGTAAGAAACTAATTCTTATTTTTATTTACAAAGCATCTGTTTTATTAATCCATGAATTATGCGAGTTATCAAACCCTACCTACTTTACATATTTTTTTTACCCTTAGTTTTTAAAACTTTTTCCACCAAATATTCATCAGGATACATAGTGTTCATAATTTCGTGTTCATAAAAACTCCCGATTATTTCTTCTCCATTATTATCTTTTAATTTATAAGTTGGCAGGTCAAAATTAAAAACTTTACAAGTAGTTAACAATTCTGTTTACCAATTAGCAGTGTAAAGTTTTAAAAAAAAATTTCAGTTTGCTCACATTAACAATATTTCCAACTTTATATTTTGGTTTAGTAAACACAAAATTAGTTTCCAATAAATTTTCCACAGCATAGGCTGCTTCATCTTTCTCTTTTTAGTTTTTTGTATTGACTTCAATCGGCTTCATACTAATAGTTCTGTGTTTTGTGTTGTTGTAGTCTTTCACTAATTCATCCAATATATTTATCCACTTATAGTTGCCATTCAAAGCAAATTTTTTCCACATTATATTTTTTAATGTTCTATTAAATCTTCCAACAGCAATAGATTTTAATTTGAAAAATGAACAAATATTATTTATGTTATGACTATCCATAACATCTTTAAATATTTTATTATAAAATTCTAAGCCATTGTCGCTTTGTAAATTATTTGGTTTTTCATCGAAATATTTTCTAAAGCATTTGCTACATTGTTTGCTGTTTTATTTTTGATTGGTAAAGCAAATGCAAACTTTTAAAAAACATTAATAATTGTCATACTATATTTATAGCCTTTATTTAATGCTAAATATATCTTTCAAATTTCCAGTATCCATTTCTACAATGTCAATTTGCCACAAATCATCAATGCCATATGATATAAAGTTCCTTCTTGGAAAAATTTTTCGTGCAGGTTTATATAATTAATTAATTATCCCTTCTCTCATGTTGATCAATTTTTTTTAAGAATGATGTTCTTTTTATAATTGCACAATGAGCATATACTTTTCTGGACTAATGGCCCTTTTTTGTATTATAATTTTATATTTTATCGTTTTCAGTGTCTTTCTTGCACTTCAAACACCATGTGTTAGGCAGCTGAAGCTGCCGATATGTTGTCATCTCCTTCTAATAATAATTATAATCATATATATAGTTAATCTTCATATTTCACGAATATTATTATTGCTACAACCTCTCCAACATCATAAACAGATGTTTTATTATTTTTTCATTTTTTTGAAAAGTTAAATTATCACCTTTGTTAACATCAAAGGGCTTGCTGTGATGTATTTTTGTATTATTCTTGAAAACTGCCAAATTATTATCAAACATGAGTATATCTGTAACTATTTTATAAACAGTACAATCCAACAAAAAAATAAAGAAAATTGGATCATATCTAAGTGAATAACATTAGTCATTTTATTCCGCTCTCCATGTAAATAAAATATATGAGATTGGTTTACATTTTGTAACTAAACATATAATTCACTATCAGAATCTTCTTTGATTTTTTCAACTTTCAAATCAACAAGTGTATGGCAATAATTCAAAATTACTTTGTTGAAATTTTGTAATTTATATGTTATTTCTTTATGGAGATATATTTTATTGACAGCATCTTTTCCATCAATAGGATCAGCCATATAACTAAACCTACGATTTTGAATACAAACATAGTCTTTTGTATAAAGAAAAACTTTACTTTTTTGATGTCGTAAAGCAGAAACAATGGTATTATACTTTTTTTTCTACATATTATTTTTAATCTGAAACACAAGTGTTGTATTTTATTTCGACATCGTCTTTTAATGCATAATCAGCAACAATAGTTTTATATTTTGAATCTACATCCTTTCTAATGTCTGTTTTGCATTATTTATTCGTTTTATATAATCAGCAAGTGTTATTGAATTGTAAATTTATATAATCTTTTAGAGCATAATGAGCAACAATGATTTTATATATTGAATCACTTTTTTTAATTGCACAATCTTATATATATTATTGATAGCATCTTTTTTATCTGAAGGTTCGCCTATATTAACAATTCTTCGCCCCAAAACTTAACTGACTTTGTAAAGAAGAAACACTCGAATTACATTTTGAATCTACATATTTTTAAAATCTTCATCAATATTATCAAAGTTTTTATTTAATGATTCGATTAATGGTTTTCTAGATATATCTGTAATTTAATAACATATAAATTATATCGTTAAACTTAAATTCTCTTGAAAAAAAAGGCGTTAAATAATTAAACATAAATGTCCACATACAACAGAATAAAAATTCTGAACTCGATCATCATTGTAATAAATATTAATGTTTTTGAAATAATTTATATTATTAGGAATATTGCCACCAAATGAATCAAAATAATAAACATTATTATTTTCTTTAAAATAGCAAACCCAATGAGTGCCAGGATTTGTTGAAATATAAAAATTAACCACTGTACATTCATTTTTTATCATGTTTTTTGGTAGTTCATCAATCATATAAACATTTCTGAAATTTTTATTATTTGATTTTTTTACATATTTTTCAATATCGATATTGGATAATGGAGCAAAATTTTTTGAAATTCTGCTTTTTATTCGCAACTACGCCACTTCCAGCTTTATTTTTCATTTCTAAATTATACCGTTTTTGTTCTTCTAATCCTTTTTTATTTTTGCTAGTTTGTTCAACATAATTATATATTGAAATAGCTTCTCCTGCTAAAGCACCAAGGCCAATTAAAGCAGCTACTATTAGATTAATAAATCCTCCATGATGTATACCATTTCCGGGTTTTTTAAAAGTATTTTTTTGTGTATTGATATGGCAAGGTTAGTAAGAAACCTTTGCCTTCTTTTAATTTTTTATTTTTTCGCTCAAGTTGATCTTTCGTTAAAAATGTATCTATACCCAAATCTCTTAATTGATCAATGAGTATATCGAAAGTTAAGCTTTTTATCTTCATTTATGTAACTAAATATATATAATAAAAAATTTTAATTCCTTAACCTAATTTTCTTTTTGTAAACATGGTTGAGGCAACATCAGCAGAAGCAATTTTTTCACCAATCGGAGTATTTTTATCTACCATAATTTTTTTGCTTATCTTTGTAAAATTTTATCATCTTCATGCCTAGATTCTAAATCTTTATAATCTATATATGCAATATCATGAATTTTACAAGCGTCGTCTAATTTATTTATTCCTGCATCTCCTCTTTCTAATCTTTCATTTAATTTTTTTAATGGTCCACAATAATTATAACCCAGCAACTACATTTCAGATAAATTTATATTGTTTAATGCTCAATTTATCACACCTTTGCCATGGTTATCAGAATTACAAAATGAGTCTGGAATAACATTTAAAACTCTTATTAGATATGGAATTCATTTCGGATTAATAATAACAAAATCAGAAAATGTATTGTTTAACATAATAATTATACTTACTTTTTCATTCAAATAATTGTTATTTCCAGCATTTTCTTCACCATGAATAATTATTAATCCATCGATTAATTTTCTAACATTATCCATCCAAATATGTTATTTTGGCAAACTATTGCATTTTTTATAACTTCACCAGATTAAGGGGAAATTTTTTATATATTCGTGATAAATTGGTTTTATTATTCCTTTATACTTACAACCGATACACGAAGCTACGCTCATAGTTGGATCACAATTCTGATATGCAGCATTTGTAATAAAACCATTTATGCATAATTCTTATAGTCCTCATTATTGAATTTATCTTCACTGGTGGATTTATCTACAATATCACCTTTTTAGCTTTTTGTTAGCAAATTAGTGAGGCCTATTGTTAATTCATATTTTTTATCTTTGACAAATAGAAAATCGCCTTTCTTTTACGTTTGTATCTCCAATTTTAAAACATTGCCCATCTTCTCGTAAACCAAATTTATAATAAAAAAAATATTCATATTTTCAAAAATATATTTTCCGAGATTTATAGTAGAAACACCTGTTATAGGTGGCAAAATTTTTAATGGAGTAAAACCCATTGGTGATTTTGTTAATAATTCTCTTTCAAAAGATTTTTCTTCTGGTGTTGGTGGATAATCTAAATCTTATGCAGCAACAGGTACTAGTTCTGTTATTAATTTTCGATTTTCTTCACTTGTTCTACTTGTTTGCAAATATTTTGTAATTCACGAATTAATGGTAGATCTTTCTTCTTGTTTTTTTTTTTTCATATTCCACCTCGTGGTTTTTTATGACTTCTATACTTCTCGATGAGCAATTTCACTCGATCTCTAACTGAATCCTTCATCTAAATCATTTTTAAAAATTATAAGTGAGTTATAAATCATTGAAAGTTTTGAGAGACAAACTTTCCCTCCAACTGATCAAACTAGGAGGAATTCAAATATTTACAATAATAGAATCGAGTTTGATATTCCCATAGCAGATGGCTTTTCTTTTCCAAACGATGCTTATGTTTTGGAAAAATATCGCCTACTAAAAAGAGATAAAGTTGGAGACGAAGCAAAATATGAAAAATTAGATAATATTAATGTTTGTTCTAATTTTTCCCCATTTCCGTTTTCTAGAGAACAAATTTCAAAACATGGACATATTATTGAAGCTATTAGTAATCCGGAAATAACTTCCACAATGAAGAATATTTTGCTAAGATCGCCAAGTGAACAAAATTATTTAGAATCTACTGGTGTTGATAATACATTTCGAGTAAAACTTGTACATAGTGATCAAATAAATGAAATTAAGTATCCATTAAGATATTTGTTTGGCTTTATTCGCGATAATAATAAAATTAACTGGAAACTTGGTTATAAAATTACTTTTTTTTAGATGGAACAGTTGATAAAACTTGTGCTGATCCAGGTGAAATTGTTATTGATAAATTATAAATTTTGTGGCCTATTGTTGAATACGAAGCTAACACATCAATTGCAATTAAAGAAAAAATATATAAAAACCCTCAAATTCATATTGGTTTTAAGTATTTAAATATTTAGAAAAAAAATTCCTGCTGGGACAACTGTTTTTAACTTTGATATAAAAGATCAGTTTATTAATTTACAATTTGACATGCCTGATTTCGTAATTGTGGGTTTCCAAAGTAATAGAAAAAATCGCACTGAGCAATATGAGCATGCTTCAAAGTTTGATCAATGTAATGTGAGAAATATTTTTGTTTAAAATGGAAGGAATGAAATTTTTCCAAAAGAAAATTGAAATCTAGATAATGAAAACGAACTTTGTCTTTAAATGTTTCTGGCTTGTTTCCAGAAATTCTAGAACAAAATTAGATACTATATACATATATAATGAACTTTATTTTAAGCCAACTATAAATTATCATGGCGATATAAATTATTATTAGTTTTGGGGAAGAAAACCATTGTATGTTATTGACTGCCTATATAGAAAAACAGAAATAGTTAAAGATAAAACAAATATAACAAATAGTGTAGATTTTTTAAAAAATCTATTGAGGCTGGTACAATTTGTAATGTTGCCTTAATTAGCCAACAAATTTTAACTTGTGATTATTTGAAAGAAAATATCACTTAAGATATAAAAACTTTGAATTTTATCAAACGGATAATGTAAAAGATTTTACAGACACAGGACATTGTTTCGATATTTTAATAAAAAATTATTGACTCATAGTTGAGTGGTTTCATTTAAAAGTTTTACGAATTATAATCAAATACAAAATCATTCTCTAATAAAATTTTTCTCATATTATCACTTTTTTATAAAACATATATAAATTTTTAAATATTATAAATGGATTAAATTATAGACCTTTTAAAACTTTGGGATATTGGATATGAAATTATAAAAACAGCAATTTCCATTGATAAAGAAAAAGATCTTGTTCATTTCAAAATTGTTTTAAAAATCGATAAAAATGACCTAAGATCAGATAAATTTTCTAATTTTAAAGTCGATGTTTATTATTTGGATTGCTGTGATGGTTGAGATTATGGAATCAGTAATGGGTATGCTTCAGATTTTCCTTTATTTTTAGACCTTAAAAAGTTTTATTGGCGTTTTACTTTTGTTGAAAAAAATCTATAAATTTTATGAATTATATTTTTTAATATTTTCACTCGATTTTGTCTTAAATTTGCTTTTTTTTTTTTTTTTTAGATTGCTCGCTTGCAAATTGCTGTTTCTAGAAAACATGAAATTTTTGCTTGAAAAGCGAGAAATTTTCTTGATTTTGCGGTAAAATAGCGTGTTTTTGAAGTCGGCACAAATCCTTCTCGGACATTTTTGATACAGTGGTAAATTTACTTGATTTTTGGGCAAAAATGCTTAATTTGTAGTAATTGGCTTGTTTTTTTTTAATGCTTAATTTCTTAAAATTCAAACCATGATGTTGGATCAAAAAAACCTTGATTTTGGAGCAAAAAACGACGTTTTTTCGATGGAAATTGAGTTACACTAGAACTCCCCTTTTACACCTATTAAGCTATAAAACTTGAAATATTTGTTTGCGCACGTTGCCCAATATTTTCAATGTATCTATTAAAAACCTTTCCATTGTCGTCAGTTGTCACATTAGCCGAGGTTACTGAGGCGCAACGTTCGGATACAAGTGATCTAGGTTCAAAACCCAGTCGAATTTGTAAAATTTTTATATCGCCCCAAACTGTTATTGTGCATGTAGCCAAACAGATCTTTAGTTGTACCAACCAAATATTACAGTTTAGGGGAACCAAATGAGAACAACAAAATAATTTGGTTTCAGCAAACAAATATTTCATTGCCACTATACAAACAAATAATTTGGTTGCACCAAACAAATCTTGTTCTATTATACAAAATCTTTTTCTCAGTATGGCTGTATGAAATAACTATGTATAGAACAATAAAACCAACATTATTATTAATCGTCGTGAAGTGATATGATTATTTCCTTTTTTTTTTTTATTAGGCGACAACTTAAGGAAAAATTAGATATATATGTCTCATGTTTGTAATATGGAAATTATAGATGTATATTTTAAATGGTGTACATACATTTTCACAGCAGATTTACAACTTTCTGGTTACAATGTTCATAATAATAAATGAATATATGATATTTAGTGGCCCTGCAAATCTCAGCTGTATTGTATTGTTAAAGCAGAAGTCAGACAGTACCAAGGGATAAAATGACTCGTCGATAAATTCATAACTCCAATACGAAAATACTGAACAAGAACGCAGTCGTCCATTTGTGCAGTATGCAACATGAAAACTGAATACATATAATTATTTTAGGTCCTGGTAATAAAACTATTTTACCCGTCCCTGTGTTTTAATAAACTGTCTCTACGGATATATGTGAAGTTTTAAATATTCCCTGAAATACACATTTCAACCAATTTGTAGTGCACAGCTACGTCAGTCTTACTATATTATTATTTTATGTGTTTTACTGGCTGGAATTCAGGATTTTATGCAACTTGTTGAGCAAGGGAAAATGTTAAAATCAGGGATGCACCAAGGAAAATTAATTCATTGTGTTTCGAACCTGCAGGGAAACGTCACAAAGTTGTGATATACAAATAAATACATGACCTTTAAGACATTACTATAATCGATCACGACTGTTCACGATTAAAACAATCCTGTGCCGATGTCACACATGAAATTATAAAGGCTACTCCATAGGCCAACGCATTTTCGTAGGCACGCACATCAATTCAGCGATCGGCACGACACTCGTTGAACTACTGTAAGCCTACACAAAAACGTCGAAGCAATGGAAGCACAACTCTTTAACTCATGCAAACAGTTTAAAACACAACACAATTTTGAGTTTTGCACGGGACAAAATATATTCGTAACAACCAACGTCAACAATCAACAAGCCATATCGTCAGTAGTGCCAACGTTGTTGTAACCCGGCCCGCTACTCAGAATATGGTTTTGCCATTGTAGAAGGCAAGCTCGCAAATATAATTCGCACACACGATAAACTATTTTCTTTTACAGTGTAAAGTCTTCAAATGAAAGGGGAGAAACGTAAAATGACTACCGAACGTGACTAGTGGGTTTTGTTGAATAAGTTATGCGAGATGTAACTACTTCCAATAAACAAGCCATATTGTCAAACAATCGCCATTTTATCGTACTGTTAACAATTCATAGTTAAGTATTTTAATACTTAGCGCAGTTATTTAAATAAATAAAATTAATCGAACGTAATATGCTTGAAAATATGAGACCTCTGGTTAATCTTAAACACCTTTAAAAATATATTATACCGACCAGGATCTGACACCGCAACACACGCGTGGTAGCCGTACACGCTACCAGTTATGCTAACACGACGCATACGGTTGTTGTGGTTGAATTTTATATATATATATATATATATATATATATATATATATATATATATATATATATATATATATATATATATATATATATATATATATATATATATATATATATATATATATATATATATATATATATATATATAGAGAGAGAGAGAGAGAGAGAGAGAGCATCTGCTATTATGTATTTTGCGTTGTACCGAATGATGGAAGCCTGAAAAAAAAATGTCGTAGATATTACACAGTGTTCTTGCCGACTTGAACTCTTTTTTGTAAAACAACTTAATTGTACAGGTTTGCTAATTTTTAGATAAATATTTACATCGTGACGTATTACGGTCTGCACGTGTTGCATTGTTGACGGGTGTCCGCCAGTCATGACACTGACTCCAGCAAAATGATATACGTTCTGCATATGTGTGGGGTTCCCTTTGCGCGAAGGACAAATCACCAAAATCAGAGCCCTAAGATTAAGTGTTCGGCCGTGGCTTAACTAAGGCCTTATCTGTCATTATAAAGTTTTGGAATACTGATAAGGCCTGGGTATAGCTTGAGATGTACCAAAACCCTTATTAAAACGTTCTGTAATACCGGTTTAAGTATCAGTAGGAATACGTAGCGGATTCAGTGATCTTCCTATATTCACAATCGTTGCCATTTTGTTTTAAGTTTTGTGATGGAGTGGGGTTTGCGGAAACCCATAGACCAAGTTGCGACGCTCCACTCCTGTCTTCTTGGTTGATTGTGATTGTACATCCTGTCCATGATTAGAGATACTTAGATATATAATCTGAGAAAGGGGACGATTCTCTCCAGCACCACTAAGGCTGCTGGAGTAGGCCTGTCTGGGAGATACGACATGAGTGCATATCTCGCATAAAATAACGTTTACATTCTTGAAGGGCAGTAATTTACTGTGAAACTGAATCATCTGTATACTGTTGCCGCTATGATTTGTTCATTGGCTTTCGCCACTGTGTCATAGCGGGTTTCATACTTGAATGTATTACTAGACGCCTGCAAAATTCGCGCTAATAATTTGTGCTATGCTAGAGTTAAATGTCCGATATCTTCCCGAGTACAATTTGTGATTCCATTGGCTACTGGCCACTACACAGCGCCAGCTCAACAATTCAGCTTTATCTATTGGCTGAAAGCGTTTCTTGGGACGTACCACACAAGTTGTCGGCCGATGGCTGAAATTAAACTAGTATGCAACTTCTTTGAGTTTAGTACGCAGTCATGAAATAACGCGAATTTCTCACGTCTCTAATTATTACGTATTTTTCGGTATTTCCACTGGTAGGGCCATTTTGCTAGCTGCACTGAGAGAATAATTAAGTTGCATATACCAAGAAATTTATTTTGAAAAGTGTTTGTTTACAATTTCCACTCTGAGTGTGGTCGACGCCCTACGTCACCTGAATTTAATTACGTCAGTTGTGAGGCGTTTTCTATACAATTACGACATCCCCATTCTTTGAAGAAATGAAGCAGTTTTCATAAAGTTCACAGCCCCGTAATATTACGTCAGCCACAGCCAAAGTGCAAGCTACTCAAATGAACTGGACAGACTGTATATTATTCTACGTAGGACTAATCATTTCATACGGACCCTTTCAACTCGACATTATATTGGTAGGGAGCTGGCCAGTAATGAGTAATGAACTTTGTTCAGTATTGTAAGCGTGTTCGTTGTTATGTGAACCAATAGGACAGTTGTAAATGTGACTACACTATAAAAAATTGTAATTTTTACTGAGAAATTCATTGTAATTTTACAAATGCTTGTAACAGTACAAAGATTTTTCTTGTAAAATTACTCGTTTGTAAAACAACAAGGCCCGTGATTGTAACAGACCTTAGGATATGTTTGTACTATACTGACCTGTTTCCACGATCTTAAGCAAAATGGCGGACACTTAACAACGTAAAACCGATCTATATAGCTGCATGTGCAAAAACTATTGGTGATGTAAAGTGTAGTTGCGTGCAAAAATAAATGTTTTGCAAGTTTAAATACGTAACACACTTAAAACAACTCAAATATTTAATATAAAACGACAATTTCTATAAAACGTGACCGTGTTATTCACCATTTGTTAGGTTTTATAGGTCTTGTGGTTAAAGGTGCAAGGGGTTTGAGTCCGAATCCCCGTGCTGGCGAAGTGAACTTTTTATTTGTAAGTTATATTTTGAATTTTTTTTTTGTTGTTTTCTGTTACTAAGTCATTATATTTGTTTTTTTTTTTTAAAGAAAAAATTTAATTTTATGTACGCTTCTCAATAACGTCAGTTTTAATACAACGCTATCATTTGTAATATTACAAAGAAATGTTTTGCAGATTTTACAAGTAAACTCTTTGTAGATTTACAAATGATTTTCTTGGCAACTGGGTTTCTAAGGGTATTTTTGTAAAAGTACAAAAAAAATTTTCTGAGTGTACAGATATCAACCGAACTGATGGTCATGCAGAAGTAAATATAGGCAACTCACTTCTGGCTTGTCTTAATTCTCGGTCAATCTGTACCGCAATCAAAGTGTTAACAATACTTAGTCTATCAAATAAACAGCTCTTGCTCCAAACATCTGCATTCGTTCCTTTTGTTAAGCCATACAATGTTTGGCTGTTCCAACATCATCATTAACAAGTACGTTTAACTAATCGGTTTGGTTACCGTAGACGTTATAAATAACATGGTAGTTTCAAATCAATATTTTTTTTTTAAGTTTGAAGCATTTGGTTACTTGCAAAAATATTATATCTATATTGTTACAGAATTCGATGCGGCAGAAAAATCAGCTTTTCCACACAATCAAAAATTCTTGTATGTTTTACAAACAATTCTTCTAAAACAAATTGTCAAGGGGTTTCTTGTAATCCTACCCTAGAAATATGGTATGTTTAGAACACATTTCTGCACGAAACATAGAAACTTGTTTATGTAGCTCCATATTTATAATAAACTTGATGTCTTTATCTTATTGTTAAAATTCGATATTAGCTTTACACATTCCACGTTGACGTTTCGTAATATTAGCTGTAATTAACTTGTAGTGATAAAAATAACGTTCTCAACTATGTAGTTTCCGAGGAATTCTTTGTAAAAATACAGAGATGTTTTAATGTCCATGACTGGCCTTTATTTCTTTGACTTTAGTGTAATCTACTCATTTGACTAACTTTGTTCGAAAATACGGCTCGACGGTATGTTTGTAATTTTTGAGTAATTATGGATAGTACCCATGTAGCAAGCCACAGTCGGCCAACTATGGTTATACTGTTGGCACTTCTGGATAACTGCTGGCACTGACTACTTATGGGGTTACACTAATGACCCTGTTATGGCTGACTGCTACCAACTGAACACTTGGCATGCCATCAATGGCGCGTTAATGGGATGTTGATGGAAATGAAACTGATGGCTGAGAGTGGGCATACTGCTAATGATCCACAAATGGCTTGCCAACTGAATTCCAGCACTGGCAGTACTTAACTTATCCATTTTGGGCGATTGATGGCACTTCACTATAGTGTTTCGCTCACTTAAGGGACAGTCGGCTGGCTATGGTTTTACTGATGAAATTGTTGGATTACTGCTGGCCCAGAAAACTTAAGGGTCTACCCAAGTGGCCCAGCTATGGTTAACTGCTGGCAACAAGACACTTGGCATGCTAATTATGGTCCATTTGGAATGTTGATGGAAATGAAACAGATGGTTGAGAGTAGGTGACCTATTAATGTCCCATAAATGACTCACCACCTCTCTTCCAGCAATGGCAGCCCATGACCTATACTTATTGCTGGTAAAAGTATGAGTAGTCATCTATAGGCCATTTGATGGCTGTTAAGTGGTACATAGATGGACCATTACTAGTGCAATTTCGCTTATTATGGGAAGTTTTATGGTTCCCACTCTTCGCAGTTAGCTTCTTCAAACTACACACGTGTATATGTATATATGTGGCGTATATGTATATATGTATGTGACTCATACAATTATAGATCATATGATAAAATTAGTAGATTATTTGTAAATATGTATTGATATAAATATTTATGGTAAAATGCTCTAAATACAGTGTTAGGTGTGACCTCGCGATTAGTATTGAATAATTTGACATATGTAATGTTTTACCTGTATGACTATACAATTTCAAATGAGAAGTTTATATATACATATATAACCACCTTAAGAAAATTTACATATAAGGACCTTTTTGTTTTTTAACACCTAAATATTCATACCTGGCGACTGCATTTCTAAACAGATAAACAGCATCAAGGTGACATACATACTATGAAAGATTACATTAAATGCGAGTTTTTTGGTTAGTATCGCGATTCATGTAGGAAGATTTCTTTCAACGACAGTATTTTTTTTTTGTTTACTCCATCGTTTTAAAAACTTATTTGTTCTCATGGTAAATGTTAAGGCTACGGAATAACTGGTGTAAGTTATATTATATTAGTGTTTGTTCATAATTCAAGTCCGAATACCCTATATT
This sequence comes from Dryococelus australis, assembly GCA_029891345.1. Classification (NCBI taxonomy): domain Eukaryota; kingdom Metazoa; phylum Arthropoda; class Insecta; order Phasmatodea; family Phasmatidae; genus Dryococelus; species Dryococelus australis. The sequence continues at coordinate 159,841,892 of CM057009.1, forward strand.
CTAAATTATTCCATCTAAACATAAGAATACACAGTGGAGTAATGGTTAGCATGCTGGGCTGTCAATGCAAGGGGTGTAGATTCGCTCCCCCTCTACTACTTTGGTAAGCATAAGGTTTTCATGTCGTATAATGTGAACACCAGTGAAGCAAAGGAAATTTAAAGCAAATAAAATTTGGCATTTATTGTAAAACTAATTATTTTTAAGAGATAGTGTTAGACATACGGTGAAAGCATGGCTAGCAATCAGTAAGCCTCCTGATGAATGTGAAATGGTACATCGATGCGCCATTGCTGTTGTAAGCATATGGACCATGCTTGAACCATTTCGGTTCACCACACCTGGGCGAGCTATTGGCAGAGTATAGCTAGTAAGTGGTGCCACTACAGTACCAGCAATGGTGACGGGTGCAGATTGGCTACTGTTTGCCAGCTTGGCATCCGACTGTAAACCATATATGAGTCATATGTAGTTTGCTACATGGGTAAGTGTTTATCAAAATGTTTATCGATTCTTAATAATGGTATAACCAATCCCAATGAAATAAGTCCAACATGAAACAATAAAGTAATGCTGCGAAACTTGATAACATTTATTTACATATGTGTACTATATTAATTAATTAATTTATAAACATTCATACTGCGTCATTACTCACGTAAGCTGAAGGTGATGTGGAAAAGGGTTCAACCAAAAAAGTTGCGGTCTCGGAAGTCGGTCATGATTTCAATTATTTTAATGATAAATTAAGCTTTTTGATGTGTATAAATGTTAAGTTACGCAAAACAAATCTTACAAATTTGCAGCACTCAAAACTTGAAAACAATATGATTTGGTGTCAGTAACAATATATTTAATTGCCTCTATATAAATAATTAATTTGGTTGCCTCAAACAAACTTTGCTTTATTCAATAAAAAATATTTCCCATTGTATAATTCCTGCACGCCATGTCGAATTAGTAGGGACTCCGACTTTCAGGAAAACAATTTCATGGGTTACATGGGCATTTCAGCAGTTCTCATTTTCTTATTGGCCACGTGGTTTTGTGAAACATGCTCTTACGTGAGTGACCAACCACAATGAAATTTCTCTGCTACTGTAAATCTGTGATTTTTATACAAGCAGCTAAAACACATAACGCCTAATCATCCAATTACGGAAGTGTATATGAGCTAAACTGTTAACAAATATAGCTTCAGTAGAATTATTTAGTATGTTCGGGCTCTAGGTAATAGGCGGTGGAGCCGAAGCAGACCGCCGCCATATTGGAATTTCCCTTTTCCTATAAAAATTTCCCTTTTTCATTAAAAATTTCCCTTTTTACCTCAAAATATACTAAATTTCCCCCAAAATGTCAATGTCAACGCCGTCCATATTGTATTAAATTTTCATCACCTAAGTGGCGTAAATTTATTGACAATGCCACCTGCTATCAGCGTTTACAGTATGGTGACATTAACCACACCTGTAAAGTACGAAAACTGTCATATATATTTAATTTTATTATTAAATTCAAGTATTTTTATTTAAAATATATGTCATAAAAAGCTGAGCTGACCGCCGCCATATTTAATTTCCTTTTTTCCCTTTTTCTTAAAAAAGTTTTTTTTCCTTAAAAAATCACAGTGCCTCTTTTTTTTTTTTTTTTTGCAAAAAAAGAGCTGTTGGGAGCTTTTGAGAAACTCATCAGTACTCAAGACTCAAGACTTAGGACTCAGACCCTATATCCGTGATCTTAGATGACCTTGAAAAAAAATAACTCAAGAAAAATTTAATCAATTTATAAAAATCAGCCAGTATATTATATTACTGACTAGTACTGCTAAATAGGGTACGAGTGAGTTTGACCTTGACCCCATGAGCTTGAATAACATTAAACACACAAAAATTTGGAAAAAAATTCCAAAATACATTTTGTCATAAAATTATTTTAAAAATGAAAAAAATAATTAAAAAATTTATCTAAAAAGTCTAAATTTCCAGAGGTCCTCTCATCCCCCTCACCAATACTCACCCTATCGTATGCCGCCATCTTGGATTTTTCGTCTGTCATTTGTTTATACATTGCTGAATACCACCATCTAGGTTTTTGAATTGGTCATTTTTTTCTACATTGTGGAGGAAGCCATATTGGATTTCATATGTATTCATCACCTAGAGGTGGTGTCAGTGTTTTAATTAATCCACAAGGCAGCAGCCATATTTCTTTATGTTTTTAAATTATAGGTGCTGCTGGTGGCGCACTACATATTGGAATATATATTCAAATCATATGTGGCATTAATTTCTTACTATGCTGCCTGCTATCGGCCTGTACCAAATGGTGACCTTGGCCATTACTGTAAAGCATGTAAACCGCAATATTAATTTTTATAAATTTTATTCTTAAATGCCAGTCTTTTTATCTAAAATAATTTTATATACATTGGAGGGGTCTTTAAAATAAATAAAATGCAACATATTTTTTGACACAAAATTTGTTTTGCTCATAACAAAATATAAAAGTATAATAATTATAATCTTCGGTGTTCACTGTTAGATGTCCACTTCAGCAACTCAGGAATTGAAGTGGGCATGGAAACATCACCAGGTGATGTATGCCCTTCCATTACATTGTTGCAGCACCTTCCCGAACCTTAAAGCTCATGATACTCGAAGACGAATAAACAGTTCTAGTGTGCGAACTTTTACACTTATTTATTTTCAAATGCACTCACGACACTAGCTGGTCGTGAATTATCAGACAGAATGTATATGTGTTGGCGGGAAGATTTCCATGTGTACTGAATTCGATATTGCAGTCGATCACATTGGAGGTAATATTCTCGTCCTGTTTACTCAGATCGAATAACATTAGCAGGGCCAAACACTTAAAAAAAAATCAGAGCTCAACATCGTGAATGAGATGCGCCCATAATATCCAGTTGATGCACTGGCTTGCTGGCAATCCGAGGTATGTCTTGAAACTCCACGACGTGAAAGCCCCGTATATTTTTTTAACATCTTCCACATTCTTCAACATGTTTATACATTCCACAGAGCTCAACTGCACATGAGGCAGTATCCATTCGATGGACTGCAATTTCAGTTCCACTCTCTCCAGATTTTCTCCTATACCCACGATGGTGTCTGAATGTGTATTAGCGAGAAGCAGCACCAGGTCCTGCTTCGAATTGAAGATGCATCGTTTGTAGTGGGATGTACACTTCGAACTTGCCTCCAGGATATATAGGAATACTGTAGTAATTTTTAATTCCCCAGCCTGTCATATGGACTGCAGACATATCATTCGGCATGAAGGATAGGTAATTTTTGATTTTTGATGTTATGCCCAATCTTGCAACTGATCACCTCGACACTGTTGAGAAAGTACGTGATCGATCACGTGAAGAATTCTATTGCTTGTTATTATCGTGGATGCCAGGTTGTATCCAACTTCTTTCGTTAGACTCCCCATTATTTGTAATAAAGACTGGAAAGGGTTTGCAGGCGTAGTGTGATTTATAGGTTTCGAAAGTTCGCCAACTTAATGGGCTTGAAGACGACTGTCACGAAAACCTCGTGTTCTCTCATCGCGACGACCAGAACGTAAATGATGCTTTGTGGTGCCACGACCAGTTTATAACATAAAGGGACCATAGGCAGAAATTCGTCCAGTGTATTGCTCGGTCTGCCATTGAGCTATGTGCCACTGGCCAAATTGCAGTTTATTCGTATCACGTTGACTGGCAAGATGTTTTCAGGTGTTATGCCAGCTTCGTAGATGCATGGCTCGAACCCCAGCATCGGTCCGATAGTATCCACTTTCGTAAAGTCGATATCTTCACTGCATCTGATAACACTCTACAGAGTATTGGGATTCCCTTATAGTTCGAATTCCATGTCGGGGGACAGTTTGTCTTCAATGTCCCTTGCAATGTCATCTATTTCGTAAGAGCCTATGTGCAGCGACACCTCATATGAAACATTACCACATTTTACAAGGTATCACATTGTAGGTTTGAAATTGGACAAGGTCTTTGCACCATTCCCCTCATGATCGAGAGGAGGAAAAAGTACAGCGTGCAGCTTGAAGCTACGACCCATCAAGGTAAGCATTATCGACATAAATGATCGTTTCCTCACTTGTATAGTCATTTTAAACAATTACTTGTACGACCGAACCAGGAAGCGAAGATATAATTGTCCACAGATCCACGTGCTAGGTATCTGCTCTGTATCATCATTGAATGTCAGTTTGGTACTTTTCAAATACTTGCACAGTTCAGGTGGAGGACACAATTTCCATAACTTTCATAATCGTCTGTATGTTTACCATTTCTATGTTAAGTTACCCAGTGAGTACCGCGACCAGCTGTCGAGTCCAGATATAATAAGGCATGTTGATCTCTCTTGGGTTTAGGGCGCAAATCATCTCTCATAACACACCTCCAAAATTAGGTATTTTCAATTTGCGAGCAAACAGTTCCAAATCCCCATTTTTGCGCAATTGTTTCAGTAGATATTTCATTAACACCTCTTCCTGCTGTGTAGCTTTTGCACACTTCTGCCTCCTACTGGGTATCGCCTTAGGTAAAGGCCTTGGCCATTTCTTTACCATGAAGATAGCTTCCATATTTGCATCGTATCTTTGTGCCTCTGATACCAGCTTCCGTTCGTTCGATGCTGTGTTGACTCAGAAATTACCACTCGTGGCTCCAATTAGGCTCTCTAGGGCCCAGAGGGCAGGCTATATCAATGGAAATAATCAGCTGGAAGATGTTTCCATGGCCTTGCGTGCGTTTATTTCTTATGCCACTGCTTTTCGTTTCACATGTGCCTTTCTCCTGCTTTCTGTAAATATTCCATTTTAATCTGTGCTTTTCTCTTGCTCTTATCAGCAATGTCAATCTTCACTTTGGCATTAATAAAGTTGGAATCCCCCATGCTGCTATTTTTCGTCGAGTATGGTGTCTGATGATTTTCTAATTTTGTCGGCCATCTGTGCAAATATCTTGTCTGCCTGGGGCCTAGCTTACAGATACTTGTGCCGGGAATAGGTGATGTCATGTTGCTTGCACACATCGTCCAGAGAATTTATGCCCAACTTGTTGGGTGACAGCCTTTTAGGTAGCTTGGTTCCTAGCCCAAAGAACCAAAATTTTGGAATCTGCAGCTTTAACAGTAGATTGTTGAATAGCATACCGACGATCGCGCTTCAAGTTATGGTCTTGCCTCTTCGAGACATCGTGATGAACTGAGCGAGAAAAGTATAAATATGCTCCATTTAAATATTTTCGATTCAGTGTCAGTCTAGTTTTGGTACAGTGTACCAGGTGGTACAATTTGACATAAAGTGTGAGTAAATTACAGAACACAATTAAACTTTACGACACTTTTATTTAACTTTGTAAATATACAATGCAGAAAATACTCAGTAATATATTAAATTCTGTGTTATAAAAGGTACTTAACACATTTCTCTGGTCTCGTAAAGAACACATAAATGGTAATGTTATAACTTTATTGAACATTCAGCAGAAATATCAAGCAACATTAGTCTAGCCTTGTATCAATATGTAGGTGTAGCTATTTCAGTCGCCAAAAGGGTTACAAGCCTGACGTCAATACAAACATAAACATCGCCAAAATATTTAATCGAGACCACATTAAAAATTATTACAAAAGCACAACATGTAAAAAAAAAAAAGATGTCTGCGCCTCATTCAAGTTTCTACCATTGACTCAAATACAGTGAAATTTAAACGAGTCCATAGTTCTCGTGCAACATTTTCTCTCAAGTGGTTGTTTCATTTCAAGTAAGATACGATTGCTACAAACACTATTAAAAGGAACGAAGCATGCTTGTAATAGATAATATGCTAAAAAAAAATTTTACTCATATAATACACACTAAACCAAATTAAGTAGAGTGTGTCGCAGCAAAAGCCCAGTAAAGAACACACTCAAATTAAAATACGGTCCCTCAAAGCTGCGCTGCTTTAAAAATTGAAACAGATTAAAAACGATCAAGATCGCTACCGCGTGAGTAGTGGATGAGCCAGCACAAAACTAGTTGGGCAGCCAAAAGGGGCGACTAGGCAAAGATGACACCAAACAATGCTAAAATTGGCAAACGTACTAACTGCAAACTCTACCAAAACTACATATACATAATTTCACATGTGCGGCCAAAACAACTGCAAGGCTAAATATTACTGCACGCCCATAATACGTTACATTAGCACTTTCAAGAGAATTAAGCATGCAAACAGTTCGCACATATGAAAATGCGCATAAATCCACTACTCACCACTAAAATGTGCCCTACACCTTCCAGCATTATAAATTAAAGCAATATTGAATGCCCATGACACCGCATTACTAATAAGGAAAAATCTCCGTTACTGACAATCAATGCTCGTAGAGCCCAAAGCATAGCACTCAATCATGATGACTCCAGTTGATGGCGATGGTAGCTGCAGCAGGCCCGCACAAGGCAGGCTAAGCATGGCGACTTCTCTCTAGCGGCGGTGAGAATGGAAGAATGAATCTAATTTTTAAATTCGGCGTGCACTCGAGGAAGAGGCGGCGGGGTAAGGGCCAGGGTAGGAGAAGGGCAGAGGAGTGAGCCTCAGGAGAGAAGGCGAAGCACAGCATGCGCCGTCGAGCAAAATCACAGTTCAAGCAGCAGGAATTTCAAAGTCCGTCGCAACAGTACGGACGTAAAATGCTGATGATGCTTCTGCCTTGTCGCTTCTGCGATAAAGCATTTACAGCTTGGAATTTACGACATAATATAACGACCTGCAAAATGAAAATTTCGATTTTTTACTTTTGAATGCAAATCCTGCTAGAGGCAGTTTTCTCGGAGTGATGACTTAAAGTAATATTATAAAATTTGCAGCACTGATTCTGTGCATTTCCACATGCTCTACATGCTCCACCTGCTCCTCATGCTCCACATGCACCACTTGATCGATATGCTATACATGCTTTACATGTTCCACAAGATTGTAGTGGTAACATACATATTATCAATCAAGATATTACTCTACCCATATGCATTCATGCTGAAGTGCAGATATTTTCCACAAATCGGGACTTGGAATGTTATTTCCGAATACAGAGAGGTGCATAATCGCGGGACCATCAAACTGTGGGAAAACATGCATCCTACTGAGCCTTCTGGAAGAACCGAACGGTTTTCGGTTCGAGAACATCTATGTTTATTCAACATTTTTTAAGCAACCCAAATACTAGCTATATTAATGAGTATTGCAGGCCATGGAAGGCATGCATTATTTCCCTTGCAGTTATAATGAAGCAGTTGTACCACCAAGCAAAGGACTACCAAACTCGATATTTGAATTCAGTGATATTGCCTGCGAAAAACAAACTTGTATTCAATAATACTTTAGCATGGGACAACACACAAACATGGACTGCATGTACTTTGGCGAGACTTATTCGTGCATACCCAAACAGATGCTTTGGGACAATGCAAACATGTTGTTTCTTTTTCACATGGACGAAACAAATTTATGCCACGTTTACTGTTATCACATCAATATTGACAAGTCGCTATGAAATTTCAAGAATCTGAGTGCCTTGTGCTGGAAAGAGAAATACGGATTTTGGATGATCGTTAAGGGTCGACCCCTATTTAATGGGCGGTACAGGCGTGGATTCGACCAGTTCATCGAGAATGAGTTACAGCACATCGAAACTCTGGCAAAGGAGCCTCAAGCTGTGTCTTCACAAATACAAAGATGGAGGTAGTCTCGTACCAAAAAATGATGGAACTTGTAATGCTGCTAGAAGAATAATTCGAAATGTTGGCGAACCCCAATGATCTGAAGATTCTGCTACTAAATATTTCGTCCTCGAAAATAGTAACGGCATAATCTCGGAACTGTGCAGTATGTTGGCCGAACAAAACACATTCTTTCAAAACTACCTGTCCAAGCTTGGGGCGAAGATGGACTGTGTGGACAGAAATCATCCACGATATGGTGACCAATGGACGAGCACATGACTAGTGTTCAAAGGCAAATTATCGACAGATTGAATGTGGCATCTGCACATAATGAAGAGAATCTGAAAAATCTTGAAGTATATAAGACATGTACGTTCTCTACTTCGATTTCCTACCTCACCACCAAAAATGATATTCAAAATTACAGCAGAGACATGTTGGATGTCTGCAGCGAACACCTGGGCAAGATCGAAACTGTTTTGGTGAAGACTCAAGACTAAACCTATAAAAGAGAACAACATTAAAAATTTGTATTCAGTGCAATGTCGGACATTGCTAGCGAACTGCATCGAGTGATGCAGTCTGTTGGCTCAAAGTATTTGGTCGCCAAGAGAGCTAAAATTTCACACAACCTTAAAAATAAATAAATTTTTAAGCCCATTACTTGTCGTCTCGATGTACGCAGAGAGATTAAAGGAGCACCCATTGCCGTAAAGACCAAAATCGATGATACTGCTGAGCCTTTGAAGAATCGAAAACTTTACATAATGTCAGATCGGGATGATAGATCGGAGGAAGATTTGCCATGCAGGAAAAAAGTACAAAATAGAGTCTTCAAACCCAATGCTCAGGTTCACTGGTACATACGATCGTACACATCTCACGATAATTAAATGGCATATGGTGTATACAGGCATATGATAAATGGTTCCTCGTTGCCGATGAAATTGAGTTTCTACTAGTAGGGATCATCCGAGGAGCAAGGAGCCCATAGAGTTTACAGAAACCGGCCTGTTGGAATACAAGACCTTGATCGAACTCCTGCATGTACTTTACCAAGATAATGATCTCGAGATAGGTGTTTATAATGACGAAGATCACATTAAGTTTGATATTCTCACAGACACCTTCAGTGGCCTAGCACTGAAATAGGGCGAAGCTCTGAAGAAGATAGACATCGGCAAGAACACCCACTACGTATACATATTCTGGGACGACACGAACGAGCTGGTCGATAGACTGCAGCTGCAGCTACTACTCACGTTGCAAATGTTTGGAATTACTTCTACAGTAACGAGATAATTTCGATCATCAAAGAACTTAAGGAGAGAGGCTACATAGAATGAGTCGATTTGGAATCGCCAATGAACTGCACGCATATATGAGATGCAACTAGTGCCACCTCAAGATCGTGAGATGTGGGATGATCAATCTATTTGAAATCGACCTCGTCGAGATGATACTATATTGTAACAAATGGGAACATTTAAAGAGATGAATAAATAACTGCAACAAAAATTACTATACCAATAATAAAGTTGGGAAGAACTACTACTACTACAAGGCCATCATACAAAACATCTAAATCTCACAAAAACTTCTCAGCTTCATCTTCTAGTGTCAACAATGCTGCAAAACGTCAAGAATTACATATTTTTCACAACTTATAACACAGCAACAACTTCTGAAACTGCAAAAAGGAACTTCTATCAATACCTCATTCAACTTTTGAGTAAACAGGACAATTATCAGGAGCCATCCTGATACCACAAAACAACGAATACTTGAATGAAACACTGAAAAGCACATAATATTTACTAACACTCGGATAACTATTGAACTCAGCGACGTTTAACTCACTCGCTTATGCAAGACAGGATAGGTAGAATTGAAATATTTAAATAGGTCACAATGATCCATAATTTAAAATAAAATAATAAAATAACCATTGGTCACATGAGGAAAGTGGATTCTATCGCCAACTAAATAAAATAATTAGGTTTCCAAAACAATAATTTACTGTATCAAAAATCTTTTCTGAAAATAACATGAATTACAACATAAATTGTGAACATTAAAGCTTGGTCAGGTTACAAGAAAAATTTGATAAAGTCTATGGTACTTTGTTTTTGAAATATATTTCTAAAAAATTATTTCAGTTTCTGTTCCTTACAGTTTCAAACACGAACAAAATATCTACTTAAAAAAAAGTTATTACATCTTTAATTGCAAATTCTCAAATACAATTTTTAATCCGATTTTCCATCTTTTAAAAATATTTTCTCTTCTGACTTCTTTAGCAGCCACTGATTATACAAAAAACACTGTTACAAATTTACACTACAAAACTACTAGTACACAATTCGTCGACAGGAGGGATACTGCTACTCAACCAAAATAAAACCATCGCGTCAGTTCGGCTATCATTAGTGGCAGTAAGTGTTATGACCTTCAAGGGCTAAAAAAAAAAAGTCAAACACGATCGTCAAAACTCTAAAATCCTCTTTGCCGAAGTTGCAATAAATTTCAAAATATCTCCACATTTTAGCTGACTACACTTTATGTTTAACTGTTTCGAATACATGAAACTTTCTACAATCAAACTTGTACCTCATAAATATTTACGTCATAGATAATCTACATCACAACTTTGAAAGATCCAAGAAAGATTGTACAGCCTTCTGGAGCCCTAGGAACCAAAATTTTCATGTTACTACATCTACAAAAAAAAAAACAAGTAGTACTTATCTCTCTACTATCTATATGGTGATTCGCCTCTGAAGGCTCCTCCGGCCTCATCTAGACCTTCTCAGATACTGCTCGTCATGTCCGATTCTCTCGGCGACTACAGACAGACTGCTACTTCACGACTTACTGCTGCGACTAACGCCAAGCGACTGCTTGCATCACACATGCTGCCACATTGCAGTTACTGGGTAGTCGTCAGCGAATCGCTTCGCCACCACCCACCCCGTGCCTCACCCAGTGATGCATCTGCTACCTAATATTTTCCCCTTGGGTACCCTACATGCAATGCACGACTGTGCTTCAGCCGTGCACCCTCAGCGAATTTTAGTACCATGCCACTGCCAGTTGCCTGCTTTTGCCATGATCCCGCCCTGTCAGCCACTGTGCACGTGAAACCCATCCGGCACCTGGCTGGCCGATCAAGAACCTTGGTCAGCACCAGATCATGCCCGCAATGCGTGATTGCATGGGTCCTGAGCTAACCTGAATTTCCTTAGCCAAAGCCATCTGGCTATAAGTTGGGAGATTTTTAAATTAAAAAAAACTACAATTAAAATTAAGTAAAGCAAAACTACCATGTTACAGCCAAAAAGTTCCAAATACACAATGCTTAGTCGAAATCTGAATGAGTGTACGAAAAAAATTACTAAAATAGCCAAAATTTATTAAAACATTACCAAAAACAACAAAGACACCAACCAAAATGGCTGCAAACAACAAATCCATGACCAATATTGATATTAACAAAAAAATTAAATATAAATCTTAGGAAGTGGGAATTTTCATCTTTGTTACAATATGCTCGGGCCAACAGAAGCTGCAAATACATGTTGACATGCATCAATGCATATAACAAATTCACCTGGGCCATGCCTGTCAATTCGAAGAAGGTGCATGATGTGACCCAGGCCATGGCTGACATATTGCATGAAGGATGCTTCCTAACTAACCTAGAAACCGAACAGGGCAAGGAATTCTACAATGCCCGATGAAAAAACATAACATATATAATTGTTCCACGTACAGCAATTTCAAAACCTCTATCGCTGAGAAGTTCAACAAGACTCTAAAAGGAAAAACGTGGAGCCATTTCTCTGCGAATGGGATCTACAAGTTGTTGTATATACCCCCAAATCTCATTCACTAGTACAATTCTACCATTCATTCTATCACTCGCATGAAGCCCGAAGACAGCAAGGACGACTTCCTGCTACACCGACATGGAAAGGAGAGACCTGCGCAAGCATAAAGCTAAGGTTGGTGACTTGGTGCGCATTTCCAAAAAGAAAGGCATTTTCGAGAAAGAATTCAAAGCGAATTGGAGCCCTGGACTTTTTTGTGTGTTAAGTATACACAGATATGCTCCGAGGACCTACCTTCTCGAGGATCTGAATCATTTTCCCATTCATTGAAGTTTCTTGCAGAGGAGATCCAGCCTACAAAATTTCCAGGTGTGTATTTGATCGAGAAGGTGCTGCAACGAAATAACGGAAGGGCGTTTGTCAAGCAGTGGGGTTTCCCTGCCCGCTTCAATTCCTGGGTCACTTAGGCAGATATCGAACTGTGAACACTGAAGATCGAAATTAACCAACTTGTATATTATAATATGTGGAATAAATTTTGAGTAAAAAATATGCTGTGTTTTATTTATTTTAAAAACACCTTTGCTTTATATAAAAATACTTTTAATAAGAATTCTTGCATTTAACAATGAAACTAAAAAAATTAATTATAATAATTTACATATTTTGCAGGAATGGTCAATGTCACCATTCGGTACAGGCCGATAGCAGGTAGCATAATCGAGAAATTAATGTTATCTATGTGTTAAAAATATACAATCCATAATGGAGGGTGCCGACAGCACCACTTCAACTTAAAAACATGAAAAAATATGGCTGCTGCCTGGTGGGTGAATTAATACACTATCACTAGGTGATGAAAACATGAAATCCAATATGGTATCCTCAGTAATGTAGAAACAATGGCAAATGAAAAAATATGGTGGCCTGCAGCACTCTATTAACAAATAAGAGAAAAATAAGTCCAAGATAGTGGTGTATGGTATAATGAGTATCGGTGAAGGGGGACCTTCAGAAATTTAAGTTTTTAAAAATATTTTTTTGTAATTATTAAATAATTTTATATAAATTTTAATAAATTTTTTATAACAATAATTTTGAATCTTTGGGGATTTTTAGTGCCAAGGTCAAGGTCACCTGCACCCAATATGGCAGTAGTAGTCACTAACATAATACGGTCGCTAACTTTTATGAATTTATTCAATTATTTTCTTGAGCATTTCATTTACAGGGTCCTCTGTGGTCATGGATATAGGATCTGAGTCCTGAGTCTTGAGTAATGATTCCTGAGTCTTGACGAGCAACTTAATAGCTCTGAAAAAGATATACATTTTGCCAAAAAGAGGATTGGTGTTTTTTTTATGTAAAAATGGGAAACTTTAAGTGAAATAAGGAAACATTTGAGAGAGAAAAAAGGAAGTTTTAGGGAATTGGGAAATTTTGGAGAAACTTAGTCGATTTTGTGGGTAAAAGGAGGATTTCTAAGGAAAAAAGAGAAAAAGGGGAAATTCAAGATAGCGATGGTTGGCTTCAATGCACCGACTCCCCACAACCTTGTGCCAGAATGCAGATAATTATACTACTCTTGTAGCACCACACTTACGACCACACTAATCAGATGCACCAAAATCAGCACCACAACTAGCACCACACACCACATACATTACATGCACTACACATATCACCACACTTAGCACCACAATAAAGTCATTAATGGGTAATAATGAGTATTTATGAGTTACTATAGGTCATTTATGGTTAATTATGAGTCATCATGGGTCATTAATGGGTCATTTAGAGGTTATTTATGGGTCATTACTAGAGACCTGCTAAATTCGTATTATTTTCTGACTGTATGATGAATGTCACCATCCTATGTATCCTCGTGTTAGCGTCATTTTTTTTTTGACTTCTGCAGAAGTCAGGTGCTTTTACCCTTTAGACTTGTTTGGATGCGAGTAGATGGGGAATGGGAGAGCTGGACCACCAGCACTAAAATCGACAATTTACATTAAAAGTAAAGGAGAAATCTAACAACTATATTCTGTTATTTTTATCGAAAGTTCCAGAAATAATTTAAAAACTCAAAATCCAAAATCAAGCAGATTTCTTGATTTCAAGCAAATTTTTCATGTTTTATAGAAACACTGATTTTACAAGTGAGCAATCTAAATCATTCAAATTTAAGCCAAAATAAATCAAAATAAGCTAAAATCAAAAGAAATAGTATCTTATTATTCTTTACAGACTATATTCGAAGCTCTACTGACTTTTTAAAAACTTCTTCTATCTTCTAAAAGTCGTCACCTATTTCATGAAGTATATATTTATCGTCTCTGTTTTCTAAGATCAATAATATTGCAAGATTTGTAGATTTAGATGAAATTTGAAAACTAATTCTCTGAGTTCGTCAGGAGCATTACCTAATTTGAAACATCACCACCTTTAAAAAGTTTGTCATACTGCATAGTAACACAGGCATTGACATATTTATTTATAAAGAAAGAAATTTACTAAGAGGAAAAGTAGATTGTACAAAATAAAAATGACACACAAATCATGCACAAATAAAACTGACACACAAATCCTGCAAAAAAAAAAATGTTACACACCAAAATTAACACTAGCAGAAAAATCTCATTCAGGTTCAACAAAATGATTTTGTATTAGACTAAACCAGCTAAGTATTGTTCTAAAAATTTGTATTAAACTATCTAAACATTTTGTTGTTTCCATAAAGAAGTTTACATCCTCCATTTATTAATTTAAAAAATGTATATATCTTCAGTGAAATTTTCTTTCAAATAATCATAAGTCAGATTTCTTTGACTCATTAGAACATCATTACAGATTGTTCCTGCTTGAACAGCGGTGTTAAAATATACACTTACTTTTATGTTTGTTTTATCTTAAACAGCAGTGATTTTTTATATAAACAATCAAAAACAAATAATGGTCTTAGCCGCCAAAATTAATAATAATTGATATCACCTTGAGTGTTTACAGTTGGTATATAATAAAGTCCATTATTTATATATAGAGTATCTAGTTTTGATTTTGAATTTTTAAAATCATTATAAGAAAGAAATATTTTATCACAAAGACCATTTTCAATATCTAGATTCCCATTTTCTTTACGAAATATCTTGTCTGTTCCATTTTTAACATACATATTTCTCACATTACAGTGATCAGACATAGAAGCAGGTACATACTGTTTAACACGATTTTTTCTATCAGCTTGAAAGCCTACAATTACAAAATCAGGCATGTCAAATTGTAAATTATTAAACTAATCTAATATATCAAAATTAAAAACAGGTGTTCCAGCAGGAACTTCTTTCGCTAAAAATTGTCAATAATTAAAACTTATAGGTATATTTGAATGTTTGTATATATTTTCTTGAATTGTAATGGCTGTGTTAGAATCATATTCAACAATTGGCCACATAATTTATAATTTTTGAATAACAATTTTACCTGTATCAGCAAATACTTTCTGAACTGCACCATCTGTGTTCTTTGTTTCATAAACATATCAGATGTTATCAGATTAATTATGGAAAATTAAAAGTATTTTATAACCTTCTTTCCGGTAAATTTCATTGTTATCTCGAATAAAACCAAATAGATATCTCAGTGGAAAGGTTACTTCATATGTTTTATCGCTGTGAACATATTTTACATAACATTTATTATCAACACCAGTAAATTCAACATAATATTCCTCACTTGGAGATCTTAACAAATTATTCATCATTGTTGAAGTTAAACCTGGATTATCAACAGCATCGATAATATGTCAATGTTTTGAGATTTATACTCTAGAAAACTGGAAAAGAAAAGAGTTAGCTCAAACATCAATATTCTCTAATTTTGCATCTTTTAACTCATATCCAGCTTTATCTCTCTTTAGTAGCCTAAATTGCTCAAAAACATAAGAATAATTTGGGAAAGAAAATCCATCACCTATAGGATTATCAAACTTAATTCTATTATTGTAAACAATTAAATTCCCCCTTGTTTGATCAGTTGGAGGAAAAGATTAACTTTCAAAACTCTCGATAGTTTTATATAACATTTATAGGTTAAAAAAAAATATGTATATGAAACATTCATCAAAGGAAATTTCTCAGGTTAAATTACTCACTGAAAAATTCAAAAAGTATAAAAAGAATCATGAAGCAGATTATGAAAGAAATAAGAAGAAAGATCTACCTTTAATTCATGAATTTCGAAATATTGGTTAAAAAAGTAGAACAAGTAAGGGAAGAAAATAAAAATTTAATAACAACACTAGTGCCATATGCAGCAAAACATTTAGTTTATCCACCTACTCCTGAAGAAACATTATTTAAGAGAGGCTTATTTGCTAAAGATAGGTCTCCATACTTGGGTATAATACCTCTGAAAGACTCAACTATTAGTTTTGGAAAATATATTTCTGAAGATAGTAATGACATTAAAGAAATATACGGTTTATGAGGAGAAGGACATAATTTTTATATCGGTGATACAAAAGTAAATATAGAGGGTGATAGTCTAATTGTCAAAGATAACGAATATGAATCAAAAGAAGGACTTTCTAAATTGTTAACAAAATATAGTGCAGAAGAACTTGAAGGTAATTAAAATGTTAATCATCTTAAAAATTACACAGACATTGTTTTATTAACCAATGCTGTATTTCAAAAATATATTCCTAATAAGAAAAGGAACAATCCAAGTTCAAGTATTGGTTGGAAGTACAATAATAAAATTAGACCACTTTATGAAAAATATATAAAAGATCAAAGCTCAAGATCAATACCAAACACACCAGAAAGAATGATTTTTTTTCAAGAACTCCTAGATCTGGAGAAGATATTCAAAATACAATAATTTACCAAAATAATATGTCTGGATGGATGATGTTAGAAAATTTGGTTGATAGATTATTAGTTATTCATAGTGAATAAAATGCTGGGAATAAAAATTATTACAATGAAAAATTAAACATAATGAATATGGCAATCAAAAATTTTCTGATTTTGTTGTTAATAATCCAATAGAAAATCCATATCCTATAAGAGTTTTAAATGTTATTCCACACTCATTTTGGAATTCTGAATGTCATGGAAATGGTATAATAAATTGGGCATTATATAATTTACATTTTTCTGGAATGCATTTGCCAGGATATAATTATTGTGGTCCATTTACAAAATTAGACGAAAGGTTATAAGAATGAGATACAGGAATAAATAAATTAGATTAAGCATGTAAATTTCATGATATTGCTTAAAGAAATCATAAATATTTAGAATCTAGACATGCGGCTGACAAAATTTAACAAAATAAGCCAAGAAGATTATGTTAGATAAAGTTACTCCAATCGGTGAAAAAATGGCATCTGCAGCTGTTACTTCAACTATGTTTACAAAAAGAAAATTAGGATAAAGTATTAAAATTTATATATAACTTATTTTTTTACTTACAAATTAAGTTAACAAATATCACATTCGATATACCGATTGATTTATTAAGCAACATTGGATATAGATAATTTTTTAACAAAGGAGCAACTTGAAAGAAAAAATAAAAAATAAAGAGAAGGGAAAGCTTTCATATTTACTTTGTCAATAACAACTATCGAAAAAATACTAGATAAAAATCTGAAAGTGGTTTACATCATGGAGGTTTTTACCATTTTTATTTCCAGTTTTAGCTGCACTTGGTGCTTTAGCTGGTGGAGCTAGCTCAATTTACATTTCTGTTGAGCAAACTAGAAAAAATAAAAAAAGAATTAGCAAAACAAAATAGATATTATTTGGCAATGGAATATAAATCAGGAAGTGAAATAGTTGCAAAAAAAGGGAGACAAAAAATTTGAATATATTGCCTTTATTTAATTTCGATATTGAAAAATATGTAAAAATATTCAACGTAAATTTTTTTCAGTAATGTTTATATGTTTGATGAACTAACAAAAACACTGCACATAAATGAATGTGCTGTGGTTAATTTCGACATTTCATCAATTCCCAGATATCATTTGGTTTGTTATTTTAAAGAAAATAATGATGTTTACTATTTCGATTCATTTGGAGATAATATTCCTACTAATTTAACTAATTACTTCAAAAAGAGAAACGCATATTACAATGATAATCGAATTCAGAATTATAATTCAGTTATGTGTGGGCATATATACTTAATTGTGTTACATCTTTTTTCGAGAGGTTTTAAGTTTCATGATAAGACTTGTTTATTATTAAATGACATATATATTTGCGAAACCATTAATGAAATCTTTCAATAAAACTCTGACACTAATGCTAATGAATTAAAACATAAGTAGATTTTAAATACAATATTATTATTTCTGCTTTAAATATCAAATTAGTAAAGTTTTTTCAAACGAAATACTATGTTTCTTTTCAAAATCGTGGAATTAATAATATGGCGAATCCCATAGATGGTAAAGATGCAGTCAATAAAAGAGTTTTTGATAACTTACAAAATTTAAACCAATCAGTTTTGAATTATTGTTGTTCACTTGTTAACTCTATAGTTAATAATGTAAGGAAAAAAAGTCTCCCATATTTTATTTACCTGCAAAGTGGGGTAATTTTTTTTTTCACTTTCATGATAATCAAATTTCCTTTACCTTTTTGATGGACACTTGGAGTGTTTATATAATAATTTTTGCTAATCTCAATTTACCTATTTATACTTTGAGTGTTATTTAAGATTCTTAAAATGGATTATAGTAAGCCTTTTGGTGTTAACATATGTTATGTTATCTTTTAAAACAAAAAATACATATAGTTAGGTATGATGATGGAATGATTGACCACAATAGGAATGTTCGTAAAATTTAAAGATTAATAGTTTTTTCAATTATTAAATGGAGAATACTTGGTGCTTGAAGTGTAAGAAAGTAATTAAATGTAATATTGTACCAAATGTAAATACTAAAAATGAATGAATAGTTCAGAAAAATAAATGTCCAATACGTAAATCTATTAAATGAACATATTTTTTTTGTTAATGGAGGAGAAGAAATAATTAATTTATTTGATAAGCCTGTATGAAAAAATTTTCCGAGAAGTAAAGTAATTTTGTATGGAATTGATGATTTACGGCAAATCGATCTTATTGAGATGGATACAGGCAATTTAAATGGCGTATCACATATAAACAATGGAAACAAGTATATTATGACAATTATCTATTTTTTTTCAATATATGCATTTGCTATACCTTTAAAAGTTAAAACTGCAAAAAATGTAGTAAATGCTTTAGAATGTGTACTGATTATATAAAACTACATAATTTACAAAGTGATAATAAGTCCGAAATTTATAATAAAATATTTAAAGAATTTCTGCAAAAATATTACATTAATCATTATTCTACATACAACAGAATTATTTACCATTTTTTTAGGTTTTTAATTATGATGTGCCAACTTAAAAACTGAAAGATACCACGGGAGAAGAAATAAAGGGTAGTTTTTATGTATATGAAACAATGAAAACCGACTATCAATATGCATATTTGGTCGAAAAAGTCTTAAAAACAAAAGGTGAGAAAATTTATGTAAAGTGGTTAGGTTTTTACTACCCACACAACTCTTGGATTAATAAAGAGATGTTTTGTGAATTTTAAATTTGTTTCTACATGTGTAACGCCCTGTTTATACTTTTTAATTTTTGACAAGTTTTCAGGGTATGTGGCGCAGGGCCCTGAAATATTTTAAACTTATTTAGTTTCCTGAACCAAAATTAATATTTTTATTGTTGTCAGTAAGTGGGTATTTGCTATCGTTACAATTCAATAATTGTTTTGTTTCACTTCAAGATTTTGAACTACTTGTGTTGCCTAATTCTAATCTGCCGAGAAAACATTTACACAATATTTTTAATTCGTTTTTGGTAAATAAGTCATCCAATACTTTAAATGGTTTTGTTTCCAGATTAGATGATAATTCATCATCATCATTACTTAAAGACAGTGGTTCTGGAATAACTGATTCTAAGAAATATATTTCTGCTATATGATTTTCAGTTAAAATATTGATATAGTCAAAAGGTTTATTTATGTTTTTAATTGTCATCTCTACAATTTCAAGTAAAAAAATTTAATGTAAAACAAATATTTCCTCATTCTTTTTATCACGAAAATCAACCAATAGCTCATGAATTAACTTTTGTGTTTTGTTTACATCATAAACTTTCTAATGAATACAAATAACAAAATTTTCTTGTTCATTATGAGAAGAGTTGAAATTTGCATTTCTAGCCATTAAATTATATATTTTACCATATTTAAAATTGTTAATTGAAGCATATCGATCAGATGTTGCTATATATATATATATATATATATATATATATATATATATATATATATATATATATATATAACAATTCTTTGTTTTTTGCTTGTCTTTGTCTATAAATATTTTCATATTCATGTTTAAATGCTCAAGTCTTTTATTTTCTAAGGCGAGTTGTTCATTTTTAAGTTTTTCTTCTTAAGCTTGAATAGTGAATTGTTCAGATTTACGTTCTATCATTTTTATCTGCTGCTCTTACAACTGAATGTTTTTTTTTTTTTTTTTGTAATTTATGAGAGCCATGTTTTCTAATTAATGGCAAAACATCTTCAAACAACCGATTTGGAAAATTATCAGATAATTTCATTTTAGAATTGGTTAGTAATTGGTAAAGCCCAAATTCATTAACAAATTTAGTATCACCTTGTATATCATCAGATAACATCATTTCGGGGCTGCTCAGTTATTTATATGTTTTTAAATATTTATCATGAATATGGGCTTTAACAGCATTTCTAGGTCATTTATACTCGAGTATTTCAGCATTCGATTAGGATAAAACCATGGCTCATTATTATTATCAAATACAAAAGTTGCTAAAGTAATTTCAGGTGGGAAATATTTAGCGCCTGAATTTAACTTAGCAAGTTTGAACTGCCCCCATTTGGGGCCATTGTAGATAGTGAATACAAAACTAGCTAGAAATTTTAAATCTGTCTAAAAGATGGGGTTAGCTTAAAACCAAAAAATCTTCTATATTTATCAACGAATCAGGTATGTATTATTTTATTTTATTTTTCGTTAATTTTTCATTTCCTTATTGAAAATAATATTTATAAAAACATATTTTCCTACTTACAAGATGGCCGAATCACTAGACAAACAACTAGAGAACTTAAAACTAGAAGATAATAAGTTGACTACATTAATTCATTTAAATAATTCAAATTTTAATGATAAAAAGAAAACCCCGGCTTGTCAGTAATTCCTGTGATTCATGGGGAAACTAACAAACGATGGATCCAACCCGACATCGACGAAAATGATGAGCAATGGTATTCTCCATCTCATCGATAGTTTCATCTATTTGCTCAGTGGTGTCGAGGTAGACCATATGAGAGACATTGGCATAACAACCATGATCAAAAATTACCTCTCGCTGATGCCAAATGAGCTGTATGTGGCCAAGATGGCAGGATTGGAAAATAGAGATGACAACAGTGTTCCTTTATACCCCAAAGAAAAATTCGAGGTCTGAATTACTCTAACGATGTTGCCGGGATTCGCCGAAGACTACACACGAATTGTCATTAATTAGATGCAGGAACTGGTAATGCTCTTTGCCAATATGCACACAGATGCCATTGTGGGTAGGGGGAAAACCTGGAGACAGTGTAACTCAAGCTACAGTATATCGAATGGATGATGCATCACATTCAGCTGAGTAATACCGAAGTGAATAATGTGGAAGATAGCAATAACATCGATGTAGCTTTCAGGTCATGGAGTCTGGAGACATACCCCAGATTACCCACAAGCCAGTGTATCAACTTGAAGGTGAAAACTAGCTTTGCTTCTCAGAAACCGAGGTACATCATTATCAGGTAGCAGACCAAAAGACAGCACAATGTGAGAGTAAGGCATTCGCAGTTTGTCACGTGTAAAATATAAAATGTAAAAATATATTTGAATAGCAAACCTATCCTTAAGTGGACATGAACATGAACTTTAAAATTGGACATTATCTAGTGGCATATTATATGTATGCTCAGTTTCAAAATGTATATTATCGGCACACCCAATCCCTGATACTGAGCCCAGATACCTTCAATATTTCATCCTCATTTATGGAGTTCGATGTGATTAAACAGGACGAGTGTATCATTTCGAATGGGATTGACTGCATGGTCGAATTCACTACACATGGAAACATTCCTCCCAACATGTACACTTTCTGCCTGATACTTCACAACCGGGTTGTCTCGTAAGCCTATAATTGCTGAGACAATACTGTCAAAATACTGTCGTGAGAACAGCTTAAAAACTATAGATATAACTTTTTGCACACTAGAACTGTTTATTCGTCTTCGAGCATTCAGCTTCATGGTGTACTGTAATCTGCAGTGTTTCCAATGTCAAAATTTCGTCGTGCTCAAGGAGATTGCAGTGTCCTAAGACGATGATGGCAAAATGTGCACATACTCCTTCCGCCCCTCTTATTGATGGTAAATTTTGGATGAGTAAAGCAAGAAGACGAACGACTGGCTTACCAAGCACCAGCACGGACTGAAGTAGGATGAAGGCAAAATTCCATACTCTCAGTTGGGAAGCATGCTGCGTGACTTGCTGATGCAGTATTTGCAAAGACCGGTTTATGTGGTAGGGCCCAAGAAGTAAAAATGGTTTTGGAACTTGTGCAAAAATGAAGTTGAAATCATCGACATGCAGTATGAGAATGGCTGCCCTAGCTAACGAAACTTTTCGACGACCAGCAACGACATGCCTGTGACAGGTTAGAACCTGAAGGTATGCATGTGTGAAGGAACACACGGCTGCTGCACAAATGGTGTGCCTTGTCCTTGGACCATAAATCTCCTGCCTTCGACTAGACAAGCATCACCCCGACATCGGTTACAAAGTTTTCGAACATTGTTCGAAGAATAATAATAATAAATATTATTGTAATTTTGCTGATTATGTATATGTTTTTATGTGTTCAATAAATCTTATGTAAAAAATAAGTTGTGTTTTATTTATTTAAAAAACCCTCCAGTCTATGTGGAAAATATTTTTTATAAAAATGCTTGTTTTAATAAATTAAATGAAAAAATTAAATATGACAATTTACATACTTTGCAAAAATTGTAAATGCAACTATTCGGTACAGACTGGCCACAGTCGGCATAATTGAGAACTTAATGCCAGACATGTGTTGAAAATAAAACCAATATGGATGGTACCAACAGTACAACCTATTAAAAAACAACAAACAAATATGGCTGCCACCTTGTGGGTGAATTAATACACTACCACTACCTAGGTATGTAAAATTAATCAAATGACAAGTGAAAAAATGAATATGGTGGGTGGCGGGCATTCTACAGAATGAGAAAAGTTGAAGGGGTAAGAAGGTAAATATTAATGCAATGAGAAATGTTGGTGACAGGTCGAACGTAAGGTCGATGAGTAATGCACCAATAAAAATATCATTGGGTGGTGAAGTGAAAACAATTAATCAACCAATGAGAAACATTGTTTAGGGTCAGACGTCTGCTGGGCATGGTGCAGAAAGAACCTCTGGAAATGCTATTTTTTTATATAAATTTAGTAATAACAAATTTTAATTTTTAAATATAATAAATTGTTTTTAATTATTGGGGTTTAAGGTCATTCGAGGTCTTGTGTCATGTGTTAATGGATCAATGGGTTAATTGGTCAATGTGGCAGGTTATGAGTCTTGAGACTTGTGACTATTGTTAAGGGTATTTTTGTGATTTGTTGAAAGTTTTATAAACGTTGAATCATTTTAAAACTATTTTTACATTAACATTTTTTTTTGGAATTTTTACAATTTTTTTGGATCTTTTGGATTTTTGGTGGTGTTCAAGATCAACATCTACCAGGGTCAAGGTCAAAGGTCAAATTCACCTGTATCCAATATGACAAAATATTGGTGTTTTAAATAATGGCTGAGGTGACCAGAATGGAAGAGCATGAATTGTGCCATGGTGCCATGGTGCCATTGTGCCACTCCCCTATCCACTTGTCCCTGGATAAAGATAATCTTACTTCTTGCAACCTAATATTAATCACATTAACCCTTATCACCTGCTGGTTGATGAGTATATTTTATAACGTTCAAATAACATAATATACTTAACACATTTTTTGGATTTCCTTAGCCCACTTCCCATCCTTGGTAGAGCACTTGCACCCTAAGTCCTACATATTCAGTGATATCATCACTATCACAATCTTTTCTTAAAATTACCAATTAATATTTTGTTCGCAGGTGAATAGCAGTGATGGGTGGGTTGGTAAGCACTCATGTCGAACTCTGGCATGAGTGCTGGGCCTGAGGCAAGGTCCCTGTAGAAATCATCAGTTTCGATCTCTTGCACAAAGAAATACATGTCCATATATGCCAGTGCCAGCATACTAACATACCTTGGTTTCATCACACCATAATTAAACCATTACATTTATAGAATAAAATATTCTCATGTTCTAATTTCACTATAAATAATATTTAATCTTATGTTGTTCTGCACTTAAATGAGGGTTTAGAAGTGAGTTTCTTGATATGTTTTTCGAGGCATATGAGTACAATATTTTGTTGCTTCCTCTTGTTCTCCATGAGCTTCCCATATATAGCATTATTCATGAGTTTTTTTTTTTAGAAATCTTTTAGGAACATGTTTGCAACTGTCATACACATCATGTTATTCAGTTAAATATTGGGCTGCGGTCATGCCTTCTGATTGAACTGCATTTCTCTATGTATTTACTCGAGCCCTAACATATGATTGATTGCCTACTTTATATTAATGTAATAATGTATTTTTTTAACTGCCATGGTTGTCACAAATTTGGATTTTTTGTGCTGTAAATTTGGGAGGGGGGCGACTCTAATTCACTGGCAAGAATGCAAGGTGCTTGTGGTCCTTGTGGAATTCTGGTGGGTATTACACATCTACCTCGAGTAGGTAGCACACATCACTATTGTCAGGCACTGGAGTCACCTCCAGATCATTACTGGTCCATCTGAAGTTGGAGTAAGAAATCAGCAAGACCATACCACAAAAACATATGTATTGACATCTACATAATGGAGGTAGGCCAGTGGATTGTTTGCATCATACATGGCAGGCACATCCTTATTGTTTGTGCCACAAAATACTGCCTGATTCATTGTACAAGCAACCCCCACACACCCAACAAATAAGCCAAACAGAAGAGGAGGATATCATAGTTGCTAATAAGCTTCAGCTGCACCTTTGTCTTCTTCAGAATCAAGTGGAAAGAAAATCCAGGGGCGATCACATAAAGGACACAGTCTAGTCCATACATCTTCATAGACAGCTCCTGGAAAATCTCGAACACATTACAGCAGCATATCCATCATAGGTAGAGATCAATGTAATCTTATAGTGCAATGTAATTAAACATCTCCTTGACATTTTGAGCATATTAACAGTCATGGAGGCTGATGTTACTCTTAGTAAGACAGTTGGAGAAGGTATATTTGGGTGGTAACGGTATCTTGGTTAGTTTCTGCAAACAATCCACATAGTCATTCAGAAAAAAACTGCTTTTCTGCTTACAATTATTGCCTGTATTTATTAAAAAATATTGCAGTGTCCTGAAATTATGATAATGGTTGGTAATGTACAAGAGTTGTGAAGCTGGCAGATTTGTCAATAAATTAAATATGACATTTTTTCTTTCATTTGCTGAAGGTAATAAGTTTCTGATCAGTGTGTTGGATAATTGATTTTTTCTGTGTATCATACACCAACCCATTACTTATAAAATTCTCACCATATAAATAATTAATGGAAGAGGATTGGAAGTAGCTTAGGGTGATGGCGAAGCTAGTTGCAATTATTACATGATTCCAAAATATAGTTACTGGTAAGGTGGTCATGGTCATGTAATTTTTGGTACTTTGTGGTGAAGGGACCAGAACAGTAGCTGCAGGTGCTGACTAAAATGTAGTAGTCCTATTAATCAAAGTCAGTGCCTCATATGGTCAGACTGGCTTTAAATGTCCTCCACCTGATTACCAATATAAGCAATCTTTTTAATCAACTTGTAAGTATCATTTTCCCGATGATAAATAATAACTTCTATTGGCAGTTGTCATGTTTTGGAAGCAGAAATCATACTCTTGTCTATATCGATGAAAATACTGCATCTGTAGGGCTCGTGCTTCTGGTAAATGTAAGTGTAGGAGTCATTAGGATTTCGCTGAAATGACTGCACTAGAGCATCATTTTGAAATCAGTATAGACCACTATAGGTATTGCATCTGCATTATGTAGTGTGGGCAAACTTGAGCACAAGAGGCTGTCCATTCTCTAGCTGCGGCATTTCCATATGAACTGGGGTGTGCTCATTAGAGTACATCCTATGCTTAGCCAGTGTCTAAGGCCATGTAAGTACCATCACTCATGGAATATCTGGGTACCATTTCAGGCATCGCTTGCATATGTAGACTGTCTATGTGTTATGTCAGATGTGGATGTAGCACGTGGGAAAAATCCTCTTGGTAGCAATAGTGCGAATTCTTGTTCTTGTCATAATGGGGATGTCAAAACTAAGGATTTTTTTGTAACTTGTATTGGGACAGCCTTCCCATTGTCATCGAAAGGTCATATATTCATACTGAGCCCAGGCCTTTTATTCTCAAAAAGTGTTATTTGTTGCAGAAGGGTGAAAAACTCGAGTCCTTCAAAGTTTAATTTCATCTGCAAGTCAGATTACAACTGGTTTGTATTATGTGGGTAGTCCCCTTACACATACCATGTCAGGATGAACCATTTAAAACACTGCTAATATTGGTTCTCAGGATTAATGATAGCTTGCATTGCCATGATGCTTGCTGACAACTTGTGGTATTATGAAGCTCTCAGCAAGTCAAGCTTGTTGATTAGTAATTGAAGTAGTTTTATGGCTGACAGTATCTGGACCCAAATATTTTCATCAGGGTCACTTCTTCCTCCTGGCAGATCTCTCTATGGAAGTTGTCATAGCTTCTTCTAAGCTGAAGATATTGTAAAGTGGCACATTCTTAGTTTTGAAGGCTTGCTGGACTGATTCTTCATCAAGATCTGACACTTAATTTCTCCCTTGTCTTCTATTTCCTGCTCCAGTTGAGTGATAATATTGTCTTTTATGTCTTCTAAGTAGCTGAAAATGTTGGTTATATGGCTCTAGACTTTCTCTGACAGATATGTTTTCATTGCAACTCTGAATGCTATCTCTGCCAACACAAATACCATATAATTGGACTTGCCAGCCCAGAAATTACTCTGTAGCGCCTGGATATGCCTTCTGTTGAAATCAGACAAGTTGGTACACATGAGCTACAGTATGTGTCAACACATCAACACTTGGCTGGTGGAAGAGTGAGACCACTGCATTTAGCACTGTATGACTTTAGTTTGTCAGTTTTTATAAACTGCCTCCCACATTTGTTGCATTCTAATTATTTTTGCATTGCTAGTGTGGCTGAAATTCTTGTTGGAAAACTTGCATCTGGTAGTTGCCTTCTGCTGGGTTTGGCTACTGCAGTTTTGCATGTGTTTTGCCACGTTTTCATGGCAGGCAAATGACATGCCATACTTGTCCCATATATGTTGTTCTCCCCTGATGGGGTTGATCTTACTATTTTTCTAATGAAGCAATTCATTCTTACTATCAGTAAACTGTTTATTACAAAAACCAGATGTTAGTACTGGTCGAGGCATAGTACTTCCCATTGATGAAGAAAACATGAAGATGATACCAGAAGAACAAGGAAGATGTGTGGTGTACTGGCTATCAAAAATATGCTGCACTACTAGAGTCCATCATGTTACTCTGCGATTTGATGACGAAGAAAGTATATTGTTGGGGCTTCGACCTCGAAGGAGAAGATAGCTGCTTCAACTTTGAAGGGAACTTACTCAAATACATGCACAAACTGTGAAGGATGTATCCTGGGCAAACAATCAGGACATGATCAGAATCCATATAATAAATAAATAACTTATAATTACTTACAAATATCATGGAAACTACAAAATCATACTTAAAAGATTGATGTTTATCAGTGTATGTCTGGCACTTCAAACTTGGTTGCAGTCGGTCAACTGGCCACACACAACTTGACGAAGTGACTTGCATACTGGCACAGTCGATACCTGGTAATATCAAAAACAATTTTGTAATTTTATACCTCAAAAGACAACTAAACATCTACTATATTATTTCGATAGCATGAATGATATATGCATTTAAAGGGGTGGGAAATAGGAGGGTGTCTGAGGCTTTAAACATTAATATTGAGATTAACAGTCACTGTATACTACAAAATATGTAAATATGTAGTAAATTTTACAATTTTTAAAAAATAATTTAATGCTAATATCTCTAAAACTGTGTATTATAGGGCCAAACAGTTGAAATTTCGACCTCCTATACCACACACCCCTCTCTAAAATTTCTTCTTACACATTATGATAAAGTTAAAAAATTTTCTTGAGTTTGACCCTAATGTTAGGTTGTATAAGGATGCCTGTTAAGATTATGCTGTCGATCGCCCTGCAATACAATGTTAAACACTCGAAAATATTAATTATTGATAATGGAATGAAGAAGGTATAAATATATAAATATTTGTGAAAATGACAAATAAAACCTCAAAAGTTACTCACATATCATAAATAAACCATGGGCTTATAAGGTTTTTAAATAATCTAAGAATCCCTTTCAAATATAATGAAAAGGAATGTGAAGATCATACCACAAATAGTCTAAGCTCAGCGAGTTGTTGGACAGCAAAGCAAACCCAAACACTAGATTGCACAGTAGGCAGAATGATAGAGCAGCTGATGTAACCATAGTGAAGTAGAGGCAGAAACTTATGATGATCTATTCTCCAGGGCACTTTTATACACATCAAGATGTGGATGGGGAGTGAGGTAGTGGAGGAGTCAGGTCATAGAATCTGTGTGTTTCCTCATAGGGTGACAATTGGTAGAGTCTCAACTTGGCAGTTGTAGGCAGGCTGACAACATATCTGTTTCTGGGAATAACCTTTGACAACAATCTCGAACCAGGTCCAACTCGCAATGTGTGTCACTATTGGGTTATGGCTTAAACCACTCGAAGCAAGTCATGTTGTATGTAGGCTGACATCCTAACTAATTCGGGAGAAAAATCAGACGACATCCCCAGACCAGTTGCAACTAGCAACAATGCACATGTGTCTTTATTTTTGTCAGCCAGTTGCCTCTCACTACATATGAATCACCCTCCAGTAAATTGAAGGAATGCAAGCTCATGCCAGAAATACTTAGGACCTATCGCAACAGAGTGTGACACAAGTGCTAACCAGCATTACTCAGAGTTAATGGAATATTTCTGGTCTAGAGTGACCACAGTCAACAGGATTAGATCACCAATTGGGCTCACTGGTGTATTCTCGTGGTTACAGTGATCGGCATGCAGTCGTAATTCCCTTCTTCATGTTTAGTGGGGAAATTTAAGTCATATAAATTATTTCTTACAGGCGACCAAGTTTATACTCTTGATGACATAAACTTATAAGCAAATACAAATTCTAAATGCTTATGATATTTTCCATTTAATTGTTTTTAAATATTTTGTAATAAGAAATATTATGTAAGTTCCAAGACAAACTTACTTCATTAGAAAGTAGAGTATAATTTCAGTATTAAATATGTATTTATATTTTTAATGTATGCAAGTAGGAGAATTTGTCTTTTCTAGACAAAAATGTTAACATTTCATACTAAAGCACACACAAAATTTTTAGATTTTATTTTATTATATAAAAAGCAAATATGTAAAAATAGAAATACTGCTGAAATATAAATAGTATTAATTAAACTGAATAAAATTAATTTATGAAATTTAATCACATTATATTCTGAAATTATACTGTTCATTATAATGAACAAATTTTGTCTTCTAAATAGAATATAATATATTTATTTCTAATTTTGACATATTTATTATCACAAGAATGGAAATGTATACATTTAGAGATATTTATAAGCAACAAATTTTTCATATATTTGTCAGATTTATTTATCATTTGCCATTTAATTTCAAGTATAAATTACTTTTCATTTAATTACAGTCAGTTAAACTTGTAACACATGTTGATTATATATAACTGTTTATGTCATAAACATGGTTTACTGCCAAAATGAGGGTGACTCTGCCAGTTAGCATTGGGTTGCGTCATTCATGGCTGAAATCATAATATTTTGGTGTCAGTGTTGGGTCATGCCAAACTTGGCTGATGCAGTCTTGGGGGGGTTTTAATCTTGCTTACAGCAATTCTTGAGTGCAGTCAGTTATTGGCTAATATTGTTGGTCCTTATGCTCCTTAATATATGTATAGTGCAGGTACGAGCTCAACTCATTGTTTAATCGAACATCAAGTAATTTTAAGCCAAATTTTATCATTTTCAAGCAACATTTTCAAGTATCTAGAAATCCCATTTGGCTCCAATTTTGGATTCTCAAAAAAAAAAAAAAAAAAAAAAAAAAAAAAAAAAAAAAAAAAAAAAAATCTAAGTTAAAAACAAGCAAATTAATCTAAAATGAAATGAAATTTTCAAATTAATGGAATTTATATATTCTTAAGATACCTCTAGAGCATGAATAATTTATCCATTTTTCATTTCTTTTAAGCAATTATATGACATAAAAACTTCCTTCTTGTTTAATAGTTGCAAAGCATTTTGTTCTATTATTTTCACATAGTGCTCTCATAATGAAATTTTTATGTTTCCCAAATAGAATACGATACTTTTTTTTTACCAAACTTAAATTCATAAATTTCAAAATCTGCAGCAGTAAACCATTAATTTTTTTCGAGGTCTTGTAGTTTAGTGAATTCAAAGGAATTGTTCAACTTGTTGAGCAGAGATTCCATTTAGATTTATAAAGAAAAAAATTATGAAACATTAAGTAGATATTATATATAGCTTATTAAATAAAAAATGGAAAATCAAGAAAAGTAATGTAAAAATTGTGCTGAAGTATTAAACATAGAAAGTATTTCACCGCATAAATATACAAAATATAAGAACATTAACACTTGAAAAATTGTATTCATTTGTATACTAGAAAACAATACCAGTCAATGATTAAAAAAGTATTACGTGAATGTGGAAAATTTGTTTTAAATGGATGCCTAAAAAAGCATAAACGTACTAAATTACACATACATATTTTATATCTACAAGATAATTATTCAATGAAAACATATCCAGCATTTGATGGAAATAAGTCTATCGACTCATTTTATCTTCATAAAAATTCAAATAGATAAACTTACAACAATGTAAACAATATTTTAGTATATATTCTAGAAATCTCCATGAGTTAAATAAAGATGAAAGGAAAGATAAAGTACTATGTGAGCATGGTAAATATATTTGTGACAAATATAAAAAAAACATAAAAATAGAATAATACACAATAGCTAGAAATAAAAACGATTATAAATAATTTAATATAAGAAAGCTAAATTCTTGCACATAAAAGTAATTTCAATATTTTCAATAACTTTATAATTGATTAATTTTCTTATGTAATATTAGTATAAAATAGAGCCTTCTAATATAACTAGAGTATTGAATTAAAGGTTATTGTTGGAATTAAGGAATATAGCTAAAAGGTCAGAAATAAAAAAATATATAAACTAAAAAAATACACATTAATTACAGCTATTATTACACAGTGCAATGTTATTATAGCAGAATAAAATCAAATTTAAAAAAAATTATGGTTAATTTAAATGATTTAAAAGTTACACAATTAAGAGCAAAGCTAAAATTTAAAAAACAGAAAATTGATACAATCTATGAAGAACTGAATATTTAAATACAGGTATTTCACACAAAGAAGCGAAGAACAGCCATGCAAATTTACCTTTATTAGATGCCAATATCAGTGAATTATATAAAGAAGATAAAAAGAAATTAAAGAAAATATTTCCTTTTTATACTAATGTATTTGTAAAGAAAATAAATAGATGAACCAATAAAAATACTTCGTTAATAAAGCTTCTAAAAATATGATATCAATATTTAACATTGAAAATTCCTTCAATTTAGTACAATATAATCATTGTTTAACTTGAGTAAAAAATTAAGTATTTGAGATAATACACATAATGTTATAATGCTTGGAGGGTTGAAAACCAGTACCAAATTATATAACAATTGTCGTAGGCAAGAGAATGACCAAGTAGAATTATTTACATTTCAATTAATGAATTATAGCACATTGAATGGAGACGATATTAAAAAGATTTATAAATTAATAAAACAAGAAATAATTTCTCAATTATCTGAATTTCAAAGAAGAGGTTCAGGATGGTCTTAAGATAGAATAATTGGAATTCAGTTAGAAATAAATAAGTACAATCATTTAAATGAGGCATTACATATTGTACTACCAAAATTTATCAAGAAGAAACAAGCATCAATCAATGTGAAAAATAATGATCAAAAATGTTTTCTTTGGTCAGTAAAATCAGCATTGTATCCCACAGGAAAAAATTCAGATAGAGTAACTAAATATAGAAATGTAGGGCTCAATATTTATAAAGAAATATATAATTATTATTTTCCTTTAAAATTTATGATATGCCAAAAATGGAAATTCAAATTAATTCATCTATAAATGTTTACTCTATTGAAGGTAATTCAACAGTATAACCACAAAAACTTACAAAAAAAATTAAGGAGAAACATATAAATTTACTTTATTGCCAAGATGATACAAATTCACATTATTGTTGGATAAAAGATTTACCGAGGTTAATTTCAGCACAAAAAATAATTATAAAAGTAAATCTTATATAAGCGATGTGTCTTCAATTATTTTATTGCCAAGAAAAATTAAATAAATATACAGAAGACTGCTCTAAAAATGAATCAGTAATAATCATAGTACCTTCGAAAGGAAAGCAAATAAAATTGAAAAATTACAAACATACAATGAAGGTTCCTTTTGCAATATATGCCGATTTTGAGTCAGTTCTAAAGAAAATAACAACAGAGCCATATCCAAAGGAAACACACAAATTTAAATTAATCCAAAAATATTCTATTTTAACAGAAGATGTTTACAACAATGGTCTTTTTAAGGGAAATACTTAAAGAAAGATATAATATTACTTATGAAAAATAAACAAAAAAAAACATTGATTTACATATGAATGACGAATCATATACTATGAAATATCAATTACACAAAGCATCTGGTGCTATTATATTGTATCTAGTTATGTGTTTATAAGCCCCCAGTAGTATATAGAGGCCCGAAAGTGAATTAGATGTTTATACAATCAATAAAAATGGAAATAGAAGAAATTGAGAAATATATTAACAAATTGAACCAATGAATCCACTAACAAAAGAAGAAAAATTGTTATACTGTAAATAAAAAGAATTCACTGTATGTGAATATACGAATGACCATAAAAAAGTGTGCGTCATGATTATATAAGTGGGAAATTCATTGATCCATTATGTAATAATTGTAATCTACAATTAAAATTACCCAACTTTATGCCAATTTATTTTCCCAATTTAGCTGGGTATGATGATCATTTATTTTTTAAAGAGATGGGATATGATAACTAAAATATGGCTTTAATAGCAAATAATGAAGAGTTTATTACTTTTGGGAAACAAACAGAAAACTCAAAAACAGAACTTATAATCACATTTAAATTTATGGCCAGTAGTTTGTATAAATTATCGCCTAACTTAACTACAAATCAAGTGAAACATTTTCAAAAACATTTTTCAAAAGATAAAGTAGATTTAGTTATTAGAAAGGGTGTTTATCCATATGAGTATATGGACAGAAGGAGGAAATTTGATGAAACAGTGCTTCCACCAAAAATAGAATTTTATAATAGATTAAATGAATTTGATATAACCGACGATGATTTTGAACACACAAAACATGCATGGAATCAATGTAATATTAAAATATTGTCGAATATCATGATTTATATTTAAAAAGCGATGCATTAATATTAGCGAATATATTAGAAAATTTGAGGAAAACGTGTATAAATGCATATGATTTAGATCCTGCATTGAATTTTACTGCACCAGGTTTACCATGAGAAACAATGTTAAAAATGACTAAAGAACCATTAGATTTATATAAACAAATATGATATGTTTTAATAACAGAAAAAGGAATTAAAGGGGAAATATCACATTGTTGTGATATGTTAAAGCTAATAACAAATATTTAGAATATTTTAACTCTAATCAAGAGTCTAACTATTTAGCTTATCTCGATGCTAATACAATAGTTTATATGGTTGTGCTATGTCTCAATATTTACCATATGGTGGTATCAAATGGGTAATTATACATTATATGATTTAGAGTGCTGGAGTAATAAATTTTTATATTTGGAGTACGATTCTGATTATGTTTATATATTAGAAGTTGATTTAGAATATCCACAAGAACTGTATAAATACATAAAGATCTTCCTTTTCGTCCAGAAAATAAGGTAGTTCCAGGAACATACTAATCCAAATTGTTAACAACTTTAATTAATAAACAAAAGTATGTAATACACAATCGTAATTTTATACAGTGGCTAAATAATGGCTTAAAACTTACTAAAATACATAGAATATTAATGTTTGATCAGTCCGATTGTCTGAAAAATTATATAGATTTAAATACAGAGATGAGAACTAATGCAAAAAACAACTTCAAAAAGATATTTATAAGTTGATGAGCAATTCTGTATTTGGTAAAACAACGGGAACAAATAAGAAACAGAGTAGATATAAGATTAATATCAGATGCAGAAAATTTGAAAAATTAATATCAACACCTCATTTCAAAAGAAGTACTATATTAAATGAGAATCTTGTAGTCATACATATGAATAAAACAAGTGTAATATTTAATAAACCTACTTATGTTCATATGTAAATTCTAGACATATCGAAAGAGTTGGTGTATGATTTTCATTATAAAGTCATGAAACCAAAATATGGAAACAACATTGAATTATGCTATCAAGACAACAATTCCTACATTATAACATAAGAATGGAATATTTTTACAAAGACATGAAAAACAGTGATAGAACAATTTAATACGAGTGATTATTCAAATGACATTATATATTACATGCCACAAATAAATAACGACGTTATAGTTAAAATGAAAAACAATTGGATTTGAAAAATAATGAAAGAATCTGTTGGTTTAACAGCAAAAATATGGGCATATAAAGTTGACGATGAAGAAAATAAAATATAAAATGGTGTAAAGAAGTGTGTTGTTAACAAGAGAGTTACATCTGAGGACCTAAGAATTGCTTGTTTAAAGAGAAAATAGAATATAGAACAATGCATTAAATGAGTAAAAAGAATGAAATATATATTGTAAAAGTTAATAAAATAGCATTAAGCGCTTATGTTCTCAAAAGGATTATCCTAGAAAAAATTACCATATGGGTATCAAATCAATAATTTTTATTTAATTTTTATATTATACATTAAAAATCTTTAATTACTGAAACAATATCGATATCAGAACCATCAAAATCAATCAGTTTACCATTTTCATGCTGAATTTCTAAAACAATGTGATTGAACTGCTCATTATTGATTATATAAAAAATTGGCTACATGGCTACATGGGCACAACTAGCAATTATATCAGCTTATAAATGATTAGATTCGTCATACTTTATGAACATTTGATATGCCAAATTGCAATTAATATTTATTGTTTTAAATATAAAAAAATTAGTTAACTTAATGCCTACAACAATTTTTCTTTTTTAATACTCATATTTCTCTCAAAGCCAAGATATCTGTGAATCGATCGTCAAATTTAATATCAAACTTATATTTAATCGATAATCTGTTTTTCACATTGTCTGCTGTTAATTCAATGTTATTTATTGAAAATTGATTGGCTAAATTTATAGCTTCTTTTTAAGATTCAATATCGTATTGGCCTCTAGGAATAGTGTTAATTTCATTCTTATCAATGACAGCACTCAATTTTTCAATTATTGTTATATTATTATTGTATATATTTTGTGTTAAAAATTTCGCATGAAAACTAATCAATTCAATCGATTTATCTTTATGAAATATATCATAGTGAGAATTTTTAGTATAGTACTTATATTTGTTAGCTTTATTACATACTTATCCAATTATAACAAAAATTATCATATTAAATGAAAAGTTAATTGGGTTGTTGGTGTTTTTATTTCTGAAGAAAATCCTAAAAATAAAAAGAATGGCAAACTTTTGAGTAGGGTATATAAGAGGCTTTATTGTTGGGCCTAGTTAGTAATTGTAGAAACACCAACTTATGATAAATTTTATTTATAAGCAGTATGTCTAAATTTTATAAAATTGTATATTTTCCCAAAAAGGTTTAAAGATACATAAATGCATTGAGTTACAAAATTACTTTGAAGCAATATGCAAAGAGTTTAATGAAAAAATGGCATATTTTAAAAAATAATAATGATGAAATGATTCCACTAGATCAGTATGAAAACAAGCTTCCAGTTATATTTTACGATGTCAATTTAGAAAACCAGGATGTCATCCATGAATATTTTACTATGGGAAGGCATCGAAATATTTAGGTGTTATATTTGGAGCAAATATATTCGAGGGTGCCAAAGCAATTGGTGAGAGATAATATGAACTTTCTATGTATATTTATACAAGATGACTCAAATTTAAAACACGTATATAACAATTTTGTTGGTGGTGATATGTCTTATGAGAAATTTAAAGAGATATGTACAAACTGTTGGAATAAAGACTATGGTTTTATCACAATAGATGTGAGCAGGAAAATGAACAGTGGTAAGTATAGAGACGATATCCAACATTTTATAATGTAACTCTGTCTAGTTTATCTTGTACATGAGAATTCTTTATCTACTTCCTGAAGAGGCACTTCAACACACTCTTGCAACCACAAGAAGAAGTTTATTGTGACAGTGTTGTTATCTAGTTGCAGTGTAGCGAACAGTCGACAGTGCAACTCTCAATATAAAGCTATCTAGTTGTGGTGAGAATAACTCACCATATCAAGAATTTTAATCATTGCCTTGCTTGTCTTTTTGCCATGGCTCAGTGACCAGGAATTTGATTTATAATTCGAAGGTCATGGGTTCGATCCCTGGCCTGAGCAGATAGTTTAATAACAAGAATAGAGGTACCCATATTTGCACCAATAGATTATCACCAAATCATTAAAAATTTGACCCAAATAAACAATTTCATTGCTCTTGCTAATAAAGAAATGTATTAGCATTGATGCAAATAAAAGTGGTACCCTCAAACACCAGCAATAATGTTCTCCATACCACACATGTAGTATAGCAGATGTATAAGCTGAAGTGTTTTTCATATAGTGAATGGTGCATCACTAAATGAGAAAGTGTACCACATAAGAAATAAAAAAGAAATAATAAAAAAACCCTCACTTCTCTGCTAAAAAATTGCTGGCCAGTGGTGAAGTGAAAGGTTTTTCTAAATGGAATTTTGATGGTGCTAATTAAGGCGGGAATAATTAGGTCACTGGCGAGGTATTAACTTACCTGTAAAACTAAAATATAAGGTCCCTGGCACAGTATTAAGTTGCTTGTAAACCTGTGTAGTATTCATAGAAAATTAAGTTCTATAAATTACCATTGAATGAGTAAACATATGTTGAATGGGCATTGAACAAACAATGAACGAAGGTCGAACAAACATTGAATGCATCCTATAAACATTAAATTAGCATTAAAACATGTTTTTTTTGTATCATTTGGAATTATTAATTACATAAAAAATATTATATTTCACAAAATACTTAAACTCATAAAACATCAGTATTATTAATCCAAGTGTTATGAAAGGCATCAAATTGCATGCATTTTATCACATTTTTTTTTTAATATTTTTCAACCAAATATTTATTTTAATAGTCTGTTTTGATAATTTCATATTCATAAAACCTACACTTGATTTAGTCTCCTTTTTCATCTTTCACTTTGTAAGTTTGTATATCATTATTTAAAACCTCAAAAATGGCAAATAATTATGTTTCCAATTAACAGTATAACACTTTGCAAAGATTCATTCACTTTTGCTTACATGGACAATACCTCCAATGTTATATTTCGGTTTCGTAATCATGTCTACAAAATTTTTGCATTAAAATTTTCTTATTGGTCTTATTAAATTTATTTGATTTCAACTTAAGGTTCTATACTTTGTATTGTTGTATCCTTTAACAAAATCATCTAAAATATTTACCCACTTGTAATTACCATTTAAAGCAAATTTCTTCCACTTTGGGTTCCTCATTGTATGATTGTATCCTTCCACACATCTGGATTTAAGTTCACTGAATGTAGAATAGTAATTGATTTTATAATTGTGTATGAGTTGATTAAATATTTTATTATAAAATTCGGGCATATTTTTGGCTGTTTTATATTTAATTGGTATAGCAAATTCATATTTTGAACATTAATAATAGTCATAATATAATTGTATCTATTATATATGTAATATGCCTTTCAAATAACCAGTGTCCATCTCAGCAAGATCAATTTGCTATAGATCATCAATACTATACAAAATTACTTTTCCTCTTCGGATATTTTTTGTGCAGGTTTATATAATTCATTGTTATTCCTTCTCTTATATTGGGAATTTTTTAATAAATTTTTGTTTATAATTACACACTGAACATATAATTTTCTGAACTAATTGAACATTTTAGTATTTTCGATTTTATATTATTAATTTTATTGGCAGTTTTACACTTCAAGCACCAAGTATTCTCCATTTAATAAGAATAAATATTAATTACTCTTTATATTTTATTAGCATTCCTATTGTATTCATTAAACAATTATCATAATCAGAAACTCAAGATTTTTTTTTATTTTGAAAGTTAAAATATCACCTATGTGAACATCAAAAGGCGCACTGCGATCTATTTTTTGAGATCCCTTAATAACAGTCATGGTATCATCAGGTAAATTGGGATTAACAGTAATTATTTTATAAACATTAAAATCCAACAAAAAAGTTAAGAAAATTATTATTACTTTTATTCCACTTTTCAGGTAAATGAAATACATGCGATTTTTCTGCCTTCGATTTTTCCATCTGTAGGATCAGCCATATTATTAATTCTACAATTTTTAAGAGAATCATAATAATTTCTGTAAACAAAAACTTTACTAAGTTGATCTTGTAAAGCAGAAACAATGATTTTGTATTTTGATTCTACATATGTTTTTAAATCAGAAGCACTAGTATTGTATCTTGATTCGGCATATTTTTTAAAATTGTAATCAGAAGCAATAGTTCTGTAATAGTTTTGTATTTAGAATATACATCCTGTTTTAGTGTCTGGTTTGCATTATGTATTCGTTTTATATAATCATCACTAGGCTCATCTATATTAACAATTATATGCCCTAAAAAAGAAACAATATTTTGTATTATCAAAGCAAGTGCTCAGTTTGTAATGATATTTTAATTAGTAAACGTAACATGACTTGTAATTTGATAGAATGAATTACTGAAGATTTATAAATTTTTTTAATTGATAAATGGAAGAATCAACACAGTTTTTGGATATTTTAATACAATATTTTAGACTTATAGTTGAGAGGTTACATTTAAATGTTTTGCATATTTTTATAAATGTCGACTAAATATTTGAACAAATAAAAATCATTTTCATAATTCTAAATGAGTTTTTTTCCTTTTTAAATTAAATAAAAATGCCTTAGTTTTCATGCAGTTTGACTAACATTTAAATGTACTGGTAGTGGTTCAAGACCACCTTCCTATAGACTAGATAATGCATCTGAAGATCTTAAAAATATGGTTCGCAAATTTCATTCAAATTTACAAAACTTACAATTACCAATCTTAGATAACATTGATGATAAATATGAACTTCGAGAAATTCGTGAAAATCTAGAGGAAATTTTTTTTTAATTTGTAGAGCTTCTAATATAAACGGTAAAGAATAATAACATAATATTTTGTTTGATTTTTAAGTTAATTTGCTTGTTTTTATATTTAATTTACTTGATTTTGAAAATGGATAATCCTAATACCTATTTACTAAAAATGGTAAATTTGCTTGATTTTGGGTAAAATTGCTTGAATTTGGAGTAAAACTACTTGATTTTGGGGTAAAAATGTTTGTTTTCTTCTTTAAAAATTAAACATTTACTTGATTTTTGATTGATTTTGCTCGTTTTAGCTTAATTTTGCATGATTTTAGAGTCCAAAATTGGAGTCATATGACGTTCCAAGAAACTTGAGAAAGTTGCTTGAAAAAAATTAAATTTTGTTAATAATTATTTAATTTTCGATGAAGCAATGATTTGAGCTTGTACCTGCACTGTACATCTACTCTCCTTTGTTATGACCAGCTATTAATGGTCAATTGTATGGCTGGAGTCACTAAGAGGGGGCATAGTAAGGGTTTGTTGGAAACTGACGATTGTTTGATATGAAATATAGTGGTGCAGAAGGGGTCACAACTATAGTGAGTAAATGGAGCTAGCTGAATTGAGTGTAGTGCAAGGAGAGCTGCGCCTAGCATAGTAGTAGTTACTAAATCTACTTGATAATTTGGGAAATGTTTTTGGGAATGTTTCAGTTTATTTGTGAATTTCCCAGTTATATGATCATGACGATGTACTTTTATATCGTCCTCCGTATATTCATATTCGCATAGAGCACATTTTTTCGATTTATAATAAGCAGCATTTTCTTCTTTTGTTAGTGGACGCATTGGTTCAATTTGCGAATATATTTCTCCAATTTCTTCTACTTCCCTTTTTATTGATTGTATAAACATCTTATGTGCATATTTGGACCTCGATATACTACTGGAGGCTTATAATCACCATAACTAGATACACTATAATAGCAAAAGTTAGATGTTTCATGTAATTTATATTTCATTAACTTTAAATAAATGGTATTATTTGATCATTAGTAAGCTTATATATCTTTAGTACCTCCTTATAAAGACAATTGACAATATCATCTTCGGTAAAAACTGGATATTTTGTGATAATTTTAAATTTGCTTAATTCTCTTGGGTTTATTTAGTGGTTAAAATTTTCTTTATAATTTATTCAAAATCAGCATGTACTGTGAAAGAAACCTTCATTGTATGTTTATAATGTTGAAAGACATTTGCTTTCTTTTCGATGGCAAAATGATTCTTACTGATTCAATTTTACATTAGTCTTCTGCATGTTTATTAAATTTTTCTTGAGAATAAAAGACTTGAAGACATTTATTGCACATATAAGTATGACTTTATTGATTATTTTTGTGCTGAAACTAACCTCGATAAATCTTCTATCCAACAGTAATGTGAGTTTTTATAATCTTTGAAATAAAGTAAATTTATATGTTTTTCCTTTTTATGTTAAGTAAGTTTTAGTGTGTTAACTTGAGACTCGTCTTCAATAGAGTATTCATTTATAGATGTATCAATTTGATTTTCTATTTTTGGTTTATCATCAATTCTAATAGGATATGCATAATTATATATATATATATTTTATCGTTATTAAGCCCAACATTTTTATAGTTAGTTACTTTCTCTGAATTTTTCTACTGGAAAAAAAAATGAGGACTTTATTGCCCAATAAAACATTTCTGATCTTCAATTTTCACACTAATGCATGCTTTTTTATTCTTAATAACTTCTGGTAGTTCAATACATGATGCACCATTTAATGTATTATACTTATTTATATCTAATCGTATTCCAATTACTGTGCACCCCGAGCTTCTTCTTTGAAATTCAGATAATGGTGTTTCTATTTCTTGTTTTATGAGTTTATAAATCCTTTTAATATCTCCCTCATTCAATATTGTTTAATTGGGTGATTGAGTTGTAAATAATTCTACTTTATTATTATGTTGCTTATGGCAATTGGTGTATAATTTAATACTGGTTTTCGCCTCTCTAAATGTTCTAAGATTATTGTGTATTATCTGAAAAAACATATTTTTTGACTGAAGTTAAAAAACGTTTGGGATTTACTAATTTAAAGGAATTGTCAATGTTATGAGTTGCTATTCTACCTTTAAAAGCTTTATTAACTCTGTCTTTTTATTGGTTCTTCTATTTATTCTGCTAACAAAGAAAACTATTATAGAATGGAAATATTTCATTAATAATTTTTTTATCTTTGGGATATAATTAATCGATATTTGAATCAGCCAAAGGTAAATTTGTAAAATTGATTTTTGTTGTCCATTCTGATATACTCTTACTTTTATTTCTAGGTTTAACAAATAAATTATTAGAGAATGGAAATGTTTCTTTTAATTCATTTCTATCATTTGAATACAGTTGTTCGACAGTTTCTTTTTCTTTCTTCATTTATAATAAATGGCATAATAGCTGTAGTTAAATCGTCTCTTCTTAGAATATACCAACATTTAATAAGATTATCTTCCCTTAGAATATGCCAATATCTATTTTTTAAATCCCTACCTATAATTCTTAGCTCCCATACTCTCTACTCATCCAACTCAACTGCAAGATTGTTCGCTGACATTTTTGATTGTTTATTTATAAAGAAACAATTTATAACGCTTTTAAATTTTATATAGAGAATTAAGATATAAAAATAGTAAATTGATTGGAAAATAAACGGTATAAAATATTTAAATTATTGCTAATAAGTGAAATCGTTCTGTGTAACTTACATTTGACTGTGTTCAAAGGTGTCCCTTTTCATTAAGATCAGTAAGTTCCTTGATAACACAATAATTCTTATTATATTCACTAATCCAATTGTTACATAGTGTTCTATGATTGTACTAATTTCTTGTATGACCTGAAAATAATTCAATATATTTATTCTCATTACATACTCTACATATTTTGTTGGATAATTATCATATTGAATTTCATTTAAAATATCTATTGACACATTTTTTTTATTTAGTATTTTTATGCTATTTGAGAGATGCAATACAAACATATTATCCACATTCACAATACTTTCTCACCTTTTGACACAAATTCGTTTTTGGTGTTTTCAATGACACATTTTTTACAGTTCTTATAAAGTATATCCTTATTTATTTTATGGTAGTAAAATTTTTCTATATTTAATACTTCACCACACTATTTACATTCCTTAGTTAAGGTATTATTTTCCACTTCATTGTTGAGCAGTGATGTAAATATTCTATTCTTTTTAATCTATGAATTATCTTTTCCAACATTTAATTTCATTTTTGCTTATTTTGCTTGATTTTAGCTTAAATTTGCTTGTTTTTGAGTATGAAAAATCCAAAATGCCTATTTTGGAATAATAGTATAATTGCTTGATTTTTTATGTATATTTCTTGTTTTCATACTATGAAAGTTCTGCACGGCCATTTAGTGAAATTGTAAATTTGCTTGATTTTGGTCTTAAATTGATTGATTTTCGATGAAAACTGCTTGGTTTTTTAATTGAAAATTTTCCTTTCCAGAAACATGGAATAGCAGCTTAAAAACGAGAAATTTGCTTGTTTTTAGCTTAAATTGACTTGATTTTGATCAATATTTCTGCGTATTTCACATTTTAAATTTCTAATTTTTTCTTGTTCTTCTGTTAAAAATAATGGGAAATAGTTCATGTTAAATTTTTCTTGTACTCTTTGCAGAAATAACCGGAAAAAGTGGGGTGAGCCAAGATGCACATTATATATCTACTCCCCAATTCTCATCAATTCTTCTGAATAATCCTCTAAAATGCTCATCTACACTCCTTAGCAATCCTCCTCACCAATCTTCAGCAAAACCTGCTGGAAAATCTTCTGAAATCTTCAGCAATCTACCAATTCAATCCTCACCAATCCTGCTCACTATCTTCAGAAATACTTGCTAATCCTCACCAATCCTCAGTACTATTAATCGCCAATCCTCAGCAATAGTCCAATTCAATCCCCAGCAAACCTTACAATCTTCAAAATTCCTTGCAATTCTTACAAATCCTCACCAAAATTCAGCAGTCTTCCTCGCCAATCCTCTGCAATTGTCCAATTCAATCCTCATGAAACCTTTTCGGGGATCCACACAAATCTTCAACAATCTTCACAAATCCTCAGCAATTATCCTCACAAATCGTCACCAATACTCATAAATCCTCCACAAATTTCACTTATCCAAAGCAATCCTTTTGCAATCCTCCACTACAACCCTTACCAATCCTCAACACTATTCCACAATCCTCCTCATCAACTGTCAAGAATCCTCTAAAATCATTGCCAAACCTCAGCAATAACCAGCAATTCCCTCCAATACTCACCTTTTATCCTCAGCAGTCCTCAACAATCCTCATCAATCCTCTGCATTCCTCAGCTATCCTTCTCACTAATATCACTAATTCTCAGCAATTCTTGGGAATTCTCACCAATACTTCACAATCCTCAGCAATACTCCACAATCCTCCACTATTAACTGATGGTCATATATGATATCGCATGATGCGATGAACTGCTTTCTTCTGAAATTGTAATGGGTAAAATGCGACTAAAATTTCTTTCTGTAACACAATAGGATTTTAATTTTTTGTGTGTTGTGTCCTTTCATTCCTCATAACTTAAAAATTCTGCTATAAGCATTCAACTATTGAGGTACAGAGCAACCTTCAGAAAATTA
The DNA here is from genome assembly GCA_029891345.1 of Dryococelus australis. NCBI lineage: Eukaryota > Metazoa > Arthropoda > Insecta > Phasmatodea > Phasmatidae > Dryococelus > Dryococelus australis. The sequence goes on from CM057009.1 coordinate 159,886,273, forward strand.
ACACAAAATTCATGTTTGGTGTACTGAATACAAAACATTAATGCAGTTGTCAAGTACAAATGTGTGTAGGAAGCTGGCGAAAATATGTAATTTCTATACATATGGGTGGGACCTGATGAAAAACCAAAGAATCGATAATGGATCGACAAAGAGATTGGAATTTATACAAAGGATTGGTGAGTATTGGTGATGATTGCAGTGGAGGATTGTGGATGAGGATTGCTTTAGATTGTGGAGGATTGCAGTAGAGGATTGTGGATGAGGATTGCTTAAGATTGTGGAGGATTGCTAAAGATTGCTGAAGATTTCAGAGGATGATTTTTGAGATTTACTTTTGATTGTGGAGATTTGCAGAGGATTGGAGAGGAGGATTGCTGAACATAAGAATCGTGGATCATTGCTAAGGATTGGTGAGGATTGTAGAAGATTTCAGAGTATTGTGGAAATGATTGTTGAGAATTGGTGAGGAAATCAGAAGATTGCTGAGAATTGGTGAAGCTTGCTGAAAATTGTTGAGGAAGTTTGTGGAGGACTGCTTAGGTGTGATAAGATTATGGAAGATTGGTGAACAAGCAAAGATATTTGGGCTTCTCTTAACATCAAGGTCTTGAGAGGCAATGAGGTTGAAGTGACATGAGTATAGAGTAGCATCAGAATGAAGGGGTGGGAGAAATGGGAAATCCCTAAGAAAACCTGCCGACTTGCAGCATCATCCAACACGATTCCAACTTGCGAAATTCCAGTGTTAACAAGCCAGTGATTGAACCTGGTTTGCATTGATGGGAAGCTTGCTGCCTAACTGCTCAGTCACCATGGCCCCCATGGTGGGTTTGATTTGCTAAGAATTACTGAGACAGATTGTGTAGGATAGCATATGATTGCTAACAATTGATGAGGTTTGGTGATGTTTAGAGAGTATTGTGGAGCATTGCAGAGAATTGGGGAGTATTATTGCTGAGAGGGTTTGTTAAGGATTTGAAACCTTTTCCCTATTTTAAATTTTATTTTTTTTCTCTGAAGTTGATCTTTTGTTAAAAAAATTTGACTGTACCCAAATCTCTTGATTGATCAATTGGTATATCGAAATTTATATTTGTTATCTTTATTTATAAAGAAAAAAATATAATTAATTTAATAAATTTCAATACCCCATTCTAACTTTCTTTTTGTAAACATAGTTGAAGCAACAGCTGCATAAGCGATTTTTTTCACTAATGGGAGTATAATTATCTAACAATTTCTTTTGCTACTTTTTGTAGAATTTTGTCAGCCGCATGTCTAGATTTTAAATATTTATGATTTCTATTAGCAATATCACGATATTTACTTGCTTCATCTAATTTATTTGTTCCTTTGTATTCTTTTTACAATATTTTGTTTAATTTTGTAAGTGGAACACAATAATTATTGCCTGGCAAATGCATTTAAGGCAAATTTAAATTGTTTAATGCCCAATTTATTATTCCTAGACATATCTGTTCTGAATTCATAAAAGAATATGGAATAATATTAAAAACTCTTATAATATATGGTATTCCTTTTGGATTATTAATAACAAATTATGAAAATTTATTGTTTAACATATTCATTACACTTACTTTTTCTTTATATAATTATTTCCAACATTTTCTTCGCCACGAATAACTAATAATCTGCCTATCAATTTTGTAACATCGACCATCCAAATGTATTGTTTTGGTAAAATAATGCATTTTCTATACCTTCTCCAGCTCTAGAATTTTTTGGAAAAATTATTATTTATGGCGTGTTTGGCTTGATCTTGATTGTGATTCTTTTACATAGTTTTCATAAATTGGTTTAATTATATTTATGTATTTCGAAATTTTATTCGAGTTAATTTCCTTTTTTGGATTATATTTTTGAATTCAGCATTGGTTGATAAAATAATTTCTGTGTAATTTTAATAGTCATTATCAGTGAATTTATAATCGAGATCTTCTTTTTCTTTTGTTAACAAATAAGAAAGTCCTTATGTTAATGTATATTCTTTATCATGATCTATCTTTACTTTACTATCTCCATTGTAAAAATTATTCTCCTCTCCTCACAAACCATATTGTGTATCAATAACATTAAGTCTTTAAGCAATTATTTTTCCGAGTTTTATATTAGAATCTGTGGTATGCATCAAATCTTCCAATGACATAATTCCCATTCGTTCTGCCAAACTAGGAGATTCATATTCTGAAAATAGTTCTCTTTCAAATGACATTTCTTTTGGTGTTGGTGGATAATCTAAATTTGTTGCCGCTACTGGAACTAGCATCGTCATTAAGTTCTTTTTCTTCAATTACTTGTTCTACTTTTTCACCAATATTTCGTAGTTCTTCAATTAAAGGCAGCCCTATGTTCTTATTTTTTCATATTATGTTTCATGATAATTTTTATAATTTTTGTATTTTTCGATGAGCAATTTAACTAGAGAAACTTCTTTTGATAAATCATTCGTTAATAAATTACTTTTTTCTTATGTATGACTTTTTTCTTACATTTTAATTTTTTCATATATTAAAATTTTTCTTATAAATGTACTATACATGTATTGAGAGTTTTGAAAGACAAACTTTTCCTCCAACTGATCTAACTAGAAAAACCTTACATGAATAAAAAAGGCAATGAAGGAGCTGAGGCAAAATATTTAGAATCCGATAATATTGATGTTTGTTCTAACTTTTTTCCTTTTCAATTTTCTAGAGTAGAAATCTCAAAACATGGAAATATTATTTAAGGTGTTGATAAACCAGGAATAACATCAACAATGATAGATATTTTGTAAGATCTACAAGTGAACAAATTTATTTTGAATTTACTGGCATTGGCAATAAATATCGAGGAAAATCTATTGATAGTCATAAATCAAATTAAATAATCTATCCGCTGAGATATTGGTTTGATGTTATTCGTGATAACAACGAAATTTATTAGAAAGGTGGCTATAAAATTACTTTTATTCGTAATTCATCTGATAAAAATTGTTTATATATTTTTGAAACTAAGGGCACAGAATATAAAGTTCTGAAATCTCGTCCTTATCCAAATATAATTGTTATTCAAAAATCAAAAATTTTGTGGCCTATTGTCGAACATAAAACTAACACTGCCATTACAAATTAAGTAAAAATATACAAAAATCTGAAAATATCTATTAGTTTTTATTATTGCCAATTTTTAGAAAAAAAAAAAAAAAGGTTCCTTATGGATCAACTGTTTTTAACTTTGGTAGAAAAGATATGTTTAGTAATTTACAATTTGATATGCCTGATTTTGAAATTGTAGGTACTCAAACTAATACAAAAAATCTAGTTGCACTGCATAAGCATGCTTCTATGTTTGATCACTGTACTGTAAGAAATATTTATGTTTATATGGAAGAAATGGATTTTTTCCAAAAGAAAATTGTAATCTAGATATTGAAAATGGTATTTGTCATAAACAATTTCTTGCTTATAATGATTTTAGAAATTCGAAATCAAAACTAGATACTGTATATAGAAATAATGAACTATGTTATAAACCAACTATGAACTATGATGAAAATGTTAATTATTATTCATTTTGCAGTCGAAGACTGTTATATGTTATTGATTGTTTATATAGAAAAACAACTGCTGTTAAAGAAAATACTAATATAAAAATGTGTGGAGATTTTGATAAAGATATTGAAGCAAACACAATTTGTAATTATTTTCTAATTAGTCGGACACTAACTTATGATTATTTGAAAGAAAGAATTACTGAAGATATGTCAATTTTTGGAATAATAAATGGCTGAATTAAACGATTTTACATCTAAATGTTCCGATAGTTTAATACAAAGTTTTAGGTATGTAGTTAAATTGTTTAATATTTTAAAACATTTACCAATTTTTGGAAGTATAGTTGAGTTGTTTTGTAAAATAAAAGATTATTTTGTTAAATATAAAAGAGTTTTTAGCTTAAAACTTACTTGGATTAGCTTGCAGATTAGGCTTAAATTGGCTTGATATTAGATCAATTTTCTTATTTTTTTAAGTGGCAGGAAAAGTTACATGCACTTGAGATAATAAAACTAATTTTTAAAAAATTATTAGAGCTTCGAATATAACCTAAAATTTTCTTGTTTTAGCTTAAATTTCATGAAAAAAATCATGGAATTTTAAGGAAAAATTAGATTGTCCTCAATACACCCATATACTACTTGTATATTTCAAACAGATGGTAAGGTACTTATCGAGGTACGAGGAAAGAATGCCAGTGTATTTGTAATGCTCTTTTACATACGACAAATAAGTGCAACAAATCCCATCCATAACAACTGCCCTAATTTGTTTAGAATCTTCCAATGACGTGATAAATAATTAAAGCAATATCCTATGGCTATTGGTGTGAATACTTGTGAAATTGAGAGAAACTGAACAGATAAACATAACCTCAGGATACCGAGGTGCAAGACTTTCTATATTCCTGCAAATTTCTTCTTCTGCTGTACAATTTGTACTCAAAGTGTACAACGACCAAAAACAGACATTATATTAGTACATTTATTTGTACTAGTTTTCGTTCATAACAATACACACCTGTTGTCTTGCTGCTCTGCCAAGCAAGCAGTGCACAACAATATTATTGCGCCGCATTTCATTTCCCTCCTGTAAATAATATGCGCCCACTAATGCTCCTATGAATTTCTCATTCCCGCCTAAAGCCATGTTTCAGCGCTTAAACTAGTAAGATGTCAAGGTACAAAACAATGACACAAAAATAAATAAATGTGCGTCTAATTAATGCGTAGCCATAGAAGTTGTAACGTATATAAAACACCATATTGCACCGAATTTTTATGTTGTCACATAGTTTCTGATATTTCCGCCAGAATGTGCGATCAGTCTAACATGAATAGGCAATGACTTGTCCGAATAATTTCAACAAGTACATGACAAGTACACATTACAGATAGTACGCAAATGTATGTACTTATAAGTATATACTGACAATCCGGTAACAGCTTAAATATCAATGCAAAGATCATAACGACCAAACATTGTATTGTGCTGACCTCTATCGACAAACTGTGAAACAACATGAGGATCAAAAGTGCATATGAAATGAGGGGACAAACAACATTATACGAACTCTTACTGTACGTTAATTTTCGTGAGTCTCAAAGAGAAAGTTTTATTTTAACAAAAATAATATTTTACAATTGTAGGAAGCACTCTACCCACATGTATTTAATTCTTCGTTATAGTAGTCATATAATGCATCCATTAGAAAATATTTCTTCAATGCACTGAATGACTTCTGATTGTAAGTGTGCAACCAACGGTTGCTGAACAGACGTGGGCATGTAATAACGACATTTTAAATAGCCAATCTTCTTGATATTGTCTAGCCTACAATAAATGAGCAACAATGAATACACCAATGCATGGTTTTGAGTAAGTGGCATTCCCCCATTAGATGGCCACATTTTCACTGGGGATTTTTGCAATCACCTGCGACTGACCTACCGGATTGCCAAAAGCATCCAGGCACTTTTAGCATTAGGTTAATTATGCTTTCATCTTCTAAACTTAGCTGTAGGATTGAGAGAAAGCCACTATCACCCAATTCTAACCCTAATGCAACAGGTCAGCCTTCATCAGCTCAGCCTTCATCTTCCATCTTCTTCACTGTCATGGTTAAGTGATTTACTCAAAACAATGGCAGTACAGCAGGAACTATTGCTTCATTGCAAAATATTTCGTCATTACCAAGAAAAACAATGAATTAGAATATAAGGAATAAAGTGATGAAATTGGATATTTTTCTTGGAATTCCATATAAACCAGACTGGAAAAAAGAACGAAAGGAAATTTCTGCTTGTAAACTGAAAATGACGAAACAGGTAAGAAGAGAACAATTTTTGAAACTGCAGTTGAAAGTTAATCGAAGTATAAAAGAAACAAAGGCAAGCGAAGATATGTGAAGTATATTATTTTGAGCAGGAGATGCGAGCAACAATGAAAAGAACCACCAAAAGACGATTGTATTCAGTAGTACAGCTTGTTTATAGTGTGGCGGCATCAGTCGTCCTCTTATAATATGAATATTGGTAAACTTTTGTGACAAGAGTTAAAGTGATTAAGTTTACACAAAACAATTTTAAATTATGCTACAAATAAGCATCTTAATAGTATAGTTGAATAATTGGATTGGTTACTGCTGTCGATAAAATAGTCTTCTACATTAAATTGTCTTGAACCTGGTAATGGTTTATTAGCGTGAATGTTAGAGTAACAAATAAAAATTATAAGCAAACATATGTGTGAACTCACTTTAGTCTTTGCCTGTTACTTTTCTTTTTGTTTGTAGTATTTGAATAAAGTACACACTTCTGCCCTACTTAAAATGCACTCTGACACCACAGTAATGTATGAGTACTCTTTTCGGCCATATTAAAACAAAATTTAACTATGTTAAACCAAGATAACTTGTCATTATTGTGATTTTAGTATTACAAATGTGCATCAGAAGCTTATGTGCGTCATCTTATCCCACATTCCTCTGTATGTTTACAGCAAAATCTTAAGAAATGTGTTTCCTTATGTACAGTTTTCATTTTCCAATAGGAATAACAGACTTGAATATTTTAATCGTTGGAAGTGCTCAGAAATGTATTTCGTAATGGTGTAAATGTGAGATTTCAAAACAATTCTTAAGGCTAATAGTAATAGGTGCTAAACCAGTAGAAGAACCTTATATTATTTTTAGACAAATACTAACATGAGTATACTTTTCATACTTCTTATTAGATAATATTGTCAAAATATATTGAGACAAACTAATAAATTAGTTAATAAGTTTTATAGAAACATATATTTTGAAAATATAAAAAAAGATAATACTTCTATTAACTTAATAAACTAAAATTAATTCAATAAATAAATAATGAAATAATAAATAATTTAAACCCAATAAAAAAATTAAATAATTTAATGACAGAGGAAGATAACATTTCCAAGCTAAATATATTAACTTATCATAACGAAATCGAGGTAAAGTACCACGAACCCAAACAAATAAAAACGAAATAAACATCATTTTAATAAAAAAAATTACAGAAAATAAATCACACCCAAAAAAATCAAAATGCCTCTATAAGGCATTTGTCTATTTTCAGTTTCATTTTACTGTTATCAGTATGATCGATGCTCCATTCCATTTATTATGATTACAAAATAAAAATTATATCCACAGGACTTGGAAGCAGGGCAATATGTACAGTGATATTTATTTCAAGTCAGACATTTTAACAACAAATATTAGCCTTTTCATTATCAAGAAACAGTAAAAGAAGTCAATAAATAAATCTTAAAAATAATACATAGAATTCTCCTTAAACTGCAAAACTGGGGTAAAAATTTTTTCTAGTTAATACTTATTTTAAAATTATAAACAACTTTATAGCAAAATATTTCACATACACTAAACAGGAATGGATAATATGAATAAAAATATTTGTGTATATGTGCAATTCTATAATAAAATTTTTACGAAATTTAGGTATATATACACACCAAGTTGATGTTGTATACTATTCATCATCAAGCAGTCAATAGAAATTTCAGTTAAACAACGAGACATCTTGATTATTTCGAACTAAAATATTTTACAGCAATCTCCATATATTTTTTCTTAAATAATTACAGAATCTGCTGAGTTGTACAGCAAGAAAATAGGAAACAAATGCACAGCCAATATTTCACTTGATGTGATAAGTGATACACTGCACAATAACACATGACCGAACAGTGTGAAGTGGAAAGTCTGGGAAACATTCGCATTTTTTATTTACATAGTCCCAGTGTAATTAAGTGATTGATGAAGACACATATCAAACACTGCTTTCACCTCGTCCAACGGAGGTTATCGCGAATGTGTATTTCTTTTTACTGCTTACATCTCTTTCTGGGACTTCTCCAATGTTCGACAGAAGCGGCAGAGATTCCATTAGCTGAACGTGGTTGTTGATAGGGAAATCCTTCCCTGTGCTAGGCTGACTTAATTTCGAACTACAAACGGTCCCGCAACTGTTTTCTGCTTCGAACTGGAGAATATTGTAATGCTGGATATTGTTATTACAAGAGGTCGAATGCTGAAAGTTCTGCTCGTCTGTGATGTGCGTTGAATCATCCACAAATGCAACTGACTTTTTGGATTTCTCGTTGCCACACAAATAATCCGGAATAATGTTTTTTGCTATGTCTATTGGCTTTGCTTGCGAATAAATGCCTTTTTCTGTGTCCATTGTAATGCACTGGGAACCAAACCTAGGGTAACGGTAGAAAATTTTCTTTTTCCGGTTCAGGTCATTCCTGCACTCCACACCACAAGCGTGCCTCTGGTGATGTTTGAAAACATTCACGTACGACTCACTTTCTTCAGACGAAAAACATGTCGATTCCTTGCAGTCATCGCAACTGGCAATGTCCTGAAGCGAACTTTTAGAGTTCGTGGAAGCATCAGTTTTCTCAGTTTCATCGCTTTGCATAAATTTGCTCTTCTGAAGTGAAACTGGGAGGTCGAAAAAGTTTGTTTGCCTAGTAACAGTTTGTAGGCTGTCTTGGCTCTCCATTTCTTCGTCTCCGGATTGGAATTTCGAGCATAGCCTGTAACACATTTGTTTCTCCGATGCCACATTGACCCGCATGTGCTTTGGAAGCACGTTGCTACCGCACGACTCCGACCTGAACAACACTGAACTAGAGGAAGAGTTAGGCGTACCTCTCACACTAAAGTAGAGCTCACTGGATGCGCTATTCTGAGGCGAGCAGGCAACGTCCTCGTTTCCATATGCCGACTCGAAGCTGAGTTCTCCCGTGGAAGAGTTGAAGTCGCTTGGCTTCACCTCACGAACGGGAAGCACGATGTGGTTGATGCGCTTGTTCTCGTACTGGGCGGCAGACACAGCTAGGCACGAGTTGTAGTTGGGCGAGTGGTAGTCGCAGTTGCTACGCTCCGAGCTCAGCGAGCGACGTTCCAGACTGCCAGCGATCGAGCTGGCAGCCGAGAAGATACTAGAAACTTCTGAGAGCGACTCGGGTGACGCGAGGGGCGCAAGCCCCGCCCACCGCAGCGTCGAGTCCTTGGCGTGCAGCCGGTTGTGGGGCTTCTCGCAGGTGGCCACGCCCTCCTCGGCGATGGCGGTGAACTGCCAGGCGAGCGCCGGGTGAACAGCGTGCTCGGAGCTACTGCGGGGGATCACTGCTCGTGTAGGTCGCGGATCTCCACTGGAGGAGGGCGACAGCAGTGTCTTGCCCTCGCCTGTGTCCGAGGTGGGACTCTGTAGTGATGTGAAGCTGGTCTCCAGGCAGAGCTTGTGCGGCGGCGTCACCTCCTTGGGTGAGCTAGGCACCTTGGCGCCGGACGCCAACAGGTGGCACATCTCGTACTCCAAGTTGTCACTAGAAGCGGTGGCATTCTTCTTGCTTGGCAAGGTGCGTGGAGGCTTGGCTGGGCCCACAGCGGTCACCACCTGCCGCCAACAAATAATGGGTTTTTCAGAACCAATGGAAAGGCCATTATTAATCACAGCTTAATGGCAATTCTCAAGAAATGTGAGTGCTTTTAATTCACTGACAGTTCTATATACCGAATGACTAAGTCATTGGACAAATAACTAGATATGATTTTAGTTAATTTGGTACAACATGTGAAACAATGAACAAAGTGCTTAAATCTAGATACAGCATTTTTTTTTCGCGAATTCGTTCTTTGAGTGGTAAAACAGACTTTGGTTATTTGTCCTTTCTTGGTTCTATTGCGATTAGGCTTCAGGTTATAAATACACCCTGCATAACTCTACAAAAGTAACAAAAATTTACAGGAAAAGTCAGTGTTACTGGTAACATAATTCGCGAAATACTCGTGTATTTATTTAATTAATTTATAATGAATATTTTTAGATAATTGGCGGAATGATATTTAAAATTATTTTCAAATATACATTTCCGTGCTTTTGGACTTACACGTTTATTTTAGTTTCAAGTATTGTAAATGACATATTATTTTAAGGCTGCTGTACTTTAAAGCTAAAAGAATACTGATTTCCTTATCACTACCAATGACCAATAAACTTTGTGGTGTGTAATAGTGATATGAACCATTCAATACTCAGAGCAGTAGCATAGTTTACGAGTCGACACACAGGGATTATTGTTTCACACTGACCCTCGCAGGGCATAGTGCAGAATAATTATAACTTACTTATTTAACCTGTATAAAGTTGTATATAATGGATCTGAATGTGTGAAGACAGCCAACAAAACTCACATTATAATCCTCATTTCCTCCTTTACCTTGCAACATGTTCGCTAACTTGTGCACTCTTTTCTTATACTTCTCAAGTACTGCACATCATTCAGAATGTTAATTTATATATTTCGTTTTAACATATTCGTTACTCATTGCTTTTAACATTTTAAATTTCACAAATGCTTCGTGCAATTTTTGAGAATTCTTTTATGCTATGGTTATGAGAGTCGAAAGGAGGATGGTGTACTTCCATTCTGATGGTGTATTTAAACTAAAGAGAATAAAAAACGAAAATCAGTAATCAAATACCTTTAGACAGTGTGTTTAAATAAAATGACAAGGTATTATGGTCTACTGCTTATTCATGTAACTATGGTGATCGATACTTCTTTTTACATACACCTGCAAAATTAGCTTTATTTTCTACTGGCATGCTAAATTTGTCAGTCCTCTGGCTTCTCAACTTGGCGTCGTTTGTTTACTCTTCTGTCATGGGAAGAACTAATGTCTTCTTGTTACTTGATTCCATATGATTCAGTTATTCCATCGTTAACCGTTTCTTATTGACTCTTGAGTCATCCAGAGTGTTTCAAGAACTCTTGTCCTTTCTGTTAAGACAACATATAACGACGACAGTTTTTTCTGTCCTTTATAACCATGTTTCCGTAATATTTAATATTTTATTATGTTTACTGGTTATAAGAAAATTAGTTGAATAATTAGGGTACTCATTACCTAATTAACCATATACACTAAATGTTCGGTTTTCAGTTTATGTTACATAGTTATGACTAGGAACGTTAAAGACAACGGGATATTTTGATTCTAGTGAGATGCAAAGCATGTGACTACTGACTGGTTTCTCATAAATAGGGCACATGATTTTCCCATAAACATTAATGACTAATATTTGAAACCCCTGTGTTCCATCACGGCTAGGCCATTCTCATATCACGTAATAAATATACGTCTGAAGCATATCTAGAGGAACACTTAGGACGTAATACTCATATAATAGACAAAATTGTTTAAAAAATCATTTAGTTACTTATAATGAGATATCAAAGGCCTAAATCACAACACTACGCCAACATGAAAAATTTAATACCTCGGTATTCCTTGTGGGATATGTTACAAATATCTATACAACTAGAGTCGATAAATTCTTGGACTGACTGTTCCCCAGAATGTGGGGCAAACATGCATCAAGGTGACGTTCTATAAGTTCGTGCACCCCGAGTGTAGGCAACCAAGCATCACGGTGATATTCAATAAATTTTTGAATTAGCGCCCTGTGTGTAGGCTGCCACTCACCATGTCATCGATGAACTTATTGACTCTACTACGTACGACACACCGGATGGTGGCAAAGCAAGCAAGTATTTTCTTTCTTCATGCCGTCCTTGATTCGTTGGAAGTGAACTAAGTATTAGAAATTGGTGAGAATTGACTGCATTACAATACCATTTTATAAATAATTGTTGACGTAACAACGTCTTGCAATTCAGTCATTATGTTCAGAATGTGAGCATCACGAAATCTGGCTCTCGGTTCCGTTGCAATTTCTCGTTGAGAATGAGCAGTACGGTAAATGTAAATGTACGATAGTATAGGTCAGTCCTTTGACTTCATGCTTCGCACACAATATATCGTTCTGTCGTCATCAGGCCGCGTTGTGAACCTCTGATTTCGAGCGGTTTAGTATGCTTAAGACCGTTGTAGCGACCGAAAGGTTCATCCGATCGGAGAGATTCTAGTGTCAGTTTGTGCGTAAAAAAATAGTAACTAAAAACATAACCTATAATCACAAATAAGAAACACACATAGTGGCTTACTAGCCAGTTATTGTTTTCTTTGTAGATTACAATACAAAATAGTTTTAAAATGACGAGTCGGGTGAAAATGACACTACTGATATTATCAACATGAACAGTGCTCGAGAAGGCATATCTAATATTGAAGGGATGACTCAGCTACCTCATTTCATTCCGGAGTTATATGAAGATGAAGCTGGCAATTCTACACAGCAGCGAAAATGGGGACGTGGTAATTGCGTCATAATCACATGCCACATCACGTGACGAAACTAAGACCAAACCACAATGAAACAATCGTTGCAAACGCAAAAAGCACCATCCATAGACGTCACGTAAAAATACCTACGGCCGTGTAGACGACACAGCCCATCCAATTTTTAATGTAACAACAAATCGCCACACACAATCATTTCTGATCCAAATTACTTTATGGTTTCGGGTGTATCAAAGAAGGAATTTTTGACGAGTGCTGAACTTTATCTGCCAAATTTTTTTCCCTTTTTCATAACCAGTGAACTGCAGGCTTTGTGTGACGGTGATAGTGAAATATCGAGTCAAAATATAGATCGCTAGCACGGTTCAGAAGTCAGTATTACTCACAGGTAAGATCACTGGACAATGATCATCGCAGTTAACAGTACCATAAAAAAACCTGCAGTACTTACCTAATGTACATAATTGTGTACATTGAGAGAGAACGCGCTAAGAGTAACAACGCCCACCACTTAAGTTAATTGGCTGTTTAGTTTAGATTTCAAAATATCTCGTATATATTAACATTTACAATATTCTTCACACTTTCCATTCAACCTCGTAGCTTTAGCCCGCACCAGAAGCTTAAGTAGCTATTTTATGTGTAAATAACTACACACTTTAACTAAAGCGCAAAGTGACAGTTCGATAATCAAGTTTATTTACTTCACATGTGTCTTTCATCTTCTGACGTGAGATATTATCAACCTTCATCACTAATATGTTTTCAATAGAGTCCTGCAATGTTCAGGTTATTTATTGGCACCACGCTATAAGTTACACTCCAATATACACTTCTCTCGAAGTACGCCGTGATTGGCTGCTGCTTATATGTGAAGCCCTACCCTGCTGACTCGACTGCACACGATGAAGTTTACACCAATATAAAGTTCACTGATTGTCTCTGAGTTACCCAAGACGTGTTATGTGAAATGTGGGCCAACTACAAGAAGAGCGAACACACACGTGCTTTAAGTATAATCTGTTACAGAATAATATAGCAAGAGGTCTGAAAAACTCGCGATTTCAGTGACCTGTAGAGCATATTTCACTCTTTTATATAAAATCAAGAAGATATCAACTACTCGTTGTTTGTTTGCTATTAAGAGAGGAAGCAATCATTTGTCCTGCCTTTTATTTTGTTTCAATTATTGGCTCATCGTTCTCCGACAGTCGTTAACTAACACTCGGACCAATCACAAAATTTAACATACATACTAGTTATTGAACTATAGATTGTCCCGAAATTAACCCGCAAAATATTTACGTCTCTAAATATCACGAAATTTAGGGACCTCCAGTTATTACCTTGGTACATTTATTCCCGTGTGAATAATCTCAAGCCTCACTATATACAATCTTTTTATGCCGTTACTGTATTGGCACAAAACTAACAAGCACACAACGATGAAATAGCTCGAGGGCTCTTTTGATGTGGTCATACCCCTTCTCTGGTTGGCTACGCTCGGCTCTATGGACAGGCATTGTGTCTGATTAGCTACTACGTGCTGCGAAAGGTTACCTATTGGCTGTGCTGCTGGGTGGCGAGAATGTTAGCAAGCGGTGATTGGTGAAAGACGTATGCGGCTGTAGTTTACGCTATAAGAGATATTTTCACCTCTGTTCGTTTTAAGAAATTAATGCTGTTGGATACTAAGAAATTAATTATTTTATAATTGTACCAAATGTTGATCAGCTTTTACACATAGTATGCATTGAAAATTTCTCCCGCTTAAATCAATTTTACACTACCCACATATTATTTAAATAATTTGATGCAAAATACAAAATTTTTCTGCTTTGCTATAGCTACAATAAGAATTGATAACTAATTTGTACTAACGTAAGAATTATCAATGTAAACTAACGTCATGGGTAACAGTTTTTGCATTTAAAAAATTGTTAAATCTATGCAGAATGTTTTTATGTTCAGAATTTTTGTCATATATATGGCCTGTTATTTAGTGATCACATATGTGTCAGCTTACAGCATTAGTTTACGTTGTAAATCATTTAATTTTTACAGTTTCGCTAGTATTTGTCTTTATGGCTGCAGCAAAACAGAAAGTTTTTGGATTTTGCATCAATTATTATAAAGTACGTATAAAATGTAATTTTTTTCTGTTCCAGGCAGTCGTCTTCACATACAACTTGAACAATCTCAGCAATATTTGGTAGACATATAAAATATTTAATTTTTTCGTACTCGGTTCACTTAATTCTCACTTGCTTAGCAGAGCAACGCGTGACTCGCTCTAACATGTATCTCAATTTAGTATGTTTTTAATTTACAATTAGTTTCAACCACATGAAGCTACTTATTTCCTTGGCTATCCCCTTCCTTTTACTATTTTTAACTCGCGAATTATCATATACCTTCTTGACATTCTCTCCTCTACAAAGGATGCTAGTGTTGACCTAAGCCACGTTCAGAACAATTAACTCCCTGGTACTGAGAAGAAATAATGTAATTTCTAATAAGTGTAAATAAGTCTTCCTGGGGAATACATGGATTATTTAAAAAGAGACGCTATAAAAATATCTTCGTATCAGAGACACATGTAACGTTGGCAAATTTTTCGAATGCGTATTTTTTAAACATTAAATGATTTTTGTTCTCTCAGAAAACCCATAATTAGGTTCACTAAGTGCAATATAAACATGTCTTAAAAACAAATTAACATTTCTTATAAACTTGCACGCCGTATATACAGACAGCAACCTGCCGCAGCTTCAAAATCCCGTTTGTTATGCTCCATTGTTCTTCGCATACTGGAGCGTCATTTATTTTTAAATCGTCTGCTGTTCTAGTTGAGTAGACATCTTTTCCCCAGACAAAGTAGCACAGCCAACCGTTCTTGCTTCCTTGCTGGTTTACACTGTAAAACATGTTGTTGTAATCTTTCAAAACTTTAATGGATGTTTTAAACTATAGACTGTATGGTAATAATACTACACATCAAGCTGCAGATATAGGAATGTTTAGCGTCGCTACTACATAAAGTTGGGAAATTCCCTATGCATTTTACTGTTTCCTGAGCAAATGTAGGAGCGCTACGATGAAGGTATAGGGCAAAACATTAATATTCCTGCATACTCACTAAGCGTATACACTGGAATGGTAAATTTTCGAATAATTTCTTAGGGTGTATTATTAAATCAGACATATACAGGCGTGTATAATATAGTGAGACTGTTTGTTCAATTCGTTCAGACGTGTATTTTTGAAGTATGTATGTTTGTAATGGGTAGTCCAATTTTTTACAGTCGTGCTAAAAATTGGTTTAAATACAGTCTAAAAAGAAAATTTTTATCAATAATGTTATTTACACTGAATTGTATTAATTCAGTGAAAATAACATTATTGTAGAACGTAACTATTAAAGAGATGTGGTTCCAAAAATATTCTCATTGCGCTCGCTTCTTTAAATTCCCAACAGCTTTCGTATGTGTTAATAAAAATGTCATTGAAGTGGTTTCAAAAGACGCCACTTGTGAGTGGAGCCATTATACTAATGTGACCAGGACTCAACACTTTACCGTCGTCAAACCTGTGAAAATGAAATCACACCACTGACGGTCAAATCGGAGGGCGGATATCTTGTCGCCCTCCTAGAATGTATATCATTGTTAGATATATCCTTCCGCGAAGTCAGCAAAATGCTATAGTCATGTTTAGAGCCACGACATGAGGTGTACTTTTTTATACACTTTTTAATAGAGGCACACCCAGTATTTGTAGCTGGAAGGGGCTTCGATTAAATACAATTTATATTCCGGTAATTTATTTAAGATCAGATACAGTTTTCTCTACAATCCAGTGGAAAGTATGATTGATATAATAACTAAATTGATAGAAAAATGTGCGCACATATACATAAGTGTCTCTTGTCGAAAATAATGGATAGGGATATACATTAAAAATGTAAAACTAATTGTTTTACAATAAAATATTTAAGACACCGTGTATTGATTTTTCCCAAACTGGTGTGATTCTGTATTACACATTTTTAGTTCATATACGGCCTATAGCTCAAAGTCTAGTTAGTAACATTGGAGTTAGTTTCAAAACTGAAATACACTCATTGATGTTTACGAAAATTCCACGATGAATGTTCAGACTAGCAAGACATTTCGCAGTTCGTGTGAGAGCCGTTAGTCACTCGACACTTGCGCTACACTTTTCACTCATAGTTTTAAATGTCCTTCCCCTCTTTAAACATACTGACACGGCATTGATAAAGTGTGTTACATAGTTGAATGCTCTTGAATTTAATTTCATCGAAGATATTATTTCTGGCAGTAATTTTAACACCCAATACCCCCAAATCCATTTGTGAGTTAACCTTTGATTTGGATTAGGACAGAGACTTCAATATTTTGTACACAGCACAAGTATAAAACATTACCTTATCGGTCTTAATTAAAACATTTAAATTAATGTTTGCAAAATAGTTTTCTGGTTGTTTGGATCAAACTTTCGTGGAAAACAGGCAGAACCTTGCATCGACCCGTTGACCTTTCAACGTGTTACATAGTTACAACACATTAATTATAACGACTGTGTTTATAATGGCAAATGGAGAGAACGATTTATCCACAAAAAAAACCTGTGCTCCTGAAACAAGAGCGTTTTCTGTACACTCAAAATGCTTTGCGTAGTTTAAAACACGACCTCTATTGCACAGCTTAGGTGTTTCGTAATTTAATGGCAGTGGTTTTAGTTTACGAGTTCACTAGTCTTCACAGCTACCATCTTACAGCACAGCAACGCTAGCCTCAATGAAGACCTACAGCGACATACACGCGCCATAATAACCAGAAAGTTGTTAGCTGATTTCCGAAGAGCCCTTTTTGCTGGTTTCCTGTGATGAGGTTTCGTTTGCAGTGTTTCGTATTTTGCGTGTACAGTATATGAAAACTCGCTGTTCAGTAGCAAGACTATACAGCGGTTTATTGCTGATATTTTTAAAGTTAAATCGATAGGTAGTTGGGCTTAACATCTCGTCGACAGAGAGGTCATTAGAGACGGTGCAAGTTGCTCAGAGAAGAGGGGTTTGAGGCTACATTAATATCGAGGTCTTTAAAGCTTATGAGGGTGAATCAAGGTGAGTATGGAGCACCCCGCCGGAATGCAAGGGGGGTGGACGGGAAATTCCCGAGAACACCCGCTGACCAGAGGCATCGTCCGGCACGATTCCCACATGCGAATATCAGGGGCGACCCCGCTGGGAATCGAACCCGGTTCGCCTAGGTGTGAGGCGAGTAGTGTAACCGCTGCATTACCGCGGCCCCAAGAGGGATTGGGTAAGGAATGGGAAGGAATCGGCCATGGCCTTTGTTACGGACTCATCTCAGCATTCGCCTGGAGTGATCTCGGGAAACCATGGAAAATAAAAATCAAGTTGGCAGGACCGGGACTCGAACAAGGGTTCTACCGAATGTGAGTCCTGTTAATTACCACTAAGCCGTAACGCTCGCTACAATGTTTTAAGCCACAATACTTTTATTTTAGCTAAAGAAAATAAAAAAAATAGCACTTGGAGGGTGGGGGGGGGGGGGGGAATTGCTTACAAAATAAAATAACAGATCTCTTATTTTAAAGCGACACACACAGTGGCGAAACAACTATATGGGGTCGGGTATAACATTTTACTTCCTTAAATTTAGTAAAAGGCGCCAGAATGAGTGTATGTGGGCGCCTGAACAATCTTTGTTCATTGATGTGCATTCATAACGTGTGTACAATACCTAATTAATTGTGATAATTTGTATCTGATACCTATATACATATGAGCTTGTCTTATATATAAGTACTAATTTATCTTTCGTGTTTCACATAACCACATTGTACTTACTAATAAAGAGAATAAACAGCCGCTTATATGGCGAAATTCAGTCGCACGCGCCGGCAAAATGGCGTCACTTTCAGCAAACTGTTGGAAAGGCTTTCGCCAATCAGCGCCTGGTAACCAACTCACCAGCATGCAGCCTAGCCAATAGTAAACTAATGCAGCATGAAGTAGCCAATCAGAAACAATGCCGGTTCCCAATACCTCGTGTGGCCAATCAGAGAACGGAATGTTTTCGTCCAGATCAAAGGAACCGCGAGGCCAATTCGTCTCTATCCGCACAACAGCTCTGCGACATAATTTAAGTTTTCTAACGCATAAAAATGCAATTTATAAAATGAGAAAAAAAATTGAGAAGGCTTATAAAGGCATTTCTCCTCCTAATTTGGAGATTTTGTTTCAAGTAAAATGGTTGACTCTTGCCATCATCCAAACAACAGTATAAATATCTGGCTGTCGTTTGTGTGTGAAAATGTTTTCCTATTTCTCTCAATTAGGCTCTCAAGAACTCTTTGTTAAGAGCAGCCCAAATCTATCTACGCCACTATTTCTCTGAACTAGGAAAGCTATATTTCTGGTACTCTAATAACGAACACTTTTCAGTTCGTCTGCGAACAGTAATATCACGTCAGAAATGCATCACCCAGTCTTAAAGGTAGCATCACGCCATAGTGTCTGAGAAAATATGTAGCAGCGAAAGATTTATGTGGTTTTACAATGTATATCGCAAAGAACAGAAGGCATAAAATAAGAAAAATCGTTCTCAGATATGAAATAAAATCGAGCCTATTATAGTTAGTAGAGTATATGCATGAACCCCAAATGATATACACTGATAGACAAAAAATTAAGCACCCAGCAGAAATACATCAAGTTGGATGTAATTACGTAGACATACATACAATCGCTGGGTGTATACATGTAGAGAGAGTATTTGCACGTGCAGCATATTCATTATAATTATTGTTTTGCTATTTAGTTATTACTTGTGACTTGTGCCCAGTATTTGTCTAGTGTTATCCAGTATCATACACGTAAGAGGTTATGGGCATACATGAACCTCTGAATAGAATACGTAACATATTGACCACATGGCTCGTTAACCCCACTTTTCAGTGTTTGCTATAAAATGTGTTGTTAATTTATTATAGTGTATTTGCAAACTGAACGCCATGTGTTCCTCAGCGATGTAACGTAACATACAGTATTAACAGTGAATTGAGCGCCATGCAAGCTCCAACTGAATTAACCTCCAATTTGAGGTTAAGCGGTATGTCAAAACGATATGTGTTAACTGGAAACACCTTATGTATTTTTCTGGATAGCATGTTTATAACAAAGAATTGAAGGGTTATTGTGTCTCATCACCACACCAGGGCCATGTTCATCCACTTCATTCCATTTTGTGTCATATGTTTTATATGTAAGTTTTTTTCATTAGTGTCACACGCGAACGCTCGGCTAGTCAGCGAGCTCCGCGCCATCCATTGTTCAGTAGCGTCTTAGTCACCTCGTGAGGTGGACGTCGCACGTGGCCTCTCCGGGTCTGCACTATTTAGTATCGT
Source organism: Dryococelus australis (assembly GCA_029891345.1). Taxonomy (NCBI): domain Eukaryota; kingdom Metazoa; phylum Arthropoda; class Insecta; order Phasmatodea; family Phasmatidae; genus Dryococelus; species Dryococelus australis. Next base: position 159,906,052 of record CM057009.1, read on the forward strand.
AATGTCGAGTCAATAGTCATTTGAGTAGCATGTCGGAAAATTTTGCTATGTAAGTTCAACCCGGACAGAGAGCTACCCCACAACCTGGTCTGTATTGTACAACACGGCCGGGGTGTAACTTGCATTTAATCGTTATGTAAGCTTCTCGTCTTTTTACAGTTTAGGAGCTCTCCGAGCAGAGTGGAGGCCAATCTTGTAATTGCCTCTTCGGAGGGTCATGTGAATTAAATCACTGTGTATGTTTAATGGGCAAATCTTATTTCGCCAGCCGCCTAATGGCTGTTTACTCGTTTTCATGAATTTTCTTAAACATTTTGTAAGGCAATGAGATGGCCTCCACAATCTCATGGGAGTAAATAATACTTTGAGGGGGGCTTACAACTCTCACTAGGCCATGAAATGTTGGATATACACTAGCATGCCAAAAGTCATGGGATAGTGGTATGTAAAGGCAATAGCCTGTGGCGCCTCCAAACCATTGCATCTTGGATGCGCCCATACCTGTACCAGTTGTGTTCTGGTACGCGTTGGTGAGTGTGTGCTGGCCATGGAATTGTACTGCAGCCCCTAATGGACCCCGTGTACACCCACACAATATTCAAGCAGGATAATGTACCGTCTAACTGATCCAAGTTGTCCAGAACTGCTTCGAGGAACATTCTGGAGGGTTTTCGGCAACTGCTGTGGCCACCTCGTTCACCCGATATGAACAAAATCGAACATTTAGAGGATGTTTTGGGGGTATTCATTCACACCCAAGATCCCTCACTTACAAATATCAGGGAGTTGTGGGCAGTTACCCAGACGACATGGGTCAACTTCTCCCCTCAGGTGTCTCATCTTCTTGAGGAATCGACGCCAAGACGAGTTGCCAAGCATTTTGCCTGTCTAGATGAGGGCATTCACGAAACTAGACTCGTATCCCACGTATTTAAGCATATCAGTTTAGAGTTTCTATGATCTGTACAGTAAAGGATGATAGTTTTCTAATGCACGCAAGGAGTGTCGATAAACCCAGTGATAAATTGTTCCAAATTCTGAGTATGATTAGTTGATACAATTTACAGCAGAGTTATCAGGAGTTGATGGAGATTATTAAATACCATATTATATGTGTGTGGCATGGGACCAAGGGGTTTATTGTGCAATTGCCAGGTATATGGGGCATTCAAATTTAACAGTTGTCCAATATTGGAAACAAAGGATTCGTGAGGGCTCCCCCGCACATCGAGAAGTTTAGAGTCACATGAGGGCACCCATGCCAGCCGAGAAGTTTCTAGTCGCATGAGGGCTCCCACACTCATCGAGAAGTTTCTAGTCATGTGAAGGCACCCACTTGCATCGAGAAGTTTCGAATTGCATGAGGGCACCCACAAGTGTTGAGGCATTTCTAGTCGGCCAAGAAAGACCCACCAAGGGAGGATCACCTTACAGTGCCAAAACTTAATGTAAAATAATGTCACCATCATATCCTATCCATAGACAGTTACTGGACAACTGGACACCCTATGATACACTGTGTCATCCTACACTATGTCAATGTGACTTGCATAAGTCTGAGTATGGGTTCAGCATCCCGATGTAAGATGCTGTTAACACTACAGCAGATATAACAACAATTGGAGAGGTGCCATAATAAGGCGGCATGGAGTGATGACGAGTGGTATCACATTGTCTTCAGCAATGCCCTTGGTTTTGCATCACCATGGGTGACCAATATGCTCGAGTATAGCAATAACGATGGAAGAGGACATATCATGCCAACTTTATGGACAGACACACAAACACTACTTCCGGTAACATGGTATGGGCAGCTATGGGGTATGAATTACTGTAAAAATGGTAGTGACTCGGGATACATTGTTTGCACAGTGATACATCAATGTCATTCTGTGACCTCATTTGCTACCCCCGGAAGAGCATACAGGTACATTATTTCAAGAAGATGGCATGTGTGAACTCTGACCATCTCTCATGGAGAGCCTGTGCCATATTGAGTTAATCTCATTGCTATCAAGGTACCCCGGTCTGTCCCTGACATATGTGGGATCATCTCGAATGCATATATGTATCCACGTGAGAATGGGTGTCACATACAACTGTTATGGGACAAGCAGTATGCCCATGCTGACAACTCTGTTATATGTGTAATATGATATTTTAATATATGTCATAAAGTCAGATTAACTTTTAACATCTACAGATTCATATGATTTCCACGACCTCTTCTAGGTGCTTAATTTTTGTCAGTGAGTGTACTTCTGCAATTATACTCGGCTTACCAGCTTCTATTTTAAAGTATAAAGAAACATACTTAAGCTTGTCTTGACTGCCGTCTATATACAAGGAGATGGAAGCTGTTGCCTTGTGTTTTGTTTGCATGTACATATGCATAATGTTCCTAAATATTAAGTGTCATCAAAAACAGTTTCTATTGAAATACTCTCTTTCTCTATTACTCCTTTGAGGAACTCCAAGGCTACACAAATGTCTGCAATAAATATTTATATATGTCATACTTATCTAGTTATATATGTGGCATAGAAAATATGTACATGCTCATTTATTTACCTTACCTATATTACATATATCTGTAACTACCTATAAGCATATCTACTTTAGCTCTTAGCTACCCAGTGCCTATGTAACACACTACTTGTCACCATACCTCCAAACCTTATTGCCACTTAGATGACCTCCAAAATACCTATCAAATTTCCTTCCTACTTAAAGCATCAATTACGACACATGTAACTACTTTTATTACTACCTATATATGTACCAACTTTTTTTTCTTACATTACCTTAATACATACATACGAACTTATTTATCCAAACTGGATAGGACAAGGCCGAACAGCTAATCCAGAATATAGGGTATGTACATATGTACATCAACAGCAATATCTATAATATGAACACATACAGTTTATGCATACTTCTATGCAAGAACCTGTTTAAAAGTATAAATATTACAACATAAATTTACAGATGTAACATGGGAAAACACTACTTCTTCTTCTTTTGTTAGGGTCTTCTAGTGACCACGAACTAATTTCAATGCTTCGTCCTTTGTTGTTCCTTCTTCTTCCTCCAGCTCTCCTTCATCTTCTCACTAAGTATCTTTTTCCTCTCCTCGGACCATTTTGAGCATGTTTTCTTTTGCTTCCTGCCTTGGAATCCTTCCATTTTTAACACTTTTTTTTTTTTTAATTTCTCTTTCTGTGGCTTCTTCTTCACTTATATTGTTTCTTTTCTAATCTTCCTTAACTTCCTGAATCCAGGTTGTTGTTCGTTTCTTCTTCCAAAGATATTTGAAGATCCGTTTGGTTAAACTGTTGCCCTCCATTCTATATAAATATCGAAAAAATAGTAATCGTCTCTTCCAAATTGTTTCTGTTATGTTTTCTATGTTGCGGTATATTTCATCACTACTTCTTAATTTCCAGAATTCTGTAGTTTTTAGTGGCCCAAGTATTTTACGTATAATTTGTAGTTCAGTACTAGATATTCACTTCTGCAAAGACATTCCAGTTTGACAACAGTGATGTAGTGCGGCATTTTAAGATTTTAGATAAACATTTTTTGTTGCAGATATTCCTGGTTATGCCATATGCTCTTTCCATCTTGTGTATCCTTTCATCTACCACAAATTTTTCCAAACAATTTTCCTGAATTATTTCCCCCAAATATTTGAACTTATTTACTATCTTTATTTGATCTATATCTGTTGCTAGGATTTCTGGAGCATTTTTATATTTGTCATAAAATTTTTTTTTTTTTTTTTCTATAGAAACTCTAAAACCGGTTTTGCTGGCTATCTCTTCAAAGATATTGACTTGTATTGCTGCGTTTGTAAAGTTTTCAGAAAGTATGGCAAAATTGTCTGCAAATGCTAGACAGTTTATTTCAACACCCTTGTTCTTTCTCCCCAGTGTTATTGGTGATAGCTTGTGTTCTTTTAGTTTTACATTTCAAATTCTTACTTTTTTCTCCAAGCTGCAGTTGAAGAGTAGTGGAGACAAACCATCACCTCGCTTTACACCTGAATTTATTTTGAATGGTTTAGATAATTCGCCCTGAAATTTTACTTTTGATATGGTGTCTGTGAGGGTTTCACAGATTAGATTTGCTGATTTAGAGTTAACTCCAAATTCTCGGATTACTATATCTAGAGCTTCTCTATCAAGAGAATCAAAAGCCTGTATAAAATCTATAAATGTTACTACAATGTTTTGGGAGATCATGACTTCAGGTTGAAAATCTGTTCTGAGCCAGATCTGCCCTTTCTAAATCCACTCTGATATTCACCCAAATGACTGTCACGTGTTGCTTCTACCCTGTTTAGTAATATTTTTGAGAATATCTTATAAGCCACTGGAAAAATATGACTATTTTTCATAAAATTTATATTGCTTTTATTATAAGTATTGAACTTGGTTTGTTGCCAGTCCGATCTCGAAGACGTTTCATTATTTACAGTTCAACATGAGTAGTTTCGTCTCACAGTTCCAAGAATGACAGCAATTTTTTAAATAATGAATTTACTTGGGTATGTCTGATACCAATTTCCTGCTCCTCATTATCGTCAGAATATTCCGTGCTTGATTCCTCACCAGGTACTTCAGAATATTAAGCTACATTCTAAACCCAAATCAGTGATGTATCAGTAAAATAATAATTACTGGAATCCAGCTAAGATGTTACAGACCGGCCAATCAGTTGAATAATCGGGGAATAAGTGTTACAGTCCGGTTTTCATTGTCATGTCTGGAGATACGATATAGTGTGTTTATATTTTTCTCTTCACCAAGGCTTGACATAGGGAATTTTATAATTGTATATAAAGTCAATTACATGAAGGTATTGACAAAATAAATGCTTTATAATTCGTTTATTATTTAGGAGGATATTGAGATTTCACCTCCTCCCAAAACATGCATTGCATTACGTGTTCTCAAGGTGACGGATATTTTCATTTTTCTGTTCGACCACTTACAGCCGTGAAGAAATGCATTGTCAAACGAACAGCAAACGATTCACCACTTATAAATACTCCATGATTTGGTAATAAGTGTGTATAATTAGCTTAACCCACTTAGCAAAGTTCAAAACCTAACCTGTACATGGGTATCTGCTATTTAACAGCGCAATGAATTGACATTTAAAATAGTGAAATTTGGGTAAACTAAGGCTCAGTGAAGTCATTAAATTATTTTTCTCCATTATTCATTTTTCCAGGTTTAGAATTTATGAATTCATGTCGGTTAACAGTGGATGTCCAGTATCGCCTTTTTTTCTGAAATTATACACTAGGACACGTCTGCTTCATTTCATTGTGTTCACCCTTCAATGTTTTTGATTGCTAGAACTAACTAAAAATTTTCAATTCTTTTTTCATTCTCGTCATCAATGCCTTGGTTTTCACTTGTCGTTTCTGCCATAGGATTTTCCACGATCTCTTCGTAAATTTTGTTGTGACCTCGTCTCAGGCAGCTGCTGACATGAAAATATTTCCCTTGGTTACAATTTCCTTCAAAATTGTTTTTTTTTTTTTTTAAACCTAATTGACGCTACCTATATTTTCTCCCATATTTCGGTTTAACAGTTTCCTTATGTACCTGCATTACAATTCTTCAGTTTGTACCTGGTTCATAGGTTTGATAATAGAGGCGATATTTGGTGCTCAGAAACTTCACAAAATGTTTCTACTTTGAACTCTTCCTTTTCTATGTTGGTGGGCGCATTATCCAGCATCCAAAACACTCTTTTAATATAACTCTTTTTTTCTGTAGTGGTTTAGATTCAAAAGAATAAATTAACAAAAAAAATGTAAGAAATAATGTTGCTGACATTTAGGCTGAATTTTGTGACTTGCACAATAAAGGGAGGGACTGAAGATTTGCATATTAAAACCCTCGGTTTGTCTGCTTTTCATACGAGTACAAACGAGCATCATCAATCGCTCTTTACTTTTCTTAAGAGCCGGTGTTTTTCGTCAAGGGAGTATGCCAATGATTTTTGGGGCAACACTTATAAAAACATTCACATTTCGTCAGTACTGTGAATCTAAGGTCCAGTTATAATTCATCTGCAACAATTTTTTTTTTAACAATTTTTGCTGGCTGTGGCATTTCCTGATAAGCTCTCTCTCTCTTGCGATGGTCAGCTGACGAATTCCGTGATGATCTTTCCACCTACTTAGTTACCGTACACTTGCTGTAAACAAAGGATTTCCGCCCTTTTAAATTAAAACCTAACCCACTTACTTGGATAGTAAACTTTGAGAAAGGAACTCTACACTCATGTTATTGCATAAACTACAAAAAAAAATAGAACAATTTCCAAGCTCTCAAACTTTGACTTCTGAGTTGTGTTCCTATCTCCGAGACTGTCTTTAGTGACCATTTCAGCAAAAAAATATTCTGTTTTTGTCGTATTTTTTCCTCATTCGGTAGCTGTGGAATTCCTAACACTGTACTCGGAAGCAACAGTTTTCAGAGACTCGCCATTATCCATTCGAATAAATCCCTCCTGTCATCTTCAGCCTGCTGGCTACCACCTTTGTTTCCATTACATTTTTAACACTACAGAAATTCGAGTTGACTTGAGCCATGTGACGTCAATGTGGGACTGACTGGCTGCGAGGCGGAGTAAGAGTTCATGTTCAGAGCAAGAAATAGCAAGGCAGAAGGAGTGTGCCTTCTAGTCAAGTGTACTGTACAATATGCAATACACAAAACAAACTACTCCACTGACTAACAATAATATCAGAAATGTACGGAATGTCTTCCATGTGAAAGAAAAATGAATATGTTTTGTAACATGGTAAAATATTTTGCTAGTATTTACATAATAAAATATTTTAAATATCAATTGCGAACAGTTAATTTATAATAACCAATTAGAGCTCTTTTTCCATTCCGGAATATTTATAGAACACATGTTACAAAAAATAATTTTCGTTCGTCAATTATAAACCAGAAGCATAATAATTACCCTGGCTTAACTGTAATTAGAATAATAAAAATTAATGTTCACAATTTGTTTTAAATAATTGATTTTATGCACGTTCATTTCAATAACGAAAAGTTATCGTCTTTATTACTGAAATGACTGTACATAAAACCAATTATTAAAAATATTTTTTAACATTAGAATAAATTTTTTTTTACATACAACCATAGTAATTGTTATGACTACACTACTTAACTGAAGTTTTCTTGCAACATGTGTTTTCTTGAAGCATAAAGATTAGAAATAAGTTAGATTTAAATTAAATATATACTCTTATCTAATTCTTTAAAACCTTTAAATAAGTAGTCTAACAAATTATTTAACAGTATTACAAAATATACGTATTTAGATTTCATGTGCAGCATAATTCTTACTTTTATTTTCGCAAATTTGGTATTGTGTGTACCTTCTAACCTAATCTTAGAAATCCACCCTACTTCTACTTTAAGGATACTAGGAAGTAAAATAAGCAACACAAGAGCCACAGGAACGAATTCCAAAATTAATTTACTGGCTGCCAATGCTTTTCATGGAATTGCTACAAAACTTGTTAAAATCATTTCAGGCAAGGTTGACAACGGGATTCTAGGGATGTAAGTTACCAACTGTTCTCAAGAAATAGTCTTTTACAAATAGGATAGCTGGATGAATACGATTCGGATGAACGGGTTTTTTAGTGTATAAATATATCTTCCATTTAGTGAAATATGTAATGATTTGTTTGACAGTAACTTTATAAATTAATTATTACCTCCCTGTCCTCATAACCACACACAGTGTATATGTATAACTAAATAACAGCCTTTATTTCAAACACATATACGCCCAGCTAATATCTTGCAAACTTATCTATCATTCTACATATTTACATAACTAACTACGAAATACATTACTATCTACCCACATTTCTACACACTAAACTCTATTACTATCTAGATGCCTATGTATTCACCTGTTCGCATACAAATGTATCTGCCCTTGAAAGTTTTAGCTATTTACCTAATAAATATCTACATAGAACCCTTGTTGTGTATACTAACATAATAACACACCTATATGCCAAACGTTTGATATGATGTAAACATCTCTAAACAAATAAATTCTTACCGAGGTACCGAACAGAGTGCCTACATCCCTATCTTCATTTAAAATCACTAAAATACAAATAATCACTCTGCTTTCTTTACCTATCTTACCATATAGTATTATATTATATTAAATGACCTTAGAAATTACTTATTTCATATTTATCATTATAATTCTTTATACAAATAGACTATAATATAGAATAAAACCCATCTGCAAGCTTAACGAAATAAATATCCTCTAACTTACAATTTCCAAAGAAATTACCAAGATAATTACAATGTGTACCTGCATATCAACACATCTATGTACCTGTCTTCCTCGTGACAATCTGTACCGATGTTTCTCTCCATATATATACACACATATATATTCCTAATTACCTCTATTTACCTATCCAGTTATCCACATAAAGCCTTACAAATTTACCTATCTCCTTAGTCCTTTAAATACTTGTATTATTGCATAGATATTTATATGCCAAACTAACTAACTATGTATTATTACTTCACACATTCATACATTTCCATCTACCTGTCTATGTATGTAAAATTTTTGCGAACTAATACAGCTTTAAACATGCATGACATACACCACCTGCTCAATCTAATAGAAGCTGGACTACGTGTATGTACTTGGGCGACTGTGATGTGTTACTGTACATGTAACATGCAACTACGAGGAAAAGCGCGATTATCTATTAAGAGGAGTCCCGATGAATTCTGCTTGCGTGCATATCGCGCCACGCAGTACAGTTGCTATCTACACATAGAGTTCAACTGCCAGAAGGATTGTACTGCATTTCTTCTCTTACTTGTTGCCTCGGGCTATTGTACCTGGGTCGCCCAAATCATACTACTTTAGCAAAAGTTGGTATGTGGAGAAAACGCACGTTGAACATTTTCATGAACTGTTCCTTTAGAAAAATAGCTGCTGATAAGTGATCCCGCAAAAATTGGCGGAAGCTAATTTATCTTCTGTTCACGGAAAAAAAAAATTCTGTGTGAAATCTCATATAACATTTGTTATATACCACAGCAATTATTTCACTTTAGGTTTAGCAAACCCAACCTTCAGTTACAAAAATATACCAATTTTGACAAAAGTAACTCGTTTTTTGCTGCCACACAAGCGGGTAAAATTGAAGAGGCTGAAGTAGACATGTTGAAAGTCTGTGAAGCTGAAGAATTGTGTTTACTTAGCAGGCTATATGTATGTATACTTGAAGCCACTGCAAGTAATTCTGTAATGTTGGACACCATGGCCTCTTATTGCGCTGTACTGGATCTATCAAGCGTTGAATTTAAGTAAACATTAAGATATACGATGAAACGGAATTATTGTCAGATACTCTATATCAATATAGATGTAAATAGGATACCAATTGCACAGATTTTGGAAGAGAAATTCCATTTTAACTCTGGTATTAAAGTAAAACTACAACAATCAATCTAACTCCTCTCATAAGAGTTTAAAGTATTATTCAGTTGGTTGTACAAAGTCTACATGTTCTAAGGAAAATTATTTTTCTTTTAGAATTTGAAGCTTTTTTTTTGGCTTGATTTACTCTTTCACTAGACTAAAACTTGCAGCTTCTCTAATGAATCATACGAGCCACCTGCTATCCAAAGAGGAGCCTTTGTAGATTTCAGCAGGTGTTATTTGTAACACTGATAAATATATTATATTATACAGTATATATTGTATATACTTGACAAGAATACAAAATTATGTTTTCGCCCCTCTGTTAAAACTAAGTGGTCGTTGATATGACTTTTAAACAACATACAAAAATGCGCGCTTTTAGGTCCTATGAGTTTACACATGAAACTGGTCTAAATTTTGTCCAGAATTAAGGAAGACTGATCACGCTGGTCACAAATGCTTTAAAAGGCAGATTTAAGATAGTGAGAGTGGTTTTATCAAAAGCTGTGCCCATTAGCGCTTGACATAAAGGCAAATGGATTTCACTGTTTCGACGTTGAGTTGAGAGATTTTGGTGGCCCTTAACAACGAGGCGTTGAGAGCCGACACTGTTTCCAAGGTTTTTTCCCCGAGGTATGTCATCAGTCAGGTTCGTTGTCAGCAGGTATACGACAAACGAATATAAGCCACCTGGCGTAAGCGATGTGATGCTGGAACTAGAACATACATTTTTCCGTTGTGACCTTATATCTCTTCAACAGAAGTGTTACTAACACTTTGAGAACTGCACACATTTACTGACATTCAAGACAACTAAGAGGTGAGTAACTTCTATCACAGAGTATGTAAATAAATCAAGGTGAAGCAACTCTATATATCGCAAACTCAAACCGCACACGCCAGCAAAATGGCGCTGCCTGCCATCAACAAGTCGCAACGGCATTCGCCAATTATCTCCTGATAACCCACACACCAGCCGTCAGACCCTGACGGCTGGTGGACCTGTTCGCAACATGCAGTAGCCAATGAGACACGTAGTCTGTTCGCAACATTAAGTACCCAATGAGACACATAGTCTGTTTCTAGAGCCTCTCTCCGTCAATCAGTGAATGTATACGCCCACACTGATTTTCCAAACAAACATCAAATGAACCATTTCGTCTCTGTAACCTTACCTACTCAATGTTAATCAATGCAGGAACACCGATTCTGTTTGTCTTCGTTTCCTTTCACAAACTCTCCTACTCATCCACACCACACTGAACACTTTAATGTGTTGTACAAAGCTCATTATCGGCTGGTCATCAAGCACTGGACTGTTGGGATTATTTTGCCCCAATTAGGCATCCTTTAAAGTGTAAAAGGATTTATAATCATCAATAGTGCCCTTCTGTGACGTAAGATCATCTTAAAAAACTGTCAGAACAATGGAATTGTGTCGATGCGGGTTTTGTTTTCATGGACAAAACAAATGATCAAATTAGCGTTGCTCGAGCCACAATCAAGGGTAGATGACTGGATGGATAGCAGGAGGAAAATAAATCAGCCAGTGTGTCTACTAATCATTTTAGACCCATGTAAATGTATGGTTTCAGTTGTAGTAGTGGTGTTAGGGGGCTCCGAGGACAAATAGCTGGATAGCTGCCATCCTGGATTGCATCATCAATTTCCAATTTTTCCACTCAAATGAGTCCTTTTTATTTCCTCAGAATGTTATTTTTTCCTCAAAATTTCCCGCCAATAATTTTGGCAAATAACTCGAACCCTTAAAACCGTTAAAAATGACAAAAACCCACTAAATTGACGGGCTTGGGTGTCATACACCAACTTGGATATCACTGACCTTGACTTGTGTCAGCCATCTTGAAAGTCATCCCTCTATGGCATTAAAGTGTTTTAAATAAGGCATTTTTATGTGTTGTACTTAAGCTGACATAGCATCTGTCCAATTATCACAACCAATGAGGCATGGGGTTTGAGTTCGGCTATATTAACACTTACCATTCATACTCAAGGAGAGTACAACATTTTACAAATCAGTTATAGGAGAGATAACCGAGCATTGAGCCTCGCAGTGTATACAGTACTGGCCATAAATTACCTACCTCTTCATCATGTTTGTTAATTGTAGCTTCTTTACTAACATGATATTTTTTATATTTAGGATGCTTATGTTCTGTCATGTTAGGCTAATGATCTATATCTCATAATCAGTTAGTATTAATGAACTGACACTCAAGGTGAGTGACAGAATTATATTATGTTGTTTACATAGACTATGACCTTCGCCCGAAAATTTATCTTGACCTCGGAAATCCCCAGATACTCGGGAAAATGCAAAATAATATTACAATGTGTAAAAATAACACATTTGCAGCTCTTGCAATGTCAGAGATGTAACATTAATTCATTCCATGTACAGCAACTTTTTTGAAAATTTTTATAGAGGAGAATTTAATATTAAATTGGAAATATTGTGGAATTGTTAGATATATTTAAAATATAAATTTATTTGGGAAGAGTAACAACTAATATATATATATATATATATACACACACACACATATAAAATTTGTAAATTTCTCACTGTCCGCCGGCCCTTGCATCAGAAACATCTGTCAAAATGTTCAACCATAACTTTTTTCTCCTTTATTACAACGAACCTATTGATCAGTCATCACACAGTTACATCGTTACTACACCTGAAAAAAGAGTTTGTTTCTGAATGATTCGGTGAATTTTCTAATTTTTTAGAACACAATTCGTATTATTATGGTCCACTAAATGATATAAAACAAAACTAAAATAGCATATGATCTTCAACATTGCAGTCAGGACATTTTTTTACACAAAGAGATTTTGAATTAGTGCAATGAAAAATCCACTGCAGTTTGTGTTCATGGTAAGTAAAATATGCGAAAAATCATTACAGTGTAGTTGGTGTAATTATTAATTTTTTTCTCTCTTGAAGTCTTTCAGAGTTTTTGAGTTGTTACAGAAGTCAAAGAAGGTTTTTTGTAATGGGTATACAGTAGCACTGTTTAAAAATTAGCCATCCAAGTATGGAATTATGTATGCCACGAAGATGATGTTTTAAAGGTTACAATCTCATAAGTCACATTCATGATATAACTTACACATAAATTAATATAAAAATAATTATTTTGGAACCCTAGATAAAATCCATCGACACATATGTTTACCTGTATCAGAAAATTTTGATCACTTGTTAGGTTACAGAAGTATTATTTGCTGTTATTCCAGTATGTAATATAAAAGTCTAAATTATAAAATTAAGATAGATTCAGAAATGCTTCTTATTGAACAAATGGTAACATATGAAAAAAGACCAAAGTGTCATACTTAGTGAAGTTGCAGTGTATTTAAACAGATTTATTTCTATAATATTTGTACAATAATTATAAATTCCATCTGAGATCATAAATTGTCTTAAAGGATATTGAGGACTAATTGGCGGACATACATATGTGCTATGGTGCCCCATATTCAAATGTACACCACACAGCAAGGAGGCTTTAGGCACTACGATCTCCTCGGCGTGTCGTACCAAGCCATGTGCATTTTTCTACCGTGGACTGCAGATTTCGTGCAACAGGTTCTGTGCAAGTAAGTAAACTCAACCGAAAAAGTGTATTCGAAATGCTGCATTTTACATTGGATATGTAAATATTGCAATTATGTTCTAGAGTCGTGTAGTAGAATATGCGCGGCAATGGAATATATGAGACCCAATAGAAGATATATTGTTGAAGCGCATTGCAGAGGATCCTGGAACCAGTACCGTGTCGTCGCCGGCCAGCTTGGGATTTCGCATGCAAGTGTATGGAAAGTGTGGAATGAACACGGCTACAGTGCCTATCACAAGACAATAGTGCACAAGCTACACCCATGGGATCGTCGGGCATGTGTTGATTTCTGCGAATGCTACAACGAACAAGGCCGATGTGTGCCTACCTTCCCCTCATTCGTACTTTTTTAATTACGAGGTAACTTTCAATGAAACAGAATAAACTCGAAGAATATTATGCCCATTGGGCTACTGCAAATCCTCATACCAACTACGAACGCAGCCGAAAAGAGATATTTAAGGTGAATGTTAGTGTTATTTTAGGAGACCACAACATAGGACCATACATGTTACCACAAGACCTAACTGCTCAGAAGTATCTCGTTTTTTTAGTGAGGTAATGCCAGAATTACCCCAATATATTCCTCTTGACACATGGGCAAACATGTGGATACAGCATTATGGTGAACCAGCACATTCGGCAATAAGAGTACGAATCACTGGATAAGGCAATACGGTCCATTTTACTGGTATACGAGGTTCCTGCATTCAACTCCCATGGATTTTTTCTTTTCGGGAGGTATGAAGGAGCTGGTTTACAGCACACCCGGCGTATCACAAATGAATCCCATCGCTCGAATTGCCATTGATGCACTTGTAACTCAGACTCAAGAAGGCATTTTGGTCATACAAAATGAGGCGACGGCATTGTCGTGCAACTAGTGCAGACCTTCTCATTTGGCGGCCTGAGGGGCCAGATCCGGCCCGCGCACAGATTTATGCTCGCCCGCCATCACAATGTTAAAAACGAGGGCAAAAGCAGTTTGAATAATTCTAAGGAAATTATTTAAATGTTAATTCAGTCGACCGAGTTAACATTAACCAGCTTGTAGCTTACCTGGATGTATTTTCAATCTATAAATGCTTTTGTGGGTTTTTTTTTCGTATCAACGAGATGTCGTTATGGAGCTGTCCTTGTAAACCGCTCTTGCACTTGTTGTGCCTTCATGAGACGCACTTGGCGTGCTCTTGTGAACTGCGCTCGAGACGGCTGTCCCATCGACACGTGTGGCGACTGGCTTGGGCGGGAGAAGCTATCAGTTTCACGGCAGCAGTGGCAGTGGCAGTTAGTGGGTTGTTTTGTGTGTTGAAGCTTCAAATAGTGTGTATGTACAGTATTACGTATGTGATTTTGCTATTAGAAAAGTAGTACAAGTATTTATTTCATATTGAAGTGCAGAATCATGTCGTGTAGTAAATATAGGAAAGTGACAGTTCAAGACAGAATGGATGGACCAATTTTGTTTTTCCATGGTGGATATAAATAAGCCAATGTGCTTAATTTGCAATGAAGTGGCATCAGTTGTCAAGGTACGTAACTTAAAACAACACTACGAGAGTAAGCACAAGAGTTTCACAGTAAGTTTCCTTGTGATTCTTCTTTAAAACAAAGAAAATTCAATAGCATGCTATTTTCATACAAACAGGACAGTTCAATGATACATGGGGAAACTTCAGCTCAAGATAAATGTACAGAAGCTTCTTTAAGAGTTTGTTGGATTCTGTGTAAAAACATGATTCCTTTTACTCATGCTGAAGTTGTAAACGAGTGCATGCTTCAATCTGTTAAGGTTATGGAAGGCGAGGAAACTAAAAAAAAAAATACCAGAAAATTCCTTTATCAAGCGACACTACCACCTACATTGCAATGAATTTGCCAATAATATAAGTTGTCAGTTAGTATCTGAAATTTCACAAAGTAGTTGTTTTTCCCTGGATGCTGATGAGGCTACCGATATTTCAGATATAGCTCAGTTGTCTGTTTTTGTCCAATACTTTAATGGAGAGAGATTTGTGGAAGAATTGTTAGGACTCATATCACTATATGGGAGAACCACTGGAGAAATTATATTTAATGAGATTTGAAAACTTCTTGCCTCGAAAAGTGTAAGCATTGCAAATATTGTATCTGTAGTGATGGATGGAGCACCAGTGATGGCAAGTGAAAAAGAGGGGCTGTTTAGAAAACTGAAACAAATTAACAGCTGTATAATTCTCTACCACTGCATTATCCATAATACTGTCCTCTGCGCTAAACTGAGTGAGGATTATCCCCCCTCGCTTACTGAAATTGCAAAGATAGTAAACTTTTTCAGGTCAAGATCAGCTCTTACACATAGGAACCTCAAACAATTTTTAACTGATCTTGATTCTGAATTCAAAGATGTGCTTCTCTATAACAATGACAGGTGGTTAAGTAAAGGCCAAATGCTAAAAAGAGTTTGGGGTTTGAGAGAAGAAATTGTTTTTTTACTAGAGCTGATGGACACATCAGAAGAGAGGGATCGTTTGTTAAATTTATTACGAGATCCAAATCATCTTGCAAGGCTTTCTTTCTTGGTGACATTTGGTCATACCTCAATAATTTGAACCTAAGTTTGCCAGGTAAATATAAAACAATGAGTGAGTTATCAGAATCTGTCTTGAGTGTTAAGAAACTGTTAGAATTCTTTATTCAGGATTCTCTGAGTGGTAAACTTGATTTTTTTCCTACATTGAAAGAATTAGTAGAAAAAGAAGAGCCTGTGGATAGAAAGGAATGAAAAGAAGTGATTAGCTACTTGGATAATCTTAAAACTGAGTTGTAATCAATATTCTTGAAAGTTGAAGAGAAAAATATTGTTTTTCAGTTTCTTCAGAGGCCTTTGACTACAGACATTACACCACAGCTAATTTACGAAAAGATTGCTTTTCAATTGGTGAAGTGAGGCTGAAGCTATAAATGTGTGATTTCTCTGTTCAACTAAGTGTGAATGAGATCTCCAAGACATCCACCGACTACATAAACGTCTGGATTGAACTAAGTAAAATGAACAAGTTCCCATACATCACGGAAATAGCAATCAATATACTCACAATGTTTGGATCGACATGGATCTGCGAAAGCACATTCAGTGCAATGACTACCATCAAATGCAAGAACAGAAGTAGTTTGAAGTACGACACTCTTGAAAACCTAATACGCATTTCTCGCACCAATTATGAGCCCTTAGTACATGGAACTTACGAAGAACAGAACCAGCCACTTTTCACACTAAATTCCTTGTCCGGTTGGTTAACATGCAACTCTCTTTCTTTGTCAAGTGTATTTCCAGGTGCTTGGAACATGATGAACATGATGTAATAATGTGATTTGTATCTCTTGCAATTGTGTATTTTTGTCTGTTAAAAAATTAAAATCAGGTTAATTTAAATAATTTAATATTTGGTGCCTATAAATAAATTTGGCCCCCGAGTACCTTAAATAATTGTAAAATTAATGCAAGTGGCCCGAAGGTAAATTTAATTGAGAAGGCCTGATCTAGTGCATTCGAGCCAATGGGGCTAATTGCGAAACATGTCTTGTGAAACATGACAGTCTGTATATTTTTTTTATTGTCAAGGATAGAAACTTATGTTAGTGATGTTTATTCATCAAAGTACCATGTTTCAATGTAAAGTGATTAGCTTCTTGTTCGCGTAAACTGTTGTCAATAACATACGAATTTCAAAGATGGCAATTACGGAAATTATCAAAATATTTCTAGTTTGTTTTTACTCTTTTGTTTTAGACTGTAGTTTATGTCACAGGTGTTGTTATTTGCTATTTTGTACTTTGTTTCCTGGTTTTTGTAACTTGTAAGTGGTTTTATGATAGTGCAATAATGTATTTAAAACACAAACAATTACAATGTTCCACAATAAACCTTTCTGGCCAGATCCGACCTCTGAACAAACTAGCTCCAGCTGACAAACAGGGCGATTAAAACCAGACCAACGGCTGGGATCTGGATGGCGCGCCACGCATATGTCTAGGTACTCATTTGTAGAGCGATTTCCGGTTATTTCCCGACCCGATGAACCCCAGTGTCCGATATGAAATTTCTTGTCTTAGAGTCCTCTACACTGCTGTGTATAGATGTCAACAAAAACCATTTAAATACCGTAAATCTCCTGAAAAGCTAGCAAATCAACTTTTTAAATCAGTTGGTAACATTATTCTTTACAGTATGTGAAGAACGCATAGTTTACTCTACAACCTCAGGGAGGATACATTCACCTTCTGTAAGTGCAGAGGCTGTTAAGTGTCAGCAACTATAATTCTAGAAATGCCAAAGTTTAGTTGATCTGTTAGGTGGCAATTGTATGTTGAATCTGATGGCAGGTAATGTATATCATGATAGGCTGCACTCTTGACGAATAGATTATAAAGTTGGGGATTATGATTATTTCCTGACAGTCCTTGAATACTTGACAGGTTGTCAAATTAATAGATAAAAATAGGCAATGCAGTTACTGATGTCGATCGTCTTGGTCAGTCAATAGTCAGTGTTTAGCATGCTAACGTACAGTGAAGAGCTCTAGGCGCAGAGCCTGATAATCGCTGCATGTTCTTTGATATGTACACTATTCTTGCACTGCACCCCAATAGAGTTGCACAATGCAGGGTTTGCTTTAATGTGAAGATTAAGCCAACACATACCAGTAATATAACTTACTTGTATATCAGCATTTATTTTCCTCAAATGAAATAGCGATTGAATGTAGTTATGCAAAAAGACCCAACCCAAAAATATTCGTGTTCTGTGTTGCATATTTCACTTAGAAGATAAAATAATGTTTTACATTATGCAAATGAGAAACAACCCACTTTGAACATTGAAGGTGGAATACGAACTAAGAAATAACATGCATACAAATTTTGATCTATAAACAATTTCGAAAAGACATGAGCCTTTGTCCCTCTTTGTAAAACATATGTAATTGCTATCAAAATGTAGTTTTCAAGAAAACAATAAAATTTGACAATAAATATCTCAGTTTTTATCACAAGTGTGTTTATTTTTTTTGCATAAATACATCCAGTTTTATTATGTGGAGAACCATTTCCATATTAAAATATTAATTGTGTAATTCTGATTCCATCAACTGCAGTGTCAGTATGCATGTTAATAATTTCGTATACGAAATAATTAAATATTATAGTCATCGCCAGTTTGGTCGATATTTAGTTGTAAGTCTTCTGAGTGTTAGTAATCTAAGGAAAGTACAGTTTTGATGACAATGCAGTTTGATGGCTGGCAAAGACATCTGTAATCCCCAAGGCCTTATCTAACCATTTGTGTGAGGTCATAAACATTGGTCTGAGTGAATATGTATCACAGTGGTCCCCGATTTTATAGACATGGCAACCTAATGCCAGTTAAACCGAAAACACCATAATGCAGCAGATCGTCACTAGTTCCGCAACCTTCATAATTACTAAAGCTCCGAAAAGCTACTGTTGTTTCACTGTAATTTGAACACAATTGAATACTACCTTTGAAGTAAACCTGACCTTACATTTTAACCTAAACACACTAATGATTGCAGTGAATTCAGAAATCTAGTTACATAGATTTATGCCTTTAATCACACTGACCACTGGAATAATTTTTGTTTTATTTACATTCAGTCAGAACTGGTGGAATGATAATGGAGTGTGTCAAGAATACTAACAAATCAATAGCATTATTTTATCAACACATTAAAAAAGATATATGTATGGGGATGTTATTGTTTGTGGTGATGGATAAGCATTAAATGAGAAAGAATAATATCAGAAAAGTTATCACAAGTGTTGAGCCAGTTGGGAATCAACTAAGGTCCTTTTCCATCAAGTCTTTTTTGCTTCATCTGATGTAAAAAAACATGATACGAGAATGCTCTTATTTTGTTAATAGTGTTTCATAGAACTTAATTCGATACAGAGAATCTTCTTTCAGAAATACATGTTTAAGTTACGTATTGCTATTACTTTTCTGTCGGCAATGTGCTGTTCATATTAAATCTGCAGTAATTCGTTTTGCGGCAAAGCGAAATTAAAAGCATCTGTTCAAATTTCATCCATCAGGGAAGTTAGAAAACTTTACCACGAGCACCTAAAATAAATCTAAATCCAGAATCAGTAATTTGATATGTCCTATTTAAAGAGGCATTTCATCAAGAAACATCATAGAAATAATAATGTGTATCATATGAATTCCAGTATCACAATTTTCTGATTAGGTTTGCAAGTTGTCAAAATTTATTTAGATTTGCATTGAAAGAATAGTTGTGGAAGCATGCTAGATTGAAATATTTTGTAATCGATCTAGTATTGTATATTTTTCTTATAAATTATTTGTGTGGGTGACATAGTGATTTGTTCTTACATAATAGGCATCTATTGGAGTAAGCCAGTTCTAATGGATCATTTTCACAGTGCTCCATGACAGAATAAGCATTGCCAGCCGGCACTTTAAATAACTTGGAAAAAATTAAGTTTTATTTTTCTCATAAAGTTAACTCGACTTCATTACTGAGATGTTCTGCCCGCTGCTCCATCCTCTTCTTTGCTGGTCCGTTTCAGTAATTTATCTTGATGTGCTTGGGTGTGAATGTTATGCGAATTGCCTTTAACAATTTGACATGTGGAATACAGTGGCATATTGTTTGTATACGGTTATTTTGATGATAGCAGGGGGGAAATGCCATTGTCTAGTGTGTCCCAGCCTGCATGAAGAAAGAGAGAGACATTTTGAATTATATTTGTGAGATTAATTTATGAATAGATGCAGCATGAGAATAACATAATTTTCATTCAAGTACATGTGCTGATTTCATTAAACATGCTTCAGTAATGTGTGTGTAGTTATTTTGTGGCCCATACGGCTCTAAATGCAATTTTTTTTTGCAAATTAGATTTTGAATGCACTATTTACAATTGTCAATCACATCGAGAGTCATCCTTTTATTTAGCAGTATTGTATCAGTTTATATTTATGTGAAATTGTCTGATCCTGTACCTTGACTTTCATCATGTAGAGAAACATTAGCTTGCAAAAAATTTCGGTAATAAACGATACTTCATACAAATAATATTACTGTTCTAAAAAACACAAGGGACAAATTTCCTGCTTAAATTATGCATAGAAATAGAATAAAACAATGAAACAAAGGTATAACACACCGAATAATACTTTACTGGTTAATAATAAAACAATAAAAAACAAAAATGTTTGACAAATTCTTCACATATTATGCAGAGTGATACAATAAATAGTTTTGAAGCGTACACATCGTAGATAGGAGGCTCCATCGAAGCAATAAAATGGGAGATCATGCAGGTTCTTGATGTCCACTGGGAAGCAAGAGGAGTATGACGGTGCCGTCTGCCATGTCACCCACAGCGCTCTAGGCACCGCGCTTACCGCGGAGCCACCTGAACACCAAACAGACCAGACCTGGCGCTCTGAGCAGTCCTTGGTGGCGCAGAATCTCCTTGTTCCCGCTATTCACTTGCAAACACAAGAACCATCGCGCAACCGAGACAACACTAAGCAGACATCTACATGTCTTTAATAAATCTGCAACACTATGTTTGAATTTCGTCAGCTTTCGTGTACGCTCTAGCGCTTGTATTTGTCGGCAATAACCTACATCAAGTACTGCGTAATACAATATTGAATATTTGTTACGTTTCTTCATGAATTTCGCAGATAATTACCATCATACCTATCTAAAATATGTGTCGATTATATACGATAACTAACAAAATTTTCAACAAAGTTGAAATGTACAGATTAATAGAATACGATATAATGTTGTGTCTATGTATTTTTGCGCTTTCCAGCACTTGTATGAAGGTAAATAAAATTCTAATACTTAGTGTGCAATTCATTAATGATTCACAAAACACTAGATTATGTATCTTTCCTCGAAAAAACCTGTGCATTAACTAGTACTATTTTCGTTATGTCATAGTCATCCTAAATACTAAGAAAACCAAAAACATTTTATTAATTTGCTGTACGATCCACATTCGTCAGCAGTTAGGGGAATAATTTTGTTCTCATATACTAAGAATCTTATTATTATAACAAACATTTATTATAAGGAAAATCCAAATACGAATCCAGGTATCATATCGATATTATTATACTTGCGATGACCACAACAGTGATGCGGTCTTATGAAATTATATAACTTTTACATTTCTAAAATTATATTTTGCTATAAGAGTATTTTTGACAAAGTGGAATATATTTATTTATAATTGGATTTTAAACAACTGAAAGATTTCTGTAGAATAATTTACAGCATATTTAAATGTATATAAGCATGAAATGTTAGTTTTTGTGGGTAAATGCATATAAAGTAGTGTTAAAGGATATGAACTTTTTTATGTTTACAACTTACGACGTGGCAGGGTGATTTAACTTGCGCAGCAACAATTCTGTCGGCGCTTCCTCGAGTTGTTATACTTCCCTCACCGCATGATTTCGTTACCTTCGTGTTCCCTTCTCCCAACCAAAATGTTGCACTTTTAGCCGTATATAACACCTGCACATGGGCAGATTATCACTGCAGCCATAGGTTGAGATTTTGTGTGGCTTTGGCCACTTCAATATTACAGTGCCGTCCAATAAATATTTTTAGTCTGTCGTGCTGGAGCGTACCCCGCGGTTTAATCAGTTTTCATCTGCAAGGACTGCAGGTTTTGGGAAGTGAGAAATATGTATGTTTTAAATCGTGTAACTTAATATGCGTTTGTAAATCCGCTCAGGACGTTTGGCTGTCCAATTGCGATGTGAGTTTACCCTAATGTGTATTATTGTTACTGTAGTTGATATTGGTGAGCCTCTTAACAGTTACGTCATTATTTTGGGTTTACGTCTTGTTTTGCGAATATTATGACCAATTTTTCCACGCGAGTTCTCGTAGACAATTTAGGCTCTCGATACAAGTTCCTCCCTTTTGTGAGGATCATTTTAGATAAAATGTTTTAAAGACTTAATTTTCCATATTCTTTCATTCTAAGGGTAAGATATTTAAACTTTACACCTTTTTCGTTTTGGGAAGGGCAATGTGTTTCTATTCATGAAAGTTAATCTACTTTTTATATTCACGTGCTCCCACAGGCTTTGGTGACCAATAGATAAAAAAAAAGACACATTTACTAACTATTCATTGCATTTATGAACACTGTAAAACTTCAATTCGGACTGAAGTTTTTGAGCAACTGACTACGGGAACTGAGACGCAGCCACAATAATCCGATCCTTTTTTATGTGCGTGTAATTCTCTCTTTTGTCATATCAAACGTTGTACCATCATTTATACTTGAGATTGAAATATTAACTTACCTGTATTCATCTGCATTCAACGTGTACTGAGTTCCATACTGCCAAACCTCGTTAAACACTGAGAATATATATACAAATATAAAAATAGGATCTTTTTTTTCCTTCCTGAAAAATACTTAATTTGTGTGATAGAAGTACTGAGCATCTTCAGCTCTGGGGTTTGCTGCAGTTTAAAGATAGTAAAATTTACTTAGGGCGTTCAAGATTTTTATATTGATTGCAATAACTTTGCAAGTTATAAGTGTGTATATATATTCAGATATTGAAAGACTAAGCATGTGTCGTTCTATACCATTGCTGAGGTGAATGTGTCTTGCCGCGATGGGTCTGCAAAGTAGAGTGTGAAAAGCCTAGTAATTGATTATTAACTAGTCCACTTCGACATTATTGCTGCACAAAAAAACTTTTGTATTCTTTCGTCCACTGTTCCATATTTAATGTTATCCCACTCAACAGCACATTTAATTGATGCATTTAAGTTTAAATAAAGCTGGCTTCAGAGAACGGCAACTCAGTATGTCGTGGCGCCTAGCGTGCTTCTTCCAGCAAGGGTATTGGAATGTGAGCAGAAATACGAGTTGTCTGAAGAGGCTAGTTTACAGCGAGGGTACAGGCAGTCTAAGTACCATGGTTCAAATACTGCTCCAGGCTCACATGCCCTCGTTTTTGCAGAGTGTATACATCAAGTGTAGTGACATCCGGTCATCGCAAGAAGAATTCCTGCCACGTAGCATTTTAAAACAATTTCTTTATTATCTACTTTGGCGATTGAATATTTTCAACTGCTAAGCGTCTTTGGTACCTGGCTGCGAATCGCAGACGTTCAGTACTGGAGTAACGTTACTCTCGTTGGTACAGTCAAACTCCACACTGTCTTCCAACGAAAGAGCGCGGCCAGTATCAGAAGGAATACTGCTGATATGCTTGTAGGGTATTGAAATGTGGCATCCTTGGGAATCTTTTCGCGAAAATCGGATGTCCTTTAACAAGTACCACCTTTAAAAAGTTGACGTAAGCAATTCAGATGTTTAAAAATCTCTTTCAGTGAATGTGCTCCAGGAAAACCAGCGATTAATATATTTTTTTGGGAACCTGTTGTCCTGTTCATATGACAATGCAATTTCACAATGAATATCAGTTATTGTAAATCTATTTCATGATCAATACTTTTTTTTATTCTTCGTATCTGGCTTAATACTATCTTGTTCAAATTCGTTTCTGTGTTTCATGTGTTATCGGTAGCGATAAAACTATAATTTACGGTTTATTATAACCTCTTAAAAACTTGATATTTCATATTTGTCTAACTGAAGCAATTTTGAATGATTTTATTGGAAAGGACTTATTAACTTCCGCCAGTGTTATGCCTGAAGGCTTATCAGGGGACGGCTTACAAACTAACTTAAAACTAACATTAACTAACGCACATGCCTTACGTAGGATTTGATCCCAAAAGCGTGCGCCACGGGAGTTCGGCAATTTTGAAAGACTTTGTACATGAGTTGTTTACTTAATCTTTTTTCTCCCACGACAGTTGAAAAAGACACTGGAATTAGTTTTTAAAAATGTGTTTTATATTGTATGTCCATCCAGTGAAATTAGGGAAATTTGAGCACGAATCGTTACCCTTTTTTAGGGGCCTGATAAGCACGTAAAATTATTTATCATATTCACGGTGGATCACTTGTAGGATTGAAGTTTGGAAAATTTAGAAATCAAAGCGGAAACTTTTTAGATAATCTTTCCTCACTCGCCTATCAACAGCGTGCATTGCCCACTTTACGCTAGTACGCTTGGCGAGCATAGAAATACTTGCAGGACACGTAGTAAACAACTCTAGCTTGCTGCGGGCAAACATTCCTTTCACTTTGGTATGTTGTTTAGTGTCAAGTGTGTGCGTATACTGTTACCATCAAATCGACCTCTGTTGTCCGACATATCGTTATTCAGAACTGAATGTAGCATCCCTACAGTCCTATTGAATTAGAGCAATTGTTTTAGATGAATTCTCACGGAGTATTTGTGTGTCACAAAAGTGTGTCATGTTTTTTTTACAAAGAATACATTTCGTCAATAGGCCTACGAAATTATGTTTGGTTAAATTAATATTTACGGAAAATATAAGTATGGCATAAAGACTGTGAAAATTCACCTACAAGTCTGGAACGCCAATCTGAATGACGTAGCACCACTTCATGCCAGTTTTTCCCGTCTTTGGTTTCACCTTATTATAAACTACCATTTTTCGATACGAAAAGGACGAGACATTTTGTAGTTGGAAAGCAGAGGATGAATAATACATTTCAGCTTAAATTTATGTGTGTGTGTGAAACCAGGCATTTCAAAAACTGAATACCGTTACTTATATGCCGAGTTTATATGCTTAAAGGCTGTTCACGATAAATTGAGCACTTTTGAAATCAACCTTAGAAAAATGTCACTGTTCCTACATGCATATATCTTAACGGGCACACTGAGTGACATGCACGCAGTAAAGTTGTTAACGATGGATGGAAAGTAGTCCCATGTCTTGAAGTCATATAAAAAGTGTTAGGTAACAGTTTGTGATAACTTAAATTATTTCATTGGCGTTATGTTTTTTTTTATGCATCGAACTGTAAAAACGAAAGCAGATTTGAAAAATATTTACTTTTATAATAATTTCACAGTTTCACTTGACCGACGCATGAATAAAGTTATAAAACCCATGGCAATGATAATTTTACAAGTAGATCTAAAGCAGGGCTTTCAAAAGTTCTCATTTTACTGTGAACAGCCTATACACGGAATTTTGCTACATGTTACCAATTTCTCTCTAGTGTATTAATTATCGCAGCAGTTATAATATTTATATGCCCTACTAGTTCTTCCCATCCACAGAGAGGTGGCGACACTGTCTTGCTGCACACACAAGTTCATACACAAGACTGACGATATCTAGCTTAAGTATAAACAGCCACGACCAGCAATGCATCGGTCGTACTTTGGCCATTGGTTGTACAAGAAAAGACCCAACATTGTCAACATACCGTACATCACCATGCGGTGTGCAGAGATTTGCTGAGACATAACTGTCTCTGGTTTAGCAATCATTCATATTCGAACAAAACTTCAGAAGACACAATATACAAGCATACATGAAACACTCTGACAAAGTAACACATCTGTATGAAAAGTACACACTATGGGTTCATCACTAACGATGAGATATAACCAAAGTTTTATTTCTTTACTCACTAGGAAATCTATGCTGCTTTTTCATAAACTTCTGATAATATAATGCCATTCTTACCATGGTGAGATGTATGTCCCTAACCAAAACTAGACTCTTAATAGTCTCACATGTGTAATATATGAGGTGATGTTTTTTTCAGGCAATCACAAAATGAGAGCATATGGTGATCTTAAAATCATTACACACCACCATAACAGAGCTTTAACCGCTTAAGGCATCGACAAGAACACATTGGTATTTTCGAGTCTGTTGAGATCATAGTTCAAAAATCATATAACAGATGAATGAAAACCAGATTTTAAAGTAGGTGTTTCCAGCCAATTTTGTTAAATATAAATATAAAATGAGTTACAGAGAAATTTTAGATTCATATGGATGGATTTACGACATAATAGTACAATATAGTTTACATTAACAGCACATAGGTATATGTCAGCCTATTTGTACTTGCTCAAAATAAAGGATTCGGTAGAGTCTCGCATACGTGCATGATATATCATACAGAGATAATTTGCTGTTAATTTATAACATAGTATATACTGGAACGTATTGCTCTATTATATCTAATCGCGTCAAACGCAGTCCTATTTAGGGTGCGTGGGTCAATAACAAGTAGATAAAAATAGGGTTTTAAGGATTTTAAAAGAGTTTTTGCTATAACGTCAGGAAATCAGAACTCCATGCGTATCAATGCATTTGTCTGCACAAATATATATGTTGATACACAAATGTTGATCTATGATAACATAGTATCGTTTGACTATAAATGTCAGCAGTAAACCGTTCTATACAGTTTCTGCAATAAATTTCATCTTTTTTATACTGATATTTAAATCTCAGAGTAAAAGTGTTTTTGCTTTTCTGTTTTAATAAATGGAAACGATATTCTTGTGTTATAATTAAAATAATATTTTCCATCGAACCATATTTCTTGGTTCTTAATGTATGTAGCCATACGTAAATATAAATCTTGGCAATCGGATAAACATCGCTGCTGATAGAGGAAGCTGCATTCGGAAACTGCTAGTGCCGAAACTAAGTTTACAAACGACATAACTGCATGTATTGCTTCTTGGTTTTTCTGTGCTGTCGTACCTGTTTCATCAGTAATGCAAGCTGTTAACAATATTCCCGAAATAGTTTAATGACTAAAGGCTAAAGATCGATAGTGTAATTTGACGAAGAAACATGGATGTTTATGTCAAGTTTTCTGCGAGAAATTATGTTATTTTTGGTTTGAATGTAAGAAATGGAAGCATTTGCTATCTTCTTTGGTCCTTGAAGTGGCTCGTTTATTATTCGTTAACATGTGGACGATAAATTTTTCTTTAAAAAATATCTATAGTCGTATATGGTATAACAACATGCCCCGCACAATTATTTGGACAATGAAAGTAATCTTAAATGTAAATCTAAATATAAACATCATCCATCTCATGTTATCTGTTCTAGAATTAAGAAAAATTACATAGTATATCTAATGTACTCAACTAAATAATCATATGTAAGCCTATACTCATATTTCATTCTATTAAAAGAAAAGTTTGTGTACTACTTTTCGCACGGCTGAGTCCTTTAGACAACAGACATTAAATTTTTTCAATTCTTTCCCACCACATACACATATTTATGTCACCGAAAGTGAAATTTTTCTAAAACAGTAAAGTTAAGTATAATGAGCCACAGAAAATATTTCAATGTAGAATTTTTTTAAGCTATTTGTAGTTATCCAATTTTTTTTTAAACAAATTGATTGGTGCAATTAATAGGTTTTGTCTGGACTTATTACACTTGTTTTTACTTGCAGAATAATTTCACCAGTGGAAAACTTTTCTTTTTTTAGTGGCTCTGTTTCCTATTATGATACGCAAGTATGCCATCTTACGAAGAATTGTCCCATTTTACGAAACAGTGTACTTATTCATGCGTAATTTAAGTCAAATAATCTAAATACTCGTTAGTGTTACAGCAGCCATGTTATCGCAGTGTAAACATATTTTGCTAAAATACAATTATTACAATTATAATGATGAGCTTTTGATTACTTTCATCTATTAAGTTTTGTGGTATGTTTAATTTTTTTGTTTTTACATGCAAATTATTCGTTATTGTTTGCTAAAATGATTCTATAGATATATGTGATATTAGCAACCAAAGAAGATATTTAGTTGGTTCATACTATCACCGATTCTCTGCTTAGTTGACACAAAATGCCCTTTCTACACTGTTTTAATGATATTTGTTAATATTATTAAGACACTTGCTGTGCTGAGTTCAGATATAAGTTTTTATTGAAATTTTATATTTATCAGACACTATTTACGTAATCTGGATGTAGTTGTGACGTAAATACAATATTTAAAATATTTCAAATCAACTTGTTTTAGCAAAAAATTGTTGCCCTGATGTGGTATTCGTGTTTTTTAAAATTACTTATTTCTGCCATAGTTTGTGTTAAGTTCAAAATCACATTAAGCTTTTTTGATTCAACAAAAATATGGTATTCTTGTTACGTCTGAAATGTTTCAGACTTATTGAAAAAAAAAAACTTCACTATGAGAGGAAAACGACGCGATAAGTTCAGCAAAAACAAGGTACGCTGTCCGCCATCACGGCGAGTGAGTCTTAGTAATTGTGGGTCGCTGTAAGAACGTATACAATAGTGTTGACTTATCGGGTAAACGTCGCACAGCATGTTAGATTTCAACGTCCTTAGCAAATGTCTGCAACATTAATTTCCTTACTGGTTGCGGTACAAGTTAGGTTCTATTTCCTTTTTTCAATGGACTTACCTCGAGTTTTGGTTTTCAAGGTCATTAAAGGTCATGGTGTCAAGGTCGAGGTAGTCTGCATCTAATATGGTGGTAGTTGTCTGTAATATCATATGCTTGTTGACTTTTAGGTATTTTACTCGGGTTTTTTGTTTTCAAGGTGTTCCAGCATCATGGGGTCAAGGTCGAGGTAGTCTGCATCTAATATGGCGGTGGTAGTCTGTAATGTAAAATTACATTTCTGTATTTTTTCTCGGACTTTTTGTTTTCGAGGTCATTCAAGGTTATGGAGTCAAGGTCAAGGGAGTCTGCATCTAATATGGCGGATGGGTGATGTCTACCAAGATGGTGGTCACCTACCATGATGGCGTAGTGGGTATGGGCTAGGGAAACCTCTGGTAAATGAAAATACTTTAACAATTATTTTGAATAATTTTTAGTAGTATTTTTTAAAATAATTTTTATTAACATTTTTTTTTAAATTTTTTGTGATTTTTTTTTCATTTTGAAGGCCAAAGGTTCAGGTCAAATGTCAAAGGTCATAGGTCCTACTCTAATGGCTGGGAGTCACTGATCCAGCTCGCTGGAGTCACGAGTCCATCTCGCCTGCTCCGGGAAAAATTGGAATTTTGTAGGAATTTTTTTAGGGGAAAAGGGAAATTTTTAGGATATTTTAGTTGATTTTGAAGAAAAAAGGGAATTTTGAGGGCAAAAAAGGGAAAAAATGGCGGTCGGGTGACCTAAAAACATGGCGCCTGGGCGGATCCGAATACGACTCTACACCCCCTTGTCCGTCAACCTACATTTCCCTACTGCTGGAGTTATGTTCTAAAACATAAATATATGATTATTCTTGTTTATCGTACACAGATCTGAGGAAAGTAGTTTATGAACAAGCTGAGACGCAAGTGCAACCAGAAATCCAAAATGGCTACGAATAATTACTGTAGTAATTTCTTAATCCCAACAATATGTGCCTTGTCAATCGGTAGAACCAACCTGTTGAAAGAGCCGTTTGTTTCAGTCTACCAAGTGTAATGCAACTTGTTGATTTCTTTATTTCTGGAAGAATTATGTGAACAACATGGTTTTGATGGAATCTTGAGATTTGGTGATTATGAAACAGGAAAGAAGACAGATTGTCATAATGGATATTGGGCAAAAAATAAGGAAAATGCTGGTTAGTGCTCTGACAAGTGCTGCAAGGGGTAAGAATGTTAGTGTTTTATGTTTGGTTAATGCCTGTGAAAGTTTTCTCCGTTCTGCTTTCATTTTTTGCAAGGAAAATGGAGAAAGAGTGGTTTTTTAAGTGCTTCAGAATTATCAATATTTTTTTTTTTGCAGCGGGCGGGTGACAACAGAATTGCATTTGTTATACATGAATCGTTCGTAAAGAATGTTAGGTCACGAGAAGAAAACCCAGTGCTTCTGATTATTAATGGCCACACTGCACATCAAAAATATTATTGAAGTACTAGAGCACTGTTTTGTAAATGGAGTCATTCTGTTTAGCTTATCTCCGCATATCACACGTAATATGCAGATTTTATATGTGGGCATACTTGGACCCATTGAAAATTATAACCTGGCCGTACAAAAGTGGCGGAGTAAACATCCAGACAGTACATTCGGGGAACATCAGATAGCTTGTGCATTCTGTCAAACATGGAAAAGCGGAAATAGTTACCATTGCAGGCAGCAAATTCAACGATGTGGAGTCTTACCAATCATTATAAAAATTTACAATATTAAAAAGTCATGCCTTCGTCAGTCATTGACAGATCTTTCCCAGTTCATACAGCCCCACAAGAATCAAACAGTGGACATACATATGAAGAAGCAACCGCTGTTAATCCAAACGTTATTAGTGGACAATCGCTCGAAAACGGCAGTCATCAGTAACATTTCCTTCCAACACTAGCAAAAATGTCATCTTCTGGTCTTACCATGATCGACAATTAAATAAAAGACTTTCTCAAAGTTGAAGGCAAAGTTCCTCGTCCAGTGGCTGCAATGTGGGGGACAGTACAATTATTAGGAATGACTATATTACCAGGACACAGCAATGCGTAGTAAAGTAGTAAACCCAGAAGAACAGTAAAAGGCGATATCGTCAACGAAAAGGACAAAAGAGAATTGCTTCATAGTATTTTTGCTGGAAAACACCCCGCTGTTATCACTTACTCCATAAATCCAATAAACGTGGCGACTTCGAAACAGGAACAATTGTAATCTACCGCATGTTACCTCCTCCCATATCCAAAATTTAATGAATATTGGCTTATGTGTTATGAGTGTAGTGATTGGGCCCTTGAATCATGTGCGAACGTCGTTGTTAATTTTATTTTGCCTATGAACTGTGCGAGAAAGTTTGAAGTATTATGATAATAATAATAAAAATATATATTTTTATTAATTTTTTTTTTAGATTTTTGTAATTTTTCTTGATTTTTCTTGATGGGCAGAGGGAAGGGGATGGTCAACGCTTTTAGTGATGGTTTTGGAACCTGAAATTGTAAGGGAAAAAAGACTGGAATTTTTAACAGAATAAAAATTTTTTTTTAATTTTTTTTTAATTTTTTTTGTTTTTCTTAGAGAAAACAAAGCGAGTTTTTAGGGAGATTATTAGGGTAAAAAGTTAGATTTTCAAAAGTTAAAGACTGATTTCAAGGTAAAAATGGCCGATTTTGAGAGAGAAATTTTATTAGGGAAAAACCGGAAATTTTAAGGAAAAAACGGGAAATTCAAAATGGCCACCAGAGGCTGAGACCTGACCCTGGACCCTGTTCATGAATATACATTCGCATACTACTTGTAGGTCTAATTTTTTTTTAACTTTCCTTGCTTTTGTATCCTTCCCATATTAAAAAAGACGTAGGACGAACGAATCATTTCAGGGTCAAAAATTATAGTGTAGTATAACAATTATTGATAAAAATCTTTGGAGGTATTTTCAATATCTTCCATAAATGGTAGAGTTGATTTCAGTAATATTTTAAGTTATAACCAGTTAGCGTATGTCACTTTGGTTTTATAAAGCTGAACATCTGTACACGTTTTCTGCTATAACCATATGTCAGATAGAAACAACATTCATACTTGCCATCCTAGGCGATTTAGAACACTTATAAATATCGCAATACGAAAGAATCCAAAATCTTACAAAAACTCACGTACGAAATCAAACGCTAAAATTTTCAGAAATACACACTCACTTGAATTTTGGACTGCAGAGACTTCAATCTTAGCTTAGCATTTATAGAACAATGCAATTATGTATACACTGTGGAGAAAGCCCATGTACAAGTCAAATATGAAAAATAATACATAATAATGCACAAAGAAAACTTACATAAACTACAATAACTTAAAATATAAATTGGGATTTCTCAAAAAAAAATCCACAAACACTTTACACGTTTTGAAAAATACGATCACCGCAGAATATTCAGATGTGTAGTATTGAATCCGTCCGAGAATTCGTCTATGCTCTCGTCTCAGTCCAGGTATTCAGTCTATTAGGTTTTGTCTATACCAACATCTTCGTCTTGGTCTTGGTCTACGTCTCCAGTAGCAGACATACTACAGTTATACACCTGGAAATAAACAGTATATGTAACCTCGAATAACGTATGTATCGTATACAACCTCTCATCAAACATTTACAAAATTCTGTCACTATGCTTGGCCGCCTTAGTGTTCAGAAAATATTTTTGCCACATAGTCAGTTTACAAGAAATGTCCTCTTGCTAGAAAAGTAAGAATTTCAAATCTTCAAACGGTTGCAAGCTTATCGCGGATGACAGATACCGCGCAAATAATTTTGCGCCTCACGCGGCAGATAAAATGGAGGTAATTTTTTGTTTCGCCAGAAGGATAATCATGTAAAATTAAATTTAACTGCAATGAAATGCACAAAATTGTAACTCTAATCTGTGTAGTACTAAGAGAAACACGTGAACGTTTAACGACGATTCAAAATGTAGCACAGTTTGTGTTCAGAATGGCCTGAGACTAGTTCAACTCTAGTAAGTCGACTTATCTTTATTTGCCCTACAGTATGTCAGCTACGCCTCGTTGCGTGCGCACTAACGGTAGAATGTATACGCGAGTTCGAACCCGTTGTATTCGAGGTCAATTCTTTAACGAAAAGTTATTTTTCAGTGTTTTAACTATAGTACTTATAAATTTCCCTAGTCCATATATATAAATTATGATAAACGAAATTGAATACTGTTCGTGGTATGAAATATTTACTATGAGGTGAAACTTAAATAGAGAATATTCTAACTGTTACACTGAGATATATGTTTTGTTAAATAAAACAAAGTTTGTTTGGCGCAACCAAATTAATCGTTTGTATAGGGGCTGTGAAATATTTTGTTATTGAAAACAAGTTATTTTATTGTTCTTATTTGGCTGCCCCAAACAAATATTTGGTTGGTGCAGCTAAATATTTGTTTGGCAAAAAATATATTAAACTGTTTAGGTTAGTATAAAAAAACGTAAGACCTACCGAGTTTCGAACCTAGACCGCTTGCGACCGACTGGAATTCCAGAAACCTCAATCAAACTGCTTCTGATAAAAGAGGAATGTTTTTAAGTGTCTATATGTATGTGTATATATATATATATATATATATATATATATACACACACACACACACACACACACATACACATACATATAGACACTTAAAAACATTCCTCTTTGATAAAAGAGGAATGTTTTTAAGTGTCTATATGTATGTGTATGTGTGTGTGTGTGTATATATATATATATATATATATATATATATATATATATATATATATATATATATATATATATATATATATATATATATACACACACACACACACCTAATGCTGGACAGAGTACGAATATAAATATTGAAATTTTCGCAGCTTTACTTTTAAGTTTATTGTTTAACTTGCTTTATTACGATGTTCATGCCATTATTACGCATCAATATATGCACTCATAAACACTATTACTATCCTAATCATCACATAAATACAAACAAACTTTTGAGCTGTATTTTCGAACGAAGGAAAACTAATATGTACGGCAGGAGGGGGCTAGTTGCAAAGGCGTCTCTGTTGCAAAAGTCAACTTTCTCCTCACGAAATGGTTCAAGTACCGCGACTCTACAGTGAATGAGTATACTATTAGAGTTTGTTAGTTACAGCATGGAAGTTGGCTTCGATGTTTAGTGATAGCTGTATTACACTGGATTATTGGATTTTGCACACCGCGAGTAAATTATTTTACTTCGTGGACATTTTTTTTTTTGTGGTGTTTGATAGAGATGTATGATTATACCTTACAGAAAGTGTATTTTTTCTTGTTTACAAACATAAAATCTTGAAGTTTAGTGTTCGTCAAAGCATGCTAATGGATAAATTCTTCAACAAAGTTCGTAGCGGGCAGGTTGCAACATGTTGTTGTGTTTAGCCCCGGCTGTGTTACAGCTTGTCCCGCGGCAATCCTGTGATTTGATTTCTCTTGGTTAGTTGGAAATTTGATTACCAAGCGTATATATTTGTTTGTATACACTGTAGTTAAATGGTTTTAAAATTTCGAAAAATATGTTGTAGAAATCACATATAGCTGAAAAGAAGTTGTTTGTACGCATATTTAAAACATTTTTATAATTAATCTGCCTACTTATCAAGACACCTTTTTATTACATACTTTCATTTTTGTGATGCTTTTAATGATTCTTAACTATTTGTTTTCATATTTAACAATTATTTTAGAAAGAAATTGCTTATTTAGTGAAATAAAATACATTAATGGTATCAAACCGTTAAGGGAATGGTGGAAGGTTTCCTAAAAATTAGAAATTTTGTTAGAAGTTACAGTAAACCATACGCGATATATCTGATACATATATGTACATATATAATTTCTTTTTTTTTATGGATAATGAGAACTTACAAATGTAAAACCGAAAGGCGAAACACGCCGATAATAATCATGGAACAAGCTGCGAAACTTGCCTTATAAAACCAGGGCTCGAGTGATTTCTCTATGCGGAAAATTTCCAAGGAGTTCAACATTCATTACTCAAAAATTTCTCGTTTCTTGACAAGAAAACACAAAATGTTGGATAATGAAAACTGCACCAAGCCTGTTAGTTGCGGTTATAATTAACCAATTCAAGTGTTCTCAGGCACTAAGGATACAGCTTTGAAGGATATCATGTTTGGGTTAACGACCAAGGAAGTCAGGCAATTACAATACCGTTGTGCGATGAAGTCTGGACTGAAAATGCCTTCGTCTTAGGCAGACAAAGAAGCAGCAGGTGTGGACTGGTTCAGTGGATTGTTAAGAAGGCATAAATATATTTCAATACGACAATCGGAAAGTCCGAGTTTAGCCAGGATGACTAGTCTTAACAAGTTTAATGCGGGTGAATTGTGATGCTTTCTCGCGTCACACACTGCTTCCTACAAGAATCCCGAACATCGATGAAACAGTAATAACATAGAGTCTTGAGAGCAACTAAAGTTGCAGCTGGTACAGGAGAAAAGCAAGTAGCAACTGTCCTGTCTGCTGAACTCTGTGAACTAGTGACTGTTGCTGATGCTGCCAGTTGTCAACGAACATTTATTCCACCAATGATTATTATTCCGAGAAAGCATGTCAAAGAAATTTTCGTTAGATATGGGCCTGTTGGCTGTATTGGTTCAGCTACAGGATCTGGGTGACGGACTGAGAATTATTTTAGACATTTAATTTTACATGTTAAGTCCAGCAAAGACGACCCAGTTTTGTTGTTGCTAGACAATCACTCCTCTCATCTCAGTGCCACATTGTTGGACTTAAGTAGATAAACTGCTGTAAATCCGTTGGCGTGTCATCTCCACTCTTATCACCAGCTGAAACAACTGGACATTATTGTATACGGACTATTAAAGAAACTGTGCAATACGGGCATTGACGATTGGTAGAAAACCAATGCGGGAAAAACACTTACAATGTATGATTTACTGAACATAATCAAAAAAGCATTTCTGACTTCGCTACGCCTGGAAATATCACGTCAGGCTTTTAAGTTGCAGGCATTTTCCCATTCAATGCAGACAAGTTTCAGGGTAGCGACTGCAGCAGCCTCTTTGTGGAAAAACCGTCCTAATCCCGAAGTAGATAGTTCAATAGATGGTAATAAGTTATCAGTCGGAGACAGAGACTAGATTGTCTGCGAGAACTGTGGCAAAAATGTCCATATAGAACCAGTTCCCTGACCGAGTGGACTACAAAACCCGCTCGAGAGTAGTGAAGAATTTTTATCAGACTCGGGTTGTCCCTTACAAAACGAAGGCTTGGAATTCTAATAGATACGCCTCAGAATGTTGCGTTGGAAAATGAAAAAGAAGCCAGAAACAGCATGACGAAAAATAAACGAACTACGAAAATTATGACTGAAACCGAGTAACACGCGGATAAAATAACAAATCAGGCCAAAAAAAAAGTTAGTGTTCAGCAACAGTTCTTGAGACGAAAAAGAAGACACTTGCAGCCTAAATTCTGGGGATGTTTACAGAAAAAAGAAGAATAAGTACACCGTAATAGATTCCAAAGTGGCTTCCTTGATCATGTACCGACAATAATGGCAATGTCAGTAACAGTCTGTCTTCTGATTATGTTGTTTCAACATGCCTCTTTCTTTGTATGCAACATGTACCAGGCACTCTTTGTATGCAACATGTCCCAGGCACGGGGTAGTTTGCAAAAGGTGTAACGTGTTCGTATTGAGCCTTAGTTTGGACGTCGGTGTTCCGAACACTCTGTATAAACAAATATATTGTTGACGGTATCAAACTTTTCTCTCAGTGTAGATTACTTTGCTTGAATGAAGGTTGCGTCCCAAAAAGATTTATCGCCTCAGAACACTTTATCTATCCTGACCTTCCCTTGCAGTTTTGTGAGTAGACTATGAATGTTAGTGTTTATGATATATGATTATCAGTACACAAGACAAAGCATGAAAGAGCGTAAGCGAAATATATCACAGTTCACAATTTATTGCTAGATGACGACGTTTCAAAATTTTATTAGATGTTTGTACTGTGTTATTTTTAACTTACTTTCTTCTTCGCGCACGTGTTGTTTATGTTAGTGGCGACAAAAATTGCTTTTGGGAAACTTTGAAGACAGAAACTTGCCTCAATTTTATTCAAAGAAGTGATATTTTACTATTAAATAATTGTAAAATGACATTTGTCGTAAAGTGTGCGTTTATGCAAAGTGCTTCGCTTGAAGTAAACGATAGCGATCGTCGCAAGGAAAATGGTCATAATCATCAAATCGATGGCTCATAATACGCCTGCAGGGCGTGTCCAAAATATGTAGACCAGTGACAACATTAAAACAAACGCACACGTAAATTTTACTTGTCTCTAGAGATAAGAACCTAGCAGTGAATAAAACATAAACCAACGCAAAATGGATCAAACTTGACAAGTAAAATTAGGACAACAGACTCAATGACAAAAAATAAGGACACATGGAACATATTTAAACCTGACAAAAACATAGATAAACACAGACTGTAAATCTGACATAATCAAAGAATACACAGCGGGACAATATCTAAAAAACGAAAACACAGCACAGATAATGGTTACAATGAATTCAAAAGAGTAATAAAATCATTTTCTTGCATATATATATATATATATATATAAGTGTGTGTAAAATTATTTAAAAATGAAAAAAAAAAAGAAAAGATATATAGAAAAATGGCAAACTGCAGAACTGAAACAAAGAAAAATCTCTAAGGACATAAGACCAAAATAGCTAAACATCGAGTTATAATAAAACAAAACTTCGTAACATTTCAAGACGTTTCATCTGTTACGTCTTCAGGTGAGTTACTGGATCCATTCATAATTGCAGTAGACTATTAGTTTTTGTTTTTTTTTTTTAATTTTTCTTTCGCCGTACTTTCAGCAGCCTAAACAGTCCCTTTGTATATATTTCAATCTTACAATACCATCTCCAAGAAAACAATTTTTTTATTAAGTTTTCACCATTAGTTTGCCATAAACGGGAATAGATACCCGACATAAAATAAAACCCATACTGTGTTCACAACTACTCCCTTCTGTATATCTTTTAATTTTAATTCAGATATCTACTTGTGTTCACAGTTGTATTCGTCTGTCATTTTTCATAGTTCGTCTAAAGTTATTTGTAAGTGTCAGTACATTTGAAGTCGTTGTTTATTAGTTTGGTTACTTAACGTTGTTTTTGTATCATTTAACTACAATTCCTTCTCGAAAGGACATACATATTATTTTATTTTGTCTATTTCCGGTGTTGTGTACAGCCGTTTCGTTTTCTGTGTGACTTCCTTTTGTATAGCTACACTAACAAATGAGTAAGGACACTCGATTTTTCGCGAAAAGCATTCCACGCAGGCTAGATTTCAATATCCTGCCTGCACACATGCAGTTTTCCTTTGGTTGCTGCCCGCATCTCTATTTGGAGACAGTGTGGTATTGGGATGCAGGGACGTTGGTATCGGGAAAACATCGATATGATTTCTTTTGGCTATTTATAAAGTCATCGTTTTACGAAACGATATATCGAAATAAAAACATTGATGTACGCCACTCGAAATCCGATATTTTATGTATTAAAGCACTTGATAAATGTTGTCAAAGTAAAAAAATGAATTTATAATTAAATCTTTATATTCGAAACAGTGCTCATCAACCCTTTCAGACATACTTTAATTTACGGTTCCAGGTGTTGCAAACAAAATAATGTATTATGCTTGCTCTACTTAAGCCGACATAACACATGTTTCATTGTTACAGCCAGTAAAATGAAGGCTTTACATTCGGTTATATTTATGTAAACCAATTATGACCTAGGCTAGTAAGACGGTTTGCGAACTATTTCTCCACACGTAAGATCATTGCTCATTGAGCTTTGCAGTGTGCAGTACAGACTGGTACTGGGATAAAGTTGCCGATCTTGACGATAACGCTGTACACGAGACTTGTAGTAAGAACTCGAAAAAGATAACTTGATAAGAAGGAAAATGATGAATCTCACGAGAACACTGTTTTTTAAATTTGATTACAAAACGATCTGCCTTTTTGTGGTACTGGCGTTACAGTACTCGAAGCAAAATTGCCTTTAAAAAGCAGCAGAAAGTTCATATCCTTAGTACAGGCATTTGAAATAAATGATGAGATTTTGGAAACATGTAATGAGCGAAAAGATGATTCAAATGAGTCTGTTAAGAACAGGGAGGAACATGTAAGGCCAAGCAGTAAGGCCAAGCAAGGACAATGAAGGAAACATTTTTAACCTTTTATTAGAGCACATACAGAAAGTGGATGAATGTCAGTACTCCTTACTAGAACTGAAAGAAATACTTAAAATTTTGAGAGAGACGAAAATATTGACAACTTAGACAGCATTTTGAAGAACAGACTTAAGAGCCATTTCCAAGATAACTTGATTGTTACTGAACCAAAAGACGGCTTGCTTCAGACTTTATTTAGCTTCTTGGGAACTAATAGAAATGTACTTACGATCAATGGTACTTAGATGGAAAGGAAAATGCTGAAAATGAAAGATTAAGAATTGTGGAAAAATCTGCTGAAATAATCCGACAAGACATCCGTGCAAAAAACATGTGATATGTCAAGGTAGCCATATCTAGACGACATGGGGAATACTGAATCAGATATTGTGCCCGAGTCATTGGAACTTTTTATGCGATCTGTCGTAGAAGGTAAGTCAAGAATTCCGACAAAACAAAAAAGAGTTGCTAAAAACCATGCTAATATATCGGCCTGCCGTACTAGATCGTTTACTTCTCCTATACAATTAGGACTAGCAGTCTACCTTCACTGTAAGTATGCTTCAATGTATCTCATAGGGGTTCTCCATTATCCATCAGTTTGTGTTTCGTATAACAAGACTGTTGGTTACCTGAACTGTGAAAGTTAAAGTGCCAAACATGACATAGAAGACAGTATTTTTAAGCAATTGTTTTTTTTTACAACGCAGATATCAACACGAGAACTCTTTAATAGAAAAGGGACAGCTCATATACTTGGTCACATAACGTGCATAACACCTGATGGAGCAGTTTTAACTCCGTCGCCTCTTATTCAAGAAGCGACGAAGAAAAGAAATGCGAAAACTAATTGTATACCAATTGCGAATTTCAAGAAACAAGCTACATCTGCATTGAAATAACAGGACATAAAGGAAAGAAAATAAGATAGACTACAGAACTTACAAAGCAAGGGATTCAGTTCAACCTAACATGAATTTGTGGGTTTTTGTTCTCAGAGGCCTAGTTACCATTTTGGAGTGGATATATGCAAGCAGCTAATCAGGGGGAAAGAGATCATCAATGTTCAAAAGTATTATCTGTGCCTTTTATAAAATTAGAGGCCAGTAACATGAGTGCGATAAACTCTGCAATGATGTATGCTACTTCAGAAAGCAAATTAATAAACAAAGTCTGTATTATTACTCACAACCAGCCACTTTTTTAAAGGCCACTGAAATCGTCATGTCAGCAGGGTCAGGCAAAACTCTTTCAAAAGTAAAAGTACACCTGGGTGTTTTTAATTTACTAATTAGTTTTTAAGGTCAATTGTATACATTATAAAAGGAAGTGGAATAGAGGAACTTTGGTTAAATGTGTATGTCAAGAACACAGTTCCCCATCTCCTGCCCGGTCATGCTTTCTCTCGATCTATAAGAACAAAGTTCCTCATATTGTGTGCTTTTTAACGAAAAAGTACCCGGAAATTAAAAGTGACTCTTTTAAGACACCGATGGTCAAATTGAGGAATTACTTAGGAATGAGATATCACCTGATGAAGTAGTGTCGTCAGGAGTATGTGTCCAAGTGACGGAAGACATACACACAATTTGTGAAGAAGCAAAACAAAAGAATAGAATGGCCAAATTGTGGCTTTATTATATAGAGCAAATAGTACTGGTAATGGAATGCATCACTGCAGAAAAAACCAGAAACTGGAAGATGCTTTCTGATATAAATAAACTCACGATCCCGACATTCTACGCTGCAGAACATACATTGTACACCAATTGTGCTCACGTCTATCTTCAATTGATACTTCAATATGAAAACCAAATGTTACAAGCTGACGTCGACAAATCTCCAAAAGATGGATTTTTCTCAGTTGGTTACTCAGATTTTGGTCGGTAGTAAATACCAGGATGGTTACAGAGCAGTCATTGAAACACCCCATGAAATTCATCGGAGGACTTACCCATGGTCGAGGCTTAGCAAAGATATTTGTTGCGATGTGTTTCTTCCCTGTCATTATGCACAGAGATATCAAAAGTTGTTGAAATATTAACAAATGTTACATTTAGATCAACTGAGCAGTATAAAGAAGAGAACACTAGTCACCAGATATGTGACCATAAGGATGTCGACATTTTTTGCTTGTGGTTGTTGGAACATAATCCCTTTAGCCAAGAATCAAGAGAATAATTCAACATCGTTTCGGGTCTAGTTGCAGATAATAGAGTTACATGTGACTAAGCCACAGAGAAGGGCATCGCTTCTTTAGCAGCTAAAGAAGGTAAAGATTTCGGTATTGTCGTTATTCCACACAAAATATAAGGTAATGCCGCTGGCAGTAATTTTCTCTGGGATTATAATTAACGATGAGGTAGTACCTGTGCACACACAACACTATTCAACAGAAAAATTGTTCTTGTATGCGATCCTAAGGAGTTGAAATGATGCTTCCGGTGTGAGCTGGCACCAAAACCACCATATTTATTTGATCGTGTGTCTTTAAGAAAAAATATAAAAAATATCACTTCTCAAAATTTTTGAAAGTCGGGACTCCTCTTCTATTCCCAGTGATTGTGTTTACGTCATTGATGGTTTATCACTTACTTCACTGTGTTATTTGGCTACGACCATCTACTTATGAGTGTGTATTTAATTTTATATGTATCGTATGTGAAATATAATTATGGAGACAAATTGTCTATTATATTTTATGGATACCCGAAAAAGCCTACCATAAATTATTGTGAGCAGAAAAGAAGAGCTGCTAAAATAAATTCTGCTACCATAACAATAAATGAGAAGTCTTCCACAACCACAGGCAAATTTTTTTTGGCAAATATCAACATCAGACAGCTCATTGACATATTATTACTTCACGGCCTACAATCAATCATAGAATCTTTCAAGATGAATCTCATATAGACTGCATCATTGTTTCAAAAGCTATTAACAAAGAATGAGTTGGAAAAAAATGTCGTTGTAGATGGTCGGGACACTGATCTCATTGTTATTCCTATTTGAAATACATCAATCTCTGAAAACAACTTATTTTGCCAGGTTTCAAAACAAAGCAAAAATACCTTGTTTAAAAATTCTCAGCAGAAAGCTATTCTGGGTGAAATCTGTGATGTTCTTTTTTAGAACTCGCAGCTTTGTTATGTGGCACTACTTCAGGTTTCTACAAAAAAAAAAAATATATCGTGAAAGTTATTTCTTCCCTTCTGAAAGATCCTGACCTGAGGTAAACTGTAAAAGTTTTTTTATAAGCTTTCAGCCTCAAAAGAGGAAATCCTGCAGGAGAGATATTTTTACTACATATATAGAGTTCTAAGACTATTGAAAGCCTTGATGAACTGAGGTTCTATAGGTATAATAATGTGATATCCAAATGGAAATTGAGTTAGGCATTCGATCTTGCAGCACTTCCTCCAACAAGTGATGCAACACGACACTCCCATCGTGTATACCTCCAAGTGCAACACTGGATTGGAAATATGTTGGAGCCAACATCATGGGGGTTGACTAATAAAAATTACAGCTAGTACCCATGATTTCTTCCAAAAACCTGTACCACCCGAAATATTAGACCTGGTGTCCTGCACTTGCAAAATATCATGATATAACAAGCATTGTGAATGTGTGAAAGTAGGATTGCAATGTTCGCCAATGTGCACCATAAGTAAAGGACTATCTTGAGAAAACAGGGCAGAAAAATTTTAAGATGACAATAAATAATGAGTTTTAGTTTTAGTGTATTTTATTTTAATAAAGAACTTACTAAGTTGGCATTTATAATAATATTCGTGTGGACAAAACATATGTTGTCATTTCGTACCTACAGGGTTCGTCAAACGAAAAAATGGCAATAACGAATTTTGTTTATAGTTACTTGCTAAATAATTTTAAAAAAAATTTTTCTGAAGTGTATTGTTTAATAGATTGCCAAAATCCGCATTTCGTCATCAGATTTCAATATGGCAGCTTGAGCAGATAATATGCCTATAAATTCCCTTGCTTGTATGAGATTTTTTTTTAAATTTCTAATTTTAAACCTAAAATGACTGGACAATAACATGAATCTAACCAGTGGCACACACGCAAAGGCTTGAACAATTCACTTCTGGGAAAAATTCTTTTCTGGAATCAGTTATATAAAACATAATGTATTTTGTAATTAATCCCCAGTTCCTTAAGAAAATACCTCATGTATTAGTTCGTAACCTGATGAAAGGAAATGTACACATACAAATTTGGTGTCGTGGCCAGACAGAAGGTAGCCACTTCTCAAATGCCACAACGCATGCACAGAAGTTATAGTCCATTCACTGTTACTTCGAACTTTTCTGTAGCACTGCTTAAGTTACAATTCCAGAATATTCCTTCGCCTCATGCCAACCAAGTTTAACCATGTCTATAATATTACACATAAGGGACTGCGCACCACATTCGTGCACACTCAGTATAATCATGTATTTGCAAAATAACTAATTGTTCCTAGGCATTACCAACACATCTATTTTCACCCTGTCTTATTGATTTTAAAATTAATTTTTGTTATGTTAACACATGATGTTCTAGGGCCAGGAACACGCCAACACCTCAATAAAAGACGTTTATATTTTTTTGCTAGATCAGGTGCACAAGTAAAAGGGGTCTGTAAGATCTGGCGCTTAACCATTTTAGTGCCTTTATAGAGCATCGGGTTGGTAGGCTGCTTAATTGGCACAAAGTCGATCTGTGGTAGAGCAGGTTTGTGATTGCGGGGTGTTGGCGGAGCCGCTAGCTTACCTCCTACAGCTGGTTGATGGGTGCTTGTCGACATTGGTCCAATGGCGGGTCTCCTGGCTCGGCTTGGTGGTGGCGACGATGTCTGTTGGACAGTTAGGCAGATAGACATGTTCGGCTGCGGCTGGCGGGCCATCGTCCGCCCCACTGGTGCTGGTTGTTGGAGCTGCGTCTAGGTCATCGATGCGCTCGATGCCTAGGTCTAAGGGTAGGCGGCGGAAGATCTCGATGACTGGGTGTACAGCTCCAGAGAGCTTTACCGAGGTCCAAACAGATGACTAGGGATAACTGCGAGGTGAGGCCTCACAAGTTGGCAGGCGGCATGAGCTTGTTCCCGGGGGTTGAGGTAGTTGAATTCTAGGTCAAGTTGTTTAATCAACACTTGCTTACCATTGAGGTTAGCAGCTGCCTTCCTATCACTCCACTTATTACCTCTCCTGTGGATGGACGACATTTACAATGAATTAGATAATACAGAACACATTCGCAATGGGGTGGCAGCCAACAATAACCATAGCTACAGAATGATTAGGAAAGGGTATATTCTTCTTTGCCAGGTTTGGTACTCCCTCTGGCGAGTTTATATGCTGTGGAGGTAGTAGGTTAGCTGACAAGGGGAATCTAGCTTCTTTGTCGTGTGTCTTGCTAATGATTGTGATTCTACCACACATGTGTACCAGGTACCTTTACATAGCTGGTCCACAGTATGGGTTTCCGTCTAATGGGTTGTGTCTTGTGATGTATCTCTAGTCCTTTTAGAGGACATCCCACAGTCCTACTCTAAGATTGGCAAACTCAGTATTAATCCGCAGTTCCTTGCCTCTCCTTTGTGGGGTGATGCTTACAGGAGATGACTAAGCTCAGTTCACTCAAGAAAGTGCAGCCTGCATTTAAAGTGGAAACGTGTTTTATTCTCTCCATAATAAGACATGGTTACCCCTACTCTCCTACTAATATCAAGCACAGATTAACTCTCGGAAGATAATCAAAGACATGTGAAGGTACCTGTCAGCTTAAAGAGCCTGGCCTGAAGGGCGAGGAAGAGAACACTGAGCAACAACTTGGTAGCCATGATAACAACTAAACTGTAACTGAATCTAAGTGGGTGTCCTGGAGGGACTTAGGGGGAAGTATGAAGTATGGGTGATGACGACAATGTCAAATGGTTAGTGTGGGACGACAACTCTTCTGGGGCTGGAGTGTATGCAGGAAGAAGACAGACGTTGGCAGCTGAAGATCAACTAA
Source organism: Dryococelus australis (assembly GCA_029891345.1). Taxonomy (NCBI): domain Eukaryota; kingdom Metazoa; phylum Arthropoda; class Insecta; order Phasmatodea; family Phasmatidae; genus Dryococelus; species Dryococelus australis. The sequence continues at coordinate 159,950,952 of CM057009.1, forward strand.
TTGTCTCTCGTGAGGAGAACCGTAGAGAGCAATCAGAGCAAGGAGCCTAGGTATGACTTGTGCAAAGGCGAACTGTTGATGTGAACTGCCATTCTGGGGTGGTGCAGCGACATATAATCACCTGTACTTCAGCATGACAGGCGTAGCTCCTCCATCTGTAGGTAGAGCCGAATTCTGCTGCCAGCTCTCGGGGTAGCAGGGAAGCAGGCTTCCCTACTATGCAGGGTTGCATCAGCTGTGCGAGATCAGATGCAGTTTCTCTGGCGTGATTTACTAGTGTATTCCTAATTCATGGGGTTTTATTTAAGGCAGGGGCGTTTCAATATATTCTTCCTTCAGGTGCATTACAGTCTCCAGGAATCCATCTTATCATAGGAGACATAATGTTGGCTTGGGCTGCTGCCTTTCAGGGTTACATCACTTGTAGGCATGTGGCATGTACATAATGATGCATAGTTGCAGCAAAAAAAAAAAAGAAATTTTATATGTATATACACATATGCGTAACATGTATATTGCCCCTCTCTTTTGCGATGGAGAATCCTCACGCCAATTCTTGAAGGTAGGTTATGTCGGACCTTAATGTGGGCGGCTTTCGCTTCTGTCTCGAACGTTCTTCTGTGCCCTTTCTGCATGGTACTGGTGCATGTGGGTTTACTGGTTGCTCTGTCTCACTCTTTCCTCCACACGGATTGCTTGGCAGGTGATGCGCTAATGACTTCGGCTCTCTGGGGTGGTGTGTTGTGTGGGGAGGGGGTAATAGGTTTTCGAGTAAGTGTCCGCGGTCCTTCAAGAAAAGCGAAAATGCATGATGTTCAGAAGAAACAGCTGAGGTATGTGGTTGCATACACAGATGTTTACAGTTTGAAACTCGAAAGTTAAATTTACAGGTGTTCACATAATTTTATGCACTTGGAGTAAGTAGGGTATTTACAAGCCCAAACTCACATGGGTTGTCATGAATCCTGCCCTTGTGCTGAAGGCATGGTAAAATCGGCTTGCTCTACAGCCTCCTATGGGTATCAGGTCAGGTGCACTTAATGTTTAACAGGTTCGAGTCTAGGGAGAGAGCATAAGGCCTTCCGAACCTTATGTCCCTAGGATTTGTTACTTGACCTAATATAACGTGAGTTGCGCTACTATATATACACTTACATAATAAAAATACTCACGTGTCACCTACAATAATTATGGAAAAATCATGGTACTCAAAATACAGACAATAGAACTGGAAAATTAGTAACAACAATAATTTATATTTTTGGACAGTCTCTCTTAGGCCGGCTTTCACTTGCTCCAAGTCCTTCCTTATTATATAGTCCATGCTTCCTTCCCCTTTGAGGACACTTCGGGGATACACCATGAGTTCAGGGTTGCTGTTCAGAAGGTAGGAATATTTCTATTCGATACTCTCTCACACTGACCTACATTCATTTCACTTAAGGAGGCGAACTGTTTGTTGCCGACTGATTAACATTTACAGTCTCACAGTATATGCACTAATGTTTATGGTGTCTTTGTCATCGTGGCTTTTGACCCTGACTTTACGTTAGTGCTATGTAGCTATTCACACAGTCGCTGTTTTTTACCAGAAGTTTTATACCCTATTGGTAAATTTATATAATTTGAGTCTGTATTAGTTCAATTTATTATACACTGTCAATATTTACACATGAAGTGTCACTTACTGGCTTATGTCACTGTTTACATGTGACATAGTACATAATTGTCATTGTTCTGGCAAAGCTACTAACTAACTGCTTTCCTACCCCCTCTTATTTATTGAATACAGTTCGTGTGTTTCGGGGGTGTCACTTATTTTGCGGTTTCTCAATTACACGTGTCGTTGGTATAGCTCTGGGTTGGTCGCCACATATTTCTCCGGTACCTGCTGACCTGAACTTGGAAAAAAGGGGGGGAGCATCTGTCAGGCTGGCATCTTGGGGCTGGTTCATCAGGGTGCAGGGGTTCGGCATCACTCCCTGCAGGCTCTGCACAGCTCTGCTGGGTTCATCCTTATCTACAGGGGATTCGGGAACAGGGGTTCAGAGATGATCCCTGCATCGAATGACATGGTAAACAAATCTGTCTAGGGTTCGGACTCCTCCGGCTACTACTTGTTTCCGCCCTGCACAGCGACACAGTTGGGCTCATACTCTTTGGTATGGGAGTTGGGGCCAAGGGTTCGGACTCGATCACTGCCTCAACTGCTGGTGAATGTGCGGACTCATCTGTCCGTGGTTCAGGCCTCTCCCACTGCTCCTCGTTTCCCTCTGGCACAGCGACACGGCTGGGGGAGTCGGGGAAAGGTATTCAGAGCTGACCCCTGCTGTGACTGCTGGTGTGGCTGCGGACTCATCTCTCTAGGGTTCCGGGCTCGCCAGCTGCACTTCGTTGCCATCTGGCGCAGAGACACAGCTGGGATCATCCTGTGGGGTTGACTCTCGAGGATGCGACAAGGAAGGTTGTTCCTCACCTTCTTCAGCCAGTCTCTCCAGCGTCGGGTGTGTTGTCTGGGGTGTGCCCAAGTGTTTACAGTCTTCTGGCGACTACCAGGACAACTCAGATGTTCTGTTTTGCCCCTGGGTGCTCCTCTGTAGTGGGTACCCAGAAGGGGTGGGGAGTCATAACCTGTGCGAACCATAACGCGTCACTAGGGGTAGGTTTACAAGGGTGTGGTGCTCTATCATGATCGCTGCTCCACATCCTTCTCTTCCATGGGTTTCTGGCATGGAGTCTTGGATTCGGGGAAGGTGGTGTTCTGGGAGGTCAGCTTGGGGCCCTCTGAAGAGGTTTGGTTCAGACTGTCCGGAGCTCTTTTTCTTCTTATTCCCACGCCCTGGGATTATCTTCGGCACTTCTCATAGTTACAGGGGGGTGGGGGAAGGCAACAGCTGCTCCCTGGTCGCTTTACATTCTCGCCTCCCCTCACCTTCGTCCCAGCAGATATTCTACTGCCTACCAATGATTGTGTAGGGACCCTCCCACTTCTGGGTCAGCCCTGCACAGAACTTGCCATAGATGCAGCTGAGAGGGTAGTTGTTTAGTAAGACCTTGTCTCCGATGCCAAATGTCCTTACTCCGATTTTGGGTTTTGGTTACTTCTGGTCGATGTACATTTCTTGTACTTCCTGGGCTCACTGTTGCCAAGCCTCCAATCGGACAGTTTCGGGCTGCGGGATGCCGGCTGGCTTGTACTTCCACTGCCAGTCACCTGGGTGCCTTGTGGTTTGTCCCAGGATCAGAGGACCAGGGGAGACATCGATCACTTCATTGTTCCTTGACCACAGGGTGAATAGGATATCTGGGATGTGGGTATCCCAGTGGCTGTGGTCCTTTCCCTCTCAGAGCCAGCAGCTTTTCTTCAACTCCAAATCTCAATCCCCCTCTGGTTACACAACTTTTGCCACAATTTGCCAGTGAACTTGGTCCTGTTGCCTGTCAAGATCGCTTGGGAGTATCCCCACTGAAGAAAATTTTTAGTCTCGAACTTGCAGACAACTCCTCTTGCTACTTGGCTGGAAAGAGGGAAGACTTCCACCTGCCTTGAAAATAGGTTCATGACCACCAGGAGGTAGCAGTTGCCCTCGGAGCTCCTGGGGTATGGCCCCACCAGAGCTGCAACTAGGTGTGCCCACAGAGTATGGGGGTGACGTGGACATCTGATTTGTATTGGTATTGGGTTGGCTTTGTGGCGGCAGCACATTTCACAGCCTGTGATGTACTATTGGACATCTTGCCTCATGCCATCCCAGATTTAACATTCCCCGATGTCATGCACGGTTTCCTTTACACCAGGGTGGCTGACTTGATGGTTGTTGTGGTCATATTGGCACAGTGTGCATCTGGCACATGTATCTTCTAACTTGCTCTAGGATTTTCATTTCTCACCTACACTTTCTCGCCCCTTTGTTTGTATCTCTGCATGTTCTACTGCAGAAGCCACTGGATGTCTGGATACTGCTGCTGGCTAGGATTATACAATGTCTCAAATAGCCTCTCTTCACTCAAGGCGACCCAAGGCTACTCGTGCCACCCCTGTTTTTACAGATTGGGCTACGCCGCCCAATTCCCTCTGGGTTGCCAGTTTTCTCATGACTTGCTAGGGGTATCTACCGTAATGGCTTGATCCGACAGATGGTACCTAGGCCCGACCACTTGGCAGGGTGTTGGGGCACTTGGCATTTAGGCCAGTGGGGTTCAAACCATGGAATCAATATGTGTAGATGTCCAATGGCATGGAATGGACCATGACCGATGCAGTCCCCCGGACTGGGTCTTTCCGAGTGGATGTATGAGGTGGCGACAGCTTGGATGCTGTGAGGAATATAGGAGAACTAACGGAGATCGGTGGTTGGGAGGCAAGTGGGCAACTGGACCCTAACTGGAGTGTAAGGCACATGCCTAGTAGGATTTGTCCTCAACCGAAAGATTGGGATGGGTCTCTCCAAGCCTGCCTGTCTCTCAGCCGCCGACTGATGAAGATAACCTCCATTTCGAAACGAGGGCTGCTTTACCCAGTGAACCACGACACCAGGGGACGGTGCTTTGCTGCTTCCCAGTTGAGTTGGGCGCTGAGGAGGTATGCCGCTCTGGTTTAGTCGTATTTGCCTCCTGTCCTCAAGGTGGTCCTGAGGTGGGAATGGTGAGGAACTGGCCCCTCATTGGGTGTAAGGCTTTTGCCTGGTGAGGCATTTCTCAACCACTTTGGTGGAAGGGTGTGTCTTGGTTCGCCTGACTTGCTACCGGCGGGGCGATCGGTCATCGATAACCCACTAGTGCCATGGAAAATAAGTGGTAGCACGGGACGATCGGTTAGCCCAACTGAGGTTCACTCTAGTGACCGATCATAGTAGTTGAACTCGTGTTGGCAGTGTTAAACTCCGTATTCTGGAGGCGGTCTGGAGAAATTCCTACTCTCGTGGAAAGACCAGGCAGTGAACGGCCACCCGCTCTGGTTGTGCCTTGGAGAGGCACTAGGAGTATGGGTAGAACCCCGGCCAGATCACACGCTTGGTGTCTGAGTGTGAGGGTCTCAGAACATCAATGGTAGAGGGGGCAGGGATATGCGGACGTGCTAGGTTTGGGCTTAGGATCTGGCGAATGGTCTCATTAATCCTGTTTTTTTGCCCTGAGAGGACATGATTCCTCTTCCCTGCCGATTGGGCGGCCGAAGCGCGGTAAGGCCTAAGGGCTAAGAGACACTGCGACAAAATATAAAAGTATGGCGTGCGATCACTATATTCAAACATAACTGTATAATGGACATAGTTTTGCTGCCCTAACAAAATATTTTATTGTGTACTAAGATAAATTGGTGCTATTGCTGCCAACTAAATATTTGATGGCTGAAAATGAATATATTTTAAATAAACAAACATGTTAGTGATCAATGTATTGAGTACTTATCAATCTAGGTGTTGCTGTGCTCCACCATGTGTTTTCACCAGCAACAAAATTTTGCCTTGGAAAGCATAAGCAAATATTTCTGCTACTGTTGTTTTCTCATTTTAGCAGTTAAAGCCATATCCAACAGCGAAAGTGGGTCTTAGCTGAAGTATTTTGAAATATAATTAGAACGGAAATGTTTTTTCTCGCGAAAATCGAGTGTCCCTAGAAGAAGGGAAACTAAGAAACAAAAGATAAACTACAAACTACAAGCTCCTTACCATGTCGACGAGCGAGTACTAATAGCGAACTTCGCTAGCATGCCGAATGTCCAGTTGCTTACCTTTTTCAGGGCGTTGAGGACTTTGTCGGGCATGTGATCTTGAATCATGACGGGCGATATTAGCACCTCGTCGAAATCAGTGTTGTTTGCCCAGACTGCCTGGTATACAGGCTCCTTCTTCACAACGCTCCTGCTGCAAGATCAAGAGCTGTCAGATTATTTACCCCACAAACACGCACTCTTATACTAATGTGAGGTACGCTGAGAAGAAATGAGGGTGTAGGAAACCGACTTCTTTACTCATAACCCGGCTAGACTGTGAAATAGGGACAGTAATCATAATCGTTCTTGGTACTATCGTAATAATGTTAACAAAGTAATTGAAACAGAAATGTATGCTGTGTTATTCTCTGAGATTGTATATGCAATTGTTCGTACAGTTCCTGCACCATAGGTCATTTTCCATACTACAGGACAAATGGCCCAATTTGCAATAACAATTCAGCAATATTTGTGTTGTTCCCTCAACGAAGTGAACACAACATTCTTTCCGGTACATCAGTTCGATTGTGCTACCATCAAACCTGAATGCAGAACTGTTATGTTGTCACTTCTCTGATGAATTTTTCCATAGTATAGGTGAAGAAAAGTGGATGCAAATTTTTCAATTTCTTTGGAAATGGTATATATTCGTCAAGACGTGAGTTTTTTTTTTTTTATCTTTCTACAGTCAAAATTCTAAACTAATTTCCAAGCAGAGTATCATCGATTTCACTATTTTTACTATCAGAAAATCGTGTTTAGCCTATTTTGAAACATATGGCAGTACGTCTGCGTTTTTTACAATTTTTAACTTACATTGTATTTCTCCTATACTCTTCAAATATTAGTAAATGTAAAAGGGGAGTTTTGGACCACCACACATTTTCATCAAAAAATCAAGCAATTTGAAGCCAAAATCAAGGTTTTTTGCTCCAAAATCATGGTTTGAAATTTAAGAACTTAAGCATTTTAAAAAATCAAGCAAATTTACCCCAAAATCAAGATAATTTACCACTTTTTTTTCTTCAAATATATCGTGCAGGTTTGTCTCACCATTATATACATTAAATTTTAAGCAAATATCAAGCAAATTTGCAATCGAGCAAGCAAATTCAATAGAAAATAAAGGAAAATGCACAAAAATCAAGTGGAATATTAAAAAATATAATTATAGAAGTTATATATTTGTTAAGAGAATTCTAAATAATGGAAAAATTTTCCATTTTTTATTTCTTTTAAGCCTTTATACATTATAAAAACCTCCTCATTTATTAGTTTCAAAGAATTTTTATCAAGAATCTTGACATAGCGCTCTGACAATGAAAATTGCAGTTTACCATATAGAATACAATTAATTTTTTTTTTTACCAAAATTAGATTCATAAATTTCAAAATCTGTAGCAGTAAATCATTAATTTTTTTCTAGATCTTGTAGTTTGGTGAACTCAAGCGAAATGTTTAACTTGTTGAGCAGAGATTCGATTTTTTGTGTTATTTATAAAGAAACAAATTATTAAAGAAAATTATGTTTTCCTTCTATCGATAAATTAATTTTCTAAATAAATACAATGGAAACTAATGCCATATCTAAGCAATGTTAAAAATGCAGCGAAGTATTAAATAAAGAAAGTTTTCACATGTATAAATATACAAAAGACAAGCATATTAACACTTGTAAAAAAAATGTTGGGCTGTATAAGCCAAAAATCAATATGGGTTAAAAAAAAAAAAAAAGAGAAAGTACTATGCGAATGTGGAATATATGTTTCAAAATTATCTCTCAAAAAGCATAGAAATAGTAAATCGCACAATGAAAATGAAATTCAACATGATTCGTCAACGAAGACATGTGTTGTATGTAATGAGAATAATCTATCGATTTATTTTATCCACATAAAGCAACCATAGATAGACTTACAACAAAATGCAAAATATGTATGAATGAATATGACAAAAATTATTATGAGTTGAAAAAAGAAAAAGTACTATGAGAATGTGGAAAATATAATCATAATCTACAGTTCGAAAACTTTAATAAACTAAATCACACAACACATCAATAGATATTCTAAATGAAATTCAAAAGGAGAATCATCCAACAAATACATGCACAGTTTGTAATGAGAATATATCTATAATTTTTTTTCTTACAATAAATCTTGTAACGATCAACATATAACTATGTGTAAAAATTGTTTTAGTGCAAATCTTAAGAATTATAGTCTTAACAAGATGTTAAATATGATTTCCCAATTATTTTAACATCTTTTCGATGCTATTCCACTATTTTTTCTTGTATTTTTTTATTTTGTAATTAAAAATGATTTCCTTTTAAATAAACAAATACGGAGTCTTCGAAAATTAATCATGTGTTGAGCGAAAGACAGTGAGAGAGGTAATAATTATAAGTAGAATATTTGTAATTAAATAGTTCTACATGCTGCGGAAAGCTGATTTAATTGCAGCTATTACACCATTTATTATAACACAGCAAAGAAAAGGAAACTTTAAAAATTTACCCTTTTCATATAACACTATAAAATATAAAAAATATAAAAACAATTAAAATAAATTTTCCCACTTTCTACTAATGATTTCATACAACCTTGAGTTAAAAGTAAGCAAGTAACAGAATGGAGAACAAAGAATAATTTTACAATTTTCCATTTGTATGATTCTGATATCAATATGAACAAGATAGAACGAAATAAAAGAAATATTTTCCTTCTCTACTAATGTTTTCGTTGATAAACGAAATAAGGAAAACAATAAAGCTTACTTAGTTAATAAAGCTCTTCAATGTAGGATAACATTGAAAATTCGTTTAATTTAGTACAATCCATTTATTTCTTGACTTCAGTAAGAAATAAGGTATTTGAGATAATACATGAACATCTTATAAAATCTAGAGGGTTGAACACCAGCATTAAATTATATACCAATTGTCATAAGCAAGAAAACAATCAAGCTGAAATATTTACATTTCAATCACCAAATTATACAGTATAAAATGATGGAGATATTAAAAGAATTTATAAATGCATGATACAAGAAATAATACAAATTTTTCGAATTCCAAAAAAAGAAGTTCGCCGTGGACATAAAATAGAATAATGCTGATACAATTAGCAATAAACAGGTATATTCCATTAAATGCTGCATAGTATATTGAACTACCCGAATTAATAAAGATTAAGAAAGCATACATAAATGTTAAAAACAATGATCAAAAATCCTTTCTTTAGAGTGTAAAATTTGCATTATTTCCAGCAGACAGTAATTGAGATAGCGCATCAAATATAAAAATGTGAGACACAAAATCGATAATGTAATAGATAAATATGAATACCCAATTTAAATTGATGATATACCAAATACAGTAAATCAAATTGACATATCTATAAATGTATACTCTATTGAAGATGAAAGTAAGAAATCCATGATATATCCACAAAACTTAGAAAAAGTAAAAAAGAATAAGCACATAAATTTACTTTATTTCAAAGAAGGTGATAACCCACATAACTGTTGGATCAAAGATTTATCAAGGTGAGTTTCAGCACAAAAAAATAACAAACAACATAAAACTAATATATATGTGATATGTGACTTAAAAAATGTTATTGTAAATATAAATTAAGTAAACATACAGAAGACTGTTAAAAAAATGAAACAGTAAATATTACTTCCAAAGGAGAACTAATATTTTTCAACAATTATAAACATATAATGAAGGTTCGATTCACAATATGTGGAGATTTCAAATCAATTCTAAATAAAATATCAAGAAATTGACAAAATCCAAAAGAAATTTATTAATTTAAACAAATAAAAAAATATCCAGTTTTAACAGAAGATGATATTGATAATCACCTTTACAAGGTGGTACTCAAAGAAAGATATAAACTCACTAATGATCAAATAAATAAAACTTATTTAAAACTGAATTACGAATCATATACAATGAAATATTAATAACATGAAGCATCTGATTTTTGCTATTATATTGTATCTGCTTGTGGTGATTATAAACCACCAGTTGTATATCAAGGTCCAAATGCACATAAAATATTTATACAGCCAATAAAAAGAGAAGTTGAATAAATTTGGTGAAATATATTCACAATTTGAACCAATGCACCCACTAACAAAAGAAAAAAAACCTATTATTCGACAAATCTAAAAAAAAAATGCATTAAATGTGAGAGTGAATATTCTAAGAACAATAAAAAAAAAGTGCATCATCATGATCGCATAAGTGCTAAATTCAATAATCCTTTACATTATGATTGTTATCTAATGTTAAAATTTCTAAATTTTGCACCAATTTATTTTCATAATTTAGCTGGATACGATGTTCGGTTATTTATTAAAGAGTTACGATATGAAGAACAAAATATAGATTTAATAGCAAATAATGAAGAAAAATTTATAAATTTTGGAAAAAACACAGAAAATTTAAAAATGAAATTCATAGACACATTCAGATTTATGGCAACTAGTTTATGTAAATCATCGTCTAATTTAAGTAAATATCAAATGAAACACACACAAAAACATTTTCCAGAAGATCAAGTTGATTTACTTATAAGAAAGGGTGTCTACCCATATGATGATATGGATAGTTGGAAGAAATTTGATAAAACTCAACTTCCCCCAAAGAGTGAATTTAAAAATAAATTGAACAAAAATAGTATATCTGATGATGAATAGGAACATGCAAAAAATATATGGAACCAATTTAATATAAAATATTTTGGTGTATATCATGATTTATATTTAAAAAAAAGAGATGTATTAATGTTAGCAGATAAATTCTAAAATTTCAGAAGCACGTGTATAAATTCGTATGATTTAGATCCAGCGTAGTATTTTACAGCATCAGGTTTATCGCGGGAAGCAATGATAAAAATGACTAAACAACAACTAGATTTATTACACAACTATGATATGATTTTAATAATCAAAAAGTAATTGGAGATGGAATATGACAATGTTGTAAGCGACATGTTAAAGCTAAAAACCAATATTTAGATGATTTTAACTCTAATAAAGAATCAAATTATTTAGCACATCTCGATGCAAATATGTTTGGGCAATGTCTCAATATTTTCCATATGGTGGTTTCGAATGGGTTTACTATACATTAACTGATGTAGATTACTGGAGTGAAAAAATATTAAATTTCGACAGATGATTCACAACATGGTAATATTTAGAGGTAAATTTCAAAAGAAGTACTGTATTTAAATAAAGATCTTCCATTTTGCCCAGAAAATAAGGTAGTTCCAAAGAGAAATCAATCTTAGTTATTAACAACATAGATAACAAACCAAAGTATGTAATTCACTATCGCAACTTGAAACAGTGTCTAAATAATGGAATAAAACTCACTAAAATACATAGACTATTGACGTTTGATCAGTCTGATTGGTTTGAGAAATATATTGATTTGTGTTTGGCAAAAATATTGAAAATAGAAGAAACTGATTAAAATCAGATGGATAGATTAAACGATTAGCGATTAAAATCAGATGGAAAAAATGTGAAAAATTTATATCCGAACTAATCATACATTTATTCTTTTGATATGTCCAAAATTGGCATGCCTACATAAATAGGCTTATTAGATTTTTACAGTTGTTTTATTCATATGTATAGCTGCAAGATTCTGATTAAATACAGTACTTCTTTTGAAATTTACCTCTAAATATTACCATGTTGTGAATCATCTGTCGAAATTTAATATTTTTTCACTCCAGTAATCTACATCAGTTAATGTATAGTAAACCCATTCGAAACCACCATATGGAAAATATTGAGACATTGCCCAAACATATTTGCATCGAGATGTGCTAAATAATTTGATTCTTTATTAGAGTTAAAATCATCTAAATATTGGTTTTTAGCTTTAACATGTCGCTTACAACATTGTCATATTCCATCGCCAATTCCTTTTTGATTATTAAAATCATATCATAGTTGTGTAATAAATCTAGTTGTTGTTTAGTCATTTTTAACATTGCTTCCCGCGATAAACCTGATGCTGTAAAATACTACGCTGGATCTAAATCATACGAATTTATACACGTGCTTCTGAAATTTTAGAATTTATCTGCTAACATTAATACATCTCTTTTTTTTAAATATAAATCATGATATACACCAACATATTTTATATTAAATTGGTTCCATATATTTTTTGCATGTTCCTATTCATCATCAGATATACTATTTTTGTTCAATTTATTTTTAAATTCACTCTTTGGGGGAAGTTGAGTTTTATCAAATTTCTTCCAACTATCCATATCATCATATGGGTAGACACCCTTTCTTATAAGTAAATCAACTTGATCTTCTGGAAAATGTTTTTGTGTGTGTTTCATTTGATATTTACTTAAATTAGACGATGATTTACATAAACTAGTTGCCATAAATCTGAATGTGTCTATGAATTTCATTTTTAAATTTTCTGTGTTTTTTCCAAAATTTATAAATTTTTCTTCATTATTTGCTATTAAATCTATATTTTGTTCTTCATATCGTAACTCTTTAATAAATTACCGAACATCGTATCCAGCTAAATTATGAAAATAAATTGGTGCAAAATTTAGAAATTTTAACATTAGATAACAATCACAATGTAAAGGATTATTGAATTTAGCACTTATGCGATCATGATGATGCACTTTTTTTTTATTGTTCTTAGAATATTCACTCTCACATTTAATGCATTTTTTTTTAGATTTGTCGAATAATGGGTTTTTTTTCTTTTGTTAGTGGGTGCATTGGTTCAAATTGTGAATATATTTCACCAAATTTATTCAACTTCTCTTTTTATTGGCTGTATAAATATTTTATGTGCATTTGGACCTCGATATACAACTGGTGGTTTGTAATCACCACAAGCAGATACAATATAATAGCAAAAATCAGATGCTTCATGTTATTAATATTTCATTGTATATGATTCGTAATTCAGTTTTAAATAAGTTTTATTTATTTGATCATTAGTGAGTTTATATCTTTCTTTGAGTACCACCTTGTAAAGGTGATTATCAATATCATCTTCTGTTAAAACTGGATATTTTTTTATTTGTTTAAATTAATAAATTTCTTTTGGATTTTGTCAATTTCTTGATATTTTATTTAGAATTGATTTGAAATCTCCACATATTGTGAATCGAACCTTCATTATATGTTTATAATTGTTGAAAAATATTGGTTCTCCTTTGGAAGTAATATTTACTGTTTCATTTTTTTAACAGTCTTCTGTATGTTTACTTAATTTATATTTACAATAACATTTTTTAAGTCACATATCACATATATATTAGTTTTATGTTGTTTGTTATTTTTTTGTGCTGAAACGCACCTTGATAAATCTTTGATCCAACAGTTATGTGGGTTATCACCTTCTTTGAAATAAAGTAAATTTATGTGCTTATTCTTTTCTACTTTTTCTAAGTTTTGTGGATATATCATGGATTTCTTACTTTCATCTTCAATACAGTATACATTTATAGATATGTCAATTTGATTTACTGTATTTGGTATATCATCAATTTAAATTGGATATTCATATTTATCTATTACATTATCGATATTGTGTCCCACATGTTTATATTGAGATACTCTTTGCGGATCTTTTTCTAATGGATATAATGCCGACTTTATTTCCCAAAGAAAGCGTTTTTGATCATTGTTTTTATCATTTATGCATGCTTTCTTTTTCTTTATAATTTCTGGTTGTTCAATATATGATGATACTTTTAATGAACTATACTTATTAATTGGTAATTGTATTCCAATTACCTTATCTAAATTCCATCCTGTACCTCTTCTTAGAAATTCAGATAATTGTGTAATAATTCATGTTTTATAATTTTATATATATTTATAATTTCTCCTTCGTTTAATATTGTGTGATTTTATGACTGAAATTTAAATAATTCTAATTGATTATTTTCCTGCTTGCGACAGTTGGTATATAATTTAATGCTTGTTTTCACCCCTCTTAGGTTTCTGAGATGATCGCGTATTGTCTCAAAAACGTTATTTTTTACGGTAGTTAAAAATTGATTAGTCTGTACTAAATTAAAGGAATTTTCAATGTTATATGTTGATATCCTACTTTTAAAAGCTGTATTAACTCTGTACTTTTTATTGGTTCTTGTATTTCTTTTGCTTACGAATACATTAGTAGAATAGGAGAATATATATTTTGATTCTTTTCTATCTTGCTTGTAGAATTCATTGATACTGGCATATGATAACGGTTAATTTTTAAAATTATTCTACTTTATCCATTCTGTTATCCTTTTACTTTTATTTCTAGGCTTTTCATATACATTATTAGAGAATGGAAATATTTCTTAAAACATTTTTATCCTTTTTGTATAGATCTCTAAAATTGGCGTATGAAAATTGTAAATTTGCAAAGTTTCTTTTTCTTTGTTGTTTTATAATAAATGAAATTAGATCAGTTTTCCGTAGCCTGCACCAATATTTAATTTTTAAATTTCTTCTTATAATTCTCAACTCTCTCAATCTCTTCTCACCCAACTCAACTGCGATATTGCGCGATATCTTTTTTTTTGTTTATTTAGTAAGGAAACAAATTATTGAAGAAAACAAAAAATACATATAGAATGAAGATCTATAAAAGTAGTAAATATAGTGGGAAATGAAGTCTACAAAATGTTTAAATTATGAATAATAAGTCAAATTGTTTTAACTATCTAACTTCTTGTTGTGGTGATATTTCTCATTATAACATTTTTTGCATATTGATGCGTGTTTGTCCTTAGTGGTTTTATGAGGAAAAAATAATTTTAACGTTTTATTCCCATTACTTGCAGTGCATTTTTTTGCCGGATAATTACAATTTTGAATTTGATTTAGAATTTATAATGTTGTATTGTGTGCTTTAGTATTTTTATGCTCTTTGAGATATGCACTATTAACATATTTTCCCTATTCGCACAGTATTTCCTCTTTTCTTTATCACATAGTTAATTATAACATATACTCGAAAACATTTTTTACAGGTGTTAATATGTTTACTTTTTGTGTGTTTATGTGTCGAAAAACAAGATTTTGCATTGTTTTGATATGTTATTGTTTTCCATTTCGAACATCGCTTCAGTTTTATTTATTTATAGTTATTGGATACAGACAAAACTACTCAAGGGTCCTGCATTGCATTTAACCTTCCTACAGACTTTCCACCAATAACATAATAGGGTTACCGCTGAAAGTTCCATAGGTTCACACAGTGCGAATAAAACACTGCATACCATTTCAGAGCCATGCACTTAACGGCGATGGAACACTTGATGCGCATGGCTTATTCGTCCTTAACGCTCCCGTGCTTCTCTCTGTCCTGAACGCGAAAAAAAGTTCCAGGTAGGCGGGACACTTAACCAGCAAATATTATAAACTTAAAATGAATTATTATCACTGAGATACGTAAACGATCTCGTACGTTTTATGAAACAGTGTTATAAATATTCTTGAGCTTTTTACTTTATTTGGCCCCTTTCAGTGCCCTGAACGAGGACAAGGAACTGGTAAGGTCTCGGCCACGGCGTGTAGCAAGGAAGCATCATAGCATTCGCGCGGAGTGATTTCGGAAAATTCTGAAAGATCGAAATGAGGTCGACTGGACTGGGAACCGAACACACGTCCTCTCGAATGCTAGTCGAGTGTCTCGATACTGTGCTACCTCGCTCGTAGCGTAGCGACACAAGAGAAATTATGGCAACCTGTTTTCAAAAGATTTCTTTGTAAAACGTACCAGCATTTCTTACTGTGATGATTTCAAAAGAATTTGCTGAATGTAAAGGGGATTCTGTTAGCATGCTGACCTCCAATCACTCTACTGGGATTCCAGCACGTCTTGGAGTTAGCCATTGAGTTTTCTCGCAGTGCTACTGTTTTCCCCACAACTGATTTCCGCGGCAACCAAAGATTTTCGCCGCTACGTAAGGGGGAGAATCGTGTCCCTCACAGTCGACTACAACATCCTACGTTCTCGGACTGTCTTGACCAGGAAGCTATTTGGTAAATGCTAAACAAGCTATGTTTATTTTCTTTGCCACCTTTTGTTCCTCCACCAATAATTCAAAAAGGAGTGAGTGGTTGGCTGGCTAAATACGCTTTTCTCCCTGTTACTCACTCTTCATGCCACCTGTTTTTCGCGAAAAGGCAGCTTGTGCTACAAAACACTTTAGATCAGAATAATTTTTGACGATTGGGTCCTTTGAAATGTTACGTGTCTTATCTGTCTGCCTGCGAATCACGGACGGCGAGTACGGGAGAAACGTATTTCTTATTGGCTCACTCATGATTACGGATTATCTTCAGACAAAGACAAGCGGCCAATAGCCAAAGAAGGCTACACGTGTGCATATAGGATATTGAAGTCTAGCCTCTCCGTCAATATTTTCCCGAAAAACCGGTGGCTCTACCGATACAATATTAACTTTATTTGGTGTGAGTATGTTCCTTCTGACTATTTTGACTTTAAATTTGATTTCTCACGTTAAAATTAATATACCTGCGAACTGGTTAATTTTTTCCAAGTAATATTATTCTTGGCATTCTAAAAATATTACAATTATTTTCAGCTGTAGCTAAACACATTAATTTCGTTCAATTTAAGAATATGTACGATAAAAATTATATAAATTGATGACTCCTATAATCTATTTAATTCTTTTACTTTTTCTACTTTGCAAAACTTTTTCCATACTTACTATATTATACCAAAAATATTAATTATTTCATATGCTAGAAGTGCCCTTTAATGGTGCACATGGTTCATTGTCAATTTAGCACTTAGGAAGCCCTATTCAGTTTATTTTTCCTAACTGTTGTTTATACTTACATAGCGATACGAGGAAATTTTATAACTTTTTCTAAGGACCGAATGATTTCATTCAAGTACTAATGAAGTAGAAAGGGAAATTTAATAGAAAGGCAAGCATATTTGCAATGAGTTGAAATCTCATTATGATCCATAGTAAAGTTTGCATGATTTCAGAAAAAACTGTGACTTTTAGTAGCAGTTAACAGAGATATAATTTTAATAATTATTCTAATAAAGTTATAGATGACCTATGTGTGCTGCACTTAGAAATTTTCACTGAAGGTATTATATTATTATATATTATATTAAACTTATTAGCCTCCAAAGTCACATAATGCAATGTGACAGAGTTGTCAAAAAGTAAGGCAAATGAGTTATAACATACAAAATAAGTTCATATATAGCAAAAGACAATTACAATATATACAGATTTAAACAAAACCTACAGTAATCAATTAAAAAATTAACAGAAAAACACAAATTAAAAGTTTAATTGTATTCTTGAACACTATAAAAACTTAATCTGTAAGGTAATTTTTTATTGCAATTAAAAATAAAATAAAATTTTTCTTTTTTAAGTACTTCCTGTAGTTTAGAAGGGAGATTATTAATGAGTATAATAGCTGCTACATATGGACTGTTTTTAAACTTCTTCGTTCTATACGAAATAGAATGTATGTCTGTTTTATGTCGAGTTTAGAAGGGAGATTATTAATGAGTATAATAGCTGCTACATATGGACTGTTTTTAAACTTCTTCGTTCTATACGAAATAGAATGTATGTCTGCCTTATGTCGAGTATCATGTGCATGAATTGTTTGATTGATTAAGCAATTGATATTGTTTAAACCAAATATAAGTTTATGATAAATGTATATACTTGGTACTGTAAGATATCTCAGGTCTTTAAAATCATGTTTACAGGAATTTTGAACTTTTGCATTAGCAATGATCCTAATAATTTTTTTTTTTTTTTTTTTGTAATTTAAATACCTTTTCCAAATTTTCAGAAACACTCCCAAAAATTATACCATACGCTATCAAAGAGCTTACATTAGTAAAGTAAAGAACGCGTATAGTGTTCAACGAACAGTTATTTTAACTGAATAAAAAGCAAAACAGAAGGCTCTCAATCTATTACACAGTGCAGATATATGTAATTTCCAATTAAATTCTTATCAATTCTTAACCCAGTAATTTAAAATCGTTTACTGCAGTCAAAACGCCTTCATTTACTTGAATGGGGGTTTCAATACAACACTTTTTTGTATTATTATTTTTCACAGTAAGTAAGTATTCTGCTATGAGATTTATATTCAGAATAATAATTTTATCATTACATTGTAATAAACAGACCTGTTGCATTCTATTATATAGATATGTCTCAAAAAATTTTAAAGCTTCGCCTTCTGTACCACATTTTTTCATCTTTTGAAATAAAATTGATGATCAATGCAGTCAATGCAGCTTTTGATAAATCAGCAAATATTCCAGCTACAAACTTGTTATTATCAAGTTCCTTTAAAGCATGATTCACAAAATTGTACAGAGCCCACTCAATAGATTTTTTTGCTGGAAACCAAACTGTGTAATACAATGCTATTTTTAATTAAATAATTGCTTAAGCATTATTTTTTCAAGAATTTTTGAGAATACAGGTAAGATTGAAATGGGCTTATAATTTCCTACCTCAAATTTATTACCTTTCTTATATAATGGTACTATTTTGGAGTATTTTAATCTATCAGGAAAAACTCTTTAATATATAAATTTATTAAATACATCAGTAAGAGGTTTTCTTTAAGCTGTGAACACAATGTTTAATTACATTTATCGGAATTTCATTAAATCCAACTGATTTATTATTTTTCAAATTTTGTATTAGCTCAACCAGAAATTCTTCAATTATGGTGTTTCAACTTAAAGAATTTAGACTTTATTTGTTAATTCTGTATCTTTATAATTATTTACAATAATGTCTTTCATAGCTTGAAGCTTCAGACCTAATTTTGAAAAATACTCATTAAAGTGTTTATAATTATACTAAGGTTATTTATTAAATTTACATCAATTTTTAAAGATATATTTTTACTTCCTGTATGCTTTTTATTTCATCTTTTATAATATTCCACATGTCCCTGGATTTATTATTACATAATTTTAATTTTTTTTATCATTACTTAACTTTTAGCTGCCTTTACCACTTTATTATATACATATTTTTTGTATTTTATATATAGGCTTTATAGGCTACATTTTGACTGCTAACTGCTACATCTTTAAGTTGTTGATGTCTTCTGTTAGATACAGTCAGGCCTCTAGTCATCCAAGTAGTACAACTATTTTGTAAGATTATAATTTATTTTTTTGGAATTTACTGTCAAATTTTAGCATAAATATATTACTGAAATTATTCCATGAAACATTTGGATCAAACTCATTATACACTTCATGCCAGTCCTCATGTAGCAGTAAACAGTGTTATATCATATTTCTATAGCAATTGCCATAAAATTAATCTATCTGTATGGCTAATTTCATTAATTAATTACTATGCAGAATCGATAAGACAGCATTTTATGACAGTTTACAGCAGTTGCCTTATTATTAAGAAAGGTTCGTAATATACATATGGATGTCAGAATTTAGTCTTACAATAGAATTAAGTACAGAGTGCTTCAATGTGATGTCACAAATGCGTGACATAGTTTGGCATGTTGCGCGCGGATACCTCCATACCACCGCTTCTCTCATCTTTGTCCCTAACGCGTGTCTCTTTCTCTCCAGGTCAGCGTTGTTCGTCAGGGGTGGCCGATTATCCTCCTCTCTTTTCCTTTCTTTCCCATTCCGAATACGTGCCTACTTCTCCTTCTATCAGTGCTCTTTTCATTGGTGGTGGCCAAGACCCCCCCCCCCCCCCAACTCACTGACGTATCAATTCATAATATAGCACTCAACATATTCGCGCTGCAGTTTTGCAGCCGTGTTGCGAAAACAGCGCAACGATTCCTCCACACACGCTCTACATACAGGTCACAGTTTAGATTTAGGTTACTATTTTTTCAATATACCCACACACTTTCCACACTTTATTGACTCGCGGAGACGGGATAGAACGAAATCCGTTGGGTTCATGTAGCTCTGTGATCCCTCTACTTTTTCCGTTTGGAGACTACTGAATCTAACATGAGGAAGCTTAATTGACTGAAATGTCAAATATATTCGAGGAATGCGAACAGCCCAGAAAAAAAACCCATTTTGACTATATTTACGCATGTGCAGAGTATCTACATCTTACATGTTGATTAAGTCCTTAAAGCCAGGGGGTCAAAACTCTTTTCGTTATGCATGAGAGACGGTACAACTCCCCCTTAAGCCCCTGAGGGCGTTGTGAACCATTCAGATGGGCTTTTCTTTAATGATATTCTAGCAATCAGTCATTGTTCCCGAGAAATGAGAAAGAACTTTATGTGAAAATTAATTTAATATACGTATCAACAGTAAACCATACCATGTAGGACACACCCGGAAATATAATAGACCCAATATTAAAATTATTCATAAGTGTAAATTAAACTGTCCAGTTAAATTCAGTAATCTACCCCAAACGATTTATCACTACCTACTTATTTATTTAACTTTAGATTTAAACGAATGTAAACAAATTATATTACATACGCACCTGACATATTCACACCCTGCAGGGACAGCAATTACATGCATCATACAACTTACATTCAAAATACTGTAAATTTGCATAGTTAACCATTTTCATATATTTACCAGTCATAACAAGGAGCGCTCCAAGTTCAAAAAAAATTCTTAGTAAAAGGTATAAATACAACAAATTTCAAACCAATTGAGTTTCAACATAATTTGTCAGTAAATAAACAAACATGATATTCCACTTGTGTGCATAATAGAAAAAATATAAATTAAAGAGGATATGAAAGTTAAAACAAACATTTCAAGGATTGCAACAATAAGTATACATGTTGCAAAGAAAATATATTTGTATAGGTATGTAATAGAATTTATATTAGTATATTATGTAAAACAGTAATTTCAGGCAAGAATCCTACTACATAAGGAGACCTCATTTTTATTAATTTATAATTTAATACCAAGGCTACACGCAGCATATTGTATTTCACACACAACAGTTTCATATTGTTACGTGCTGCAGCTGGCACCGACTCAATTGCCCTGCGCTGTAATCGGAGACCCACCTCGCCCTCCCCTCTTCCTTGAACGATGCGCTCGCTGCCTCCTGATTCCCCCTTGTGGGAATCCCGTGAATGCCGAAAGCGGCGGGACTTGCTGGCGCCACAGACCTCCTCACACCTCCTAGAGTTTCCGATACTTTTATCGACGACGCAAGAATGTTCTGGTGAGACTGGCTGGCACCTCAACCCTCCGCGATGCATCACGCGAGTTGGCAGGAAGAACACTTAAAGAGCATCTGGCACAGTCAGATTCTGTGTTTCAGGAAGTGGCTGCGGCCAACCTGAAATTAGTTCCCAAGAAATGCCACCTGTTCCCCCATTTCTTGCGCCATGTTGTGTCGGCCCATGGGATTGAAACAGACCCTGAGAAGACCTGCGCAGTAAGAGATTGGCCTCTTCCAAAGGATACAAATGAAATGAGAAGCTTCCTGGGTTTATGTGTTAAAACTGTCGATTTGTGCCCGGCTTCGCCACAATCGACAAACTTATGCATGAATTGCCTAAGGCAAAAAGAAAATTTTATTGGACTCCAGAGTGTGAAATCGCTTTTAAAAGACTAAAGGAAAATCTAACATCTCCCACTGTACTGGACTTCCCGAGTATATAGGGTGAATTCATTTTTCATATTGATGCTAGTGATGTTGGTATCGGGGCTGTGCTGTCTCAAATTCAGGAAGGAAAACATACGCCTTTGGAATACTTCAGTAAGGTGCTACACAAACCTGAGAGGAATTACTGTGCGACATGCAGGGAACTTCTGGCAGTGGTGAAGACAATTGCACATTTTCACCCATGTCTTCATTGCAGAAACTTCATCCTAAGACTTGATCATGGTTCATTATGCTGGATTCTAAGTTTCAAGAACCCTGAAGGTGAAATAGCCTGGTGGATACAGCACCTGCAATAATATGACTTTGAAATACATCACAGGTCTGGATGCCTTCACAACAATGCAGATGCACTTTCCAGGAGACCATGCGAACCATTATTTCGTCATTGCGAATGCCAGGAGGAAAAGGTTGGTGTATCATTGAAAGCATCAAAGAGAACAAGAATTGAAGGCCCTGTATCTTACGACAGTTAATCTACATGGGATGAATAGGACATAAGATATGTTCAGATATGTGACCGTACCTTGAATCCAATACTGGAGGCGATATCCAGCCTAGACATGAGAGTCATGCCATACTGGTTACAGTGGAATTCACTTGTTCTAAGGAATGGTCTGCTTTACTGTAACTGGGAAAGTAATGATGGGAAACAAAGTAATTTATAATTGGTACTACCAGAGTGCCGAATCCCAGAAGTGCCAAAAGAACTGCCTAACACAGCAGCAAGTAGTCACTTCAGTATGAATAAGACCCTTGACACAGTTCGACTGAGATTCTATTGGCTGTATTGTCAGGAGGATGTTGAGAAGTGATGCCGTCTGTGTGATGCATGTACCACGAGAAAGGGTTCGAGTGTTAAGGTACGGTCCCCTTCGAAAATATAATGTTGGGGCCCCATTCGAGAGAATGGCAGTGGACATTCTTGGACCACTACAGATCACTGAGAGGGGGAAAAGGTACTTTCTGGTAATACAAGGCTATTTCACAAAGTGGTCCGAGGTCATACAGGTGCCAAACCAACAGGATGGCATTGTAGCTGATGCACTTGTAGAGTATGTTTTCTCCAGGTTCGGAATGCCACATGAACTTCATTCCAATCAAGGACAAAATTTTGAACCAACTCTTTTCCAATAGGTAATGAGGATATTAGGAATGAAGTAAACCCGTAACACAGCATTTCACCCTCAGTAGGATGGGAAAGTCGAGCGGCTATATCGTACTCTAGAACAGTATCTGGCGATCTCCGTAGAAAAAAAAAACCAGAAAGATTGAGACAGCAAGATACCCTTTTTTCTCCTGGCATATCGTTCAGCAGTCCACAAGTCTACAAGGGTAACACCTTCAAGGACACTTTTTTGGAGAGAGCTCCGCCTCCCTGGTGACCTACTGATTGTATATCCAGTGGAAGAAGAAGCAGCTACCCCAGAATATGCTATTAAATTACTTCAAAATTTTATCAACAATCATGAGTTTTCCCAGAGGAACCTTAGAATTAATAGTGACACAATGAAAACATGACATGACCAAAGAAATCCTGAGGAGACTTTTCAAGGACAGTTGGTGTAGTTGTACAACCCTCAAAGGAAGACAGGATATTTCCCGAAGCTACAGAAATCTTGGGACGGCACGTACCGAATCCTGAAGAAGATAAATTATGTGGTTGAACAAATTTGTCGACAGGGCTCTCAGGCGAAGCCTCAAGTTGTCCACATCCACTTAATGGGGCTGTACGAAGGTTCTGATGTTGGAGAGCCCATTCGGGACACAGACTTAAGGAGGGGGCAATGTTACGGTCTGCAGCTGGTATCAGCCTCCAGCTCCCAATATGCATGGCCTAAGGTGACCCATCTCATCCCTCCCCTCTCTCCAGATAGACGTGCTCGCCGTCTCGCTGCCTCCTCCCCTTCCTGGGGAAGCCTGGGAATAATTGACAGTGGCGAGACCTGGCTGACGTCACAGCTCTTTCTCCTCCCTCGCTGAATAAGCCGACACCTGTAGGAGGCACAATAATATTCTGGGAATTTTGACGCTCGGCACAGCGTGTGAGTTACAGAAAATTCTGGGTGACGACCTACGACACTATATATACTGCTGTGGTCCAGCAGCTAGCAGTCTTTGGCGAAGGCAATCTAGCCGAGTGCGAGAGCGAAGTTGAGTGCGATATGACTGCGGACGATGTGTTCGTCGTGTGAATGGATGAGAGGGAGAGAAACATGACGAGTGACGTCTACTGTTTGTGAGGACGCTCGGAGAACTTGAGAATATTGCGGACTTATGGGACATGGACTGAGGTGAGGTGAGACTGTGTGGACTTGAAATACAGATTTTATTTTAAATATTGGAACTGTCATACGCCTATTGAAACATAATTTATAAGTTAAATTAAAGGGTTTTGATAGACTGTCTATTGGGTCTGAGTTTTTTATTCTTTAATTTCATTGATCATTTAAGACATATATTGTTTTGATTGTAGACATTAATTGTAAACACTACGTGATATCAATTTGTTGTGATGTTGAGTCGAGAGGACTGTGTTTTTAAAATGTATAAATAATTGATGAAAATTGTAAAATATAAAAAATATATATATTTTTTAAAAATATAAAAATGTTATTTAAAAATATTTTAATATTTCATAAAAAATTGAAGTTTCGAATATTTTTCATCTAATGGTTCAAATGTTTTTGCCAGATACTATATTTACTCTATTTCGTGTGACTATGTATTGGGTAGTGAAGAACTTATTACTCTTCCTGAAATTGATTGTTTGATCATGTGCAAAACTTTACACATTAAGAGCATTTGATACCACAAGATTAATAAATTTATATTTTTGCCAAACATTATTCAACTGATACACATTTTATGTAATGACTTTTCCTCGAATAAAAAAGTTTACACTTGATATATTTTGACTAGATTAGTGTCAAATACAATAATGCCTGTTTTACTGAAGCTGCAATAACAAATAATAACTACTATGTAACATGCCAAAGAGACTTATTCGTGTGCAGAAAGGGGAAAAGTTAGGGTTTACCCTGGCAAATGGGGGAATAATATGTTCTCAAAGAGTGGAAATTTTCAAAACAAAAATAACAAATTTCCCTTGGGAATTTCAGTTCAGGATTTTGTCAGGTTTGAACCACGATTTAATGTTGGGAGTCGATTTCTTAGGAAAGACTCAGGCAACTCTCGATGTATGTCGGAAAGAATGAACTTTTGCCTTTTGTAAAACACAGACAGTTCCTCTAACCACTAAACATTTACATATTCAGGACATTCGAGTTCAGTATGTTCAGTTAAAATATTTCTCTAAGGACACTCAGTTGTTAAATTTACAGCAGGAGTTTTCTGATGTAGTTATGCATAAATTAGTATATTACAGTAAGCAGCCAATGGCTTTGAAACTTAAAGATCAAGAGCTTGTTTCTTTGGTGTCATTTAGAGTGGTTCTTCCTAAATTAAAGACTTTTCGAAATATCTTCAAAATTTACAAGAGGAAGACATAATAGAACCTTCTGATTGTAATTACTCCAGTCTGACCTTTTTGTTATCCGGTACCAGGAGAGTATAGGGTTATTTGTGACTATAGGAAAGTCAACAAAAATATCTATGTAGACCCATATCCCTTGCCCACCATAGAGTCAGTGTTTCAGCATATGGGAAAAGCCATGTATTTCTCTGTTTTCGATCTGAACTCGGCATTTATGCAATGTGTCTTACATTCTGATTCGTGTGGTATTTTGGACTTTGTAACACCTTGGGGGCAATATCAGTGGAAAAGGTTACCCATGGGGGTTAACTGTGGCCCTCGGGTAATATCACGAGTACTTTTTTAAGTTTTAGGAAAGTATCCATACGATTTTTATTTCACTTACACAGATTATATGTGTGTATACAGTGAGACTTTTGAAGATCATGTGGAACATCTATGTCTCTTTTTGTTGGAATTGAGAGATGCAGGGTTAACTGTAAATCCAGATAAATTTACTTGGGCAAAGACATACATGACATATTAAGGAATTGTTATTTCAGAGGGTAAGTTACTCATGGATCCTGAAAGAAATCCGGCCAGTTGTGAATTTCCCTATTTCGAAGAATCTACCTGGGGTTCGTTGTTTCCTAGGGTTATTTGTTTTTTTTTTTTTAATTTATTCCAAAATTTGCTATGATTGCCGAACCACTAAATGTACTAAAAGGAAAGGGGTAGATTTAATCTTGAGGGAAGAAAAGAATCATGCTTTTTGTTTGCTAAAGGAGAAATTAGATACTTTTCTGATTCTTCAGTTATCTCATTTTGACCAACAGTTTATTCTACACATTGACACAAGTTCAAAAGCTTTAGGTTATGTTTTGTGTCAGAAAAGTGGAGATGGTATATTTCCTGTTTCATATGCCAGTAAGCTTCTGACACCAGCTGAACAGAAGTTCTCGGTATATGAAAAGATGGTGTTAGAAGCAATTTTCGGGATAGAGAAGTTTCGGGATCACTTGGAGTGTGTCGAATTTGAATTACATACCAACAACCAAACTCTCAGTTGGTTTCTTTCTACCAATGAGCCTGTAGGTAGATCAGCACAGTGGCTTGTTCGGCTTACCTGCTTTAAGTTTAATGTGAAGCATGTGAAAGAGATAGACAATGGTGTTGCCTATGTGCTTTATAGAATGTTCGACTCAGATGAATTTCGTGTATTACCCCCTGTAGCTGTAAGTGTACTTCAGGCTAATGCTTTAAGTGCAAAAATAACTTCCTTAGGTAGCTATACCATCCAATCCAAGAACAGATGTAGTGACATCCATATATACAAATTACTTAGTTTCTGATTAGGAAGATAATGGTGAACAGGTTAAGGTCCTTAAGGATTTCCGTCAGGCTTATTTAAATTTGCAACATCACCAGCGAGTGCACCCCGAATTCATTTATGTTAAGGCGACCACTGATGCAGGGAAAGGTGGTCAGTATGAGGTTCGAAAAAGTTTGATGAGGCATGTTGACCCAAAAACCCATACATTAACTTTTTTGGTCCCTCGGTTATTGTGTGGACCTCTTTTTTAATACTACAGCAATACTTATTTTGGATGGTATATTGGGCAAGAAAAGACCATAGCTACAATTAAAGAAATGTTCTTTTCGCCAGGGCTAAGTAATGACATTGAGAATCTAGTGAAAGAGTGTATCGAATGCCACAGATCTAAGCCTCATAATGTTAAGATTATAAGTCCCTGCAGTGCTAGTGATGCTACGTTCCCTTGGGAATGATTGTACCTAGATGTTTATGGCCCTCTGCTTCATACTTCTGCTGGTTTTCCATCTATTTTAGTTGCAGTCGATAGTTTTAGCAAATTAATTTTTCTTTTTGCCGACTTGATCTATGAAGTCTGTTGAAATTTGTAAGGGTTTTTAGTCAGAGATTGTTTCCTATTTTTGGTTCTCCTGTTAATATAGTTACCAACAATGTCACCTATTTTGTGTCAGTGGAGATGAAGAATCTTGCCTTTTCTTGGGGAATCAAACTAGTACAAAATACTCCTTACTATTCGATGGCAAACCTAATTTAGAGGTATAATCGCAATTTAAAGGTTACCTTGCAAGCTTTCCAAAAAAAAAGACCCCATATCGATTGGGATACTGCTTTGTACCAGTTATCTTTAGCTTTTAATAATGTCATCAGTAATGCTACAAAAAATGTACCAGCGGAGTTGTTTTTTGGGAGAAACTTGTTTCACCCCTTGATTCACTCCATGATATTTGTTGTGATGCGGCAGGAAAGAAAGATCTTGAAGAGGTCTGGGAAGAAGGTGCTTAAAATTTAAAAAATACCATACTAAGTTAGCTCCCAGGAAATTTTATAACAGTGGTTCCATTTCTATTAAGCAGGGAGACAGAATGTTCTTTACCTCTCATTATTTAAGTAATATGGCTGCTAGTTTCAGTGCTAAATTAGCACCTAAGTACGCAGGGCCATTTAGGGTTAAACATTTTCTTAGCCTGGTTATGGTTTTGCTGGAGGATGAGAATCATCCTGGTAGTCTTAATACATCCCATATTATCCAGTTGAAATTAAGTACCTCGCAATAGGAGGGGTGTTGTATTTACAGCTACTGAGGGAAATATTCTGTGGTGGAGTTGTAAGATGATTTTGTGTTTAAGTTATTGTTGTGCTGTCGTCTTCTTAGAGTATCATTATGTCATATTCATTTGTTTGGTTTTGAAGTCTTTTAAAGCTGCAGTGTTGATCCCTTGGATCTGCTATCGTCCATTAATGCTCATTTCACTGAGGATATTCATGCTCATTTAGATATAAGATGTCATTCATGAGCATTTCACTGGGGGTATTCATGTTCATTTAGTTATAAGATGTACTTCATGTTCATTTTCATTAAGGTTTTTCAAGCTCGTATCGGTTTCATGTGTTGATTTTAATGATTTTTTTTCTCTTTGTTGAGAATGTCATAGTGTAGGGATGATACATTTTTGTAAAACTAAAGTAATTTCTTTACTAGAGCAGGGTTCCTCTCGGTATTACCATAATTTCGTCACAGTTTTTGACGTCCAAAATGAATGAGGAGTATTGACGATCCTGGTTTTGACTGCTTTGATGCTCGCACATGTTTGTTCTGTTCCGGTAATGCAGATGGATGCAGCGGATGGAGGTCATCTTTACTCGATGTCGTCTTGGAGGAGAGGCTTGTCAGAGCCTATGTCGAGTCTGGCCACTTCAGCAGAGATTCTGGCAACTCTTTGGTGATCTTAAGGGAAGACACCTCCTTAAGGAGGGGGGACTTTAAGAAACAGTTCATAAGGTTACGGCGTTATGCGACGCGGCCTGCAACTGGCCCTATCTAATGCAACTATGTAACATGCAACTACATAGCCCCGAGTGCAGTGTCACTTGGATTCTGCTCTATGAATTTAATTACATGTGGTACCTATAACATTGTACTTAATAAGTAATGGATTTACACAGGCTAAACTGATATCGTCTGCTCTTGAAGATATGGGTGGCCGACCCCGCTCGCTGAGCTGGCGGTGACCGAGCACGGGTGTCATTGAGTAAACGGACATGCGTTCCGCAAATATCGACGGTTAGGTCGCTGCTATTTGCGTGGGGGACCAGAGCATGGTCACGCATAGTAGAGCATGCTCGTATCACTATGTCACCTACGGAGGCCGGCGAATTCTTGAAATTCGGTGCGGCCTTGACGTCACAGCAGGCGGCCCGTGCCGCTATTGCTGCCACACGGAAGAAGTGGGAGGGTGACATCACTTCCGCCCTTGGTATCATCTGTCTGGAAGAGCGATGACTTGGCGGTGTTGGCTTCAAATTATTGTCATGATGACTTAACTTCCGGCGGAAGGAGTGTTTCCCCTAAAGTTAACTGTTTAGTTCAATCTAGAGAAATCTACAGTCTCCACTTGGTTGTTAATTGATTGAACTCCTCTAGGGGATATTGAAATAAAGCACTATATATACCCCGCGAGCTTGTCATGAGGTCGATGGCATCTCCGAGGGATCAGCTCTAGCAAGTTAAGTAATATTCCTTAGATGCATAAAAATTATTAAATATAGCCCATATGTAGAAAATAAGGTGGAGATATTTGATGTCCTGGTATGAGAGGTCAGGCGCCATTATGGCTTTTAAAACAGTTATGAAAATGGCTTTATTTTAAATATTGGTGGGCAAAACTTAAAAATGGAAAGTGCCGCCATTTAAATGAAGTTCGTTTTTAATATGTTACAGTTCATCCCATTGCAAGTTGTAATGAGAAAATAACAGTTGGAAATCTTGTAAAGTTTGTCAATTCTGCACTCAGAATTTTTGAAGTTCAGACTTTGGAAATAGCTAGAGTTAAAATATACAGCCAAGAAATGTTGTAAAATCTTGTAAATTTTAAACTCGGAATTATAGTATGGGGCCTCTGTAGGCACATATGGCCGGAAAATATTAAATATTATAACATTTGTATTCAGGAATGTTTGAGAGACATTGTACATTTGTCAGTTTATATATAACGAATTCATGATTTATAAACTCTCAATGTTTTCAGTGAAGCCAATAAATTTCATCCTTTTATAATATTGTGTCAAATATGTTAAAAATAAAATTCTTGGTATTCTCATGTCTGGGTTGTGTACAATTTTTAACATTGAAGGGAATAAATACAAACAAATACTGTCAGTACCTTAATTGATACTTTGGAATATCAAAGAAAGAAAGCCATAATTTGAATAACTATTTTCTAGAATTTTCCCATAAAGTTTGAAGGAAAAATACGTTTGAATTATTCAAATTTTGAATAACTCAAAGATTTTTTATGGTGGTAATATAGTACCGTAGGCGCCTTCTCTGTAAAATTATGCGCCATGTATTTCCATCTCATAAATGTGATTGCTAATGTACCTGTTATAAGAAAACAATACAGCAAATTAAACTCTTGCCTGTTTCATGTGTTCTTGTTGGTATAGGCCGTTCACACTAAAGTGAGCACTTTTTAAGGCCTTTATAAATTTTTGCTTTCATCCAATTTCCATCTTCCTGCTGCTTTTTTGCAATGTGACGAACAAACACAGTGTATACATTTCACAACCATCAAAATTTAATGCCCGAGGATGCAATAAGATATATTTATTAGCGGTTAATGCATGTTGGAAGGGCCTTAAAAATTGCTGACTTAATCGTGAACAGAAAACGAAACTCTATTGGCCGGTAGTCGAACTCAAAATCTCCCAAGTCCAAAAACTTTCAAAATTTTCTAAAAATCATTAATTTCAAAATAACAATATATTAAGTAGTCACAGCAGGAATCCAATTCAAAAATATTTTTTTCTGAAATTCTAAAATAAAGTAATATTAACTGACCTGTTCGAGATTTGAAGTCGTTAATCGAAAAATAAATGAATACACTCGTTGGTTACATAATACCAATCATTAATTACGTCACTGCACGTCATCAGGCGCCCTGCATCACGTCAGTCGAGCGAGGGACGTCAGTGAAGTAGCTCTCGTAAGCCAATGCATTGCATCAGACGTGCATGTGTTAAAAATACAAATTTTCAATAATTGCATTCCGCGGGTATCGAAGCCGGTAATCTAAAAAATAAATGATTCTTCTGGGATCAAAGCCAGTAATCTAAAAATAAAATAAATGCCCTTGTCAGGTTTTGAACCGTGCAAAAATGGAATCTAAGACATTGAATGTGCAAAAATAGCAAACCTATGTCACACAGTGTTAAAAATAATAAAGTAAGTCAAATTCGCGAAAGTAGGTAAGTAGGTATATAAAAAATTACGTCAAAGGTCACTATTTCAGTAGGTCATGGTTAAGGTCAAGAGTCAAATTAGAGCCAGTATTCTCTCGCGGTCACTACTTGTGTCGGATACGATAATGATGTTAGACAGTTAACTTTTGGAAGTGAGGATACAGTTAGTAGACAGCAAGTTGCTTCTCCTTAGTGGGGTGGTGCCTAACTATGTGATGGTATGGCCTAGACTTTAAAGAGAATTGTATGTTTATGAAAGTGTGATCACTGTTTATAAGAATTAGCTTACTGTTTATCGGCGGTGTGGCCGTAAACGGTGTGAATGAAGCGACCTGGGTGTTAGAGGACGTGAAAGCGAGGCTACTGGAGTGCGAACACACACTGTAAAAAAAACTGAGATAAAATTTCCTTATATGTAAGAGAAGCTAGTTACCTCTACATGCAAGGTAAAATCACCTCTAAAATGTAGAGTAAATTTACATAACAAGTAAAGTACTATACCATATTTGTACAGTAAGAGTATCTGAAAAAAGTGTGAGAAAATGCCATATAAGTAAGGAAAATTAACCATAATGTAAAGTAAAAATTTATTTAAAATTATTCCGGAGATTAGTGTTTTTTTATCTATGTCCTCCGACGAATTGAAACCAAAACTTCAACACGAAAATCTTCGACCAGTGGTGGTGGATGGGCGCGAATCTTAGTCTTCTGCCACGACAGGTCGATGCACTATCGATGACACCACCACGGCAGCGTGATGTTGTCGTTGAATAATTAGCGATTGTTTCTCCCCCCCCCCCCTTTCCCCTCCAAACCATATCTGTTGAGACAATGCTGAAGAGATGCACGCGTCGCTAGGTGATTTTTCCATCCATGTATGGGATTTCCCACCGCTATGTACGTGAATTTTACTCCAGAGTGCGATAATTTTATCTTACCTGTAAGTAAAACTATGTTTCCCAACCACAAGTCAGCGAATATTACCTTACACTTGTCAGGTAATTTTCCCATTATTTTTGACAGTGCAGTAAATTGAAAGCAGCTTACTCGTTGGCGGGGTGGTGCCGGACTATGTGGATGATGCGACCCGGGGGGTAGAGGGGCTGGTGCACAGTGAGGGCAATGCTGGAGTCGGAAGGGTGAGTGGGTCCGATCCTTGTGGCCTCCTTCTCCTTCTGGTACTGTATGAAGTTGGTGCCATCGGTACGGAGCTCCACGGCCGAAGTCGGGGTGGGGGCACAGCCACAGCACACCACACTGCACATGATCGTCTTCCACTGGAACACACGCAAAACACATCTATCTGGCAGTCAAGTAATGGCATAGCCTACATCGAAGAACGACTACTTAACTCCGCAACTCCAAGTCGAATGCAGGCACATGCATAATTCCTCTGATTATTCGTGACTGAGTAAATGATACTCGCGTTCAGAGACAACCAGGTACAATTTACAGTCTGACAATCCCAACTCGGTTTCCTAAATGTATTCCAATATGATTTTAGTTGAATTATTTTATGGTTCTGAACACCGGTGATAGCCGATTCCTCAACTGTTGCCGCCTGTCCAAGCAATTTGTTACATCTCTGATGACCGCACGGTGGACGTCAAGTTAGGCCCTACGAGCCACTCTACAAGTCTAACACTCTATATTTATTTAACTTTTTCAGTGGGTCACTATTTAATTGAAACCCCTTGAGAACGTTGAACCAGATAGAATAATTAGTCAGTGGATGGTAGAATAATGTGTAACCAAGTGAGAAGACACTTTTTTTCCTTTAGCAGAAGACAGAAAAAAACGCACCGATTCCTCGTAAAATAAGTCAAATATGTTTTACGTCGAATGGCTTCGGTAAGAATATCATCATAGGACGTGGGAAATTCTCTAACAGTTTAAATGGGTTGCCACTACTGAAACTTCAACGCTAGCATCAAAATGTTCTTTTAGACCTTTTACACTTTGTGTTACAGAAACAAGACAAATATTGCTAACGCTCTTCTGTTAAATAAATCATCTTCTCTTACACATAAACTGAATTATCGTCTGTAGTAACTATAGTTTGTAGTAACGGGTGTAGCATAAATATCATACAATTATTTTTGTATTAATACATCCATTCAATATTATTTTAGACTGACCAAACAGCCCTCCCGAATGCTATACATGTATTAACAAAACATTGCTACCCAAGACAATATGTTTTTTCAGTGAGTTTAGTCGCCTTCAAATCATCTGGAGACATCTACGCTACTCAGTATGCTTTATTGCCTTCTGCAGACGCAGACACTGTCTTGCATGAAAATTATAATGTGAATATTCATAGTGAAGAATCTCAAACAGCTTCTTGTCAGAGCACGGTTGTTGTCATGTCAGACATTCGGCTATGCCCTGTAGTCAGTTCGACGTCATTGCCACGTGTGCTTGAGGTATTTGAGAGTACAGCAACACAAGAGGGTATTTTGTAAACAGAATACAGAACATTTTCAAAAACATATCATTTATAACATTTTATGTTTGAACATTTACAAGAGGGGCAGAAAAATATTGGCTTTAAAAATGAAATCAAGTATATCGCTGATATTTTTTTTGTAAGTCAAGGAACATCTCCATCAAAGGTCAGAGAATTACAGTAAAGAGAAAGACACATACCTGAGAATGATCTGTGACCAGCGACGCCAGAGATTTACCATTATAAAAACGTTTTAAATAACCCTTTATAAACTAAGTTTCAAATCACTAAAAACTGTTTCACGACTGCAAGGTCCCGCTTGTAACAAATTTGACTAAATAAGTCTCCCTTAGTTGAAAAATCTAAATTTTCAGAAAGCATGTACAAAAGTCAGTGTTTATTTTAAAAACACATAAAGTTTAGTCTCAGTGTTTCTTAAACTATTACGGTATCTAGAAATCTTTTTTTTTACTTAGTGAGTATTTTTTACTGTGTACCGAGAACCGTATCAAATACTGATGCCACTTTCTATCAGCACACGTTGTCTACACACAACGAACGTAACATTATTTCAGTTGTAACAGGTTAGTCACATTTCGCCGTATTAATCTGTATTATGGTCATCTCCAGGTTCAGTTAGTTGTTAATGTATTTTGTATGTGTGGCAGTTGGCAAGTATTGCTAGAGGTTTCTCAAGTAGAGACGGCAGCGCCACAAACAGTGAGTCTACCAGTGAGACGACAGGGGCAGTGTGAAAATAGTCAACTGACCTCTCGAGCACAGAGCTCAGGTATAAGTGGTGTGACTTGTGCTGTATCACTGCACTAGACCGCAGAACACGCTGAACTCATTACAAACTACTGCAATCACTGCAATCATTCTCAGAAAGTATTTTTTATAATGCACATGAAAAAAAATTCAAATAATTTGAACTACTATAAAATATATCCCTAGAATTTACTTATCATTATGTCTTAAACTATCAATTAATGAATATATTTTCGATTAAAAATGTAAGCGTATTTCCATGTTATGTGCTTCAAAAATCATATTTGGCGAAAACATTTCCATCAATCAATCCTATCGTAATGATTTATCTAATTGTATATCACGAAACTTGTTATGCACATTCAGTTCGGCAATGAAAGTAGTAATTTTATAACTGGAATGGATGTCCATATAATTAATTATTAAAAGTATTAGTAAACAATATTACTAATTCAATTTTTATTACATACAGTCATGTTTACTTTTACGACAGCCTTGTTTGTTTTTTTAGCCAGGAAGGGGGGGGGGGGGGATTTTTTATCAAAATGTGCTTTCCGAAGCATCCAAAATATGGCAATACTCATTAGTTTCGATAAAATATTTGCTGTCATTAATTATTGTTATTACATTTAAATAAATTGATTGAAGAACAATATTTCACGGTGTTACAAAATATATGCATTATTCTTTCATATGCAATATAAATTGTTATTTTCTGGCAATTGGGATAATGTGTGTTATACTGTTTAGCGAGTTTCTTATGTTTTAGAGTAGGGTGCCATGCCTCATTTGCAGCCACTTTACTTTTTACATTCAACAATGCTAGGGGTTCCTGCAAACGAATAACCCATGGTCGTGACGTCATAGACACTCGAGATCTCGCTGTTAAGAGCTGCTCTGATATCTTCATTACGTCATTGTGTTACATATCACTCCAATGCAGACGTCTCGGACAGTTGCAATATATAAGCAGCTTTCCATGTCCCGTTGGTAAACTGCACAGCACAACCTACTACCCAATCAACTGCACGTGTCATGCGAGATATTTACAAAAGTCATCTTAAAAATACTTATATCCTTGTTGATATAATTTTTTGTTTTAATCATATTGGTCTTAAAGATACTTTATGTTCGAACGTAATTTTTTTCCCCTCTTTAAGTATTATAAATTGATTAATACATTATTTGTGTTATTTGATTTATACTTACAATGCGAGTGAGTGATTTATTGAAAATTAACTTTGGGCCTACACCATTGTAGCGCTATGTCTCCAAGGAAAACAAAGGATGGGGTAAAATAATACATGAGAACAAGTCCGTTCTACCCGTTGTCAACAGATATGTCAAACAAAAAAGTAATCCCGCAAAGACACCAGTCAAGAGTTCTGACAAATTAAACAAAACCAAATAAGTGGACAAGCAAACGAAAGAGTAACAAAGACGAGCAAATATATACAAATAAACGCAAAAAACTGTAGCCGAACCTGACTACACGACGAAGACAACACAAAAGAACACCAACAGTTTTCTTGGCGAACCAGTAGCGACATGATGACATACCTATGCAATGGAGTACCTACAAAGTAATTTTTAATTTAATCGGTAACCTGCTATTTTTATAAATTATATTGGTCGCTGTTATTCGAGCGAACCTCTAGTCGTAGATCAAAACTGATTTCAATTCAGTTTTGTGAACATATATATATTTCCCACGTGATTTTCTTAAGACGGTATGCGAATGTATACGTCAGCGTAGGATTTGCTGAGGTTCAACTTTGTATAAGTACCGACAACCAATTTTTACGAAAAGAGTTCCCGTCTTTCTGTATTTCACAACACTGCGTCCTTTCCTGCGATTAGAATCTCTTCAACTGCTATGTGTTTTAGGTGCCCACCAGCCAATCACAGACGTTCAGTAGTGGAGTAACCTAATTTTGATTGGTCAATTCAATTGGCGCTCGTGTTTTCTGACGAATACACGCTGCCAGTAACCAGAAGAAAACTTCAAGTATTAAGGAACATATCGTTACTATCACAAGAAATCCTCGTAACTCCATTTTGATTGTTTGTATGTTTTTATGTCATTATAACAAAAAAAAAACTGATCGAGTAGGGGAACTGGTATCTCCAGGAATGTTTGGAAATAATCTACAAACAAAAAATGGAAAACTTGTAGCTCCTCTATGAAGTTTCAAACAGCGAAAAACCCGTACATCCACGACTTATATTTAATGCAAATATATCTAAAAGTCTGCGTTAATGAGCATTCGTATCTAACGTATTGATTACAATTTTGTTTCATTTAAAAAAATGGCCGTCGAAATCAAAGTAATTTAGTTTTGTCTCTCTTGTTAAATACCAGCTTTTGAGTGACGGGGTTTCTCATGAAGTTAAAGACATTGTAATCTAGCTGCGTGGAAATGTTGTATTGCAAATGAGATGCTCTAGGCATAAGTCGCTACGCCGATCACGCATGTACCCCGCAGGCATAGCTGTAACGAGACTAGGAACTCGAGTTCCCATAACTTGCTGGTGTACATCGTACCGAGTTATTAGCAGCCCGACATACTTGCTTCGAAGCATACAGCCAGAGACGAGACGCAGTCTTAGTGTTTTTATTGAGCTCCACGCCTGTATTTTGGCTGGAAGTTGGTGTTTCCATAAAGTACGTGTAGGAGTATTGACGTTAAGCTCTCTATCAGTAAGACTAGCGTAATGTAGTGCTGTCGGAATGTGGCTAGTTGAGAACGTATGTAGTTTGTGGCATAAAAGCCAATTTAATATTGACAGGAGAAATTTTTTGTGCAAAAACCTTACTAAAATTATTATAAACTACAGTAAAACTACGAAGACGTCTCCTTACCTTGTACGGGACAGTGGTGTTACGTCGGCAACGCAAAACGTGAAAACTTTTCTCTGACATTTTCATATGCAGTGTGAAAACTTGCAGCCCTGCGCGACACGTGGCCAAAGTCCCTGGCCTCCATGACCCGACTGTCAGCTGAGTGGGAGTTCACCGTCCCCCCGCCAGTGGCGCTGGTGTAGCGTGGCCGGCATTGCAGGCGCGAATTTAAATTATAAAGTGTGCGCTTTTGGCGGAGAATTTTTAGAAATATTTTATCTATCTAGAACATCCAATGGGAAACTAAAATCTGATTGGCTTAACATTTGAAAAAATCTCGTAATGCCTTGGTAGAATGGGGTCACGCCCCTGTCAGTATCAATATTTAAACCCCTAGTAGTTTTGTCTCGTGGCGAGATGGCTGCTGGGGTCTGACAACGAGAAGTTAAGCATTGGAAAACTGGTAACTAGGGTCCTTACGACCAAAGTAGAAAATGGACGTTTGCTGGTCCTGGCAGTTGTGGTAATATTTTCCACAAATTATGTGATTTTCTCATATTGGAATATTGGCTCCTTTCCAGGCTGTTCAAAAATTTAAAGTAATTAGTTTTCATTATAAAAAAATGTTCAATCCAATAACATTTATGGAAAGAAACTAAGTAAATTAACGTAAATAAAGACGTGGTTTTTAATGGTTTTCTTACAGTATAGAAATTTTGAAATCACAATAAATGAGACCAGAGTTTCCAAAAAAAAAATCCGTTTGGAATTTAAAAAAGTAATAAAAGAAAAACAAAGATGAAATTTTTTGGGATGTCCTTGTGGACGTATTCAAAGCGAAACTGACTAAAACCTTAAAGTTATTATAAGAATGTCTATTTTTCGTTATAGTTATTCAATTGTAAAGGAATATTTGCAATATCCATCAAATCTAGACCAATGTATCCAGCAATGTTTGTTTGGACGAAAATCATGTAATCATTTTTTTTAGTCAAATTTGTAGTGAAATTTTAAAGATCAAATGCCAAACTGCTTATTAATGTTGTCAGGTTTTATTAGACTCTATGAATGTGGAAATTCTGAGGCATTGTGGAATTTTAAAGGAATATTATAAAGAGTTGGGTCGTTGTAATTACCAAATTTTCATTGTGTCCCCAGGATTTTTGGAGGACGGTAAACTTTATTGTATCAGTAGAATGGATTAAAGTGTTTATTAGCTGTTTGGTAGGTTGTTGCTGGATTGCAAAGTTTTGTGTTTGGTATGTCTGGCAGTGAATTATATCAAAAGTACAAAATACAAACATATATCAAAGGCCTCTTGCGTGTCATTGTATCACCTAGCCAATCTTACTGTTTCAAAAGATTTTCTTTGCTAGACGTTGTCTTACGTTGATTTTGATTGATGTGGCTGACCTCGTGTTGCCCTACAGCGTAGGACAAAGCAAGGTCTACAAACTCTAGATTACCGTAACACATATTCTGGACAAATTTTCGAGTGAGTGAGAGAATCGTGTGGGTGACACTTAACACCCGAGGTCTTGAGAGTCGATGAGGGTGATGTGAGGTGAGTATTGAGCAGTGGCGGAATGCAAGGGCGGTGGAAACGGGAGATCCCTGAGAACTCCCCCCCCCCCCAGTCTACGGTATCGTCCAGAATGATTACCACATGCAAAAATTTCGGGGGCTACCCCTGTGGGGAATTGAACCCGGTTCGCCTTGGTGGGAGTCGAGTAGTACGCTACGTCGGCCTACTTAAATCCTATTACGGAACCACTCGTACTGTGGAGGAAGTGCGTTCGAGATGAACAATATTGGTTTTTCCCCAAAGTATCACTGTGCCTAAGCGACACTCAACAGGAGCAAATGTATTCTTAAAACCTTACAAAGTCACTTAGTAAAATATTCGCAGTGAAATTCATAATAATATTATTCAAATACTATCGCATCGTAATAACTCTCGTTCAGATATTTGAACGCAATCTTCCCGACATCGGGATAAAAAATTGCTATCAATACCTACAAAATTAAATTCAGCTAGAACTCTTTGTGACAATGTTAATCCTCACAGACTGGCTTGGGCACAGGATTTGAAAATGGGATGTGCTGTCCTGGTAGGAACAAAGCGACAGTATATCAACTTCGCACTTATTTTTAAAATGAGCATAATTTACTGCTACAGCCCAGCTGTAAAATTACTCAAGGGGCAGTCGAAGAACATCACGTTTTAGAGCATAATTAAAATTGAGATTGACACAATTAGTTTATAAATTTCATAATGTCGTTTATTTTAATTTTTATTTCTTGCAAATTCATGGGCGGTGTTGCATTATTATGGTTTTATAAATAACTGAGTCCACAGCATATAAACAGCGGTCGGTAGGAACAGACACCTGAAAGTGTTTCATGTCTAACACGCAACGAAAATGATTCAGGAATTTTTTCTCTTTCTGTCTATGGCACTTTCAATTCTGAGAGAAAAATGTGGAGTGTGTATGAATTAACTGTGTTTAATGCAGTGTCAACGCATGCAAAACACACTACTCTTAAACGCAACTATGGCTTGTCTAAAGTCAACGTAGCAGTTTTGAAACCAGCACTGAGAATAATAACTTTCCTCAAATACAAATATTTTAATGAGTGCAATTTAGTCATGCTGGCAGAAAATCAGGGAAAACAGTTTCTTGTCTTAACGTCGCACTTAAAGTGTTATAAAAATTAGTGAAGACTTGAAGTGTTTTCTTTTGTTTTATACCCTAAAGAGTAGGTATAATGGTCAATTTGGTATTTTCTCATTACTAAAATTTCCACAATGCCAGTTGTTTGACGAGTGGATACTAGTGACTAGCCATATATCAGTTTTAAGATTCGTTTTATGCGCTACGGTGCCCACCAAGAAGTAAAAATAAGCAAGATTTGTTTTTATATTTCAGTTAATTATCATAAAAGATTAACTGTTGTTATGAGTGTCTTTGTAGTTACGTAGTTGTCCCGATTTGGGGAGTCGACTTAACTTTGAAAGATAACTACTCACTTTCGGGTCTTTGCTCCTCTTGATGGTGTTTATGAGATCTGCTCGGAGAGATTCAAGCTGGTGGAGACCTATACGGGGAACCACATCCTTTCCCAATACCACAGATGTGATGAACGACTTGGTGTACTCCACAGCAGGCATGCTAGAAATTACAATATATATATATATATATATATATATATATATATATATAATCCACAAACTGATTAGATTCTATTATTGAAGGAACAGGCAAGAGAATGAATGTTAACCAAGATAAATATAAATTATTACTAGAGACCCGGAAATTAAAGAGAACTGAATCCCGTGCTCCCTTGTCTGCGCTAAAACTAGAGCATCAGCCAATTAACAACTTTCTGAAGTTCGAGTACACATAGCACTGCAGAATCTAGGTTGTTGCCAACTGAATCCACGAAATTTCCGGGTCTCTAATTATTACTAATGTAACAAATCTCGAAGGTTAATGCATCAAATATATTGAAGTTTTTTTACAAGACTGAGTCACAGTCTTATTGTATATATCCTGGAAACACACAAAAAAAACCTGCAAAAATTCCTGAGAATCATACTACATTAACTAGATCAGCAGCGAATAAAGAATAGGCCGAAACTCAAGTATACAAATGATTGTGGAATTTATCAAGTCAGTCAGTGAGGACTGGAATATTAAAATACTACTTAAAAGTACATTATTGAAAATACTATGTTTGGTGAACATACTCGATTATTCATTCTTCTTGTTTACACTTTACTAAGAATGAAATTGAAGGCATTCATATGCATGGTAAAAGTTTATTGTTTAAAACATACAAACTATAAGTGTCAATATAAACAACAGTTTCTTCTGCTACTCGCTACCCCATTCTCTACTTCTCAGAAGATGTGCACTGCAAAAAACATACAAAACATACAATACTGAGATATTTACAATATTTTTCTCCTTCGTGTAAGCTTCAAATCTACAGAATAGCATGGCTGTAAACCTATACGAATTTAGGATATGAAACATCTAAGAGATGCCAATTATTATACATGTGTGCATTTGCAAGGTAGTTTGTACTTATTCTACTACAATCGATGGAAGATGACTG
Source organism: Dryococelus australis (assembly GCA_029891345.1). NCBI lineage: Eukaryota > Metazoa > Arthropoda > Insecta > Phasmatodea > Phasmatidae > Dryococelus > Dryococelus australis. The sequence continues at coordinate 159,991,819 of CM057009.1, forward strand.
AAGCAAGAAATCACGTTATCTGTTGTGCTAGGAGTCAAAGTTTCCATGTCAGGAACAACCAAAAAACTGCATTTGAACTCTCTTGGAGTGTACTTTGCATGAGCGGTCCGACTGCACAGGACTGAAATACACGTAGTCAGCGCGCATGCACCTCCAGAAAACACAAAAGTTGACCAGACACAAACTTCAAGGATGGAGGAGTTGTGCTCCTTCAGCGTCCTCCCACATCGCCACTCAGATCCAGCTGTGGTACGGCTCAGGTCCTCCTCTGGCTATCCAGCCGTATCGCTGCTCACTGCGTCAAACTCACGATAGGTCGAAGACCCTCAACTCTCCTCTGGCATGCGGACTTTCAACCACTGGCAGAACGATTCTAACTCCAATGGATAGGTCACAAGAGATAAACTTTTGGCCTACCAATCGTCTCGTGATCAAACTTAAATTAACAAATCACTAATGGGTCTTACAACAGACGGTTCATCACTATGACCAATGACTTCACATTGCTATTCATACTTTGGGCCCCAAATGGACAGAGCGCCCAGTAGTCCAATGGTGTCTAGTGCTTAGACCTTAGTGCTATCTACCTTCCGGCCAGTCCAGCAAGGCAAGGGCTTGGTTTTCAAGCAGCGAGGGTCCCAGGTGGCACGACGTAATTAGTTCCCAGCGTAGCTCTCATATGCTTATAACCAAAGCAGTGGTGGGTGCCGGGGTACCATGCGATGAACCTTCAAGTTGCCTTGCTGGAGAAAGATTTTATACGAATGTTCATCCAGAGTTTCTGCAATCATACGCATGTTACTATTTGGATACAAGGATATGGCTTTACGGTACCTCAAACACGCGGATATCTTCCTCCAAATGCAGGGAGTCAACGACTTCTCCCACCAAGGTGACTCAACCAAATTGAAGGTCTATTTTCGAGAAGAAATAACAGCACTGTGGAGGCACATGCACGTATCGGTTCCATTATGGAAACAGGTCTACAACCTGCATAAACTGGAATACATGCACAGTGACACTCACCAGCATATTGAACCACGCACAGATATGTCCTACATTATCAAGGCAATGCTTTAGAGTACCTCCACTTATCAGCATTTGGCATTCTCCTATGAAAATTCTAATGCAAGAGTGTATGCCATTTTTAAGTGGTATATTGATACGTTACAGTGCTAAAGCAATTTATTGTGATTGAAGTGGTTCTTTGTAAACAGGTACAATTAGATACAAAATACTGGATGACCAAATCTGTCACAGTAGAATGATTTGGTATCTTCTGGCATAACGGATTCCAGCATAGCAGCTAGGCTCCGACCGGCTGCAAATGTTGGAATTTCCTTTCTTTCCTTTTTTTTCCTTTAAAATTCCAATTTTTCCTCAAAATAATCTATTTTCCCTAAAAATGTTCTCTGTTTTCCCTAAAAATTTATCTTTTATCGTAAAACATTTTCCATTTTTCCCAGAGCAGGAGTGGAGAATATGTGACTCCGGAGAGCAGGATTTGTGACACCAAGCCAGCAGGGTAGCACTGAGGACTCATGGCTCTTAACCCTTGAATGGCGACCTTCGACCGCAAAAAAAATATAAATAAATAAAAGTTACAAAAATATATTTAAAAAACTATTATAAAATATTTTTTAAAATATTAAAAAGGGTTAAAAATTATTTTCAAAATATTCAAAAGTATTTATAAAAAAATTGATTTAACAATTCTAGTGCCTCCCCAACAACCATTTTCCTTAACAATTAACATTTTTCCTAAAAATTTCCTGTTTTTCCCTTAAAATTTCCCTTTTTCACTAATAATTTTAAAAATCGAAAAAAATATATATATAAATGACAATGAACATATTATGTTACTGACTACTACCACCCTATTCAGTACAGGTGACCTTGACCTTGATACCAGAACTTTGAATAACTTGAAAACAAAAACTCGAGAAAAAATTCATGAAAGTCAGCATGCATATTATTTTATTGACTACTACAGCCATATTAGATGCAGGTGACCTTGACCTTGACCACATGAACTTTAATGACATTGAAAACAAAAACTGGAGAAAAATTATTGAAAGTCTGGAAGCATAAAACATTGCTGACTACTACCACAATATTGGATGTAGGTGACCTTGACCTTGAGCCAATGACCTTGAATCACCTTGAAAACCAAGATTTTGAGAAAAATACATTAAAGTCAGCAAGCATGTTACATTACTGACTTCTACCATCATGTTGTATACAGGTGACATTGACCATGGCCCCATGGTATTGAATGACCTTTAAAACAAAAATTTGAGAAAAAATTAATATAAGTCAGTAGGCGTATTATGTTACTGACTACTACCACCATCTTGGATGTCGGTAATTGTTCACCTTTACCCTAAACCTAAAACCCAAAAAAACAAAATAGTCACAAAAAACCTTTAAAAATTAAAAATATTATCAAAGACTTTTTATTCTATATATCTTTCAATCAATCACTAGCAATCCTCCTCCTCAGAAATCTTTCCATCAACCTTTCGCAATCTTTCCAGCAAACCTCCTCACCAATCCTCAGGAATCCCTACCAATCCTCCTTACCAATATTTCTCACCAATCCTCCTCAAACTTGAACAATCCTCCTCACCAATTCTCACAAATCCTCCGAAATCCTTGCCATACCTCACAAATCCTCCTCTGTAATCCTCACCAATCCTATTCAGCAATCATTCACAGTCTTTCCAGCAATCCTCCTCGCCATTCCTCAACAGTCCACACCAGTTCTCACAAATCCTCATTAATTATCCTCACCAATCCTCACCAATTCTCTTACATATTCGTCACCAATCCTCCTGAACAATTTTTCTATAGATTTTTCAATTATTCCATCAACCTTTAATTATACTATCAATCATTCAATCATTACAACAATATTTCGATCGAACCGTCGATCAATCCTTCGGTTTGTTCCCCACCCATAGTATAGAAATAACTTTCGCTCAACAACTGTCTCAAAATTTGTACATTTGTTTTGTGTGCAGTCAACTAGCCATTTATTTTTATACTAAAGTCTTCATTGCCATTATATTGTGTTGGGGTGTCCATCACAAATATGTAAGATATTGTGTGAAAAATGTTTCTTCGCAGCAATTTAATGCCTGTTGGCCGTGGATGCTTCTACCCTCCCAGCAGAGAGGTGTGTCAGGTTGCAACTGGTAGTAGATTAAGGGCAACATGTGACCCTGTCCATGATTGGCTTGAGTTTCGCACCACTGGGAATAATGTTTGTAAAAAGAGAGTGCTGGTGTCGAATAAAGTCGTATAGACGGCGCTGGAGTGCAGGTCTCTGGAGAGGAGGTGTCCGGGAGTAGGGAGCTCAGACTGGATAAATACGGGTGCGCGGACTGCGATCGCCGGCCTAGAGCCGGGCTCATTAAGTGAGAGAGTCCGCTTATGAGTGAGAGGGTTGCCTGACCATGAAGCTGCTCGTTTAAATGCCAAGTATTGGTGGGAGATCGGACTACGAGATTATTACTATCGCCGAAAGCAGATACAGGAGGACTCTGAAAATTTACGAAGCGAATATGTTCGGACTTAGGCTGTTGGTGCTGCTCATAGTCGGGACTTATACATTTTCGGAAGAGATAGTTTCGGACTTAGGCTGTGAGAGCTCAAAGTTTGATCTTATGATTTTTTTCCGAAAAGCTAGTGTTTCGAACTAAGGCTGCATGAGCTCAGTGTTTGGACTATGAACTAAATTTCCTTTTTCTCTTATGATGCGAAGAAACTCCGGAGTTTGCTTGTGAAAGGGGAAAAAAATTACTTAGCCATATTTGGCTTATGTGGGGCTATGATATTTCTTTCTTTACTAAAGAACTTAGGCTCTGGTGTGCGCACAAAGGGAACATTGTTTGGGAATGCGTTGCAGAAGAAAGAAGGAGAAAAATATGGTCCCTGTGAGATCCAACATTGTGTATTTCCCTTCGTGAAGAGATGGAGAAGACAGGCTATGGCAGATCTGTATTTATGTATTGAGAGAGTTGGGGATTTTTTATTTGAGCTGGAACTTAGCTGTGGTTTGCTGTTTTGTGGCAATTCTGCCCCGATATACGTATTTTTGGGAGGAGTGGATCAGGGATTTTTGGCGATGCGGAAGAAGGCGACGAGATTTAGGTGTGTGTGGATTGATTTATTTACATTTGGGAATTAGGTATGGGGTGCGGTATTCGAGGTGTGCATGTATGAATGTGGAATACTTTGGGTGGAGGAGAGGAAGTCCACAATGGTAGGGAGAATATCCCTGGCCTATTCCTCCACCAAAAATCGTGTTGGAATTGTTTGGAGGGTGTGTGTATGTGATGGTAGTGAGGAGGTACAGCCTGTATTTCGGTATCGGCGGGGAGCATATCCTCAGGCCCCCTCTCTATCTGAAAGAGGTGACTGTGTAAAGATACTTGCTGTATGCTCAAATGGGAAGGTGGTGAGTGAGAACATTTGTGTGCTTTTCCCACAGTCTTTTTAGGAATGAAATTTGGGGAGATAATTTGTGAGTCGCTGTGAGAATTAAAGTTAAAACCAAGAGACCAATGGCGTTTCTATTTAAAAATAAAGTTAATATATTTTGAACTTGGTCTTTTTATGAAACGTTTTGTGATTCGTCCTGCGAGGTGAAAGGAAAATTAATAACCTAAGGTGTTTTTTTATATGTACATTTTTAAAGGATCTACGATGGTCCTAGGAATATAATTATATATTTTCAGATATATTTTGTAAAAATAGGGAGAGTGGTGTTAAAGGAGTATTTAAAAGTTTTCTTTTAAATTGTTAAATTGTTTTTAGTAGAAAATATATGCTTGAGAACTTAAGGATACTGCAAGTAGTTATCCTGAAGTTTAGAAAGATAAATTGTGTAGTAAATGTTTACCTGTGTAATTTTGAGTGGGGTATTGATGCTGTAAATTTCTATAAAAATGGGTGTAGTATGAAGCTATGCAACGAGTTGTTAGTAACCGGTGTATATTGGAGATTGTTTTACAAGTTCAAAAGAAAGTCTGGATAAGGGGAGAAGAATTATTCAGGAGTTAATATTGTTATCAAGATTTATCTGGGTGGAGAAATTGATATTGTATTATTTTCTGGGTCTAATAGTTAAATGAAAAATTTTCATTGAAAAGTAATTAAAAATTGAAAAACGATATGATGGCAGGGATTTTAATTTAAGCTGTAGTGAATCCTCTTTTCTCAAATTCAATCTGTTTTGGACAAGGTGAAATGCATACCAGTTTAACAAGATACCTACGCTGCTAATATGTTTTGATGCTGATGCTTGTGAGCCCTTCCTCTATCCTAAGTCATTTGTGTGAGGTAGGAAGGAGTATTGGGTAAGAGGTTGTGCTCCAAGAGCTGAGGCCAATTGTGCACAATATTAGCAGAACTTTCCGTCCATAGGCCAGTACTCATAGTTCCACTTAGAAAGTTGAGGTTTAAAACGTTACGACATGCAAAAATAAACCACAATTATTATTATTTTGTAATTACAATTTCAGAGGAAATCAGTTCATCACATCATCTGATATAATCCGATCCTTCAGTTCTCTAATGATTGAAATATCTCAACAATGCGCGAGAAATCACCGCATTTATGAAAGTCATTGAAATATTTGAGCCTATCACAAGTTAATTAGGGTTTTCGGTAAACATGTAAGGAGCGTTATTGACTCCTTCTGCCTTATTTACACCACTTGTCTAGTTAAACTCGTTGGCAAAATGTCTGGGAACATTGAGGGAATCATAATCGTCTTCAACATTATCACTCTATCCATGCCCATTATCATCAATGCTTTTTTCATTATAGTCTTTTACTCCTGTTTCATCCTCAATATCTGGTTCATTTTTCTTTGTAGGCGCGACATGATCATCATCAGTATTTAAAGCCGTTTTTCAAACCACGATCGTATGAGTCAAAGGTTTGTTCTGCATAGTATTTTTTCTTTTCTTTGTTTTGATACAATTTCACGAGTATTGGTTTTGTTGAGTGAAAATTGGATAAAAACACCAACAAAATATTTTAAATAAATAAAATTTAAAAAAGATTTTCAAATACTTAAATATTTTTTTTACATTTTGTTGCCACACGAATACCTTGAGACATAGCAAAAACTAAATAATAGCCTCGTTACAGGCTAGCTCACTTCAGTGATGAATTCCAGTTTGTAATATTCTTCAGTTTTATTGAACTTTTAAAAATCCATCACATGTTCTCGAACACGAACAGTCTGATGGAGGAAAACTACTTGAAACAGCATCACAGTAGTAATGATATGAAAGTTCCTTCTCACATCGTGTATGGTTGGAGTCTGTTCTCATGGACAAAGGCACTCCCGCATGGGCCGCTTATACCACTCCTTACTTCCTCTCTTTCGACGTTTCAAAAACCTCCTCTCATTGGCTGAGGCCCAGTGCGTCACAGCCAACTTTGTCGACTTCTATCACAAATACTGATGCAACCTCGCTACGACTCTCGGAATTCGAAAACGCCAACGCGCTATATATAACAGCTCGAAATACAGCCTCGTATTAAATCCGATAAGCCCTTACTTTTCCACCTGACACCAAAGAAAAATCTTGAATATTGCACATACTGACCAGGAAGAAAGCATTTACCCATAAGTTGCGACTCAAAGTAATAGTATAGAAACTTTTAAGAATTATAAATATATCGTAACGTTACAATCCCTAGTCCACAATTAGACACGTCGTAGTATCTGTGATGTGCTAAAAGAAGTCTTTATGGCTTGGCATACAATAAGTCAGTGAATGTAGTTCTCACGTGGCGTATTCACTACAGATAGAGACTGCTGGTTTTCGCGAAAACATTTCGCAACTAAATGTACTCCAAAACACGTTAGTTCAGAACCTCTATCGTGGTTGGATGGTTTTAACACACACACGTCTTAAGTGTCTGCTAGCCAATCACGGACGTTCGGTGTCGAGGTAACTTTATTTTGATTGGCCCAGTCGAGTAGAAAATGTCTTCTTGCACAGACACGCACTCAATAGTTGAAGGCAATTTGCAAATGTTCACTTGGAAGTTGAAGTCTAGTCTGGGCATTTTTTTATTTTTCGCGGAAAACAGGTGGCCGTAACTATAGACTGTAGATGAGGTAGACGGATTTCCGTATTTTGTGCACGTCCCCAATATACATTTATCCATCACCAATACAAATATAAAAGTCACGCTGTCAATAAAAGTGTTGAACATGTTCGTTTAGATTTGAATTTTCAACACATCGGCCGTTTTATGTGAATATAATACGCTGACTAGTTTGAGTGTATAGCACATTGAATGCAAGACTGTTGTAAAGCAAAATTTCTTATATGGGGGATGGTTTCTATCGTTTGGCTGACTCCTTCATTGTTCCACATCAATACCTCCACACTTACGGACAAGTGATGTGCTCCTTGAGTGTAACGTGGACTACTTAAAAGCAAATAAATACCATTTTGTAGTGAAAATTTTATGTGACATTCGTGAGGGCTGCTGTTACCTTACTTTTTGAATCAGCCACGTCCTTTTTTTCACGAATGGGGACAGACGATGTGAAAATATAATTGAGCGAATTAACATACACTCGAAAAGGAATTACAGTACCTTATAATTTATAAACGTGTACGGAGGTAACATCATGATGTGGAAACAATGTGTGTATCTGGTACACCGTGTTCTACAACAGCAGAGACATATGTGCAAGATGAGCAACGATCTGGTCGGCCAACCACTTCCAACACAGATGGAGGTACTGGGAAATCCACCCTACAGCTCCGACGTGGCGACCAGTGATTTTCAGATCTTCCAACCACTGAAGAAGTACCTGTGTGGTAGGTGATTAACAACCGATACAGAAGTTCAGCAAACTATCCATACGTGGCTTCATCGTCAAAACATATCAGCAGTGTAGGTATTTTGTTAAACTGGTATGCAAATCACCTTGTCCAAAAGAGATTGAATTTGGGAAAAGGAGATTCATCACTGCGTAAATTAAAACATTACCGTCATATCGATTTATCAATTTTAATTACTCTTCAAGGAAAAAGTTTGCTTTTAACAGTTATTCTCAGAATTCTATACAATATCAATTTCTTCACACAGATAAATCTTCATAACAATATTAACTCCTGGGTAATTTTTTCCCCTAATCAATACTTTCTTTTGAAACTTCTAAAACAATCTCCAATATACTCCGGTTACTAACTACTCGTTGCATAGCTTCATACTACACCCATTTTTATAGAAATTTACAGTATCAGTGCCCCACTCAAAATTACACAGGTAAATATTTACTACACAATTTTTCATTCTAAACTTCAGGATCACTTCTTTCAGTATCCTTATGTTCTCAAACATATATTTTCTACTAAGAACAATTTAACAATTTAAAAGAACACTTTTGAAAACTCCTTTAACACCACTCTCCTTATTTTTCCAAAATATTTTTGAAAATATATAACTCATTTCCTAGAACCGGCCTAGATCCTTTTAAAATGTACATAAAAAATACCTTATGTTGTTTACTTTCCTTTCACCTCACAGGGCGTATCACAAAACCTTTCATTACAAGCCCACATTAAAAAAATATATATATCCTTTATTTTTAAAGAGAAACGCCCGTTGAAGTAATGGTCTCTTGGTTTCAACTTTTAATCTCATAGGGACAAACAAATATCTCCCCAAATTACTTTCATAAACAGACTGTGGGATAAACACAAAAATGTTCTCACTCACCACCTTCCCATTTGAACATACACCAAGTATCTCCACACAGTCACCTCTTTCAGATAGAGAGGGGGTCTGAGGAAATGCTCCCCACCGATACCGAAGTACAGTCAGTACCCCCTCACTACCATATCATACACACACTCTCCAAACAACTCCAACACTTTTTTTTTGTGGATGAACAGGCCAGGGATATTCTCCCTACCACTGTGGACTTCCTCTCCTCCACCCAAAGTATTGCACATTCATACATGCACAGCTCGAATACCGCACCCCAAACCTTTTTCCCAAATGTAAATAAATAAGTCCACACAGTCCGAAATCTCTTATCGCCTTCTTCCGCATTGCCCAAAAATCCCTGAACCACTCCTCCAAAAAATTCGTATGTCACAAAGAAAAATTGCGGGGCAGCAATTCCAAACAGATAAGATTCAGCCGACGTCCAAAATCCCTAATCATCCCAATTCATAAATACAGAGCTCCCATAGTCTATCTTCTTCATCTCTTCACGAAGGGATAAACACAATGTCAGACCTCACAGGGACTATATATCTCCTTCTTTCTTCTGCAACGCAATCCCAAACAATGTTCCCTTTACGCACGTCACCAGAGCCTAAGTTATTTAGTAGAGAAAACAATATCATATCCCCACATAAGCAAAATAAGCCTAAGTTAAATTTTTTCCATTCACAAGCAAAGTCCGGAGTTTCTGATCATAAGAAAAAAGTAAATATATTTTCAAAGTCCAAACACTGTATTCACGTAGCCTAAGTTCGAAACACTAGCTCTTCGGAAAAAAATCATTAGACCAAACTTTGAGTTCTCACAGCCTAAGTCCGAAACTATCTCTTCCGAAAATGTATAAGTCCCGACTATGAGCACCAACAGCCTAAGTCCGAACATATTCGCTTCAGAAATTTTCAGAGTTTTCCTATATCTGCTCTCGGCTATAGTAACAATCTCGAAGTCCGATCTCGCAGCAATACTTAGCATTTCAACGCGCAGCCTCACGGTAAGGCGACCTTCTCACTTATAAACGGACTCTCCCGCTTAATAAGCTCGGAACTCGGGCCGGCGATCGCAGTCCGCGCACCAGTATTTATCCAGCCCGAGCTCCCTACTCCCGGACACACCCCCCCCCCCTCCAGAGACCTGCACTCCAGCGCCGTCTATACCACTTTATTCGACACCAGCACTCTCTTTTTACAAACATTATTCTTAGAGGTACGAAACTCAAGCCAATCATAGACAGGGCCACATGATGCTCCTAATCTACTGCCAGCTGCAACCTGGCACACCTCTCTGCTGGGCGGGTAGAAGTGCCCACGGCCGACAGGCGTTACATTACTGTAAAACAAACATTTTCCCCACAATATCTCACGTATTTGTGACGAACACCCCATCACAGTGTATGTCCGAGATAGGGGTGGGAGCTAAATGCACCTGAGAGCTGAGCCTCCATGGGCATCCATGGCCTCCTTTTAGGGCCTCGATTGCCTCCGTGAGTGTACCTATAGCTGTGGCTATAGTTAAGAAGGGGGAGAGAAAAAACCACCATAGACACCGTAAAAATCCCTCCTGACAGGAAAGATATTCAATAATACTGAAATAATGATGAAAAGTACTATAAGCTTCACAAGGGCTGGCGGCTCGCCTCACTAGATGTCTTTGCTTGCTATTAAAATTAATGTCGGCGCACGTCGGCAAACGCACCAATGTTAATATTGACACTTTTTTTTTTTTAGTTAGTACGGCATCAGTCTGCGCGCGCAGCATCCTCTCCCCTCGGACAGCTGAACCACTCTCCCCGGGACTTCACAGGCTAGCAGTAATGTGCATCAGTGTCATACTAGTGTGTATACATGCCTGTGGAATAAGTTTTGTTCCCAACAGCACATGTCACATTACTTTATGTCACAAGAGACTGAGAATCACCGCTCTACAGGATGTAGAGCCAGAGCGCTCGTCTCCCAACAAGGCAAACTGGGTTCCATTCCCGCTTGGGTCAATACTATTGGAATCCTGCCGAAAGACGCCACAGGTCAGCGGGTTTTCTCGGCGATCCACAGTTTCACGCACCCTCTCATTTTAGTTCTGCTCCATACTCACCTCGCTTCACCACCGTCGGTTGTCAAGACCTCCGACGCTAAGAACAGCCCTAAGCTCTGAAGAAGGTGTACCTGAGGGAGCCACCTGGCGGCGAGTACGCGAAGCACTGCAATGAAGGGTAGGTCTGGCGCAGCAAGATAGCGAGTATGGAAGCGGTACCAGCTCCCAGAGAGTGCCCCACCAGCACTAGTTCGAACTCGTTCGTGCCGCGCTCCACGTTGAATTGGAACGCCTTCTGCAGGATGCTCTCCCTCTCAAGCTTCAACCGGATGTACTCCGCCGCTTGCACCATCCCCTGTCAAAAGCCAAGCCGCTATATTATTCCCTTAGCATGTTACTCGTTCACGTCTGACATGCTGCCGAATATATGGGTTCATGGTTTGTGCTGTGCGAATCCAGAAGCTAGCAACTATACCTATAGACAACACATGGTTACTGCGGACACACCAAACACTTTATAAGTGTTTGGTTCTTGTGCCGGGGATCTACTGACACCATCTTCACAAGTTCGAAAGTGTCAGTTTAAAAAATTCGTAATTACTTTTCCCACCCAAATTTCCTCTTTTGCAACGTTAATGGTTGGTGTACTTGGAGGTGTTACAGCGACCGCCTAACTGATGTTTGTTTGAACTGAGTTGCTGATTGTTGAAAAAACGCCTTTTTTTGAATAAACTACATACGAAATAAAAGTTTTTCACTGCTGGGATTACTACCTTACTCGGTTGCTTACGATCCAATAAAAAGTGTGGGATGAAAATACAATTGAATGTACAGAATACCTCGCCTGTCAATCCGAAGTCTCTTTCTAATGTGTCTACTGTCACAGCGAACATCCTTCATGAACAACCTAATTACAAGTGGTGCAAAAAAGTTTTCAAGTGTGTATTAAACGTATCGCCAACATGTTTGCCTACATTAAGATAACATCCAGCAGACGTGGACTTAATGGCGTGTTAAAGAAACCACGCGTGTTATAAACATTATTTGTCAGCCCTCCAGATACATTAAAAATGTTTTTTCGAACAGCTGTATCTTAAAACGTACGACAGGGACATGGGCAAAATTACAATAGAGAAGCCTGTAATAAACTTTGCTTCGGACTTTCCACCAAAATAATAGTAGGGTCATCACTCAAAGTCTCCGTGGCAAACAGACACAACACGATGAGAACAATGCATGTTATTTCAGAGCCTTGCGCATAGAAACGATGGTGCACTTGATGCACATAACAGTGTAACCCTTATAAGTCCCGCGGTTCTGCCCCTCAAAAAAAAAAAAGCACAAAGCCTTTGGGTGTTATGAAGTTCAAAGTAGAGTATGTAATTATGTTTGTTTACAGTTATGTGAATCAGCTACATATGTGGTTTTAATTCTAGCACAGGTTTATTTACATATAATTTTGAGTAAAATTATTAATTTTAACCCTTCCTAGCTTCATTACTATTTCAGTAAAAACACGCAATATTTTTATTGTAAACCACGAAACGTAAATTTACTTTTTTATTTGTGTTATTCTATAATATTCTAATATGTACTCTGAGATCAGAGGTGATAAACTAACTATATTAATTTTAATTTATTTAATAATTTGTATGTTTATATAATTATTATCTTTAATTTTAAAACATAATTATTTCTTTCTTTTATTGTTTTGAGATAGGATTAATGTTTGATTCTTATTTCCGTTTATTTTGCGGAAAGTATTTTCTTCCCTATCAGGCGAGGTTTTGAGATAGTTGCTGGGAGTGATTGCTTCTGGAGAGGGACCTTTGAATTGTCCAGCAGCGTTATTTTCGCTGGGATTTTCAGTGCTTAAATCCCCGTCATCGTCGTAATGATAAAATAGATATTTCACCCCAGAAGGTACAGTGAAGCTTGTAGAACCAGCCAGATTAAGAAGAGGACTGAGTCTCTTCTATATTTAGATAGTTTATTAGTGGATCCAGCCTACGAAGATACCCCGATCGCCTACAGCGACGCCATGGTAAAGGCTAAGGGTCTGACCTATCACCCGGTGACGCCTATGTCATTTTGAATTTAAAGATATATATATCCTTATAAATGAACGTGCCCTCTAAAGACTTTGGCTATCCTACTACTAGGATATTATATTTGCAGAATATTTTCTCTCATGATTACATGTTTATTGAAGGTAGAAACCAGATGTCAAGCTCTACTGACGAGGTAAGCACCGGCGCATATTTTAATTGAAGAACCCTATTTAGATAGTGTCTCCTTCTTACACAAAGTACACGAATTTAACTTCCTTACTCAAACATCAAACATTGATTCCTCCACACAGTACATGGTTAATTAGGATCCCATAACGTGTGGCAATTTAAATGTATGCCATTGGTCCTTCTGTGAAAATATCATCCACATAGTTATTTGGCGCAACCAACGTAGTGGCATAATTGTACCTAAACATATTACAGGTTTAGAGAGACTAAAGTTGTTCTTTACATTTTTTGCTTTTTGCGTTTTAATTTTCGTTATGATAAGAAATAATAACTTGAAAGAATTACGATAAATGTAAATTAATTTCCATAGATTAATTAAAGTAATTATACCAATTTTGAATTTATGTGTTCATTTCGTACAAATCTCAAAATTGAACAGAATTAGTACATTTGACTACAGCTCAATATAATTGTTCATATTAGTAGAACGCCATGAAAATTGCAAATGTGTTATGCTACTCGCCAGTATTTCAAGTTCATCTTTTCAATTAAAATTTTATTAAAGATTGCTAAAAGTGAAACGATTTCCGCAGATGAACCAAGTGTTGCATTTCAAATAAATGGCAATGCGCCTCTCTTGTGACGTCATCAAACATTTTAGCTGGAATTAAACTTCGTGTTATCTTCAGCTAGAGCCCAACTTCGTGTTAAAATATTTTTTCTCAATGTGTACGAATCAAGACTTTCTAAACTATTTGATATTTTAATGAATTTATCCTCGATGTCAAGTCATTAAATCAAAAAAATATGCTGAAAATATTCCAAAAATAGTTGGTCTTTTAACAATTACACTATAATTTTTTTTTGTATTTTCACCGATGCATTTTTATAAACTTAGTTGCTAGGATTATTTCTATGACACTACCAGCGAATCAGAGTAATTTTTACAAAGTTAAATTTTGAAAGAAAACGAGTAGACTTTAAATTTATTAATAACTTGGTGATATAAAAATTATATATATCTTCATAAACAGTGCTCTGTTAAGATCCAATAGTTTGGTTGTAGTGATAGAACAATATTTAAAGCAATAAGTTAAAAAAAATTGTCCATTAAATTATTCATTATGATAAGTGCGCTGCCTACCCCGAGCTGTTTTTCATGTTTAAATCTGAAAAGCGTGGTAGCAATAAGGATGACAATGCCCTGCCCATGAAGTGCGCCATCGCTCTTAAGCACGTGGCTCTGAACTAGCGCGAAGTGTTCTTGCCTGCAAGTATGGGACATTATATGTATATTCCATTTGCGGTTACTCCCAAATTTTCTGAAGCCCTGCTAAAGTCCTACTTCCAGAATATTCCTCCGCCTCATGCAAACAAAGATTAACTAAGTCTATAAAATGACACCGCAGAGACAATACACCGTACTGGTGCGCACTCACTTTAGTAATATCTTGCATAAGAACTGTTTCTAACTAGACATTACCACTACGCCCACTTTTTCTCTTTGGGTATATTCCTAAATGAAACAGAAATTAAAAATTATAATTTCTTGATCAAATATAAGTTTAAATTCAGTTTCACCAAAAATAATGTACTTTCACATTAACACACGTATAAAACGCTTGTGATTTTTCAGAGGTTTGATTCAAAAGTAGGGGAAAAAAACGAACCTACTATAGCATTATATTTGTATTTAGCATTTATAAAATTTAACTGCAAGTCACAACATTACGATTTTATGTAACTGAACAGAATATTTTGAGATCGAGAGCTTTGATGAAGCTGTTTTAACCACTGTATGCCAGTTGAGTTGTTTGTGTGTTAGAGTAATGTGGTACTAGTTGCACTTGTCAATGTCACCTTCATCTCTCGCTTACTCCCGAGCCTCGAACTAGCTGCAGCTACGCGGCATCCCTTGGCTATAACTACCAACGAGTGAAGAGATTTGGGCGGCTCGTAACAGCGAGGTATTGAGAGAACTACCTGCGAACTCGAGAGTGAATCACATTTCGCACATTGCATCGGCCAGGGGAAATGCTTCTAAAGTACATTCGCTGTACTTCCAAATTTTTTGAAGCCTTGCGAGTTTTCTACTTCCAGTTATTTCCTCCGCCTCATGCAAGCAAAAAAAAGCATTTAACTACGTCTGGAAGATTACTCGTGTGCATTTGTATAGAATATGAATAAAAGTTCTGTTGGATCTAAAATAACATAGTTTTATATGAACAGAAGTATAAAACAGTAGTCACACATGAAATATCTAGAAAAAAATACAAGTAATTCACGGGGTGATTATTCAAACGTTTGATTCATAAAGCGTGAAAAAACCGCGAATAACCTACATCAATTTCTTGCCGTGGCATCGGCTCTTAAGACTTCCATGTTAAAAGCCTCCTAAATCCCTTCACTCACTTACTTGGTGTGGTAGGTAGATAACTATGCATGCTAGTAGTGATACAGTTGAGATTCTCGCCTTTCTTGCAGCTATTTTCCGCCTTCGACGCACAGAAACAAGAACGCTTAAATAACTTGACTCTAATTACCTACTACGGGATTTGCAACGATGAGCTTAAGGATGCGCAGTGTGAAACAGTAATCTCTGTAACTAGCAATCATTGCTACCCTGCAGTCTTAAAACCAGTGTACACGAAATGCGCATTATTCCTATCTGTACCCCCTGTAACATATGCAACTGTCACTCGCTTCTGTGTAGTGGTTGCCCATAAGCAGGCGTTGAGATTCACAATTTTCGATGTTTCTTTGTCGCTGTTCTAACCGGATTTCCCGAAACGAAATTTACATTATTTCATGTATATATTTATATTTATTCTCAAACGACCTAGGCATTTGCCCACATAGTTCTGCAAAATTATAAATTCTGTTTTACCCATGAATGGTCGCTTCTCAAATCAATGGCATTAATTTGGCGAAGACTAGCCGACAGTGAAACACGCAGAAGATAAAGGAGTTACAACATTACATTGATGTAGTTCTAAGGAATAAAATTAATGTATTATCTAGTAACTGTAACTATAATGCCGTGAGTTTCCATCGTTCTTTTGACGGTGCCTCTAACCCACAATTCTTTTTATAATCCATTCATAGGTTTCTACCTAACTGATAAGTATTTATTCTTCTATATCCCATAATTTTTACTCCATAAAATATTACAATCTTCTAAGTGTCCTTCATGACGTATGAGAAGGATTACTTAATATTACTAGAGTAATAAAGAAGAAGAGGTATTCGAATCAAAATTTAAAATACGTAAACTATTGTAATTTCCGTGACTTAAAGTACAAGTGCAGCAGCTTCCAATGGAGTACTGCAATCGATGAGGAACACGCAAAAGTTATTAAACACTAGTAAACACGTAAGCAGAGTTGTCATACAATTTTTATATATGTTGTATTTTAAAGAAGAATGCGTACATTTTGTAACTCTGGCAAATATCTTCTAGAGTGTACTCATTTAAATGTATTAAATTGTATTATTAATCATAATTTAAGCATATTTCAATTATGGGTGGTTCATAAACAGGATTTAGCTAAAAATACAACCCTTCATTAAGAATGTGCACCACAACAATTACTCTGATTGTATGCAATGAAGTATTTGTAGACTTTTTACAAACTTAATTATAAAAATGGATTTCTTTACACATCCAGTCTATTCACGAAATTGTTTAGTTCTATAACCGAAATAAATTATATAATATAAATAATAAAAACGGATTTTAACATTATTATCAGACGTTAATATGATTATAATTATAGATATTATTGACACGTTTTCTTCCATAAATTACTTCCTGGTGCATCCGTAATAGAAATATACATATGTTTCAATTTCAAGTAAATATATGGCTCATTAACATTTTTTTTACAATTAAATAAGAACACTCTAGCAACATAGATTACGTAGTTACAAATTATATGTAAGGACACCCTATTTTCGTTAACAGATTTCATGACCAGCTGTATTTCATAGCAGCTTAGCTCATACCCACTTATGTAATTGGATGATTTAGATGTAATACGTCTTAGGTGACTGGCAGTGAAAGAAAGAAATAGAGTAACGGAGTAACTCAATGGTCATTGGCCATTCCAGTAAGAAAATGTTTTCTGACAAAGTTACATGGCCAATAAGCAAAGCAAAACTGCTGGTGTGCCCGCAGTGTATGGAAATATAGCGAGAGTTGAAATATTTTCGCCAAAACCGGTGGTCCATTCTCCCTTAAATTGAAAAATATACCGTGGTTTTCTGAAAATGTCCGTAATGTGTGCACTAGTTTGTAATGAGTGGTGCGCGTTGTACAGTCCCGTACAGTGTAGGCCACTCCACTTCTAACGTAACGCTAAAATTGCTCGCTTACATGACGACACTGGAAACGAAGTGTTTTGGAACACGGCATCTCCTGATATCTTTTCGCGGAAAACCGTGCCCCTATTCATACAGCACTCAAGTGAAATCGTAGAAACGATAGTAAAGTGAATGCGTTACTAATATGAAAATTCGAAATCTAAATTGTATAAAACTATATATGTATATTTACTTCAACGACTATAAATTTAAACATCACATACGCAATAAGACGTTAATTGCTGAGATTTACTTTCATTAATACTCTGCTAGCTAACCTAGGCGCCTGGATGACTGTGTTTAATGTAGTGTACACTGAATGTCTCTAGGAGCAGTTATTATTATTCACAGGTTGTTTTTAAGACTGCTTTCTTTGCCGTCAAAGGCCTGTAAGTGGCAAAAGGAAGATGTACTTCACCTTGTGTCCAACCCAGTCGTCTTGAGGCGGCGTTACTGGCAAGATCTCCGCTTCTGCATTCAGGTCTGTTATCACGTCCTGTGAGCGAATCAGCAGTCAGTAACATGCACTATTTCAAGTGACGTTCTCTTTACTTAACGAAAATGTCTGAAAACATAATCCTTTAAAGTACTCTTAATGATGCAGTTAACAGAAATAAACACTAAATGATTTTTGATCGTGAATGTATCGAATATATTTTACGTAAAACACATCTAATAACATGCAAGACAATCTGGAAATCAAAAGAGAGCTCGTTCTCTACCTTTCGCTAGTTATTATCCCATTTACCCAGATTTCACAGGAAATTCTCTCTATTGCAGGCATATATTTATTGCCTTGTCATCTTCGGTAAACACAGTGTTAAATTTATAAAAATTATACTGCTAAATTATTGTGATATAAAAATGTTATTTTATTCATATCAGTAACAGTCTTCCTAAGTATCTGCAACCTCAATACTTTCATTCTCCTTCCTGTATTTTCTCTGGCAAAAGCCCTTTTGTTCTTTATACATGAAGGTGTGTCATTTGAAATAATCTATATATATATATATATATATATATATATATATATATATATAATATATATATATATGTGTGTGTGTGTGTGTGTGTGTGTATATTTATACTAAGGCTTAAAGATAATTCCTTATTTATAACTTTGAAGGTTGCTTATATATATACATATATACACACACACATATATATATAGATTATTTCAAATTGTAAATTTAAAAGTGTATATTTATACTAAGGCTTAAAGATAATTCCTTATTTATAACTTTGAAGGTTGCTATTGTAACTTAATTTAAGTCCTTAATTATAAAGTCTTATTACTATAGTAACAGTAAGAGATATTATAGGGTTATATGTTTTATTAATAAAGGTTTTATTTCATATTGGTTCTGAATTTGTTAATATTTATGCTGTGTATATTATTCGTGAGTATTAAGTAATAAATATATATAAACCAGTATTAATACAAAGGGATATATATATATATATATATATATATATATTATATATATATATATATATATATATATATATATATCCCTTTGTATTAATACTATTATTGGATTTTGCAATCCACTTTTGAGATTCAAGTGACTCACCTTCATGTATAAAGAACAAAAGGGCTATTGCCAGAGAAAATACAGGAAGGAGAATAAAAGTATTGAGGTTGCAGATACTTAGGAAGACTGTTACTGATATGAATAAAATAACATTTTTATATCACAATCATTTAGCAGTATAATTTTTATAAATTTAACACTGTGTTTACCGAAGATGAAAAGGCAATAAATAAATAAATATATATATAAACACTAACAATCATACCTAATGTTATAGGTTTGGTTATAATAAAAGTAGGCAAGATTTTACTTGAAAATTGTGTTCAATTACGTAAACTGGAATAAGAATAATTCAGTAAAGTTAATTTGGTTATTTGATTAACTAAGTAACTATTATAGACACTTTATCCAATTATAATTTTTGTCACCAAAGAGACTGTGGAGGCAGGGGTAGCGTAATGTTCCAACTACTGGCCTCTCATCAAAGCGACCCTGGTTCGATTCCGGAAGCTTCTCCTAGATTTCCGCATGTAGGGAATGTTGCGGTCTTTGCCTTTGGTCGGAGGGTTATACTCGGGGTACTCCCACCATGCAGCACATGTGCCTGTAATCTCATGACTCATGCTACCGCAACTAGAATGTGGGATGTGTCTAGTCTGAAGAAGCGATGACCAGTCTGAATATGTAGTCCAGATAAGGAGAGGAACAGCAGAATAAACAGGAGGATTACAACAATGCAGGTCAATGCGAGTGATAGCGAAATGTATTTAATACTAGTTCCAGTACACTGTAAAAGGTATGCCTTTATTATTTCACTATTTATTTCTTGAACAACCTGCAAGGCAGATGTCGTGGTAAAGCAGTCATAAAGTGCCTGAGTGAATGCAGTGGGGCACGCGCTCGCGTGACGTATGGTTGTTGGAAAATCTACGAACGATGCGCTGTTCAGTAATCATGGCACCACGCCATGGCCAGTACAACACCGTGCATTTGCAGTGGAACATTGTTTAAAATATGACAGTCTAGCCCCAAACAAGTTTGGCGCCACTTCAGCCTGCAGTGGCATGACAAAGTGCCTGGTCACACCACAATCCTTAGATGGCTGAAGTAATTCTGCAACACCGGGTCATGTGTCAGCATCAAATAGGCTGGTCGTCCGTGCAGACATCAGATCTGACAGCGTTTCATTGGTCACTTGGTGGGATGGGTTGACCGTGATAGTATAACCTTCCTCACACGATACTCAAGAAATAAATTGTGAAATGTAAATTTCATACATTACCCTATGTATCACTACGAGTATTAAATAAATTCCACTATCACTCGCGTTTTCCTGCATTGTTATAATCTTGCTATTAATGATGCTAAATGTTATAGCTTATCAGAAAAAGTAGGACTATGTGCGTACTTAACAAGTATATAATTGAATTTCCGATAGAGACTATGGCTAGGGCCACGACTGCGATCTGTAACGTGGTTCACATTAGTCACCACAGCAATTCGGGTCATGGCAAATTCTACCCTGCTTAATGTTTCCACGATAAGTACGGAAGTAAATTAAGTTCACACCCGCCTCCTAACGAAGAAACGCTGCCAATACCCTAAAGAAAATTTGCATGTGCCGATGTAGAAAACTGAAACTAAAGTACACGTTGAATTCCATTCACGGAAAATTAGATCCAATTGTAAAAAAAAAAGTTAAAGGAGCATACTGTTAAGGCAAAGCCGTTAGTTGGCAGGTTTTCTCGGAGAGATCCCTTTTTCTACACCCTTAAAATCCAAAGCTATTCCTGCTGACTTCACTCACATTTATCGACACACAAGACCTCGTTGATTAGAGCCAATCAGACCACTCAACTTCACATCATGAAGAGCGCACATAGGATATTGAAGCACAGCCTGTGCAGACATTCTTTCTAAGGAGTGTTGGTGTCTGCGGGAGTGATAATACGTAGAGTGCGGCAGACCTTCATTGAGAGAGCATATGCAGGATACTGAAGCACAGCTTGACCGAAAATGTAATTAAGGAGTGTGGTGTCTGAGGAAGTGAGAATAGGAAGAGAGTGCGGCAAACCTTCATGGAGAGAGCATATGTAGGATAAGGAAGAACAGCTTGTAAGTAAATATTTTCTCAGAAGTGTGGTGTCTGAGGGAGTGAGGATAGATAGGAAGTGCGGCAATCTCTCATGGGGAGAGCATATACAGAATACTGCAGCATAGCATGTGTGGAAATGTTTTCTCAGGAGTGTAGTATCTTGAGGGAGTGAGAATAGGTAGAGAGTGCGGCAGACCCTCGTGGGGAGAGCATATACAGAATACTGAAGCACGTCATGTGTAGAAATGTTATTCTCAAGAGTGTTGTGTCTGAGGTATTGAGGATAGGAGAGAGGGCGACAAACACTTAAGGGGAGAGCATATACAGAATAATGAAGCACAGCATGTGTGGAAATATTTCTCAGGAGTGCGGTGTCTGAGAGAGTGAGTATAGGTATATAGTGCTGCATACCCTCACGGGGAAAGCACATACAGAATTGTAAAGCACAGCATGTGTGGAAATATTTTATTCAGGAGGGTTGTGGTTTAGAGAATGAGGATAGGTAGAGAGTGTGGCAGACCATTATCAGGTGAGCATATACAGAATACTGAATCACAGCATGTGTGGAATTGTATTCTGAGGAGTGTTGTGGCTGAGAGAATTAGTATAGGTAGAGAGTGCTGCAGACTCTCATGGGGAGAGCATGTACAGAATACTGAAGCACAGCCTGTCTGGAAATGTTTTCTCAAGATTTTATTATCTGAAGGAGTGAGAATACGTAGAGAGTGCATAAGACGATCATGGGGAGATCATATACAGTACACAGAAGCACAGCATGTGTGTAAATTTTTTCTCAGGTATGTGATGTCGGAAGGAATGAGAAAAGCTTGAGAGTGTGGCAGACATTCATGGAGAGAGCATATGTAGGATACTGAAGAACGGCCTGTGTTGAAATGTTTTCTCAGGAGTGTGGAGTCTGATGGTGTGAAGATAGTTATAGAGTGTGATGGACTCTCATGGAAAGAGCATATATAGAACACTGAACTCAGCATGAGTGAGAATGTTTTCTCAGAAGTGTTGTTTCTAAGAGAGTGAGATTAGGTAGAAAATTCGGCTGACCTTCATGGAGAGAGCATATGCAGGATACTGATGCAAAGTCTGAGTAGAAATGTTTTCTCAGGAGTGTGGTGTCTGAGGGTGTGAAGATAGTTAGAGAGTGCGGCAGACCCTCATGGAAGGAGCATATACATAATCCCGAAGCACAGCATGTGTGTAATTATTTCTTAGTAGTGGTGGGGCTGAGAGAATGAGGATAGGTAGAGAGTGCCGCAGACACTCATGGGGGAGAGCATATACAGAATACTGAAGCACTGATTTTGCGGAAATGTTTTGTCTGGAGTATGTTGTCTTAGGGTGAGAGAATATGTAGAGAGTAGAGCAGACCCTCATGGAGAGATCATACACAGCATACTGAAGCACAGCATGTGTGGAAATGTTATTCTTAGGAGTGCAGTGTCTGAGGGAGAAAGAATAGAAGAAATCATGACTAACCCTCAAGGGGATAGCATATACAGAATATTGAAACACAGCATTTGCGAAAATGTTATTCTCTGGTGTGTCGTGTCTGAGGGAGTGAAGATAGGAGAGAGTGTGGCATAACCTTAAGGGGAGAGTAATACACAATACAGAAGCACAACATAAGTGGTAATGTTTTCTCACGAGTGTGGAGTCTGAGGGAGGGAAAAAAGCTATAGAGTGTGTCAGACCTTCATGGAGATGACATATGCAGGATACTGAAGCACAGCCTGTGTAGAAATGTAATTCTTTGGAGTGACATGTCTGAGGGAATGAGGATAGGTAAAGAGTGCGGCTGATCATCATGGGGAGATCATATACAGAACACTGAAGTACATCATGGGTGGAAATGTTATTATCAGGAGTGTCATGTCTGAGGGAGAGATGATAGGAGAGACCGTAGTAAACCCTTAAGAGGATAGCATATACAGAATACTGATGCACAAAATGTGTGGAAATTTTTTTCTCAGGAGTGTGGTGTCTGAGTAAGGGAGCATAGCTAGAGAGTTTGGCAGACCTTAATGGAGAGAGCATATTCAGTATACTGTAACACACCCTGTGTAGAAATGTATTTTCGGGAGTGAGGTGACTGAGGGAGTGAGGATATGTACCGAGTGTGGCAAAACCTCATGGGGAAAGTATATACAGAATACTGAAGCACAGCATGTGTGAAAATGTTTTCTCAGGAATGTAGTGACTGAGAGACTGAGTATAGGAAGAGAGTGCGGCAGACCTTCATGGAGAGAGCATATGCAGGATACTGAAGCACAACCTGAGTGGAAATATTTTATCGGGTGTGTGGTGTCTGAGGAAGTGAGAATAGGTAGAGAGTTTGGCAGACCTTCATGGGGAGAGCTTATGCAGAATACTGAAGCACAGCATGTGTGGAAATATTTTCTAAATAGTGTTGTGGCTGAGAGAATGAGGATATGTGGAGAGGGCGGCAGAACTTCATAGAGAGAGCATACGCAGGATACTGAAGCACAACTTGGGTGGAAATATTTTCTCGGGTCTGTGGTGTCTGAGGAAGTGATAATAGGTAGAGAGTGTGGCAGACATTCAAGGTCAGAGCATATGCAGAGTACTGAAGCACAGCCTCTGCAGAAATGTTTTCTCACGAGTATGTTATCTGATGATTTGAGAATAGATTGAGAGTACGGCACACTATCATAAGGAGAGCATATTCAGAATACTGAAGCACAGCATGTGTGGAAATGTAATTCTCAGGAGCGACGTGTCTGAGGGAGTGAGGATAGGAGAGAGCGCGGAAAACCCTCAAAGTGAGAGCATATACAGAATACTATGGCTTGTTCAAAATGATTTCTCAGGAGTGTGGTGTCTGAGGAAGTCTGAATAGCTAAAGAGTGCGGCAGACTATCATGGAAAGAGAAAATGCAGGATACTGAAGCACAGTCTGTGAAGAAATGTTTTCTCAGGAGTGTGGTGTCTGACGGAGTGAGGATAGGTAGAGAGGGCAGCGGACATTCATGGGAAGAGCATACACAGAATACTCAAGCACATCTAATGCGTAAATTTTTCTCATGAGTGTGGTATCTGAGGGAGTGAGAATAGGTAACCAGTGCAGCAGACCATCATACGGAGAGCATATACACAATAATGAGGCACAGCATGTGTGAAAATGTTATTCTCAGGAGTATCGTGTCTGAGGAAGTGAGGTTAGGTAAGAGTGTGGCAAACCCTCATGGAGTGAACATACACAGAATATTGAAGCACAGCAAGTGTTGAAATTTTTTCTTAGGAGTGTTGTGTCTCAGTAAATGACTATAGGTAGAGAGTGCGGCAGACCTTAATGGAGAGTGCATATCCAGGATCTTGAAGCACAGTGTGGGTAGAAATATTTTCTCAGGAGTGTGGTGTCGGAGGGAGTGAGAATACCTATAGTGTGCGGAAGATCTTCATGTAGAGAGCATATAGAGGAATCTAAGGCACAGCCTGTGTAGAAAGGTTTTTCTTGAGAGTGTGGTGTCTGAGGGTGTGAGGATAGGTAGGGATGCGGAAGATGTTCATGTGGAAAGCATATACAGAATACTAATGCACAGCATATGTGGAAATGTTATTCTCATGAGTGTAGTGTCTGACGGAGTAAGAATACGAGAGGGAATAACTAATACTTAAGGGGAGAGCATATACGGAACACTGAAGCACAGAATGTGGGGAAATTTTTTTCTAATGAGTGTGGTTTCTGAGGGAGTGAGAATAGCTAGAGAGTTTAGCAGCCATTCATGAGAGAGCATATGCAGGTTACTCTAGCACTGCATGTGAAGAAATGTTTTCTCGGAAGTGTTGTCTCTCAGGGAGTTAGGATAGGTAGAGTGTGCTGCAGATGCTATTTGAATACCATATACAGAATAGTGATGCACAGTATGTTTGGAGATGTTATTCTCAGGAGTGTCTTCTCTGAAGGAGTGATTATGGGTACTGAGAGTGGCAAATACTTGTGGGGAGAGCATATTTAGAAAACTTAAGCACAGCATGTGTGGAAACGTTTTCTCATGAGTGAGGTGTTTGAGGGAGTGAGAATAGGTAGAGAGTGCAATAGAACATTATGGAGTGAGCATATACAGAATACTGAAGCACATCATGTGAGGAAAGTTATTTCTCAGGATGGACGTGTCTGAGGGAGTGAGGATAGGAGAGAGCGGGGCAAACCCTAAAGTGGAGAGCATATACAGAATACTGAAGCAAAGATTTTGGCGAATGTTTTCTCAAGAGTGTGGTGCCTGAGGGAGTAAGTATATATAAAGAGAGCGCCAAACCTTAATGGAGAGTGCATATCCGGGATACTGAGACACAGCCTGTGTGGAAATGTTTTCTCATTAATGTGGTGTCTGAGGGAGTGAGGATAGGTAGTGATTGCGGCGGACCCTCATTGAAAGAACGTATACAGAATACTGAAGCACAGCAAGTGCGGAAATATTTTCTCACTAGAGTGCTATTTTAGGGAGTGAGAATAGGTAGAGTGTGCGGCAGACCATCATGGGGAGAGCATATACAGAATACTGAAACACAACATGTGTGAAATGTGTTCCCAGGAGTGTGGGGTCTGAGGGAGAGAAGATAAGTACTGAGTGCGGCAGACACTCATGGAGAGAGCATATACAGAATACTGAAGCACAGCATGTGTGGAAATATTTTCACAGAAGTGTTGTGTCAGAGAGAGTGAGAATAGGATGAGAGTGCAGAAGAGATTCATGGAGAGAACATATGCAGGATACTGAAGCACAGCCTTGGTGGAAATGTTATTCTCAGGAGTGTTGTGTCTGAGGGAGTGAGGATAGGAGATAGCGCGACAAACCCTTAAGGGGAGAGCATATACAGAATTCCGAAACACAGCATGTGTGGAAAAATTTTCTCAGGAGTATGGTGTCTGTGGGAATGAGAATAGCCAGAGAGTGCGGCAGAACTTCACGGAGAGAGCATATGCAGGAAACTGAAGCACAGCCTGTGTAGAAATTATTACTCATGGTGTGGTGTTTCAAGGAGTGAGGATAGGTAAGCAGTGCGGCAAACCTTGATGGGGAGAGCAAATATAGAATACTGAAGCTCAGCATGTGTGGACATATTATCTCAGGGGTGTGGCTGAGAGAGTGAGATTAGCTAAAGAGTGCGGCGGACTTTCATGGGGATAGCATATGCAGAATACTGAAGCACAGCCTTTGCAGAAATGTCTTCAGAGGAGTGTGGTGTATGAGAGAGTAATAATTGTTAGAGAGTGCAGTAGACCATCATGGGGAGAGCATATACAGAATACTGAAACACAGAATGTGTGGAAATGTTTTCTCAGATGTTTTGTGTATGAGAGAGTGAGAATAGGTACAGAGTGCGGCAGACCTTCATTGAGAGAGCATATTCAGGATAATGATGGACAGCGTGGGTGGAAATTTTTTTCTCGGGCATGTGGTGTCTGAGGAGTGAGAATAGGTATACAATACCGTAGATCTTCATGGTGATTTCATATGCAGAATATTGAAGCCGAGCATGTATGAAAATTTTTTCTCATGAGTGTGGTCTCTGAGGGATTGAGAATAGGTAGAGAGTGCGCAGACCATTACGGTGAGAGCGTATACAGAATGCTGAAGCGCAACATTTGAGAAACATAATTGTCTGGATTGACGTGTCAGAGGGAGTGAGGATAGGAGAGTGCACAGCCAAATCTTAAAGGCAGAGCATTTACAGATTACTGAAACACAGCATGTGTGGAGATGTTTTGACAGGAATGTGTTGTCTGAGAGAGTGAGTATAGGTAGAGTGTGCTGCAGAAACTCATGTGGAGAGCATATTCAAAATACTGAAGCAGAGCATGTGTGGAAATATTTTCTTAGGATTCTTGTGTCTGAGGAAGTGAGAATAGGTAGAGAGTGCTGCAGACCCTCATGGGGAGAGCATAAACAGAATACTAAATCACAGTATGTGTGGAAATATTATTCTCAATAGTGTGGTGTCTCAGACAGTGAGGATAGGTAGAGGGTGCGGCAGATCCTAATGGGGAGAGCATATTCAGAATACTAAAGCACAGCATGTGTGGAAATATTATATCCAGGAATGTTGTGTTTTAGAGAGTGAGGAAAGGTAGAGTGTGTTTCAGACACTGATGGAGTAAGTATATACAGAATGCTGAAGCACAGCATGTCTGAAAATGTATTCTTAGGAGTGTTGTGTCTGAGAGAGTGAGAATAGGTAGAGAGTGCGGCAGACCTTCATGGGGAGAGCATATGCAGGATACTGAAGAACAGCCAGGGTGGAAATTTTTTCGTATGAGTGTTGTGTATGAGTTAATGAGAATAGGTAGAGAGTGCGGCAGACTATCGTGGAGAGAGCATATGCAGAATATTGAAGCACAGCCTGGGTGGAAATATTTTCTCACGAGTGTGCTGTCTGAGGGAGTGAGAATAGGTAGAGAGTGCGGCAGACCTTCATGGGGAGAGCTTATGCAGAATACTGAAGCACAGCATGTGTAGAACTGTTATGTTCAGGAGTGTCGGGCCTGATGGAGTGAGGATAGGAGAGAGCGCGTCTTACCCTTGTTAAGCATATACAGAATACTGAAGCACAGTATGTGTGGAATTGTTATTCTCCGGAGTGAGGATAGGCGAGAGCGAAGCAAACCCTTAAGGGGAGAGCATATACGGAATACTAAATTACAGCATGTGTGAAAATGTTATTGTCAGAAGTGTGGTGTCTGAGTGAGTGCGGATAGGTTTTAAGTACGGCATACCCTCATGGCGAGCATATACAGAATATTGAAAAACGGCATGTGTGAAAATGTTTTCACAGGAGTGTTGGGTCTAAGGGAGTGAGAATAGTTAGAGAGTGCGGCAGACCTTCACGGATAGAGAATATGCAGGATACGGAAGCACAGCCAGGGTGGAAATTGGTTCTTGGGAGTGTGGTATCTGAGGGATTGAGAATATGAAGAGAGTATTGCAGACATTCATTGGGAGAGCACATGCAGAATGTTTTCTCACGAGTGTAGTATCTGAGGGAGTGAGTATAGGTAGAGAGTGCAATAGAACTTTAGGGAGCGAACATATTCACAATACTGAAGCACAGCATCTCGAGAAATTAAATTCTCAATAGAGATGCGTCTGAGGGAGTGAGGATAGCAGAGAGCACTGCAAACACTGAAGGGGAGAGCATTTACATAATACTGAAGCACAGCATGTGTGGAAATGATTTCTCAGGAGTGTGGGGTCTGAGGGAGTGAGTATAAGTAGAGAGTGCTGCAGAACCTCACGAAGAGAGCATATACAGAATACTGAATCACAGCCAATGTGGAAAACTTTTCTCACTATTGTGGTATCTGATGGAGTGAGAATAGGAAGAGAGGGTGGCAGTCCCGCATGGAGATAGCATACACAGATTACTGAAGCACAGCATTTGTGGAAATGTTTTCTTCATGAGTGTTGTATTTTAAAGAGTGAGAATAGGTAGATAGTGTGGCAGAGCCTCATTGAGTGAGCATATACACAATACTGATACACTGCATATGTGAAAATCTTTTCACAGGAGTGTTTTGTCTGAGAGATTGAAAATAGGTAGAGAGTGTGGCAGACCCTCATGGGGTGAACATATACAGAATACTGAAGCACAGCATGTGTGAAATGTAATTTTCAGGAGTGAGGTGTCTGAGGGAGTGAGGATAGGAGATAGCACGGCAAACCCTCAAGGGGAGAGCATATACAGAATGTTGTAGCCCAGCATGTGTGGATATATTTTCTAAGGTATGTTGTGGCTGAGAGAATGAGGATAGGAAGAGAGTGCGGCAGACCATATTGCGGAGAGCATATACGGAATACTGAAGCTCACCCTGTCGCGAAATTTTTTTCTCCGTAATGTGTTGTCTAAGGGAGTGTAAATAGGTAGAGAGTGCGGCAGACCCTCATGGAGAGAGCATGTACAGAATACTGATGCACAGAATGTGTGGAAATGATTTTTTCAAGAGTTATCTGTTTTAGAGCGTGAGAATAGTTTGAGAGTGAGGCAGAAATTCATGGGGAGAGCATATGCAGGATACTGAAGTACAGTTGGTTGGAAATAATATTGTGGGAGTGTTGTGTCTGAGGGAGTGTGAATAGGTAGACAGTGCGACAGACTTTCATGGGAAAGCATATGCAGAATACTGAAGTACAGCCTGTTCAGAAATGTTTTCTCAAGAATGTGGTGTCTGAGGGAGTGAGAATATGTAGACAGTGCTGCAGACTATCATGAGGAGAACATTAACAGAATACTGAAGCACAGCATGTGTGAAAATGTAATTCTCTGCAGTGTCGTGTCTGAAGGAATGAGGGTAGGAGAGAGCACAGCAAACCCTTAACGGGAGAGTATATACAGAATACTGAAGCACAGCATGTGTTGTAGTGTTTTATCAGGGGTGTGGTAACTGAGGGAGTGGGAATAGCTATAGAGTTCGGGAGACATTCATGGAGAGAGCATACGCAGGATAAAGAAGCACAACCTGTGTAGAAATGTTTTCTCGGGAATTTGGTATCTGAGAATGTGAGAATTGGCAGAGAGTGCTGCAAATCCTCATGGGGAGAGCATATACAGAAAACTGAAGCACAGCATGTGTGGAAATGTAATTCTGAGGAGTGTTGTGTCTGAGAGAGTGAGAATAATTAGAGAGTGCAGGAGACCTTAATGGAGAAAGCATATGCAGGATAATGAAGCACAGCCTGGATGCAAATATTTCTAGATAGTGTGGTGTCTGACTGACGAAAGGTAGAGTGTGCTGAAGACCCTCATGGGGAGAGCATATACAGGATACTGAAGCATAGCTTGGGTGGAATTATTTTCTCAGTAGTGTGGTGTCTGGGGGAGTGAGAATTAGTAGAGAGTGAGGCAGAAATTAATGGGGAGAGAATATACAAAATACTGAAGAACAGCATGTGAGGAAATTTTTTCTCAAGAGTGAGGGGTCTGAGGGAGTGAGGATAAGTAGAGAGAACGGCAGAACCTGATGAGGAGAGCATATACAGAATACTGAAGAACAGCCTGTGCGGAAATATTTTCTCACGAGTGTGTTGTCTGGTGGAGTGGGAGTAGGCAGAGAGTGTGGCAGACCCTCGTGGAGCGAGCATTTACAGTATACTGAAACACAGCATGTGTGAAGATGTTTTCTCAGAAGTGTTGTTTCTGAGAGAGTGAGAATAGGTAGAGAGAGTGGCAGACCTTCATGGAAGGTGCATATGCAGGGTACTGAACCACGGCCTCGGTGGAAATGTTTTCTCAGGAGTGTGGTGTCTGAGGGAGTGAGAATAGATAAAGAGTGTGGTAGACCTTCATGGAGATGACATATGCAGTATACTGATGCACAGGCTATGTAGAAATTTTTTTTCCCAGGAGTGTGGTGTCTTAGGGAGTGAGAATAACTTAAGAGTGAGGTAGACCTTCAAGGAGAGAGCATATAAACGATACTGAGGCACAATCTGTGTAGAAATGTTTTCTCAGGAGTGTGGTGTCTGAGGGAGTGAAGATCGTTAGGGAGTGCGGCGGACCCTCATGGAAAGAGCATATACAGACTCCCGAAGCACAGCATGTGTGGAAATGTTTTCTAAGTAGTGTTTTGGCAGAGAGAATGAGGATAGCTAGACAGTGTTGCAGACCGTCATGGGGAGAGTATATACAGAATACTGAATCACAGCCTGTACGGAAATGTTATTCTCAGGAGTGTCGTGTCTGAGGGAGTGAGTAAAGGAGAGAGCCTGGCAAACCCTTAAGGTGATAGCATATACAGAATACTGAAGCACAGAATGTGTGGAAATTTTCTTCCAAGGAGTGTAGCGTCTGAGGGAGTGAAATAGCTAGAGAGTTTGGCAGACCTTCATGGAGATAGCATATGTCGGATACTGTAGCACAGCCTGTGTAGAAATGTTTTCTTGGGAGTGAGGTGTCTGAGGGTGTGAGGATAGGTAGAGAGTGTGGCAGACCCTCATGGGGAGAGCATATACAGAATACTGAAGCATAGCCTGTGAGGAAATTTTTTCAGGAGTGTTGTGTCTGAGAGACTTACGATAGGTGGAGTGTGCGGCTGACCCTCATAGGGAGAGAATATGCTGGATACTGAAGTACAGCATGTGTGGAAATGTTTTCTCTGGAGTGTTGTGTCTGAGAGAATGAGGATAGGTATAGTGCGTCAGACCTTCATGGAGAGAGTTCCGCGGATGCTGAGAACGACCTTGCGGCGACTGTGGTCTACGGCGACGAAGAAAGGAGTCTCGCCGACATCGACGTGGTAGGTGACGTACACGAGCTCCACCTGACCCATGTCCACCATCCTGCGAAGCGCCGCATAGTTGCATTGGCAACAGTTGTCCTCGATGACGATAGCAGGGTCGTCGCCTCCCGCACAGGGAATGCAACTGCACCTGCCAACCACAAACAGCCTGCTGCCACACATCCTTAAAGTAGATCTATGCTATTGCTAACTATCTGGAGCCTGCTGACACACCCCCTTACACAACAAATAAACTAATACCAATAACCACGTGCTTGGTAACACACAACATTACAGTTAATCTATTCTACTGCCAACTACCACGATGACTCACATTCTCGTACAACAGTTGAGCTACTGACAACCACCTCCAGCCTGCTGTCACACATGATCACACTACAGCTAAGCTACTGCCAACCAACACCAGCCTGCTGACACACATTCTCACACTACAGCTGAGCTACTGCAAAATACCACGCCCGCAAAATTTGTTCTACTAAGGTTGTGAAGCTTAACGATTATAGTTTTGGCAAAAAAATGTGTGTCTGTCTGGGGCCAATGACACAACTCATGCATGTTCCCGAGTACACAACTTGTTGAGTTGTAGACTTGTAGCAACAAGTCCCGTAACACAGGCTGAGAGACGACACTTGTAGGAATCATTTCTTACTCTACATTATTTAATGGATTCTTCAAGACTGGTTATCAACCTTAACAAGTTCTCCTTGATGGTTTTGTAAATTACTACTTTTATGTTCTCGCTGGCGATAATATTAAGTTTTTTTTTATCGAAATGCTACTGGTAAGCATATTGTAAAATATAAGGGTAATAATAAACCGACTAGCAGCTAAATAATATCCTTATGAAGATAAAATTTAATTAATATGTACTTTTTGGTGTTTTTGAATAACGTATCGAAAAAGAAACAAATTCAATGTGTACCAAAATATACAAATTGCAATATTATATAGGTTTGTCATAACGTCGAGAATTTGTAAATCCGAGAAATAAAGCTCAAAAATAGATTATATTTTCAGAGCAGGCGCACTTGTATTTATTTTCTACCTCGGATATAAGACTTGTAGAAAATATACAGTAATACTTAAAAATTGTTTATTTTTCTGTACCACAACATTAATGTGTATAACCCTGTGTTACGTTACTGGTCTACAAGGGTGGAGTTTCACTTTTAGTTACAAGTACCACACTGGTAGTTACAAGTATGCTCGTGTTACAAAATGTATACAAACGTACAGTTCTACTTACAACTTGTAGGACTCGCAGGAGATTTTCATAAACCCCAGGCAGTAATTACATTGCAAGTGTACCGGACCTTCTTCTTTTTGCACGTAAAAAATGGGATTGAGGCATTTTTATAATGTAAATATGTATTGCTTCAATAATAAATTATGTTATTCGCACTATGGTGAGAAATTAATACACTACGTCCAAACTAGAGTTAGCAACAAACTGTAAAATGGAAAAAATTATTGAAAAAATTATTTTGATGGCATTTGTGTTTATTTCGCTCTTGAAGTTTTAAGTATTTTTACGAAAATAAGTATGTTTACGAAATTTCAATGCCAAATATACTAGTATTTTACTGTTAACTCTAGTAAATGATACTGTAGGATGAATATTTATTATGAAATAAATGTAATACTTGTTCTGGGAGGGTTAAGTAGATGTAAATCACAATTCGAGCCAAACACATACATACTTGTACACACAAATATGTCATACATTTATTGCCAGCTTAAAAGCTCTCTCTTCCGGAGACTGGCGCACATAGCAGCGGAAAATGTTCCTGGACCGAACACAACCATAGGGGCCACGGTGGCTGAGCGGTAAGACTGTTTGCCTCCCACAAAGGTGAACCGGGTTCGATCCCTGGCTGGTTCACCCCGGATTTTTGTAAGTGGATATCGTACATCGGATTTTCTCGGGGATCTCCCGTTCTCCCGCCTTTTCGTTCCTGCGCTGCTCCATACTCACCACACTTCACTCTTATCGACTCTCATGTCCTCGATGTTAAGAGCCTCCCTAATCTCTTCACTCACTAAACCCTACCAAAAGGAATTTCGATTTGTTCCTAACGTGAGTAGAATAAACGTTGACGTGCCTCCTCTCCAGCTAGCTCACACGCCTCTCACAACACCGGAAACATTTGAAGCGCGAAAGACGATCTAGTCAGGCGGATCATATGATCCATCACCTCTATGTGCAAGGCCTATTGAGATTCTCAGCTTTGATCCTCTAATTTTAACGTGTAATAATAGAGACAAATACCTGATACATTCCCTATGGTACGTTCATATCATACGTTAAGTGTTCCGTCTGCCAGGCGCTTCAACTGCGTTGCGGAGACTTTGATATCCTGTTGTATTGACGTTACTATTCAACGTATCCCCAGTATGTTTACAATATAAATACGACATACTCCAGACGAGGACGGGATGGTACTATAAAGTTAACACGCATGCTGTAAATATTATCTTGGAGCCCTCCAATATATATCAAAACTGCTTTTTCAGACTGCCGTATCTTAAAACATACTAACACGACACGAGTCGAACTACGATAGGAGCCTGTATATTTAACTTTTGCTTCAGACTTTTCATCAATAAAATGACAGGTCACCGCTGCAAGTGCCATAGGTAAACACATCACTACGAGAGCACTGCACGCCAGTTCAGAGCCCCTGCGCGTAGTGGCGATGGCTCTCTTGTAGAGCGTGCCAATGTAACCCTTATAGCTCGTGCACTGTTCAGCCTTATATAATATTAGTTATTACTGACATCTAGAGCCGAGGAGAGAGTTTGTACAGCCGATATTACACTGTTCTCTTTACTGTGCTTGATCTAGGACAAGGTTTTACACGGCCCGGTGCCCGAGCTGGTATATCAGCCGCTATGCCAGCTGGCATGGAAGATTCCTCTTACACGACAGCAGTGGGTGTACCAGAGTCGAAACACTCGGTGTGTGCTCAGGATATGTATAGGCGATTCACCGTAAAGTGAGCACTTTTTAATATAAACACAGTCATCTGACTAATAAACACAGTGTTTGCATTTCACCACTAGTAAAAGTTAATGTCTGGAGCTGCAATATAATCTGTGTATTAGTGGTTAATGCCGTTGAAAGGGCCTTAGAAAGTTCTAACTTTATCGTGAACAGCCTTTAACGTAGTATGCACATCACATTGCTAGTCAGTAACTTCAGTAGACCTATTCCGAAACTATAGAGCACATGTTATTGTTGCTTTACAACTGTTGCTTGTTACATTAATTCGATGCATAATTATGTAGTTTCATTAAGCAAATGAAAATTATAATCGAAAGTCACAAGAGTACGAGAGTATCAAATTTAATGTCGACAAAAATGTTTTACGTTTCGCAAATTTTAGTTTTTTTTCCCCCTCAGCACACCAAGATAATATATGTATTATGTATAATTTTAGAAAAAAAAGTTGTCAGACGGTGATTCGAACTCAGGTCCAAATGTGCCACTTCGAATGATAACACGTGGCTTTTCCTTATTTAAAATTTATTTTATTGACAGATACATGTGGCACTACGTTTGTTGACTTATTTTCACTTAGGATGTCTCAGACGAATGTACACAAATACTCATATAGGTACACGAAAAAACTCCATACCTTAAGCTTGAACCCGGATCCCCCCTTCTGTATGCTGGCACGCGACTAACTGTGACACGGAGGTCGGCAGCTGCTTCTAGCTCAAGCTGAACCTTCTTTCTTTATATTACTTAAGTATTTCCGTAGCTGTAAAATCGCTTATGTTAATTTTCGTTTTAAATGTAATATTTATAAAAATTAACAAGTAGTATTTTAAATATAAAGTTGACCTAGGTAAAATTTAAAATACTTAGTTAGGTTTTTTACAGGACTTAAAAGTTTTTATGTTAGTATTATTGGTTTAACGAATTTTAAATATATTTGAAAGCCTCTCATCCTTAAGACGACGCGTCGTTTTTTGTTTCTTCAAGAACTCGTTTTAAAAAAAGGAGCGCCCTGCACTGTGAAACTGCAGCGTGATTAGCCAGTTAGGAAAGATGGTACCAAATCTATTGTGAAGTTTGGCCGTCCTTGCGCAATAGCTGGTGTACCAGCCGCTGTATGCAACCTGGAGACGTGTAGCGTGTCGTAGATCACCTGAGGCGGGCGGCAAGCTGACAGATGCCGGAGCGGCTGTGGGTCATCAGGAACATTGGCCAGCCGTAGGCGGCGAGGGCAAAATGCATGTAGTGTATGGTAGCGTTGAAGTGGTCCAGGTGGTCAGGGTCGCTCAGAGCCAGGAACTGCGTCTGTGATGTCACTGCTACGCCGGACAAATACTCGTAGATGTCGTTCCTGTTCTGCAACACCACCACAACCACACACGACACATACATCTGCGCTTCTCCCAACAATATCGCAACAACATACAACACATACATCTGCGCCTCTCCCAACAACCCCACAACCACGCATAAAACAAACATCTGCGCCTCTCCCAACAACACCACAACCACACATGACACATACATCTGTGCCTCTCTCGACAACACCACAACCACACACGACACATACATTTGCGCTTATCCCAACAATATCGCAACAACATACGACACATACATCTGCGCCTCTCCCAACAACCCCACAACCACTCATAAAACAAACATCTGCGCCTCTCCCAACAACACCACAACCACACACGACACATACATCTGCGCCTCTCCCAAAAACACCACAACCACATACGACATATACATCGGCGCCTCTCCCATCAACATCGCAACAACACACGACACATACATCTGCACCTCTCCGAAAAACACTATAACAATACACAATGCATACATCTGCACTTCTTCCAACAACACCACAGCCACAGTTAACACATACATATGCGTCTCTCTCAACAACACCACAACCACACACGAAACATACGTATTTGCCTCTCCCAACAACACCATAAGCACACATGACACATACATCCAAATCTCTCCAAACAACACAACCACACACGACACATACATCTGTGCCTCTCACAACAACACCACCACAACCACACACGACACATACATCTGTGCCTCTCCCAACACCACCGCAAGCACACAGGACACATACATTTGCGCTTCTCCCAACAACACCACAACCACACACGACACATACATCTGCAGTTCTCCCAACAACACCACAACCACACACGGCACATGCATCTGCACCTCTCCCAACAACACCGTAACCACACACGATACATGTATCTGCGCCTCTCCCAACAACACCACAAAAACACACGACACCGGCATCTGCGCCCCTCCCAACAACACCACAACAACACACGATGCATACATCTACACCTCTCCCAACAACACCACATCTAACTACACTGTAAAGTCAATTCACAGTTACTTCCAAGTTTTCTGGAATACTGCTAAAGATCTACTTCCATACTATTCCTCCTCTTCGTCCAAACAAAGCTTAACAGAGACTAGAAAATTACACGAAAAGGACTACGCACCGCCTTCGTACACACTCAATAATGATAGTAATAATAATAACATTTTGTATTAGAACTTTTTCTTACCAGACATTGCCATGAATTACGCCTATATTCACCTGGTTTCAAATTTGTGTTAATTATCAACGAAATATTATAACTTATAGATAAAATAAAAGCAAAAGCCGAACCAAACCAAAAATAAATTTTAAAAAAGTGTGTGTAATAAACTACATATTTAGAAAACAATGAAACATGTTATAAATGGGGTGATTTTTCTAAGGTTTCATTAAAAAAGTGTGAAGAAGCAATGAATAGAATATGCTATTTGCTTTTAACGTTTTACGTACTATTACTAGAAAACAAGTTGCATGAAAAGTTTATTTTTGTAACTATTGAAATTAATTGTTGCTTATTCATGACATTGAAATATATTAAACATACTAGATTATATACATATATAATCGATTTTCGGTTTCTTCGCACTTTTTAAATTAAACCTTTGAAAAATCACACTATATATAAAGTGCTGCTTGTTTCTTAAATATGGCTGCAAGTATCACAAGTGTTTTATAATTCTGTCAACATAAAAGTATCTTATTTTTGTTTAAATCGAACTTTTACTATTGTTATCTACAATTTTTATAGTATTTAATTAATAATAAATCTGAATAAACAGGGAGAAAATAGTTGTGTTGGTAATGCCTAGAAAGAAATATTTTTGCAAATTTGTATCACAACGAGTGCGCACGAATCCAGTGCGCTGTCCCTTTAGCGAAATTTTCTAAACTTCGTTAAGCTTTGTTTGCATTAGGCGGAGGAATATCCTGAAAGTAGAAATTTAGGAGGGCTCCAAATCTTAAAAAAAACCATGACGTCTAGAGTTATTATATTTTGAACTAAACAATACTTGTGTATTTTGACATAATAAAAAGTTGTGAATTTTGTTCTAATGTACTTGTGCTATTACAAAAAGTACTTCGGCAACTAGTTAAAATAAATAAGTGAGTCAGTAAAAACATTTTTTTACAGTGTAGAGAAGTGAACTGTTAAAAATTTCTGTCTAGTCACTAAATATTTAAGTAAACGTAAAGGTAATATACGCAAAAGTAGTATGTAAAAGCCGACCTAGCGCAGCGCCCAAATAAATAGGGCAATTTTATCCTAAAATTGCAAGAAATAACTATTTTATGCCGATAGGGTAATTTTTTTTAAAGAAAATAGTATGAAACAGTAAAAATTCTTAATCTAAAATTCGATAAAAAAAAACAGCCAAAATCAAGCAAAGTTAAGCCAAAATCACGCAAATTCAAACTAAAATCAATTACATTTTATCTAAAATAAAATGAAATTCCATTACAGCAAATTGTCTACATACACGCGACCCAGAAAATATGGAAAAAAATTTAAGAAAATGATTAAAAAAGATATTAGATACATTTAAAACATTCGGTTTTTACATTTTTAAGAGAATTCTAAATAATGCAAGATTTTCCATTTTTAATTTCTAATAAACCTTTATATGTTATAAAAACTTGTTTCTCATTTATTAATTCCAAACTATTTTTATCAAATATATTTACATAGCGATCTTGTAAAGTAATTTTATATTTACCATTTAGAACACAATTTTCTTTCTTTTCAATATTTAAGTTCATAAAATTTGAAATTCGGCAGCAACATGCTTTTCATTTTATTTCTAGGTCTTGAAATTTAGTCAATTGAAATGAATTGTTTAACTTGTTGAGAAGCGATTCCATTTTTGTTTGTTTTTTTTTATAAAGAAAATATTAATAAGAGAAATCAAAATTAAATTAACATTAAAATTAAATTAAATATTAGAAAATTTAAATTATTATTTTTATATATCTCTGGTAATTTTTTATAAATAAAAAAATGGAATTGCTTTTCTCTTATGAAATGGAAAATAATGAAATATGTAAACATTGCAAAAAGTGTGGTTAAGTATATGTTACACATATAAAGTTTTGCATCACATACTCACAAAAAAATAAGCATTTCAACATCTGTAAAAAAATGTTATAGTGAATATGCTAGAAGTTGTTATGAGTTGTATAACGAGAAAGTACTATGTGATTCAGGAAAATATATTTATAATGCATATCTCAAAAATCACAAAATACTAAATTACACAGTACAAATTAAATTCGGCATGGTTATTCAACTAAGAGGTGTAGAATATGTAATGAGAATAAATATATCGATTCATTTTATCCTCATAAAGATACTATAGACAAACATAGAACAATACATAAAACATGTTATATTAAATATTCCATTAGTTATTATGGGATAAAAAAGGAGAAAATGCTATGTGAATGTGGGAAATATGTTTGTAGTGCATATCTCAAAGAGCATAAAAATTCTACATTACACAATGCAGTATATGAAATTCAACATACTAATTATCCAACAAAGAGATTTACAGTAAGTAAAGAGAATAAATCAATAAAATTATGTTTTCTTCAAAAAAACTAAGGATAATCATACTACAATATGTAAAAAAATGTTACAATGAGAAATATCATAACAAGAAGCCAAATAGTTAAATATTATTATTAATTAATTAAATGCTTTTTCGATTTATTACTTTGTATTTTATATTTTTGTTTTTTCACTTTCTTGAAAAAAAATATTCTTTAAAAATAACACGCAATAAAAAAATATTGTAAGAGTTTTATTTGTTAAAAATAAAAAAATTAAAACATCTGCAGAAAATATAAATGCTTTAAAAGTAGTGGAGTAAGACCTATCGCTAAAATATTAGAAATAATAAATATGCATAGACTCAGGAAAGATGATTTAATTAGACATGTCATTACATTATATAAAGTTACCTAAAATTATATGAAAAAGATAAAAATGAAATTAAAGAAATATTTCCATTTTCTAATGACATATATTATAATGGTAGAACTGATTTAAATTGAATATTTCCTTTTTCTGATGATATATTCCGTACAGAAGAAGATAAAGATGATTTTAAAGATGAAGATAAAAATTATTTTCAAGAAGAAATATTTCAATTTTTTAATTATGATTTTTGGCTTATAATTACATTAATAATTTTATTTTTTGATCTTACAAATACATCACGCATAAACGAATCTCCAAAAGTTTACCTTTTTCAAATACGAATGTTAAACAGATGTTCAAAAGTTTACAATTTGCAAATGCTAATGTTAAACAAATATTCAAAAGGTTACCTTTTTCAAAAGATAATGATAAATGTTCAAAAGTTTACCTTTTCAAAAGATAATGATAAACAAGTGTTAAAATTTGCCTTTTTCAGATGTTGATATTAAATAAATATATGTATAAATGAAAAATTAATTAATAGAAATATTTCCTTTCTCAACTAATGTATTTGTGAACAAAATAAATAGAAGAACCAACTATGCGTACTTAATAAAAAAAATTTCGATTGTAGATTATTAGTATATACTATTGAAAATAGCACTAATATAATATTATCGAGACATTTTATAACTTATAAAAAATCTAAAGTATTTGAGATAATATGTGATGTTACGATTCATAGATCAGTAAAATTTTACCTTAAATTTTAGGGCATGTATCGTAGTGAAAAAACTAACACAGTAAAAGTTTTTCCATCTCAAGTAATAACAAACACAATATTAAATGAAGGTGAATTTGATACGCTTTATAAAAACTAAAAAAATATACATACTTGCAGACATAGTTGCACTACAAAGAATAGAATCAGACTGGAGAATAGTTGTAATTGGAATGAAGCTAGTTATAAATAAGTATAATCCATTAATTGGCACAACATATATTGAGCAACCAGAAAAGATTAAAAATTGAAAATTGTGTATTAACGTTCGAAATGAAGATAAGATATGTTTTCTTTGGGCAATCAAGTCAGCATTGTTTCCAGTGGAAAAAGACTGCCAAAGAGAAACTAAATATAACAATGCTGGGTTTAATATATACAAAGTAATTGAAAATATTTCAAAAATAGAAAAACAAATTGAATGTTCTATAAATGTATACTGTTTTAATTACTCTTTAGACGATAAATATAACGTTTAAATAAAACATAAAAACGATAAACATATAAATTTACTTTATTTAAAAAATGAAGAAAACTCACATTACTGTTGGATAAAAGATGGATCGAAATGGCTTCCAGCACAAAAAAAATCACAAACATAAAACTTACATATGTGATATGTGCCTTCAATACTTTACATCACTAGAAAAATTAAATAAACATATAACCTACTGCACTAAAAACGAATCTGCAAGAATCATTATACCTAAAGACGATGCACGTGTATCATGGTTTAAAAAATGTGGGCATACAATCAAAGATCCTTTTGCAATATATGCAGGTTTTGAATCAATACTGAACAAAATATTTACCACTAAACCTAACCTAAGAGAAATAAAAAAATTTAAATTTACGCAAAAATATCCTGTTTTAACAGAATAAGATATTGAAAATGATTTTTATAGAGAAGTACTTAAAGAAATATATAATCATACTAATGATCAAATAAATAACATTGATTTAAAGTCGAATGCTAAATCATACACAACGAAGAATCAGTTACATGAGTCTTCTGGTCTTTGTTATTATATTGTACCTAGTTATGGTGGTTACAAACCTCGAGTTGTATATCGAGGTCCACATGCATATAGAAAGTTTATAGAATCAATGAAAAGGGAAATAGAAGATATTGGGGAAATATATTCACAAATTGAACCAATGCATATGCTAACAAGAGAAGAAATTTAAATTTATAATAAATCTAAAAATTGTATTGTTTGTGGGGTAAATATGGAGAAAATAGTATAAAGGTATGCCACCAGTATCATTTGACTGGAAAATTCATCGATACAGTACGTAATGGTTGCAACCTAGCTTCAAAATTCCCAAATTTGTACCAATTTATTTTCGTAATTTAGCTGGATATGATGCTTATTTATTTATTAAAGCACTAGGATATGATAATGAGGAGAAATATTAAATTGCAAAATAATGAAGAAAAGTTTATTGCAATTGGGGAAAAAACTGAAAATTTAAAAATTATGTATATAAACACTTTTAAATTTATGGCTAGCAGTTTGGATAAATTATCATCTAATTTAACCAAGGAACAAACGAAGCATACACAAAAACATTTTCCAGAAGATAAAATAGATCTGTTTACTAGAAAAAGAGATTCTCCATATGATTATATGGACAGTAGGAAAAAAAGTTTACAAAACTGATCTTCCATCAAAAAGTCAATTTTACAATATATTAAATGAATCTGATATAACTGACGATGATTATGAGCATGCAAGAATTGTGTGAAATCAATTTAATATTAAGAATCTTGGTGAATATCACGTCTTATATTTAAAAAGTGAGGTATTATTGATAGCAGATATATTTGAGAACTTTATAAATACGTGTCTAAATGCAAATGATTTATATCAAGTGTGGTATTTTACAGCACAAGGTTTATCATAGAAGGCAATGTTAAAAAAACTATAAAATTGTTTGCTTTACAAGATTATGATATGATTTTAATGATAGAAAAAAGTATTCGAGGTGGAAAATCACAATGTTTAAACAATATGTTAAAGCAAATAATAAATATTTAGATGATTTTAATCAAAAGCAAGAGTCCAACTATTTAGCTTATCTCGATACGAATAATATATATGATTGGGCAATGTCTCAATATTAACCGCATGGTGGTTACGAATGGGTTTACTTATCCAGAATGTGAATTAGATTTTTGACAGCAATATAATTTTAAATTGAAGGATGATTGCCAACATGGATATATATTAGAAGTCGATTTGGAATATCCACAAGAATTACATAATTTACATAAAGATCTACCATTTTGTGCAGAAAATATAACAGTCCCTGGAACAGAACAACAAAGATTGCTAACAACTTTACATAACAAACAAAAGTATGTAACACACTATCACAGTTTGAAACTATGTTTAAATAATGGATTAAAACTTACTAAAATAAATAGAATATTGAAGTTTAAATTATATGGATTTAAATACAGAGATGAGAACTAAAGTTACAAATGACTTTGAACAGGGTTTTTTTGAACTGATGAATAATTATGTTTATGGTAAAAAAAAAAAAAAAAAAGTGAAATATAAGGAACAGAGCAGATATAAAACTGCTTTCAGATGAAAAAGTTTGTGATAAATTAATAGCAAAACCAAACTTTAAAAGAATGCGAGTGAGGAGATTTGGGCGGCTCTTAACAGCGAGGTCTTCGAGAAATGATAACTTTAAAAGAAGAACTATATTTAGTGCAAATCTTGCAGCAGTTCATATGAATAAATCATTCATAGTATTTTATAAACCAATTTATTTAGGTATGTCAATTTTGACATATCAAATGAATTAATGTACGATTTTCATTATAAAGTGATGAAACCCAATTTTGGAGATAAAATTGACTTATGCTATCAGGATACCAATCATATATTTATGATTTAAAAACAGAAGATTTTTACGGAGATATAAAGTCAATGAAAGGAACATTTTGATATGAGCGATTATCCAAAGATAATATCTACAACATGCCTCAAATAAATAAACATGTTTTAGGAAAGATAAAAGATTAGTGTAATGGTAAAATAATGAATGAATTTTTTGGTTTGCGTGCGAAAATTTATGCTTGCAAGGTTGGTGAAAAATAAAATAAACGATCAAAAGTCTTTAAAAAAATTATTTAGTTAATAAGAGAAT
Organism: Dryococelus australis; assembly: GCA_029891345.1. Taxonomy (NCBI): domain Eukaryota; kingdom Metazoa; phylum Arthropoda; class Insecta; order Phasmatodea; family Phasmatidae; genus Dryococelus; species Dryococelus australis. The sequence continues at coordinate 160,035,372 of CM057009.1, forward strand.
AGCATTTGATGACTATAGAAATTTCTTGTTTAAAGAGAAAATACAATATAAAGCAATGAATTTAATAAAGAGCTAAAAACATCAAATATATACAGGAGAAGTTAATTAAAATAGCATTAAGTCGTTGCGATCACAAAAGGATTATATTACAAATTAAAATAAACACATTACCATAGGGATATCAAAATACATATTTTAAATTCAATTTTCTAATATATTATATATTTTATTCTATAGTATTATATGAGATATTATTATATTCTCTATTATTATATGTGATATTATTATATTCCATATTATTATATGCGATATTATTATATTCTAGATTACTATACATGATATTATATTCTATATTATTATATAATATATATATACATTTTATGGATTCAAAAAACCACTAATACCTGTGCCGTCTTTAGTTTCCAAAACAGCATTAATATCAGAGCAATCAAAATCAATTAGATCTCCATTTTCGTCTCTAACTTCTAAAACAATATGATTAAACCATTCATTATTAATTTTGCAAAAAACTGGATAAGCAGGTTCATAAATAATGTAACCTCTAAAACTAAACCTCATTTTTGGCAGAAAACTGGCGATTATATTTGTTTCTATATGGTTAGAGTCATCATATTTTATAAACATTCCATATGCTAAGATACAAAGAACATTTATCTTTTTAAATGGAACAAAATAAGGTAATTTAATACCTATAACATTTCTTTCTTTTTCAATAATTATATATTTTTCAAAACAAAGAATATCAGATAGTCGATCATAAAATTTTATATTAAATTTAGATATAATCGATAATTCTATTTTTTACATAGTCTGCTGTTAAGTTAGTGTTATTAGTTGAAAATGGTTCAAATGAATTTATGGTTTATTTTAATGATTCAATATTGAATTGTCCTCTAGGTATAACTTTATTAATATCTATCAATGTTATAGAATTTTTGTTTATATCTTGTTTATAAATTTTGTATGAAAACTAATTAAACCAATCGTTTTTATCGTTACGGACGATATCATAATTAAGTTTTTTCTCTAGTATGGAACTATTATTTCTTAAGTTAAATACACCACTCTCCTTTTAATAAAAATATTACTATTATTAAATGAAATAGTTGACTGGGTTTTGGTGTTTTAATTTCTAAAGAAAATTTAAAAAAATGGAGAATTATTACCTGACAATATGAGGGCAATAATAGTGGGTCCAAGTAGCAGTGAAAAAACTAATATGATGATAAATTCTATTTATAAGAATGGCTGGTTAAATTTTAATAAAAAATATATTTGCTCAAAACTTTAATTCAACCGAAATATATACAGTTATTTGAAAATATTGATATTTTATCCAAAATGCGAAAAGTTGAAGAAAATGGGGTACTTTTTTTAAAATAATAATTATGAAATGATACATTTAGATATATGTGAAAATTATTTGTTAGTTATATTTGATGATATTATATTATTTGATCAAGATATAATTCCCGAATATTTCAGTAGCAGAAGACAAAATGTAATTGTATTTTATTTATTTCAAACTTTTTTGAGAATTCCTAAATAATTGATAAGATATAATACGAGTTTTCTATGTATATTCAATCAAGATCATACTAATTAAAAAAATAATTTAATCATTTTGTTGGTTGTGATATGACTTATAAAAAATTCTCAGTTATTTGTACAAATTGTTGAGGTGAAGAATATGGTTTTATAACATAAGATTTTAGTAGAAAAATGAAAGAAGGGAAGTATAGGAGTAAAATTAAAGTCTTTATTATTATTTTTTAACATTTTGCAAATATGCAAGCTAGCTGATAAACCTGTTTTAAAAATTGTTTATGAATGTAGAAATGTGTTTTATGGGCATAAAATTGTATCTTAAATGGTACATTGAACATGTTCTATGAGCAATAAATGAGTTTTATGAATGTTTATTGAGTTTTATTAATGTTAAACATGTTTTATTAATGTTTAAAAGGTTTTATTGATTTTAAGCAAGTGCTATTAACATTTGGATGTTTGGGTTTTGAAATAAATATAAATATTAAAAATTCATAAATCATCTCTTTTATTAATCCAAGAGTTATGAAAATCATCAAATCCTAACCATTTTACATAAATGTATTATCTTTAGTTTTTAAGATTTTTTCAATCAAATATTCATCAGGATAGTTAGTTTTCATTATTTCGTATTCATGAAAACCACCTTTTATTTCGTCTCCATTGATATCTTTTAAAATGTAAGTAGTTACATCAGAATTTAAAACTTTAAAAATAGTAAACAATTTGGCTGCCCAATTAGTAGTACGACCTTTTAAAAAAATTTGTTTAATTTTGCTAACACAGGCAACATCGCCAACTTAATATTTTGGTTTAGTAAGCATATTCACAAATTCTGGACCCATTAAATTATATTTTTTTTAACATATCCATTTACAATTACCATTCAGAAAATTTTTTTCCGCACTTTATTTTTCATTGTGTGATTAAATATTTCTACACAATAGCTTTTAGTTCACTGAATGTAAAATAATGATTGATGTTATATTTTTGCATAAGTTCTTTAAATTTTGTATTATAAAATTCAGAACATCACTTTGAATATTAAGGTGTTTTCTTTTTATCTATATATATTCTAAACCATTTACTATATTTTTAGCTGTTTTAACTTTTCTGCATATTTTGAAAAACCATCAATAATTTCCATGATATATTTATATCAATTATTTATATATGATATAACTTTAAAATTACCAGAATCCATCTCAACAAACTCAATTTGCCATAAATCACCAATTCCAACAATATTACTTTTCTTCTTGGAAAATGTTTTCTTGCTGGTTAATATTTGCCAAAAGATTTTTTTAATCTATTTTATTGTAATTACATGTCTAACATTTACTTTTCTGAACTAAGCATCCATTTTTTGTATTTTCAGTTTTATATTATTATTTTTAGTAACGTTCTTACACTTGAAACACCAAGTATTCTCCATTTAACTATAAAAAAAACAATTAATCGATATATTTTACGAAATTCCTATTGTGGTCATCAATCCATCATTGTAACTAACTAATTTATTTTTCTTATTTTAAAATATAATATATCACCTATAACACCAAAAAGCTTACTATATTCCATTTTTAGAATCATAAATAACAGTCACAGTATCATCAGGTAAATTGAGAATAGCAAAAATTATTTTATAAACAGTACAACCCATCAAAAAGGTAAAGAAAAATTGATTATCGCTTAATTAAAAAAAAATTTTATCCAATTTTGCAGGTAAATAAAATATATGAGACTTTTCTTTCTAACATTTTTCAACTTTTGAGTTAGCAAATGAATCACAATAATTCAAAACTGATTGGTTTAAATTACATAATTTATCAGATATTTCTTTATCAAAAATCTTTTATTGACTGCATCTTTACTAACTATGGGAACAGCCATATTATTAATTCTACGATTTTGAAGAGAAACATAATCATTTGTATAAACAAAAACCTTACTAATTTGATCTTGTAAAGCAGAAACAATAATATGGTATTTTGAATCTGTATATGTATTTAATTCATTATCATTAGTGCCAGAGTTTTTATTTAATGATTCGATTAATATGTTCGAAAATATATCTGTCATTTAGCAGTAATGAAATTATATCATGAAACTTAAAACCTCTTGAAAAAAGATGTAACACAATTGAACATAAATGTCCACAGATAACTGAATTAAAATTTTGAACTCGATTGTCATTGTAAGTAATATTTCTCTTTTTGAAGTAATGAGTTAAATTAGTAGGAATATTACCTCCAAATTAATTGAAATAGTAAACATCACTATTTTCTTTAAAATAACTAACCAGGTGATTTCCAGGATTTGATGACATGCCAAAATTAACCACAGCACATTCAATTTTGTGCAGTGTTTTTGGTAGTTCTTAAATAATGTAAATATTTCTACAATTTTTTTACATTTAATATTTTTGCATATATTTGAATATAGAAATTAGGTAAACGTGATATATTGAAAATTTTTTTGGTCTCCCCTTTTTTGCAACTATTCCACTTCCTGATTTATTTTTCATTTGCCAAATTATGTCTGTTTTGTTCTTCTAATTATTTTTTTCTAGTTTGTTCAACAGAATTGTAAATTCAGCTAGCTCCTCCAACTAAAGCACCGAGTGTAGCAAAAACTGGAATAAATGATTAAACACCTCCATGATGTAAACCAATTCCAGATTTTTCTTTTGGTATTTTTTCGATTGTTGGTATTGGCAAAGTTAATTTGAAATCATTGCCTTATTTTAGTTTCTTGTTTTTTCTCTCAAGTTATTCATTTGTTAAAAAATTATCTATATCCAAATCTCTTAATTGAGCAATGGATATATCGAATGTTATATTTGTTAACTACTTTTAAAGTAAAAAATATGTAAGTACAGTAATTAATAAATTTTAATACCCCATCCTAATTTTCTTTTTGTAAACATAGTTGAAGCAATAGCTTCAGAAACAATTTTTTCACCGATTGGAGTATCTTTATCTAACATAAACTTCTTGGCTTTTTTTGTAAAATTTTGTCAGCGGAATGTCTAGATTCAAAATTTTTATTATCTCTATAAGCAATATCATTATGTTTACATGCTTCATATTATTTATTTATTCCTGCATTTCCTTTTTCTGACCTTTCATCACATTTTGTAAATCGATCACAATAATTATACCTTGGCAAATGCATCTCAGGCAAGTGTAAATTATTTAATGGCCAATTTATTATATCTTTTCCATGATGTTCAGAATTCCAAAATGAATGTGGAATTACATTTAAAACTCTTAAAAGATATGGAATTTATTTTGGATCACTAACAACAAAATCAGAACATTAATTGTTTATCATATTAATTATGTTTAATTTTTGAATGTAATAATTTTTTTCCAGCATTTTCTATCAACCAATTTTCTAAAATCATCCATCCAGACAGATTCTCTTGGTAAGTTATCAAATTTTATATCTTCTCTAGATCTAGGAATTCTTGGAGAAATCATTATTTCTGTTGTGTTTGGTATTGATCTTGAGCTTGAATCTTTTACATATTTTTCATAAATTGGTTCAATTATATTATTATACTTCCAACCAATACTTGAACTTGGATTATTCCTTTTATTAGTGGGCATATATTTTTGAAATACAGCATTGGTCAATAAAACCATTTCTCTGTAATTTTTAAGATCATCAACATTGTATTTTTTAGGTTTTCTCGGAGTATTCCCATAACACGAAAATTATTTGCGAATATAAGGGCCTGCCTTTGACGTCGACGACCATGGAGCCGCGTTTTGCAACACCGCTAACTAGCTGTCGTCAGTACTGATTCTGCGATCGAGTTTTCACCTATGTTCAAAATACTCGTCGCCATGAGAAGGAGATCTGTACGAAGAGTCATTGTTCAAGCGACAAATAGTTGGGAAGCATGGTTGTGGCCTGCCGTGGTTCTGCATTGTTCAAAACAAAGTCCAAGATATGTATTGACCAATGGCGAAGCGTAGTTGGAGCCTGCTGCAGTTTTCGGTACTTTTATTGAAAATTGTAAACACAGGTTACCTAGAAAGCATTTAAATGTACCGAGGAGCATGGATATATACTTTTTAAACGCGATATAATTAAATAAACTCTTCACCTTTCAGCTTTTGGAGGTAGGACAACATTATTTTATTTTAACATAGGGGGAATTAATTTTAACATACTGACGGCACACACGCTTTGCCCTTAGAACCGCACTTAGCACTGCAATTACAATCAGCACTGATACCAGCACCAGGATGAAGCGAGGCGAGCAGCACCGGAATGCAAGGACGGGGAAAACGGAAGGTCACCGAGAAAACTCGCCGACAAGCGGCACAGGTAAAAATTTGGGAGCCTACGCCCCGGGAATCGAACCCGGGTACACTAGATGTCTGGAAACCAAAGAAAACCTTAATCAGGATGTTCGGACCAGGGATCAAAAACAAGTTCTCCCTAATACGAGTCCAATTATTAGCTACTGTGCCACTTCGCTCTGTCAGTTTTTCCGCTCAGCTCAGAAACTTGTGGTAAATGACAATATTTCTCCTTGATATAGACCACAGCTGACTTCACGCCGCTTGTAATTTTACGAGCGGATTGCTCCGTCCCTAAATACCTAGCTGTCGGCGGATGGCTAAGCTACACAAGCGTCATAAAAAGGTTTTTTTGGGGGGGGGGGGGGATTTGTCAGTAAATATATTTAAATCGCGGATACTCTCCGCTAATAATTCTTCAGATACAGTTAAATCCATAGCGGAGAATTTAACGACCGCCGGTCGCTTCCCAAGCCGTCACGAAGCGACGCGACGTGTCGTGTCGTCGTCGCATCTGCGGCGCGATGCGACTTTACGAGCTGGAGTCGCCGGACAAACACTCGGCCGCCGTTAACATAACCGCCGGAGCTGGCGTTGTTCTCTGCTACGTCCGCACAAGCATACAGCTCGTAGAACACCCGTTAACCTCTTTTTATACCCCTACCCCTGCCCGCAGGAAAAAAAAATGACACTTCACAAGTGGCGTTGTCCAGCCAAGAAACTACTTCATTTTTTTTTCCCCCAATCTCCGGCGACGGAGGCAGCTAATTTTCGCGGCTACCGAGATAAATTTTAATTATAGCACCTCCCAGGTGTCTGGACAGGAGTTCGGTATCGCAGTAACCTGCTTACGATCAGCCCAGTCGAGTCATAAACCGGGGCACCTCTTTTTCGCGGAAAATAATCTAGCGCAGGCTGTACTTCGCGAATTGCAGACCCGCAATTTTCCTTCGGTCACTGGTAGGGACATGCTGATTTTCACGGAAAGAGTTTCTACTCAGTACACTGTAATTTTTTTTTTTTTTTTTGTATTTTTTCATGGCATTCTTTGAGAACTATTTGCCAATGATTGTGCTTGTAACACTGAAAAAAAGTTAGAGAAAATTTCACAAACAATTACTAAGGAATGTGTAATACCAATGTTGAATTTAAACGAGCAAGTGTTTTAGACTCAAAATGTATTATATAGGTACATTGAGGTACAAAAACATTTTTATATGCAGTTGCACAGTTATATAATAATTTTTGCAACTAGTTTCCATAAAAATTTGTTGTAACAGGTCCAGCAAATATTTATTCAGTCGTGAGTGAGTAAAGAGATTTTGGGTGACTCTAAACAGCGAGATCTTGAGGGCCGATGTGGGTGAAGTGAAGTTAGTATGGAGCAGCACCCTAATCAAGGGGTAGAGGAAACGGGAGATCCCAGAGAAAACCCGCCATCCAATGGCATCATCTTGCACGATTTCTGCTTGCGAAAATCCGAAGTGACCCGGCCAGGGATTGAGACCTGTTCGCCTTGGTGGGAGGCGAGCAGTCTAACCACTCAGCCACCGTGGTTCCCTTTACTCTATAGCGTTACTGAATACTATATCTGATAGAATTCCGCGACTGGGTAGTTTTAGTTGATAAAAGTCTTAGGTGCATGCCCGTGATTTACAGAATTTCACTACCGAATTAACCTAATTCTAATAGACCAAACGAAGAATTTTTTCGAAAACTCAGTATTTTACTTCCCCACTTGTAGATGGGGGCCGCAGTGGGTTAGTGGTCAGACTACTCACCTCCCATTTAGGCGAACTGGGTGTAATTATAGTTGGGGTCTCTCCCAGTATTTCGCATATGGAAATCGTGCCGGACGATGCCGCTGGTTCGCGAATTTTCCCAGGGTGTTCCCGTTTACCACGCCCTTTCATTCCGGCATTATCACATACTCACCTCACTTCACCTTCATCGGCTCTCATGGCCTCGATGTTAAGAGCCGCCCAAATGTCTCCCACTCTTTCCCACTTATAGTTTTCATTTGATTACTGACGCGTAACTTCTACAGAAGGCAGCGTAGTGTTAGACTTATCCAATAATAATTAGGCTACTGTGGTATTGAACTTCTGTGTTTCGCGAGAAGCAACTACAACAACCATTCAATAAAGTGAAACGAGAGTAGTAGGCATATGGGGAAACGGGGACAATGTATTTTTTAATGGGTCAACAGCGGTAAGGGAGGGGCGCGAAAATCCAGGGGCTCTGCCGCCATCTTGGATTCCGGATTTCCCACTCTGTCAATAAGGTCACGCAACCGCCATCTTGGATTCCGCCATATTTGTAGCCAGTACATAGATATATTGGACCGCCATTTTGGTACCCAGTGTGTCATTTGCCATGCTCTATCACTCCATGTAGTTTTTAATGTTCTATCATTACGTCTTTCTCTTTTACATTCCGAGAGTTTTCTCCGAGTGCACACATTTTTCTCTTCCATTCTTTACTTATCTTTCTCTCTCTTCCTCTCTTATTCTTTCGCTCTCATTCTTTCGCTCTCTTTCTTTCTTGCATTTGTTTGTCATTTGTTTATACATTCATTCGACCACCATCTTGGTTTTTCAATTTGTCATTTATCTCTCACATTCGTTCGACTGCCATATTTGTTTACATCTGCTGTCATTTGTCTCTCAGCTTCATTCTACGGACATCTTGGTTTTTGTTTGCAATTTGTTTCTGACTGCCATCTTAGTTACAGAGTTGGCTGCCAGGTTTGCTGGTGTCACTCTCGTTCGATTAGTCGCTACACTGCCGTCATGGTTCTAGAGTTGGCTGCTAGGGGCGCTGCTTTTTCAGAACTCAAAATACTATCTGAAATAGTACAGGATCGAACTGCTATACCTTGAGTCGCCAGACTAATGACTTGGATGGCTCGGCTATCGTGACATGCGCTGGAACAAGGGTTTATAATAAGAATATAGCTTGGAGACAGTTAAACATCTGGTAGTGGTTATTTTTTTCATTATATTTTTAAGAATTTTAAGTATTCAAAAAATTTTGAAAACATTTTACACACCCTACGTGGAATATTTCCTACCCCTATGTAATGTAAAGCTATAGGACCTGTACACTTTTTTCCACGCACCATCCCTTAACATAACTTCACTTAACCTAACCGCCAAATTCTAATCATGTACATTAAGAACTTAGAATATCTTATTATTTTTAAAATATTAAGTATATATTCCCTTTTTAAAAACATTATGAAAAGGATTACCTTGGAAATAAAACACAGCATATTTTTACACAGAATTTTTATATATAATAAAGTATACATAATCCGCAAAAATATCAATTATTTCTATTATTCGAGTAGGACGATTTAGTGTTTAGTCGAAGGCAGCGCATTTATGGTCCAAGGACGAGGCATACTATTTGTGCAGCAGCTGTGCATATCTCCTTGCATGTGTCCAGTCAGGTTCTGGCCTGTCGCAGATGTGTCTGTACTGGTCGTGGTAAAGTTTCGCCAGCTTGCGAAGCGAAGGACAGTCATACACAGCACATCGATGATTTTATCTTCATTTTTGCACAAGGATAAGACTTTTTTTTTTGCTCGGGCCCTACCACCTAAACCAGCATCACAAGTTCCATAATTTCCTGGCATGAGACAACCTCCATCGTCGTATTTGTGAAGAAGCAGCTTGAGGTTACTTTGCCCGAATTTCGATATGCTGTAACTCATTCTCGACAAACAAATATGAACTGATCGTACCCACACCTATACCTGCCTTTATAGAGAAGCCAGTCCTTTACTATCGTCAAAAATCGATAACTGTCTTTCCAACATAAGGTGCACAGACACTTGAAATATGACAGTGTCATATTTGTATTGATGTGGTCGTCGTACACATGTTGAAAATTCATATAGTTCATGTGAAACAGCACCAACTCATTAGCATTATCGCGAAGCAATTGTTTGGGTATGTACGAATAAGTCTTCCCGAGGTAGACGCAGTCCACGTTCACATGCCGTCCTATGATAAAGTACTCTTTGAGAACATGTCTTTTTCCCGCTGACAATGTCATCAAAGACAAATTTACGCAAACTTTGTTTGTTATTGTTGCATACGTAATAGGCAAACTTGACGGGATGTTTTCCGCGAAACTCTGAAGTCCATATTTATTACCCGACTGGGCCTGTCAGAATGACGTTACTCAGGTACTGAAATCTGTGGATCGTGACCAGGCATATAAGACATGTAGCCATTAAAACCATCATTCGCTAATGAGTATTTTCGTGAATTTTTTTATACAACGGAAAAAGGCACTCTTTTCGCAAAATCTTTGTGTCCCTAGTGATCAAATATCTTCTCAACAAATAACATGCAACCAGCAACCAAATTAAAGCGACGAGTGTGTGTGGGTGTGTGCAGGAACACCGTAAACAACGTAAACATTGTCCGCAGTGACGAAAAACTTAAGCGAACATCATGCATAGAAAAAACAGAGCATATCCGTATTGCCAACATCTTCAGGATTTTGGGACATGCAGCGCAGAGATTACGAGAAGCGTTCTCTACAGCTGTTACAATAAATGTTTCTTTACCGAGGAGTTAGGAATTTCACGAGTCTTACACCTTTATCTACACAAATATACAAGTAGCAAAAAATCATATTATATGGTCGTATGTAGCTGAAGCTGTTAAAGCCATTCGAGTGACAGAAGCGAGGAAACATTAAGGACGACACCAACCCGCGTACCTATGACTATGGCGCCATTACACGTTAGCTTCAGTGATGCTGCTCTTGTACCGCTGTAACTATGCGGAAATTAAGAGGGGACCCTGTCCCAATTCTAGTATTGAGTGTAACCGATTTGTGCAGTTTGCGATAAGGCAGTGTGGAAAGGCAGTTTTTGATCTACACTGGAGAGCCTGCATAGTGCTTGTAAAGTGTGTGGTGTCTTAAGGTGGCAGATCGCCTGGGTAGGCTGCTGAACAGTGTACAGAGTTTCAGCAGAAAACATTTTATAAAAAAAAAAATCAGACGTGGCTGAGTGAGGTCTGCTTACGAAAAGCATTTAAGAAACGTTATGCGTCTATTTATGTTTTCCAGTTCCTTCATTTCTCTCTAAAATATGTTTTTGTGACAATGAAAATTTCTCAAATGGTTGTTTTCACGGGCATTAATTTGTATTATTACGTTATGAAATGGTAGGGTCTCCGCTGAAAGTCTCATAGAGGCGCGTTATCGATGGCAAGACTGCACACTAGTTCATTGTTTTGCGTGTAGAGGCGATTAAAGTGTTGATGTGCATGTCTCGGTCGCCCCTAGTAGCTTTTAGACCTCATATGTGCACAATTGCTGGAACCAGGCGGACAACTTAACAGTATGCAGGAACTGACCTCCTTGACGATGGTCTCTCTCTCTATCTTCTGGAACTTGCGCAGAAGAACCAACCCCACCACCACGTCAGATGGCACCACGTCCAGGTCCCGAAAGAAGTCCGACAGCAGCCGTGCGATGTCCGCGAACGAGTTCTGCAACACACAAACACACACACACCTCTATATGTCTCTCCACCACACTCGTCTACCCGCACCTGGCAGGCGGTGGGTTTTCTCCCAGTCCTAACCACCCTAACCACACTCGCCGGCGCTCAGCTCATTCGCTGTTAGGGACCACGCCGGCTGAGCGGTTAGACATTTCGCCTCCTACCAAGGCGAACCAGGATCAATCCCCGGCAGTTTCACTCCGGGTTTTCGCAATTGGGTATCGTGCCGGACGTTGCCGCGGGTGGGCGGGTTTTCTCGGGGATATCCTGTTTCCTCCAGCCCTTCATTCCAGAGCTGCTCAATATTCGTCTTACTTTACCCTTATCTGCTCTCAAGACCCTGATGTTAAGAGCTGCCCAAATCTATTCATTCACTTATTCCTTCGCTATTAAGAAGGCTTGGAATATAAATTACTTCTATAGAGTTTAAATGTATTCTAAAATTTAATGGAAGCCAATAAAGGGGTACCTATAAAGGGCAATCTTACAGAATGGTATTTACTAACTATGTGGCCAAATATTTTACAAGGGTCATGCGTTTCTACTGGTTTTTCTGAAGATGTAAATTTATGCTATCACAGCACACAATATTATGCAAAATAAATGCATAAAATTTACAATAATTTGTTCACGAAGTTGGAAGTTACCAATGCTTATGATCGCCATTTTTTAGTATTTCAATGTTAGCTTCAAAAAATCTGTTTAATTCAATAGAACTATATTCAAAGAATTAAGATACGATTCCCTCTTAAGGCTCAGACAAACACGCCATATAGTATTATTGGTTTCTAGCTTAGTTCATTTGTATATAAATACGAATTTAGAAACTATAAAAATAATTCTCTAGCAAAAGTATTATGCTGGAGAAAAGGCACCAATTATGAATTTTTGTGAAGTATTTATGATGTTGTTATTGCAACATCATGTTAAATTTATTTATGGCTACTAACCATTTCAACGTAAACGGAACACTTTTAAAAACTCTATTTAAGGCGTTCTTGTATGCACAATGTGCATTATTTCACCATATGTACAATTAACATTACAATTGGTGTGATTACTTGTTCATATGTAGGTCAAGTGAACAGCGAAATTATTAGAAAATTAAATGTATATATAATATATAATAATTTTTGCACCTACATGCATTAAAAACTGAAATCCAAAGAAATTATTTTAGTATTGTTAGGCGCGGACTCCCGCACTGGATGCGGATGTCGTGTTATCTTGTTATGCGCGGTCCCGGCGATGTAAGTGTACAGGAGGGGGGGGGGGTTTGAAGGGGCCCACCCTTCCCCTCCCCAAGACAGAAGATCCGCTCACCTCTACATCGGCGGGCGGCCGAATTGATAGTCGAGCTGGCTGGCGTCACAGCACCTTCCCCCACGCCGGAGGAGTCAACGACTTGATAAAATGAGCAGGAATCGTAAGAGGTATTAAAAATAAACCAAATGTTAATAATTTGAGCATTGAAATAAGTAGTATGCGAATGTATGTTCATGAAGAGGAGCCAGGAGAGTGCTCTGACTATCATCTTGGCTTGTAAGCTTCTTCCCTTCGATTATCGAGAACCAGTTTGTAACATATCGCCAGTAGACATTTCGCGTCAACGATTTGATAGCTCACTGCAGATCAGATGCAAATTTGGTTCGGTCCACCATCATTCATAAAATGGAATGAACACTCAACTACACATTCACTTTCTAGTTGAGGAAAGGAAATTTTCGATAATTTCCATTCGGTCGATGTAAGAGTCAGGCGACTTATTGCTATGCCTCGCAATATCGGTTTTGACAGTAAGTTTGGATGTTAACATATTTTGAAGTCTTCAATCTTCCTATCTTTGCACATTCGACACATTGATCAGATCTGTTAGCCATGTTTCCCGCCCTCTACGTGCTGGTCTTTAGCCACCAAATATTCCACCACTTAATTCTTCACACTCTCCATATTTTTTCTCAAGAAGTGACAGGCTCCTGCGAACAGTGATGAGGCGAGCTTCCATTAGCACATTTCAATCATCATCTTTGGAGAGTAGACCATGTCCAAACTTGGAAATTGTATTGTGACTCATGGTCAGTGTCTTACTATAAACTGATCAAAACCACGCCTTATACCTGCCATTATATAGAGGCCAGTCTTTTACGATCACCAAAATTTGTACTCCTCGTTGCAGCATATGGTGCACAGGCTCTTGAAATCTGATGATGTCCTGTCCATATTCACGTTCTCGTTGTACACCTGTCGTAAATGCATATCGACAATGCGAAACCACACCAAAATATTAGCATTATCGCGAAGGAGTTGTTTGGGTAAGCACGAATAAGTCTGACCACTGTACACACCGTCCACGTTTGTGTGCCATCCCCTGCTAAAGTACTCCTGTATACAAGTTTGTTTCTCACAGGCATAGTCATTAAAGACAAATATCGAGTTTGGCAGTGCTTCACTCGGCAGCACGACGGCTTCATTGTCACTGCAGGTGAAATATTCCATACCATCCACAACTTGCAGTACTCATGCCAATTGTAGGTATTATGGTTGCTGGAGAGATTTGAAGTAGAGTTATACATTTTCGATCCGAAGGACGTTCTCGTCTTCCAACATGCTCATTAGGACACATGTTTTCCCACAATTAGATGGTCATATGACAATCCAGCACACTGTATTTTTATATGTTTCCATGTCGCTATTCGTAAGAGATACATTCTTCTTCAATACTAATGCATCTGGGTAGAGTGACATCTTGCTTGATAAGTTGTATGTTACTGCTACTATCTTGTATAGACGGTGGTGCATGTTGTGTTAACTGTGATGCTAACTACAGTGCCTGCGGTGGTAATTGCAGTACCTGCCATGTTAACTGTGGCATTGATTACAGTTGCAAAGAACCAGTGCTACAAGTTTAAGCATGTCTCTTCAGAATATCCCTCCGAGTAAACTGCCTCTTACAGAGTTTCCAATGAAATTACATTCTTGAAGTTTAATTCTGCAGGTTGTTATTTCATGTCGATGCACACTTCCCAGCGCTGTGAATGCTTTATTGCAGCTGCATCATTAGCACTTTATGTCCGTACGTATCTAACTATAGAATATATTAAAAGGAAAAAGTATGAAGGTCGGGTTCAAAATGGTCCATAGTGCAGTAGCATGTAACGACTCATAGAAGAAAGATCAAATCTGGAAGAGGAATCGTCGATATTCTTGTCAATAGTCTACCATTCGAGCTGCACATTGCTGGATACAGGTTATGCAGGCCAGGAATCAAGTTAACTAAAATTTAAGCACACAGTAATTGAGCATCAACATGCTGGATGAGGCATGCAAGTAGCACAATATCGCCAATTCCCAGCACAAGGACCTGCAAACCAGGCACCAGGCAGACAAGATAATTACACAGATGGCCATCGAGATGAGAAAATCGTCAGATACTGGACTCTGTGAAAAAATAGCTGCATTGAGCATTTCCAACTCGATGAAAAACAAGGCGAATATGGGCATTGGAGCAAATAATATGAGATAATATTCCAATAGCAGAAAGAAGAAAATGATGGGACGATTCCTTCCTTCCTTCTTTGATTGGTGGTATGGGCGGTATCGCCGCGGCCATAAAGAATATCGTTAGTGCAGTGAAAAGACCTGGAACGAACATAAGCGACTGTAGAAAAAGTATTGTCACACCTGTAAACTGGAAGATATCACCATGGGTAAGAAAAAAGGCCAAGTACTTTATATACGACACTCCTACCGAGCAGGAAGAGTTGCGAGAAAGAAAAAGGTTCGCAGCAGGAGGAGGCGCTAATGAAATCTCTACCAAAATGACCACCCATGAACATGGATTTGGAAGTTTTTGCATGCAAATTGAATATACCAGATTTTAGAGGAGTGTTTATGAGAGATGTTTTGACTGCTAAATACAAGAAACACAAATATGCCATAATTAATCTGGACATGACAGCCAGGCCCGGCAAGCACTGGGTACCTTTTGTGAAATATGGCAAACAAGCAGACTATTATAACAGTTTTGGGAATTTGTGTCCTCCACCCGGACTGTAACTGTACCTGAAAAATTGAAAACTGACTTACAACTTCATGATGGAGCAAATGCCGAACATGTGGAACTGCAGACACTTGTGTCTTCGCTTTCTGGTGTGGTAAAGTACGAAGAAATCATTGGCAAACAATTGTTCGTCAACCTTTTATATGAAAGGTGTTTGCACTTATATTTTCCAGTCAGTATGTTGGTGTTCATCATTCTAAGTGGTACGACAACCGAGCTGAAGGCGACGTTTTATCCTCCCTTTAAGCTGGAAGGTGAGTGGGTCGTCGGAATTACGGATTTTCAGACTTACAACTCCATATCCAACATAGAAGAAAATGTGATTTCTCCATTCTGGTATGTAGTGGCAGGAGATATTAAGGAAATCAGTATTCCTACCGGTGCATACAAACTGAAGGACATTGCTAATTCCAACAAGAAATCCATGACATCTGATGTGACTTTCGAAGTACGCGGTAACCCAAACATGCTGAAGGCAGAAACAGTTTGCAGTGCCAATATCGATTTCACCAAACCGGATACCATAGAGCCAATGTGGTGTTTGAGATGCGAATCTACAAAGCTGGTAAAATGCACGAAAGGTCGTGACTGTTGAACATATTTCCAGTAAACGTAATACACATAAATTGTAATTTGGCGAGCGGCTGCTACATCAATGGTAAAACAAGCAATATGCTGCACGAGTTAGCGCCGACGGACCTAAGAGAGTATAAACTGGTAAAAGTTCCAAATAGCATCAGTTCCAGTGATTGCAAAGAGCGAACAGGAAGTGGTCGTATCAATCGACGATCAGGAAGATAAGCAGATAGAGTTCAGAAACGAATAAAGTACTTTGTGATTGTACCTGAATTGATGGGTTTCAGTTCCACCAGGCGTACCGTGCATAAAGTCGGGAGCAGCACCAAATCAGGGACCAGTCGAGCTCGAGACACCGGCGTGCTAACACGCGCCAATGAGCTGTTTCTACTTATCCTAGGGTTGGAAGTGAACAGGCATGGACGACAACAATGTAATGAATGTGACCCAGCAGGCAGAATTCGACAACAGTATCCACATATTTGAGCTACATTGCTACCAGCTGTATCTGACAGACCCCCATGCTCTGGGGTTTGAGGTTTGTATCCCGATACAGCATCAAGATATCGACACCCTACCTTCGCAATCATTCTTGTGCATCCGAGGTTTGTTCAAGAAAGAGGACAAGACCCACCCATCACCTCTTGCTCACACCTTATTTCGACTTGGTAAAAATGGCAGGTTGGGGAATAAATGATGGCTGTAAAGTTCCCATCTTCGAAGAAGGCAAGTTCGAAGTGAGTGTGCCACTATCGATGCTACTTGGTTTCGCTGGATATTATAGGAAGAAAATAATAGGAGCCAAGCAAAAACTAGTAATAATGATAGCCACTTCACATCTCGAAGCAGTGTTGGAAGCTGGAGAAAACCCACAGCCTGTTGCTATAACTGTGACCAACATGGAGTGGTTCGTTCCTCCATGTACTCCGAGCAGCCACGAATGCATGAAACTACTGAACTACATCAAGAAAGGAAACACCATCGTCATAATCTTCAGGAGTTGGAGTTTGGTTACGTGCCCAGTTCTGTCATCTGCTACCAGGAACTACTGGGTCGCGAAGTTGCCTCCAATCATGGAAAAATCCCTTGTTTCGTACTGGCATTTCAAACGAACAAGCAATACAACATCTCAGCAGATAAATCGGCCTTTCACCACTGCAAAATCCAGAACGTAAAAATATTTTTGAATAGCGAAATGCTATCTGTACGTGGATTTGAATGCCTCCTTCAACCAAAAAGGATTGAAATTGCCATATTTTATGTATATTCAGTTTCAAGCTTCCTACTATGGGCATGAGTCCTACCCTCGCCTGAGCCCAGAATGAATCCATGAAATGACACCATTGCTGGTCTTCGACCCTTTCCAAACAAAACGAGCTAGTTCAAAATGGTGTGGTGGTTTGTTCTATAGAAATTAATTGCAAGAAAATGTGCCTGTGAACACTGCTACATACTGTTTGATTTTACTCGATAGAGTAGTTAGCTACGACTGCTTTCTGGGGCTGGTGAACATGGTGAGCTAAGCATATATAAATGAGGTGATCACTACTCCCTCAGTTTGTATCAGGATGTACTGTAATCTGTAAGGCTTCCAGAGCTAGAGTAGCTACGTGCTCAAGGAGATCACAGTGATCAACAACAATGATAAGACACTTAAATATACATATATGACAGTAAAACATATCATTATCTACAAGATATATATATAAGTATCTATGACATAGGAGTATACATATAATGTGTTTTGCTCTGGGTGTTTTTTTTTTTTGCTAAAATTTATGTTTCTTTTTGTTTTATACAGTAGATTTGGAACATTTGGTTTATATCATATGACCTATTCCTATGATGCCAACTAAGGAAACGTTTTCTGCAATTGTCGGGTTGGTCAAGAAGTTTAAGATGGCAGATTTAAGTCCTGGTTCCCTGTATGAGAGCATGGGTTCGAGTCCAACACATGAGACAAATAATTTTTTAAGACATATATTAAGATAGTGGAGATGGAGTCTTTTTCTCTGAGTTCGAGTGACACATAAACCAATTGTTCTGTTGTGAAAACAGTATATAAGAGTGCAATCTGTATGAATGTTTTCACTTCTTCGACGATTGTGATGGAAGGCAGATCATCACGAGTGGAATTATCGTGTGATAGTGTAAGCTTTTGTAATATGAAGATGGTAAAAATGGTTGAATCTCTAACACTGTCAGCAAAAGTATTTTAAGAGCCTCTAGAAGCATTACAGAAACAATGTTGTTATTGTGAAAATACTTTTACTTAAAGTTATCGTACAAGTCGACATGAATGTAGTCATTGTTTGTTCAGTACAACATACCAGTCGTTCCACTGTAATACATGCGATACTATGTTTACTCGAAGTGGTATCCTATATAGACATAAGAACGAGTGTAAAAACACTGTTTGTCAGTCATCGGGAAGCGAGTGCAAGTATTGCAGCAAGACATTCGCGACCAGGTTTAGCGCCAGACAACATGAAGATAGCAACTGTTACAAGACCGACACATGTGTTAACTGCACTGCTGTGTAAGCGAATAGGGTTATCTTGAGAGGTCATTGCAGGATGTGTTCTATAAAATTAGAGTAAAGCATAAAATAATTTGCTGAATTGAGAATATGTTTTAGTGTATGTAAGTAATACGATTTATTTTTGAGAAATGTATGAAATAAAGATAAAGTGTGTGGAAGACTACTGTTTTTATTCATTTTATCATCAAATATACACTTTTTATTCCTGTTATTCAATGTCTTGATATATACAAGTGTAAGCTCTGAGGATATAAGTACATTATAAATGTATATATGTGTTTGGTGTAGCTGTTGAGATGGACTACTCTGGCAATTAAAATGGTAATTAGAAGCAGACACTTACAAGACTTTTTAATTAAATAATTTTTCCAGTAGTGTCATCTGCGAATATAGAGAAACATCTACTAATTAATGTGTGGTGGGATATGTTATCCAGATTCAGTAGCAATTGCTATGCCACTATATTGGATGTTTGAGATCGTATTTGACTGAAGATTAAATATAGGTCTGCATGATGATAATGCAATGCTATGGTGATACGATGATGTGATAATTTTATTATGATGTGGTGATGATATTATATTATGATGATGACAATGTGATGATGACACGATATGATGATAATATGGTAATGATGATATGGTTCATGTGAGTAATTCGCTGGAATATTTAATAGGAATGCTTATTTTGTTGCCATGGATTGTATGAAGGAATGTTCTTGGTATAACCGATGTTGTCTAATGGAATGGACTGTATGTATTGGGTGTTATGTTCTGCTCAGGTGTTTGAGGTATTACAAGTTAGAATTTTGTCTGGCAGAATGTGTATAAATGGACATTTGGAAAGTATAATATGAACTCAAATATTGCGAGTTAAACATATTTTCGATGGGTGGTAGTATTAATGAATGGTTGGTTAATATTTTTGTCTGTATGGTATGTTAGTTTTGATGGAAATGCTTGATTTTAAGGGAATATGAGAATTGATGATATGGTTTGTGTAAATGAGATTTGTTGCGAGATGGATTGCAGGTATTGGTGTTTGTAATGTTTTTCTGCTGTAACATTGCTGGTTTGCTGATATGTGATATGGTCTATTGAAATGCAAATTTATATAAGGTTGGATCATCGACTATGGTAGACTGTATGGTTGTTGTCAATATTTGAATGTATGTTTTGCTAATACATAAAGAAATGGCTTATCAGAGTAATTCGCATGACTATTTCATCTGAATGATCATTTGATTGCTTTGTTGTCTTGGATGGCATGAAGGGAAGTGTTTGGTATATCCGATATGATGTAATGGAATGGAATGTAGGTATTGTCTATGTAAATGGGATATTAAAAGTTAGAGTATTTTCGTTTCGAAGAATATTTTTAAGTGGATTTTTGTATGTTATTTTAGCAACGATCATGCTATGACATCGAAATATTATGAGCTATTTTAAACACTTTTCGATGGGCATAGGGCTATATAGTTAGTTGATATGAAATTAAATTATAATTGGGCATTGGATGAAAGCTGGTCGACATATAATAAATAATAATATTTTGATATGTGTAGGGTACTCCATTTCTGTAAATGAAGCATTAGCATATCGTGATGTGAACAAAACTGATTATTATATATGTCTGGGAAATAAATGAATCCATCAAACAATTGCATAATAGTGTGGCTATTAAAATTAAGTTTTTAAGTGTGTGATTTGTAGGAGTTGAGATGGCTCTAACATAACTATTTCTTATACTGAATGGTCTCTAACAAATAGTATATCCTTGTATGGTAGTTACATGCTTTGCAAGGATAGTTCGAAATGTTTGTCTATAGGAGTGATTAAATAAAATACTGATAGGGAAAGTTGTCTAATAAATGGAATATCTTGCATGTATATAGGTACCGGCTGGCAGAATGTTCGAACCTACATCCTTCCGAATACAGCCTTCACATGTTAACAGGCTGAGTTATAAAAACAGTTTTTTTTCTTTTATGTGAACTGTATATGGATATGGATATTTAAAGAGTTTTGAGTAAATATTTTTTAAAAAGTAATGCATTATAACTCTTACTATATGTTTAATTATCCTGGGATTGTTTTAAAATATGTTTTCTTCCTCGTATGTTACAGTTCCCAGAAAGTGTAAATGGTAGGTGTGTTTAGGTAGATCAGAGTGGTATAAAAGCTATGAATGTTTAGGTATTTACTTCTGTCTGTGAGTGTGTGCGTGGGTGCATGTGTGTGTGTTTGAATAGATCTATGTGTTTTGTTGTATTGTGATAGCTTGTTAGATATGATCTTAGAGGTATAATGTATGTTTTTGAGATATAAGGATTATTTTCGGGGAATAAGGTATGTTTTTTATGAATAAGGAATGACTTTTGAGAAATAAGGAATGCTTTTTGAGAAATAGGGAACTATTTTTGAGGAATAAGGAACCATTTTTGAGGAATAAGGAATGATTTTTGAGGAATGAGAAATGATTTTTGAGGAATGAGGAATGAGTTTTGAGGAATAGGGAATGTTTTTTGAGGAGTAGGGAACTATTTTTGAGGAGTAAAGAATGATTTTTGAGGAATAAGGAATTATATTTTGAGGAATAAGGAATGATTTATGTGGAATAAGGAAAGATTTATGTGGAATAAGGAACGATTTTTAAGGAATAAGGATTTATTTTTGAGGATTAAGGAATGATTTTCGGGGAGTAAGGAACGAATTTTAAGTAATTAGGAATAAGGAATGAGGAATAAGGAATGTTTTTCTGTGATATGTAGAGTAGTAATTTCATATAGGCTTGGGTTGAATGTGTCATTTCAAAAGTGTACAAATTAAAAAAAAATGTTTTAAATTGTATGCTTTAATTACAATATCTGTTATGCAGTTTGTGATTGTTTAACCGTCCTAGATAAAGCACTCACCTGCATATTTTCTGTGAGACTGTTGTTCTCCTTCCAGAGACGACGATAGACTGATGTATGGCTGGGTGGGTTTGTATGGGTAGTTCTTTGTTTGTCGATGACTTGCGATAGTTTGGTAGAGAGAGGGAATGCAGCCAGAGTTAAATAGCTTATGGAACAGTATATTATTTATGTGTTTGTTTTGTAGTAGGTTACAAGATGATTTGCATGTCAGTTACATTTTAGTTGGAAGTTAACTTTGATTATGGTAAGATGTCTAGTTAGAGTGGAATTAATCACATTAGTTAATCAGTACATAAATAGTACTTATAGGTGTTCTTGATGGAATATGAAGCAAAATGCAAGTTCTCAAACCTATAATTGAATTCCATTCTTATTTGTTGTGTTTCATTGGTCGATAGTTAGTTGTTTTCAGCTCATTACATACATACAAGTTGCATTTGGATATTTATTACACCAATATTTTTGTTAATTTACTTTATATGCGATTAAAAGTAATAACTACTTTTCCTGTAGGGTTCTTGAATCGCTACATATATACCTCTTGTGTGTAAATAGTCTGGCTAGATATTCATTACTTGATACACATATTTTACTCTTGATGATTGAGTGTTCACCTCTAATGATGTAACTCTATAGCGCAACCCATAGTCTAATTTCATAGATTATGACATCAGTTACAAATTCGTTTTTTACTATTTTTTTCGAATAGCTGAAGTTTAAATAACATGGTCTCTTAATGATTTGAAGGGAAGAGCTTCACCGTCTGTGTAGATAAATATGTTGAACCTATATGGTTGAAGTGCTTTTGTTGGAGACACTGAAGGACGAGTCCTTGGAGATGGAGTCACTACTATCATACCTGCTGTTGGAGTACATATGCTGTAATTCTTAGTGTATGAATAAACATATCGGAATTATTTATCTAGTCTTGCTCCAATTGATATGAGTGTTTTTGGACAAAATCTAGCTTCTCGAAGCAGTTTTTGTCTAAATATGGAACACAAGTTGATTTACATGGTGCATTCAATGTTGGTAAATGGCTAAGAATGTCTTTCTTAGAACTTCTATAATGATTTCTACCATACCACGAATCTCTGTAGTTGATGTCCTTAGGATCTACGGCGATCATATCTTCGCACACAAAGCTGGATAATAGCTTGGAGGTTTCGTATAGTGGAAATTATTTCCATTCTATATGGAAATGTATGTTTTCACTACATGATTCAAAGTATATCGATCTGTAGTTATCTTCACTCTCATATTTTAATGTAATACCATATTGCACACAATGTTGGCCTTCACAAGCATATTCATAACAAGTTCTGGTGTTGTACATTATGCATGGTGTTTACTCTGTGTTAGTGTGATTCTAAAGTAGAATCATTTCTTTAGAAAATGTTTCATTGCCTTGGTATCCAGGCTCCATGTTGTCTGGGTTGGATGGTGACAGGGAAAATGTTACTTGTTTTTCAATGGTTAGCCTCGAAGCATGCATGTTGTTCTCTGTTGCGCAGGCGGCTGTATGGTAAACAACACATTCTCTTCTGCATTGACCTCTCTCTGTATCGCGCACTGTATAGCCGGGTTCGAAGCTTGTCTACAGTAGTTCCCAGGTGGTGATATATGTATCTTGTATCACAGACTGCCTGTGAAGTGATGTCGATGGTTTTAGACCCTGAAGTGAATATTTTTTTTAATTAACTCTCATCCTTTTATAAGCAAAGTCAAAGCAAGATGGCATTAGCTGATCACAGGTGAGAAACAAATGACATTTAATATGTGCCAACAACCTTCAGTCATGTGTTAGCAGTCGTGTTGACTAGATGTAATCTCTCTTGTATCGTATTCATAGTTACTAGTTATTTATGTGCATAACATAGTATTTGTGTAGTTTTTGATCAATGTAGGTTTGGTAAGAGTGTGTGCATGCATGTATGTTTGGATGTATTCATGGGTGTCTGTGGGGTTTAATTTGTGTGCAAGTTACATGTGTATTTAGTACATTTTCATTAACTATTTCATTACTCATGATTATGCATGTGTGAGTGTGCTAATAATAATTAATATGATTAAATACATTTTCTTTAATTTGTAACACTTTTGGAATCCAATATAGTAGTCGAATGCAGGTTTTGGAGATTTGGAGACAGTTGAACGATTGTGAGTAATTGACCAATGAGAACGATTGACGTAGTAAATAGATAATGAGAATACAATGGATCGAAAGAAACTGAGTAAATGTGTCGCATGCATGTAATTGGCTGAATGAAGGTGAGAGAGTAATAAATAACACTCGAATGCTTGTGGTTAATTAGTCGAATGCTGATGAGAAACAAGTACAATTTGTCATATGTCAATGGTGTTAGTTGAGAGATGTTATTCATATGGTGAATATGGTGAATATTTTAGTCTCATTGTGCAAATAAAAAAAGTATCTTGAATGGGACTCGAATTCAGTATCAATCAGCCTACCTGTTTGAGTTCCGATCCTGTTGGCTCTTCATCCTATGACATTCTGATATCTCTGGTAGTTCCACAGAAGAGGTGAAAGTGTGTGTGGATTGTGTATGCATGGGGTGTGTATGCATGGATGTGTGTATGCATATGTGTGTCGATTGGTGAGGACTGGTGTGGATTTGTGTGTGGATAGGTTTGTATATATGTGTGTGTATGTATGTTAGTGTGGATTGGTGTGCTTGGGTGTGTTGAACAGCCTACCACATTGAGTTATAGCAAAATCAAGTCAAAACCTACCAACAATCAAATTATTTAAACATTAGAAAAATTGTACTTTTCAAAAAGGATAAACTCCAAGAAATCATTCAACCCCAAGAAAATGTAAAGGTTCGCAAGAATATAGAAAATATTAAAGTGTATGACTGGTTGAACTTTTGAAAGGAATAGAGTGCAGAAGATGTTAAAGGTTATAAAATGTCAGAGTTCGAAGGTTAGGAAAGGAAAATAAACAAAATTCTGTGCAGGACTCGATTTCTGCATGATTCCACCTGCTGTTCGTCAGAGCGCCTGTATTGTCTGCTTTCCGAGCCTCGATGCCCAGAAACACAACTCCTAAGATCTCTGGCGAGCCTACAGGGTGTATGAGGGACAGGGGGTAAAGGGGAAAGAATGTGTGTGCAAGCGCATTAGCCCCTCCACGCCTACTGGGTCGTGAAGTACTGCCTAGCTATTGGGACGTCAACACATGTCGCTGTGCTATATCTCACTTTCTCTCCGACAAGACCATGTGCGGGATTGCATAGGTAAATGCAATTTCCCCTGCTCTATATCAGTTGTATTATTCAATGTATAAAATAGCATGTGCATCTCCTTGGAATCGAACCCAGAAAACAAAAAATTACATTACATTAATTGCTCTAAGTAGGATTACAACCCAGAATTTCTTTAAATTCGAAAATAGAATAATATTAAGTGTTCAAAGGGTTAAGTGCTCAAAGGGTTGCATGTTCAAAGGGTCAAGTGCTCAAAGGTTAAGTATCCTTAAGGGTTAAGTGTCTAAAGGGTTAAATATCCGAAGGGTTAAGTACTCAAAGGGTTAAGTGTCTGAAGGCTATGCTTATAAGTTTTTTGGGTCTGATGCAGATATATTACACTTTAAACATGCCCTGTGGTAAGATAAATGTTGCATTGTATTTGATGATCGGAGTTAATACATAATTAATGTAAAAATAGAAGGTTTTAGTGCATATTCGATACTATAGCTCTCATCTAAATCGGGGGTTATGTGTATGTTATGATTTTGATCGGTATAGCTTCAATGGTTCGGTAATTATGACTATGTTTATAAAAGGTCTTAATGCACAATTTACCTAACCATAAAGGGCTTAAGGCATAAATGACCTTACAATCATAATTTATATCAGGTGAATTGGTTGACTATAGCTTCAATGGTTCGGAATTCATGTCTATGTACATAAAAGTGCATAACGCATAATTTAACCTACCAGAAAGATTTAAGGCCTAAATAGCCTTACCATCGTGGTGGATATTGGGCACGGGGACTATGTAATGAATTTGAAGACTATAGCTTCAACAGTTCGGAAATTATGACTATGTTTAAAGAAGGGCTTAACTTATAATAGACCTTACCAGAAATGAATTAAGGCATAAATGATGGATGGTCTGCCTCAACCAACGACCAATCACAGCATGGGGTGAAAGGCGTAAGGGGAGAGGAGTGCCTGCGGTCTGTAGCCTCGCCTCCCGGACCCTCTAACGCGCTACACAACTGCACCCATCCCTCCAACCTGTGTGTTTCTATAAATGATCTCAGAAGCCCCCGCTCCCACTACTTCTGTACCTCGGGTGGGACAGCGGTTTCCCATTACCGCCAGCCTCCTCTCATACAAGGGACAGCGGTGGTCTAGTGGTTAGACTACTTGCCTCCCACCAAGGCGAACCAGGTCCAGATACCTGCATTTTCTCATGTGGGAATCGCGCCGGACGATGATGTTGGTCGGTGGGTTTTCTCAGGTATCTCCCTTTTTCCCCGCCCTTGCATTCCACTGCTACTCCATACTCACCTCACTTCACCCTGATCGGCTCGTGTGTATTTACATTTTATTTGTCGCTTTTCTGGTGGCCAGCTTCGGTAATTGGAAAAGGTCAGAGTGTGATTCAATTGAGTTAGAGTATCGTGACGGGATATGAAGACCTAGTTGCCTTACCCTGTTGCGGTCCGTGTTCCCCATGCAGCAGAATAGTAGGCGACATCTGTGATCCCAGCTGTCCTGGTAGGCACGGATCACCTTCCTACGACACAACATACTCCATGCAGCACCGGCACTTCGCCAAAACACACTGCACACAGGAAATATTCTAATATTGTGACAACAGTATTAATGTTACTACAACAGTTATTTTTTGTCATCTGTGAACCATCAGTTACTACATTGTAAACCATATTAATATAAACTTACTCAACTGTAATGGACGTTTCTAGCCTATACAGTATATAAGTAGTACTACGTATCAGACGAAAGATATGGGGATATTTAGCATTGATAATTAGTTCCCTACGCATTTGACTGTTTCCTGAGCAATTGTAGTAACGTTACCACGAATGAATTCGAAAATATTTTACCAATTGCGCTTTGTCACTGTACGTATACACTGATATGGTCGATTTACAAATAATTTATTATAGTGTAATGTTGCTGTTAATGTACCATGCTGTTAACTATTAATTTTAATGTAAAATTAAGTACTTTTCTAACAATGTTACCTCCTTACTGTTCTGTCAACATTAAAGGGGTGTTTATATTGCGGCCAAATAAATGTTGTGTTGAATTGATATTAAAATTTTTATTGTATCTGCTTTTCTTTAAGAAAACACACTGATGTAGAACCAATTAGTACAATTTTTCGTCACAAAACGAAATATTGCCGACAAAAATAGTCGGCCGGGTGAGGAGTCGAACCCGTGCCTCGAGTACTTGACGTCCTACCAAGTGCTCTATTGTAATGTCTCTCGGCATTTTTCTTACTGTGGATACTCAGTACAGCATAACCACAAACTACAGTCCTCTTTCGTTACGTGGAAATACTTCATGCTCTATAAATATATCCATAATTCGCACACGTAACCTGCTTTGCAAAGCTTGTGTGCTGGTCTAAGCTATATTTAGTTATACTATGCTTTAACATTTTAATACAGTGTTTTAATTTTACGAGGTTATGCTGTTCACTACAGTTCGCCATTTTACAACATAAAGTCAGTGAAAACTTGTGCTATTTGGAGAGTTCTTTAATATCGCAACAGCACAAAATTTTTCTTCTTCCTGCTATTTTCAGCCTAATACAAACTTTGACTGCGGCAGAGGATCCATTGACTAACACTTCAACAGTATACATATTGATATTATTGTAACATTAGACTTTGTAAATGAAGAACATTATTACCGATGTAATAAATAATATTATTAATTTTATTACAACATAAAAGTGCAAAGAAATGCCTAAATAGTAATTTTTTTGTTGCAAGAACATTAGAACGTCGTGTCGTTCTGACAACGTTCCTAAACCCCTTCACACACACACACACACACTTTAATCTACCGCTTTAGATGCTGCAACAAATAAATATTTTGATGCGCACTTTACTTAAGTTGAAACGCCATTTGTTTCGTGGTCGCACTTCCATCAAGGTGAACCGGGTTCGATTCCCGGCGGGGTCGCTCCCAGATTTGGACCCGTGGGAGTCGTGCTGGTCGATACCGCTATTCAGCGAGTTTTCTCACGGATCTCCCATTTCCCCCACCCTTGCATTCCAGCGCTGCTCCATACTCACCTCGCTTCACCTTCATTGACTCTCCAAATCTCGTGGTTAAGAGCCGGACAAATCTCTCCACTCGTTGACACTACCAACTAGTTGTGGACTTCGTGTTCGCGTGTATTAACACGAACCATTCATAACCTGCAACAGTAGCATGTTTTACGAATCAATGCACAAATCGTTACAAACTACTATACCTACTCTACGACCATTATGAAAAAAATTACGATTTATGTCGCGCAATAAAGAAGAATGAATATAATAGTGTAACATGACAAATATTTTTCTGGAATATACTACTGTAAATGCTTAAAACATTAATTTATGATAGTGTGGTCATAAATCAAAATTTAAGTGTATGTTCCATTCTTGATGTTTCTGAAAGCGAATTTTGCAAAACAAGAATCTTTCATTAATAAAGACTTGAGTATCTTTAAGTCTGGTGGCATGAAACAATATTTACTTGAAATATTTACAGATATTTTTAATAATTGATTTTATGTAAATCCACTTTTACCACGAAATTCACTACATTTGTAAATAAAATAAATGAACATCAAATAAATTATAAAAAATATTTTATTCTTACGTACAACTATATAGCCTAAATGATAAAGAAGTTTAATTCCCATTATTTTGGAACGCAATATTTCGCTGGTTGAATGACCTGCTGGGCTAGAACTCAATAGTCCCATATTTACTAGCGCCTTTGTAATGTTTACAGTGTCTGCTGTAGAGTCAGAAAACAATTTTAACTTGAATTGTGAAGCGTGAGATGCAGTCCTCCCATTGCTTGGCATTTATGACTCTCTGTACGTTCCAAGACGTCTCAAACAAACTGTGTATTCATTGCAAAACGAACACAAACATATAATACTACTGTACAGAAAACTTTGGCTTATAGACCGCCTATCATCAAAATTAATACAATTTGCTGTGTCTGTGAATGACTCAAGTTAATTTGCCATTTATTTCAGACACACAAATAATCAAATCACATAACTGGTCCTGAGCTAAGGTGCTATTGCTGGTCATGAAATGTATTCGCGACAAACTGGTGACACTGGCAATGATTAAATGAAAAGCACCTCCCTTCAAAACTTCGTAAGTAGTGAAAACATAACCGTAACCTTTTTTTGCAGTTCATGTCTGTTTTGCATACATTAGGGCACAGTTCCGATATATTCATCAAATTTATGTTACTATTTATACGTATATTATTAAATCAAAAGCAAAAATATGCTGAACTGGCAAAAGTCATTGGATAGCAATATGTGATAGTAATATGCGATGGAACCACCGTACGGTTAGGTCTTGAACGTGCCCAGACATGTATCAGCTGTGCTCTGAAATGGCTGGAGTGAGTGTGTGGTGGTCATGGCATTGCATTGCAGACCTTCATGGACTTCGCGTGCTCACACAGCGATGGCATATTCCAGCAGGATTGTGCACCGTATCGGACAAGTTTCCGGTAATCGGTTCGAGGAGCATTCTGGACAGTTTCCAAGACAGCTATGGCCAACTCGGGCGCCCGATATGAACCCTATAGAGCGTTGAGGCCTATGAGACATGGTCAGAACGTCAGCAGGGAATGTGGGTAGTAGTTATCCAGGCAGCATGCGACACGTCTCTCTACATGTGTTTCTTCCATTTGAGGAATCGCTGCCACGACGAGTTGCTGGACTTGTCCGGGCTAGATACTAGACACGTATCCCATGAGGCATATCGGTGAATGTTTTCTAGTTTCTCCATTGACAGTACACCATAAAGAGAAGAAAAAGTAGTTACGGAAATAAAGAGTACAATTATATACTTTGAGTCGAAAAATCTGCAAGTTTAATAGACTGATATAGCAAGGCACTCTGTTGAAATAAAACTACAAATTTATGGTTGTCGTTATCAGCAACTTGGCCATAATATATTTTCACACGAAGGCAAACTTTTAGCAGCTGAAGTAAATTTTAGAACTTAAATTTTTTTTGCTCATAATTACTCCCATTTAAATAAATGTTTTGGGGGAAATATAAATAAACTTCACTTATAAAAAAAGTTCGTCAGAAATATAAGTGTTACTTAAAGTACTGTCAACACTGTTACGTTACGACATACGACGGTGTGAAAAATAATATGAAACGGAAGTTACGTGTGCCGGCCAAGATGTGAAGTGGCTCGTATGGCGTTCGCTTATAATGCGCAGTGTTGACACGACACGACGACGAGGGTAAAACACGAACGGCAAGAGCAATAAGGCACGAGAATAGAGTTAGTGCACATAAAGCAGAGTCGTAGAGCACTGCTCATGTCGGGGCATCTGGGACTTCTGCCAGAGCACTCTTCCGCGTAAATATACAAACATTTGTGGTCGCCTCAAATACGTTTTATAGAAATTCTCCTGTCAGCATTTTTGTAGGTCAACATGAAACTACAGTCACTCTAGCGCTCACCCAAGTGTTGGTTAGCGATTAACAGGTTATATTTGTAATCACTAGCGAGCAATTGGCCAGTCCTTGTATTATGAGTGCCGGATTATCGCGGAAAGAATTGCACAAAGGATAGATTGCAATATCTCATATGACTACATGCTGTTTTCTTTTACTTATTGGTTACATGTATTCGTCAGAAGACGGTGTGGTGTTTGACTGGGTAAATTAAAATTGCATCACTCCTGTAATAAACGCGTTGTTGTTTCCACCATATCCGTTTATTAGCGGTAGTGAAATTTCGCGAAAAGATTTCCTGAAAAGATATATTTCAAAACAATGTAAGGTCGCTGACCTATCTTTATTGGCTGAAATACACGAATCACGTAGGAGCCGTGCTGGTGTTGCTGAATTCAGAGTGGCCCAGTCAATTATAAAAACTACTTACTTCTAAACCAGACAGCAACCACTGGCAATATAGAAAATGTTGTTGGGTGCTAATAGTATTGAAGTCTACCGAGTGCTCCTATATTTTTCTCGAAAAACCACTACCTCTACCGATTACGGAACTGTTCGTTACTAGCAATAGAACATTCTGCAAGACTATTATAATTTAGATTGTTGTGTCGACAATCCAAATATCGTTCAAGTTTTTCTGTTGGAGGTACAACCTGATTTGCAGTAGGAATGCAGTGTTCTGCAGTAGCAACCATATACAACCAGGAAGAAATACGAACAACAAGTCTGTTGGTATTACTAAAAATATTTACATAGTACGTATAATCTGGTTATCAGTTAGAAAATTTTAGTAATAATGTGTACAAAATATTTTAATAACTTATTTTGTGCACATCCAGTATATCTTCTATGTGAAATTGATGTGCATAAAATATATTATCAATAATAATTTTTTAATTAATAGCAAACATTCTAGGTACGACCATAATAATTTTTATGATTGCCCAAATCGATGAAGGTTTTTCTTTCCAAATATGCTATCAGAAGCATCCTACAACAAAGTACGGTCAAATTTTAATTTTTAAAAAAATAGTCTTATTAATTGAACATTCGTTAGAATATAGTCTAGGAATAAATTTTATTGCGTTACAGAACCCACACTAACTATTTTCGTACGCCACATAAATTGTACGTTTCTAATAATTTTGATAGTACGTGTAATCTTAATTGATTCTGTACGTCGCATATAGTAGTTGCATTGGAAGCTGCAAGGCTTCGAACTTCACCAGTTCGCTGAACAACTTATTAATGAGCGCAAGTGCTGTGCTGGTGTAGTATGTTCGTATTATATATCCGCCGTTTCTTTACAGTTTTTAAAATCAAACTGTGGACGAATTACGCCATTTGTGATTTGTTTATTTGTTTTCTAAATAAACGTTTTATACTTGTTCTACCATAACAGTATTAGTTAAATTAAAGTCCCATAGGTAGACGCGTCACTGCGAGAACTCTGTACGCCAGTTCAGAGCCCTGCACATAACAGCGATGGAGCCCTTGTAGCGCGTGACAGTGTAACCCTTATGGCTCCCGCGCTTCTCAACCAAAAAAAAAGGAGAAAAACGATGCTGGCAGGCGGACTTATTAAGCAATCACCAGCAAGCCACTACTGACTTCCGCGGAAGCAATGCACACCTTCTTCCCCTAAATTGGCTGGCTCTAATTTCATTTTTTATTCAGGTTTTATAGCCAGAACATTTGGACGGAAGGCAGGCCGTGTTGGTTAATCTCACTTCTCCTCGAATGTAATTTGGGCTCCTGTGACTGTCTCCTCCTGCTTGTTGCCACAGCAGCGGCCTGGAGCGTTTTCAGGCGACGCAATTATTAGACAGCAGTTGAAGTATACAGAATGTTTATGAACAACGCCAATAAACGAAATTATAAGTCTAAGATGTATGTACTACTTTTCCATTAACTGATTGCTAAGGAAGCTACGCTGCCCCAAAAATCAAATTTTTATATCATTAAGTAGTAACGATTAAAGTGTAAAAATTTATGAAAAGTGATTTGTATAACGGAACTCGTACACCAATAAAAACCCGCATGGTAACTTCAGCCCCTGTAATTTAGTACACAGAGATTACTATCTTATGTTTGCAGGACATTTTGTAACACTACGCTGTAACCGATTTGAGAATACAAATAAAGAATCAGCACGTCTAAATTAACAGAACAAATCATATTGTCGGAACACACTCAGCTGAACTGTCTTAAAGGAATTCGTACGGAAATTCCATAACAGCGGCTGAGTTGCCTGAAAGGTAGGAAAACACAAACGTGGGTCATAGAGCCGATGATAGGAGCATCAAACAGTTCGTGGAAATATTGTGAAAAGTGCACTTAATTTTTTTTTGTAAACGTCCGAGTTTCTAATGTTCCAATTTCTTCAACGCCTACAGTATCATCTGCCTTGTGTTTATTTTGCTGTCATAATGCAGTATCATTTATTTACTAGTGTGCTCTTTGGTGCTGCAGAATTATATGTCAACACGTTATCTTTATTTGTTAATACAGTTCACCAGTACTCGACCTTAGCTACTCAACCCAGCACACGAATCTTTGCGCGTTGGCAGTGCAGCTAGCCCTATTCGTTTTTCGCCCACTCATTGTTCACTCAGCAGCATTGTTTAATATTGTTGTAACAAAAATTATAGTATTGAACAATTTCTTTAATCGTTTATGTTGTTGTGAAAGTATTAATGTTGTGACAAAGTTATAAATATTAACCATTTCCAAGTCTTATGTTACTATAATGCAAATATAGTGTTGAAGTGGTACTGTAAGCAAAGCCTCTAAGTAAAGTTTCCGCAAACAAATATTGTATAACGCTAAAAATTACCGGAATATTTGTGTTACCACGCCACCAAAGTAATTTCCAGCAAACTCCAGTTTACTCTGACTTACAATTGTAAAATGGCGTATACTAGCGAACAGCGATAACCTCGTAAAAATGAAACCACCCAATTTACATTTTAAAGAATACAATGTAACTTAGATAAGATTTCATACCTTGTAAAGCAGTTTACGTTTGTAAATATGCATAAATTTCTCGAGCACATAACGATAGGTTACTGCAGTTTGTCTTTATTTGTTGTAGACTAGGGCATTATGAAACAGAATCAGACATGTCAGAATAGCGTAATTGGTAGGACGTTGGGTACCGAGATGTGGAGGTTGTCATGCACACGACGTGCGGGTGTGATTCAACTATCTCCATTTATTTTTCACTTCGTAGGTAAGTAGTAGGATAATGATGTGTCGGGCGGTACAGCACCAGGCACAGGTGCATCTAAAGCTGGACCGTCCGCCATATTGGAAGCCTATGACCCTTTACCCCTGACCCATGACCTTTGACCCCAAAACCCAAAAAATTTCGAAAAAAAAATCCTGAAAATCGGTATAAAAACCTATTAATAAAAATTATTTTTAATATTGTTTAACAAATTTATAAACTGTTTTTTATTTAAACTTTATTTAAAAAAATCAACCCTAGATTGCTTACAGGGGTGCTATAGAACCCCAGTGCATTTTGTTTTTGGCTTCTATAACTAAAATTCTCGTACTACTGCATTGTACTTCCATATAATTTACTTTGAGTGTGTGACATTTGTGTGGTTGTAATGTGTGGTATCCATCTCCTCCAGTTTGGTTATTAATACAGGTTTTATATAACTGGGGTTCTGTAGCACCCCACATATGTATCCATGAGGGTGAAATTTTTATGCTAATATTTCTTTGCAAATAAAAGTGTATCGGCTGAATACCCTTTAGTGAAGATTATTCAGAGACTGGGAGGCGCATTTTCGACGAGGTATAAAGTGATAGTGAGGACATAAGTGATACTGAGGATAATGTGGACGTTCAATCGATTTGTGAGGATGAACAGAGCGCTTCCGAATAAAGTGACAATGAATGTGATACCCGTGGAAATATAATAACTGGAAGGAACTTTCACAGATGGACATTAGACCCACCTAGCACACATGGCCGAACACCAGCACGCAACATAATTCGACTTCCACATGGCAAGATTCCTACTGAAGCATCAGATGACTGTTGGGAACTACTTGCAACCTCCGAGATGATCAACGCTGTTGTTCATTTCACAAGCGATGAAATCAAGGGACAGAGACAGAAATACACGGATGAAGCTAGGTATCTAAGCGACACCAGTGATAGTGAAGTTTATGCACTCATTGGCTTGTCATATTTTGCTGGTTCCAGGAAGGATTCGCACTTGAAAACAGATGAAATGTGGTCTGAATCATTTGACTGCCCCTTTTATCGAGCTGTCAGAGTGTCGATTTAGATTTCTTGTAAACTCTCTTCGTTTTGATGACAAGTCTACAAGGAGTAAAGAAGATATTTGTCTTCTTTACTTCTTTCAGACAACTTTGTGAACCATTTAACAAAAATTTCACATCAAGGTACACACCTCGGGAATATTGCACAATTGAAGAACAGCTTTTAGGATTTCGAGGTAAATTCCCATTTAGGGTGTATAAGGCTTCAAAAACAGATAAGTATTGCCTAAAAACTATAACTATATGCGATGTCAAGATATACTACATGATAAAT
The DNA here is from genome assembly GCA_029891345.1 of Dryococelus australis. NCBI lineage: Eukaryota > Metazoa > Arthropoda > Insecta > Phasmatodea > Phasmatidae > Dryococelus > Dryococelus australis. Next base: position 160,070,187 of record CM057009.1, read on the forward strand.
GTTATTCCATATATTGTAAAGAAGCAAACAGAAAGGAATCTCTTCCTATGAAGTACGTTCGTGATCTGTCAGTGAGTATTCATGGCACAGGAAGGAATTTGACAATGGACAATTAGTTCATGTCAGTTCCATCAGCCGATGTTATGTTCAAAGATTATAACCGCACTGTTGTGGGAACACTAAGAAAGTATAAGAGAGAAATACCACCTTCTTTTCTGCCTTTTTGAAAGACTCAAGGTGGCTCTTCTCAGTTCGCTTTTGAGAGCAACAAAATGTTGGTGTCGTTCTGCCCCAAAAAATGAAAAATTGTTCTCGTGTTGTCAACAATGCACTATAAGAAGGATGTAAATGAAGACACCAGAAAACCTGAAGTCATTCATTTCTACAACGAACCAAAAGGAGGGTTGATACCTTCGACCAGTTGGTGTACAATTATTCAGTTTCTCGGAAGACCCAAATATGCCGATTACAGTTATTCTATGGAATATTGAACCAAACCTGGATAAATTCCATGGTCTTATTGCAGACAGAAATAAATCAAGACAGTATTGTAAGAAGGAAGTATCTACAGGAACTAGGCTATCATCATGCAGAGCCTCATATGAAAAACTGAGCTCTCCAAGAATCTTCCTCGTGAACTGAAATCAACAATTCCGAAAATGGCCAACATACAAAAGGAAGAAAAATAAGAGGATTACAATACTCCTAGTATAAAACAAAAATAAGGCAGATGTTCTGTTTGCCCAAGATCGAAAGATCGGAAGACCAAATCAGCTTGTGTGAAATGTTACAAAATGGTATATGCTGAGCACAAACGTGATGTGTGTCTTGACTATATCTAAAGGGACGAGTGGAACTCTGCAAGAGCTCAAATGAGTAATGTACATTTACATACATTTATATTGAGAACATTTAACTGATAAGTGTATTTAAATTTTGAATAATGCCAATGGGGTACTGCAATACCCCATGTAAGCAATAAACTGTGCAGAATTCACGTATGCAATCTAGGGTTACAAGTAATGTTAAAATTTTATTTCCCTGGCAGCCACTTTCCCTAACAATTTACCTTTTTACCTTAAAAGCCGCTTTTTTCCCTTAAAATTTCGCTTATTCCCTAAAAAAAATTCCAAACAAATCACGAAAAAAAATTATAAAAACTGATGTAAAATTTTATTTTAAAAAACTTACATTTCCGGAGGTCCCCCCAGCACCACGCCCAGCAGTTGACTGACGCCCTCACTCCCACCTCCACCTATATTCATTCTATCGTATGCCACCATGCTGGATTTTTCGTTCGTCAATTGTTTCGAAGGCTGCCTTTTTGGTAGGCGATCGCCATCATAATAAGCGACTGCCAGCTTGGTAGGTACAGTCCGCAATGTTTGTTTTATTCGTTCGTAATTTGTTTAAGAATTCGTCTTTCATCTTTGTTCGACTTCCATATTGGATTTCATATGTTTTCATCCCCTATGTTGTGCTAGTGTATTAATTTATCAATAAGGAGGCAGCCATATTTCTTTATGTATTTTAAAAGTATATGTGATACTGTCGGCGCCCTCCATATTGATATCTTTCAATACATATAGGAAGTCTCGAGTATGTCACCTGCTATTTGCCTGTACCGAATGGTAGCATTGACCGTTCCTGCAAATTACTTAATTGTCATATTTAATATGTTTGTTTTATTTGTCAACATAAATATTTTTATTTAAAATAATTTTTTACATAAAGCATAGGTTTGTTTTATAAAATACATAAAACATGCCAAGTTTTATTTACACACAATTTATAGTACACAAAATAAAATATACAGGTTTATTAATCTTTTTCGGTGTTCACCGCTCGATGTCCGCCTCGGCGACCCAGGAATTGGAACGGGAAGGGAAACTCCACCACTTGACATACACTCTTCCGCTACATCGTTTCAGCACTTTCTCGAAACGTGAATGTAGCGAGATGCTCGAAGACGAATAAACAGTTATAGTGTGTGGCCAGTTATATTCTCAGCTGCACTCACGATAGTATTTTGTCGGTCTTGTCTCGTAAATTGTAATATACAAGCCGATAGTGAAGTATCAGGCAAATTGCGCACATGTTGACAGAAATATTTCTATGTGTAGATAATTAAATCCTGCATTTTATCATGTTGGAGGTAATGTGGTCGTCCTGTTTAATCACATCGAATACCATGAGTGGAGCCAAAGTTATGAAAGTATCAGAGCTCAATATCGGGCATTGGGTGCGCCCATAATATGCATTTGGAAAATGAGCATACATCTGATATTCCAGCAGGTACTACCCATTTTAAAAGTTCGTGTTTATGACAACGCACGGATAGCTTTCGCTAATCAAAAATATTTTCACATTTTCTATTTAACAAGTGTAGAACTGCGAACGGCTCACTCTTATATTGTGCTGCCTTCAGGTCTGTAGCAAAACAATGATGTACCTCGGTTTCTCAGAAGCAAAGCTGGTCTTCACCTTCCGGTTGATGCGCTGGCTTGCTGGCAATCCGGGGTATGTCTCCAGACTCCACGACCTGAAAGCCTCATTGATGTTTTACCATCTTCCACATTATGCAAAATTTGTATGCATTGTGCAGTGCTCAGTTGCATATATAGGGCACCATCCATTCGATAGACTGTAGTTTCAGTTCCACTGCCTTCAGGTTTCCTCCCGTACCCATGGTGGTGTCCCCATGCATATTGGCTAGGAGCAGCACCAGGTCCTGCTTCGAATTGAAGACAATTCGTTTTTCATCTTCGGCAAATCCCAATAGCATGGAGAGCAGAACACATACTTTGAAACTTCCTCCGGTGTAAATGGGAACAGTATAGTCATCTTTGATTCCCCAGTCTGCCATCTGGGCTACAGACAGCTCATTCGGCATGAGTGAAAGTTAATTTTTGGTCGTTAAGATTTTGTCCACATCATGCGAATGGTCCACATCGACACTGTTTTGAAAGTATGAGATTTGATCGATCAGGTGAATAATTCCATTGCTCGTTATTTTTGTCGATGCCGGGTTGGACCCATCTACTTTCGTCAGTTCCCTTAATTCGCAGGAAAGACTGGCAAGGAAGAGTGCAGATATCTTGGTGTTAAATGCTATCCTAACTTCTGATGTTAATGTGTAAGGAACGATCAGGAAGGGCAGATATGCATGAAGTTCCAGCTTCATTATGCTGTCCTCAATGTTTGGGAAATCTTCCATGGCGATCAACCTCGTAGCCGAGACTGCTGAGGATAATCTCGCTAGCACATGTTAACGCTCTGAAGACCTGTGGCATACTGATTACAAATTTTGAACAACTCGTTCTTTTATAGATTTTAATAGGTGTCAATCTTATTCCCATTTTATCAAATAATGACATAGGGTGATTTATTTATTTCGAAAGTTCACCAACACTCCGTGCTGATCGATGACTATCACGACCACCTCGTATCCTCTCTTCGCGACGACCGGAACTTAAATGATGCTTTGCAGTGCCACGAATAGTTTAAAACCTGGAGGGACCACAGGTGAAAATTCATGCAGCCTATTGCTGGGCCTGCCATTGTCGTATGTGGAGCTTGCCAAATTGCAGGTTATTCATGGCACATTAACCAGCAAGTTGTTTACAAGCACCGATGACATATGTGTTTTTTCCAGCTTCGTATATGCATAGCTCATATCCCAGCATCGGACCTATAGTATATGGCATCTGATAGCACTCTTCAGAGTATTGGCATTCCCATACAGTTCGAGTTCTGTGTTGGGGGATGGCGAATCTTTAATGTACCTTGCAATATCGTCAATTTCATAAGAACCAATGAGCAGGGATACCTCATGGGAAACATTACCACTTTTTACAAGGTACAGGTTGCAGTTTTTTTCATCGATGTTCGGTATCGCATTGTAGGTTTGAAAATCGACAAGGACTATTCTGCATTCCCCCTCCAGGTTGAGTGGCGGAAAATTTACTGCACGCAGCTCGGAGCTGCGGCCCATCAAGGTAAGTGTTATCGACATGACTAACAGTTTCCTCATGGTGTATCGTCATTTTATACAATTACTTGTACGAGTGAACAAGAAAGCGAAGGCACAAATATCCACAGTTACGCCTGTTAGGAATCTGCTCCATTTCGTTGTTGTATGTTAGTTTGGTATATTTCAAATGATTAGTATTCGCAGGTAAATTATCGATGGATTTAATGTAGCAACTGCGCAAAATGAGAAGAATCTGAAAAACCTGGGAGGATATAAGACACGTGCATTCGAAAACTATATTTCCCATCTCGTCACGATAACTGATATTCAAAACTACAGCAGAGACGTATTGGATGTTTGCAGCGAATGCCTGAGCATCGATCTTTTGGAGGAGACTCACTACTTAACCTATAAAGGAGAGCAAGAGTAAATTTTTTTATCCTGTACGATGTCGCACATTGCCAGCAACTTACATCGGAAGATTCAGTCTGTTCGTTCGAAATATTTGCGCACCAGGAAAGCCAAAGTTTTATACGAACATATAGATGACATATTTAAGCCCAATACTCGTCGTCTCGATGTACTCAGGGAGAGCAATGAAACACCCTTAGCCGTGAAGACTGAAATCGACGGTACCACCGAGACTATGAAGAAAAGTAAACACGATAACATGTTGTCAGATCGGGATAATGTGTGGGATGCTGATTTTCCACAAAAGAAAAAAGTACTGAGAAAGCCCTGAAATCTAATGCTCTGGGTCGACGGTACCTACGATCGTACACGTCTCGTAATATACGATCGAACACATCTCGTAATATACGATCGTACATATCCCGTAATAATGATACGTTGTATGGTGTATACAGGCATTACGATAAATGGTTCCTCGGCGCTGATTAAATAGAGTTTCTACCAGGTCGGAGCATCCGAGTTGGCGATTACAAGACACGTGAAACCCCCGGGCTATACGAACAAGTATTTCGCAAGTAGCCCAGGGAGTTTACAGAATTCGACCTTCAGGAATACAAGACTTTGCTCGAACTCACGCATGTGCTTTACCAAGATAACGATCCCGAACCGGTGTTTATAAAGGCGAAGATCACGAAAAAAATCAACATTCTTGCATACCTCTTCAGCAGCCTAGCACTGAAAAAAGGCGAAGGTCTGAAGAAGATAGACGACGACAAGAACATCGACTACGTGTTCTAGGACGACCCGAACGAACAGGTGGATAGGCTGTATCTACTGCTTGCTTCGCAAAATGTTGGAAACCACTTACACACGAACGAGGTTATATCCATCATCGAAAAACTTTAGGAGGCAGGATACATACGATGAGTCGATTGGGTATCGCCATTTTCAAGGTTCGAGAAGGTGTTGAAACGAAGTAACTGATGTACGTACGTCAAGTTGTAGGGTTTATCTGCCCTCTTAAATTCCTTGGTCGCCGAGGCGGACATCGAGCGGTGAACACCGAAAAATATTAATAAACATGTATATTTTATTTTGTGTACGATTAATTATGTGTAAATAAATTTGCTGTGTTTTATTTATTTCATTAATAAAATCTCTGCTTTATATAAAATAACATTTTGAATGAAAATACTTACGCTGACAAATAAAACCAAAATATTAAATACGACAATTTAAGTGCTTTGCTGGAATGGTCAATGTCACCATTCCGTGCAGGCGATAGCAGGCGCCATAATCGAGACAACCTATGTATGTTGAAATATATAAACTGAAATGGAGGGTGCTGGCAGCGTCATCTTTAATTTAAAAAAAAAGCAATTATGGCTGTATCCTTGTGGGTGAATTAATACACTAGTGCAACCCAGGTGATGAATACATATGAAATCCAATAAGGCATTCGAATGAATGTGAGAGAGAATCTGTAAAACAAATGACGAACAAAGAAAAACAACATGGCGGACTGTACCTACGAAGATGGCAGACACCTACCAAAATGGTAGTCGCCTACAAAGATTGCTGACACCTACCAAGATGGCAGCCTTCGAAATTATTGACGAACGAAAAATCCAGTATGGTGGCATACGATAGAATGAATATAGGTGCGCAGAGTGGGTGTGAGGGAGACAGTCGTCTGCTCGGCGTGGTGCTGTGGGACCTCCGGGAATAGAAGTATTTTTAAAATAAATTTTTACATAATTTGTTATCAATTTTTCGGGAATTGTTTTTTAATTTTTAGGAAAGAAAGGTAAATTTTTAGAGAAAAGAGAAATTGTTATGGAAAAATGGCCACTGGGAGACTAGAATTTCAAATTATTTAAAAATTATTTAAATAATTTTAACAAATATTTTAATAATTTTTAAATAATATTTTTTATACATTTTTTTATATTACAATTTTGTTATTTATTTGGGAAATTTTATTTTTTAAATTTTTTGCGTTTTGGGTCAAAGGTCAAATGTAAGGGGCCAGAGGTCAACGGTCAATGGCCAACGGGTACTGGCTTCCAAAATGGCGGGCGGTCATGTAACAAAATGGCGGCCAGCCCTGCTCTGACGCTCCAGTGTCAGGTACCATTCCGCCAGACTAATCATAATCTTGCTATCGTAATTAGGTATTTTTTATTTTTGTGAAAAAGAAATAGTACTTAATTTATATTACATCAGATTATCGATTCAAAGGAAAGGAAAAACAAAACAAAATTAGTTCTTCCGCAATATAAACACATCCTTAATGTCGACAGTACTGTAAGGACGCAATGTTGGTGCAAACGTACTTAATATTGCATTTATATTTATAGTATAACTGTATATTACATTAAAAGCAGCATTAGTTATTTACGGCTCACGTATAACACAAGAATTACATTCCTTGAAAATCTTAATACAGTTGGCACTACATTATAGTTTTATCTGTGAAGGAACACGTCCTGGGCATTGATTGAAAGTATTTTGTATTTATATATTTACATACCTATGCATACTTATATACCTATACATATAAATTTAATGGAAAAAGATTTTTATATTTACAAAGTTATATACCTATACATATAAATTAAATTGAAAATAATTATATGTTTATTTACTTATATAACTTTACCTATCCATATATATATATATATTAAACTGAAAATATATTTATATTTACATACCTATATGTACATAACTATATACATGAAATAAATTAAAAATAATGGTAAAATTATATATTTATATATTAATACATAATTATATATAGCCCTATATTTATATATAATAGGAACTGCGTGTTTAATTCCGGGGCGAACGAGCATTTGGGTTTTCTCAGAGTGCCCCCATACTGCGAAGATGAATTGCGAATATGAAGGGCTGCCTTTGACCTTGGCGAGCTAGGAGACGCGATCTACATCATCGCTACCTGGTTGCCGTCAGTGCCGATACTGCGATCGAGTTTTCGCATATGGTCAAAATTCTCGCCGGCATGAGAGAACGACCTGTATGAAGAGTCCTTTTAGCACGATGAAGCATTCCGACATTGGTCTCATACGGTTTGTGAAAGGTGATACAATGAAGGAACATACCGAGATCTGCAAGGGTTCGTCTACTGGGAGCCAGCAAGTTATTTCGTCAATACCTCCTGCTACATCGATGGGTACTGTTTCCGCGGACGATTATGACGAGACAGGTAATTCTAAAGACGGAATGAGTACTGTTTACCTGAAAGACGTTCGTGTGAAGTCGACAAACTTCAAAATAATCGACCATCAGCTCTAAATACTGACGAACACACAACTCCTGCTACAAAGAAAAGTAAACTTGATATTGATGATGAAGCAAGAAGTGAAAACGATCTTGAAGACAGCATTGATAATGACTATGACGATAGCGATAGTGTTGAAGACGATGATGATTCTCTTGACGTTCCCACGCATTTCACCAATGAGTTTCTTCGACAAGTGGTGTGAAGAAAAGATGTCGAGAACACTGGCTACATGTTTACCGAATCCCGAATAAGCTTGTTGATAGACTAAAGTTGACAGTAGAGGAGAGGCACTCGGAATCATACACAGCACATTCGCAAAGCAGAATGGAACACAGAAGGTGCATTTATAGCTTATATCAGATTTTTGGAACTATTTTCCTAGTATCCCTCCTCGGACAATCTGTACTGACTGACTCGTACAGACTGCCTCCTCCTCCTCCTCCTCCGGACCTAGAGACTGACTCATGCATGTGATGTCTCATTGCTTGTACATGATTGGCCAGCTGCAATCACATGACAACTTGGTGATTGGATAGTTGATGATTGGCTAGTTGGTGATTGGATGGTTGGTGATTGGCTAGTTGGTGATTGGATGGTTGGTGATTGGATAGTTGGTGATTGATTGGTTGGTGATTAGCTAGTTGGTTTTTGCAACACGATTGGTTCAACGCCAATATGGCGTCATGGGCTTGCTTACTCATATATAAGCAGTATGGAGGTAAGCTGAGAGTCTTAGTTTGACAGTGGCTGTCGTGAAAATTGGATCGTCTCGGCTAGCTTATACGCCAGTTCATCCATGGCTAGTTTCATTAAAGTTGAGTGGATATTGCCCACCAACGGTTTCTCACCACCGACTTCTTCAGCTGAAATGGCTACATCAGTAGTAGCATCTACTCCAACAAGTGCAGTATCATCGACTTCTTCAGGCATGGTGCTGACAGCACCGTCGACTTCTTCGTGTGGGTCACCTACAGCAGTTCAGCCATCGACGTCTTCAGGCATAACGCCGACAGTGCCAACGACTTCTATGAGCGGGCTACCTATGGCAGCTCCATCTGCTGAACCATTCCGACATTATAAGTGTCGCTTCTGTGAAAAGACCTTCACGCACAGCAGCAATGCTCGACGACACTACATGAGCGCTCTAATTGTAATAAAAATCTCTTTCGCATGTTATATTTGTGTGACAGGTGAGGTAAGCAGATCAGCCATAGCGACAGTTTACTTAGACATAGTAAAAAACATTGTAATTTTTTGAGGGTGTTAGATACTGTAATAATTTAATTGAATAGAGAAATGCCTGTGAATAAAATCGTGTTTTATTTCATGTTTCCCTATTTCGTTGTAATATAATTAAAAATTAAAGGCGCAAAGGAATACATTTTATTAAAAGGCATTGTACTAAATGAACATTTATATAATTAAATACATTTTCAAAAATTAAATAGCTTTAAATTTTAAATTCCAAATATATATTTAATAAATTAAGCATGTCATCAAAAGTCTCGCATTATGCTTATGGGTATACTGCTGATTGGAAACATCTGTTTTAAATAGGGTGGAAATTTTCAAGTATTTTTATAACTTTAAATATAAGGGGCGACAGCTTTCTTGGCATCCAGCAACCTTGTTTTTACGAATTTATTCTCGAGCTTTTGTTTTCAAGATCATTCAAGGTCATGGTAATTGTCTTTCAATATGGACGATGGATGATGCCTACCAAGATATGGTCGACTACCAAAATGGGGTCTACGGTAATGTATAAACAAATGACGAACGGAAAACAAATATGGCGGCATCCAGTAACATATAAACAAGTATGGCTGCCTTCAGTAACCTATAAACCAAGATGGCTGCCTCCAGTTACATATAAATAAATATGGCTGCCTCTAGTAACATATAAACAAAAATGGCTGCCTCCAGTATCATGTAAACAAATTACGAACGAAAAAAGCAAGATGGGGACACCTCCAGTAACATATACACAAAAACGTCGGCCTCCAGTAACATATAAACAAACATGACTGTCTCCAGTAGTATGTAAACTAATAGCAAACGCAAATTCAAGATGGCGGACACTGAGCATAGGTGAGGTGAGTGGAGACGAGGGAGTCAATCGCCTGCTGGAGACGAAGAGAGGTGAGTAATTGGTGGTGTGGGGGGAAACCTCAGGAAATGTATGATTTTAAATAAAATTTACGATAAATTATTTTCAAGGGAAATTTTTTTAATTAAAAAGGGAAAATTCGAGGGGGAAAAGGGCAAAATGGCCGCCGGGGTTAAATAAATTTAATTAAGAATTTTTTAAAATAAAATTGTATAACAATTATTTTTTATGATTTTTTAAATGTTTTAAACGACTTTTAAATTATGTTTTTAATAATAATTGTTATTCATTTTTATAAATATTTCATCGATTTTTAAAATTTCTTGTGATTTTTAATTAAATTTTTAAAAATAAATTTTTATACATTTTTATATCGATTATTTCATTTTTTACTTAATTTTTTTAAATTAAATTTTTTAGAATTTTAATAGAATTGTTTCGCATTTCTTTCGGTTTTTGGTGTAGAGATCACCGGGGTCAAGGTCAAGGTTAAGGTCACGGGTCAAAGGTCAAGGTAACCTAAGATGGCGGACGGTTACGTAATAAGATGGTGGCTCCCCCGAATCCGAATCTGATCCCCGATCCCCTTGTTCCCAAACATACTAAATCCTACTACTTGTGAGTGAAGAGATTTGGGCGGCTCTTGACAGCGAGGTCTTGAGAGCCGATAAGGGTAAAGTGAGGTGAGTATGGAGCAGCACCAGAATTAAAGAGCGGGGAAAAGGGAGATCCCCGTGAAAACTCACCGACCAGCGACATCGTCCAGCACGATTCCCACTTGCGAGAATCCGGAGTGAACAGAGTGGCGACTGATCTCGGTTCACCTTTGTGGGAGGCGAGCAGTCTGGCCGTTCAGCCACCGTGGCCCCAATAGTACTCTAGGTTCGCCAACTGCAGTTTACTGACCGTCCCGTGAGTGTTTGCTAATTTATGACGTCAGTTAAAACAGAACGATTCTTTATTGTCCGTCTGAATATGAACGCCCATCGCTAGTCTTCTAACGATCCGGGGAAACACATTAAAACTTGCGGGTAGGCCATCAGGGGAGAAATCGTGAATATCGCTTTATCCCATATTATAAGTTTAACAGGTAAATTCAACATATATTCCACGCATTAAAAAATAACATCAATATTCTCTGATGCAATCTGAGCATGAATGAAATTCATTTCCCCAGTGTTTGAACCTTAACCGTTACCTCCTTCGTGTATAAGAAACTGATATTTACATCAAGCTGAGATTATGAAAAATGTAGCTTTATGTTGAATATCCATGTTACTATATTTATGTGTATACTCATGCATAAGTACATATATACAAACGAAGTTACCAATTATATTAATCTTCACAAAACTGTAGTAAAAATGCTGGTTGAATTAGATTTTCTAATAGGTGAGATTCAATTAGTAAACTACCTTGAACTAATAAATCAAGACACTTGGTCATTATTCAAAAATCAACAATGGGGTTTGAAATATATCAGTTTATACTATAACTATTAAAGTAATGGTATTTCGTATTCATATACCTACTTGCCTTAAACGTAATTTTTAATGTGCTGCGAAATTTGTTTTACTTTCTGGCAACCTATTAGATTTAACAATCCTCTGTATACTGAAGCCAGTGTTATTTGTTTAATGAGAGTGGGCTATGCTATAAGTGGATCTATTTAGTTTTCTCGCAAATTTTCACTAAATTCAACCGTTCCCCCGTTAACTGTTTCGTATCAGCATGGATTTTTTTCCAGTCCTGCAGAATAAATTATGGTTGAATGACAGCTGTAGAAACGCACAAGTTTTGGAGGATAAGTCTATCGTCAAATAATAATGACAGTTTCGAGAGGCAGTATTCATTTCGCGTCATTAAATCCACATTAAAATGTAGATAATTCCCTAACACTTTGTCAGATTTGATCTTAACTGATTGTTTCTATCATGTCGTATTTGCGGAGGCGGTACTAAGATTTAGTGGTTTCGATGTTTTGTTTAAATAATCTTCGGTTGTCTTGGGATGTTTAACGGGCGCGTAATTAGCACGACAGTGATCAGTGTTCGAAACCCAGCTGCCTCGAGTTAGAACATTTGAAGGTGGGAAGATGTTTGAAACGTTGCCGAGTGCCTGTGTAAGTTTTGTCTGGGTTCACCAGTGTCCTTTGTGGTGCATTCTGTCTACCCTCCAGCTACACCTAAGCCCTTCTTTATGCAGGAAGTGAAATTAAATGGGAAACAGATTTGGGTGCCCCTTAACAGCGAAGTCTTGAAAGCCGATGATGGTGATAGAGGCGAGTATAGAGTAGCGCCGGAATGAAAGGGCGGTGAAATGCGGGAGATACCTGAGAAAATTCGCCTACAATCGGCATCTTCTGGCACGTTTTCCACATGCGAAAATACGGGAGTGAACAGGCTGGGGATTGAACCCGGTTCGGCTTGGTGGGAGCCGAGCAGGGTAACCGCTCGACCACCATGGCCCCAGGAGGGGAAAGATAGTGCATTACTCACAACAGGATACAGCCTCCTACCATTATAAACATATTGAACTTGATTTTAAAACATCAGCATGTCGTTGCTATAGGGCTGTATTAGGTGACCGAATGCGAAATGTTCTACAGGCACTACGTCTACCTTTATTTGACCGACAGGAAGCTATCCCACAGTGAAGCTAATATATAGTTATGTCGGCCAACTGACCTGTCAGTTGGCCGACATACAGTTTTTGACAGGCGTCCGACAGACAGGCAGCTGTCCAACATATTCTTGATAAACAGGCAGTAGTCCAACATGTTCTTGACTGACAGGCAGCTGTGTGACACATCACACAAAACACATGAAGCTGTCCGACACGACAATGCATCTGGCCGACAGTCAGCTATTGTACAGGTCATCTAGCTGGCATGCAGATGTCGACAGGAAGCTGACAGAGAGCTATTCAAAAGGCAGCTGACATACAACTTGTTACTTGACAGACAAGAAGCTGCATGACACGTCACATAACACGAATGTAGCTGTTCGACACTGCAGCTGGCCGACAGTCAGCTATTCTACAAGTCACATGGCCTACATGAAGCTGTCCGACAGGAGTCTGAGAGACAGCTGTCCAATAGGCAGCTGACATACAGGCAACTGCTCGGCACGTCAATTGATCGAAATTCGCCTGTCAGAGTATTCGGAGAGATGACTTTCGGTCAGAAGATTGTAGACCATTGTTTCCAAGCCTGTATCTTCTTAATTTCAGTTTTACGCGCACTTATCAGAATGCCTCAATCATTATAAAGTGGATACTGACCTATAGATCCTCATAGTTACGAAAAAGGTTTCGCGCAAATTACTATACTTCAATACCACAAATTCATATGAGACGTTTTCTTTTATTTACAGACCAATTAAATTTGCCAGAAGAGTTTTACTTACATGAATGGTAAATGATTATTAGATAATTGCGATAGCGTGCGTCTGTGATTTGCTGGCAGACACTTGAGATGCTTAACATGTAATTCATGCACAGACACCCAGAAATGTCGCACATTAATTCGGCAAGTCAGACTGCACAATCCTTTATGTACTCGATCATCATTTAGGTGTTTATGTGCTGTTGCTCCAGTTTAACAACAACAAGGTAGTACAGTATTCGGTCCTTGCTTTTCCTTGCAAGTTCTGTATTGGTTTGCGGCGTGTTAAGCAAACCACGTTATAATAGAAGTAGGAACTCGAATTTACATATGGCTGAAGTTTAACTTGCCATCAAATGAATTCGAGAAATTTATGAGTTTCTAGTTATGCATTAACAAGAGAGAATATTAACTAAAAATGATATGAATACAACTAAATAGAAAATACTTTCATGAATAACGGATGTCTCGAATAATAATATGTGTGTATTTACATGTGAAATAAAATATTATTGGGAATTTAATACGAAGTATACGTATAATATCAAAAATTGTTTTGAGTATAATTACTTATATTAAGGGACGCTTTTTTTTGCTTGAAGATTCCACGACTATTCCTATTCCAAAACACATGAATTTTGATCCACTTTGTGGTTGGATAATATAAATTCTCATACGTTTTCGTATTCCGCTCACGTATCACGAACGTTCGGTCTCGAGTAACTTAACTTACTTCTTACTGGACCACTTCGATAAGAAAACTTCTGCACATAAATACACGCGGACAATAGCAAAAACAAAATTGAGTGCTTGCCTGTAAGATATTCAATCCTAGCATTCGCATGGAGTTTTTTATTTTAAAAAAGTGGCCCTACTTAAAAAACATTTCTTTTACTGTTTTCATTTAAGATGCATATATTGTACTTTGTAGTGTTATTTGTTTGTTGATTCTTTTAATATTGTTTGAAATTCCCGTACATAAAAAGTTGTACCTCATCGAATTAGCCGAGGTACGAATTTTATTCTTGTAGAACTCAAGAAATTATCAGCGTGTCGTTTTCAGGTCAGAGGCACTCTGCTCTGGGCAGGACACCAGGCGTGACGCCATCTTTAGTCTGACAACGGCTTCCGTTGTTCGACCTGACAGCACTTGATAATCTCGCACGAGCGGACAAAACCACCGTCGTCTACGCACATTGCTAGCGAGGGGAAGTATTAAGGTCATATTTGAAACATATAAACAGTAAATATTTGAGTAAAAATATTTACAGTTTGCAAAATATAGCACCGAAAAGCCGAAAATGTCGGAATATGGGAGCCCAAGTTTCTATGCTCCTAATTATCTTAACCAAAATAAATCGCATGTCGTGTGATCTATATCATATACAAAATAGGTTAGTTAAGTAGCAAGGATATCTAACCATGAATACTCTGCTACACGTATTACGAACCTCCTTTAAACAAGTCATTGGGGTTTTGCCATGATAACTTCATTCGTCGAAGAAAAACTAATAAATAATAATGTTATGTTCTCTTGGACGTATAAAAATGTGTCGGAAAAAAAAATATATATTTTAAAATAGATAAAGGATGACAGCGACAAAGTACCGATTGTTAAATATCCTTGATAATTAATTTTTTATGATATAAATCACATGACATGTGATTTATTTGGCAAAGTTAATTATGGGCGTCATCATTTGTGCTCCCCTATTCCGACATGTTCGACTTTTCGGTGCTATATTTTGACAACTATATTAATTTGGCTACAAATACTTACATACATAAATATCTTTCAGATAATGAAACATAAAATTATCGCGAAATATGGCATTAAGGTGTTCATTCCAGGAACAGCTAGACTAACCACGTACGCACGAGATACTTTTAAATTAAAAGACGATCTATTACAAGGACCGCTTAACACCATGATGAACCGGGTTTGTTTCTCGGCAGCGCTACTCCTGGATTTTCGCACGTAGGTGTCATTCTGCAGGTTTTCTCGGGGATCTCCCAATTCTTCCGCCCTTGCATCCTACCGCTGTTCAATACTCACATCGCTTCACCCCCATCGGCTCTCAAGACCTCGATGTAAAGATCCGTCCAAATATCTCCACGCTGCAGTTTAAACACACGACGTGGAATACTGAGTCTACAAAAGGCATTCAATGAAATAAGTATGGAATGTCGTGCAACATGGTCTGGGGCAAAACTGACTACTTACTGAACAGGAGACAAAGTACTGAAGCTCCTGTACACAGGATACTGTGAAGTTTATTGCAAAATGTAATGAACCCACGTAAATGTTCTTTCTTTACTAGACACGCCAACATAACTATAACCGGTTGTACAGTACACATAAAACCATTAGGACAACGAAAGATGTAGGGGAAAAACTAAAACTTTACCGGATGTAAGACATAAATCAATAACAGAAATAAGAAAACACTGTTAAAAAAACTTTACTGAGAATTACGTACCATACGAACATTTGTTGTTATTTTTAACAGATTGTTTTTACATGTGTATTATGCTCCTGACTTCAAAAACATTTAATTGTGTTATAGGCTGCAATTTCGCGTGCCACTTCATGTTCCATAAAACACTTTTTTCCCCTTTACATAACAACAATGCCACAAAACTTCCACTGGAATTGTATGTCTAAACATAGCTGGAAATAATCGGTGAATTTATAATTTCCCGGCAACAAAACCGTAATGTTTTCTTTTGACTAGAAACAGAACTACAGTAACTAACGCTAGAAAGCTCATCTCGCTAGCTCAAATAGTGAGAAACATTTTTCTTTATCAATTTTGGCGAATTTATGGCTAATTTCCCTTACAATGTGAATCAATTATCAAAAATAAAAAATTGCTTACAAATTTATTTTGGCCCTCGTTTGGTTTTCTCTTTCAAATGTATTTATCAAGGCAAATTTAAAAAAAAACTATACTAAAATAGCTGTAAAATAATAGCGTCTACATAACTTTTTACACACGAATGTGAACAGTAATTTCACATTTATGTGATGGTTTTAAAATCATATCTTCCAAATTATTTGGCCTATTTCAATAATTTAACAATGCTTATATGTGTTTTGTCAGTAAAATTGTTATAAAATTGCATAAAATGAATTTCATCAAAATATTTTTAGCATGGAAGTATTTTAACATATTTGCTACCTTTGAGGGGTACTATATTTCGAAATACTTTGGTTGTGTCATCACATGAAGGACTATGAGGACTATGACACAATATCTGAAGCAATGTGAGAACAACAACTAGAGATACGTTTAGGACATGGGTGGGCAGCTTTGTCGAATTAGTGACGTCAGCGTCCATGTAACACTTAAAAGCTCCGCCACGTTGGCGTATTAAGTACATCGTAGGTATTTTAGTAGATAACGCGCGCGTTGTTCAAAAAGAGTTTAAATGTTTTGTAGCGGTGTCGAAGCGAGAAAAGCGTTTAGAAAACGTTTTGTGCCCAAGAGCAAGTTTACAATTTCCCATTTCAACTAATAGGATTTTTTTAGGCGTGAAAATGGCTAAAATTGATGTTTTCATAATTAGTTTTTTGCTGCTAAATGTTCTATAAGTTTACAATAACTTCATAGATTTTCTGTAGACTCGCATTACATGATAATTCAAATATAATATATAATATATAATGTATAATGTTTTGTATATTATTATAAAGTTATAATTTTATCTTTACTAGCATGGAATAAAAAAATATTTATGATAGATTAAAATAGATTTTACTTTTTATATATAATATATAATTATTATATATTATATAATATTTATAACTTTTAAAATGTAATATAATATATATAACTATTAAAATAAAACTAAAACATATAACAGTATAGCCTATAATTTTAACTAATATCTTTATAACCATGCCATAAATTATATACAACACATTCAATATTATATAATTATAATTATTATGTTCATTAGCATGCTATAAAAATTACGGTGACCACTTCAAGTCCATAAAAAAATTTTTTTTTGGTACATTTCCTAAATTGTAATGGAAGCTATAAATTGAATGGAAATGATACCACATGTCAGACTACAAATATAGGAATGTTGAGCGTCGTTACTACACAAGGTTGGAGACTCCTCTACGAATTTGAATGTTTCACGAGCGAATGTATAAACGGTACCATGGATGCATTGGGAAATAATTTACCATTCACACTTTCGCACAATTCGTATACATTAATATGGTAATTTTACGAATAATTTCTTAGAGTGATCACGTTCACACGAATCGCTGACGGAAATAGTGCAGCTCAGTTGAGTGCCTGGCACGTAGATGCGATGAGGCAAGTGCTGAATAAGCAACAGTCGGCCTAACAGCTCACATGTTTCAAGACCTCGGACGCGTAAAATATCTTTAGGCAAGCTGTTTGGCTAGAGTCAACCTCCGAGTCCAGCGTGGAAGTAAACATGGTGGCGAAGATCAGGTGTTGCCGGAGACGAACAAATTATGTCAAATGAAAAATGGATTAGTAGGGATACCGAATTTCGCGAGAAACGATCTTGCCTAGTTGTATTTGAAAACACTATAGCTCAAACCCACTTTCGTAGTTTTATGGTTTTAATTGGCAGGCTTCTTAGGAGCACACATGTGAATCGCAGACATTTAGTTCGGGATTGACCTAATCTTGATTGGCCCAATCATATTCCACTCTGTCTTTCTGGATAAGATACGTACCCAATAACTTTAAGAATAACCCAATAACTTGCACATGTGTAAGAAGGATATTGATATCTAACCTGCGTGGAAAACTTTCCGCGAAAATGAGGTGTCCCTACGCAATAGTAGAGGCCATGTAATGTTGCGTTATAATTTTGTAAGATACTAGGAGTCTTGTGTGTTATTCTACGTCCGCTCATCCAACGTACCCGGCTTGACTCTGCGGCAATAGTAAACATGTAGAACTCTGGTGGCTTCATTCCGTATGGTCGAGTAGAACAGAAGACTATGACAGCTGCCAATGAGTAAACTAGATCTGCTTGAGTAAGTATACGACTGTGAAGTCTAGCTAGATATAATCGTTGGTGCACCGAAACATGATCAGCAAATAAGGTAGGTATTATTGGTTTCATGCGTCTAACATGCCTTCGGAATGCGTGCTGTTTTTTGTCTGCACACTAATTGTGCAGTTCAATATACACACAAGTCGATGTCCTTCTACAAAAGTGAGGACACGCATTCAATTTTTTCTAGGTAGGGACGTTCTTGGACTATATTATCGATTTGTTTCCATTTCGTTCAAGGCCACCTTGGGCGTGTCGAACTAACTGAAGTCCAATGTCAAGTGCAATACAAACGCACATTTGTTTGCAGTATATTCTGTCTTCGAATAATAACGCGAATTGTGCATGTTTATGACAATGGCATCAAGTGGGTTCATAAACAGTTATATTAGCAAATATGTTGCATTAACGATGCAAATTGTGCGTTTTTATATCTAGATTTAATTTTTGAGATCAGAAGTTAAAAGAAAAATATTTTAGACTTGTAAAAATGTATGCATGACAAGGTTAACGTCTTATCCATAATGAGATCATATGAGAAGGAGAAAGTTGCTGAGAGAATTAATAACTCAGCAGGAACCAGCCATGGCTTGTAGCAAGGTACTATCCCAGCATCCACATGGAGTGATTTCCGGAAAACTTGTAAAACTTAAATTCCTAAATTAATATGGCCGGATCGGTAATCAAACCCAAGTCCTCCCGGATATGAATATGAAGGTTCCCGACTACAAATAGGAATTGCATGCCTGTTGTGTGGCGCCTACCTCTGGCGCCAATTCCTTGCAGTGGTGCCGGAGCGTTTGTACTGGAAGCGCGACTCTGCCTCGCGCATGCTGCGCTGGTACTTCTTCATCTTGACCCAAGAGCGACCGGCGGCGTCGTAGGTGCACCAAACAGTGATGCCAACACACAGCACCACCACCCAGTTGCACACCACAACGCCTGCAACCACACCACGACGCCTGCAACTACAAAGCACCATACCTTCAAACATACTGTGATGCCGACACACAGCACTACCACCCAGTTGCACACCACAACGCCTGCAACCACACCACGACGCCTGCAACTACAAAGCACCATACCTTCAAACATACTGTGATGCTGACACACAGCACTACCACCCAGTTGCACACCACAACGCCTGCAACCACACCACCATGCCTGCAACTAAAAAGCAACATGCCTTCAACCATAACGTGATGCCAACAAACAGCACCCCCTCCAGTTGCACACCACCATGCCTTCAAGCATACTGTGATGCTGCCACACAGCACCACCACCCAGTTGCACACCATGCCTGCAACCACACATCACCATGCAACCACACACTACCATACCTGCAACTACAAAGCACCATACCTTCAACCATACTGTGATGCTGACACACAGAACCACCACTCAGTTGCACACCATGCCTGCAACCACACATCACTATACAACCACACACTACCATGGCTGCAACTACAAAGCACCATACCTTCAACCATACTGTGATGCTGACACACAGCACCACCACCCAGTTGCACACCATGTCTGCAACCACATCACCACGCCTGCAACCACACACCACCCTGCCTGCAACCACACACCACCATGCCTGCAACCACACATCACCATGCAACCACACACTACCATGCTTGCAACCACACACTACCATGCCTGCACCACACACCACCATGTCTGAAACCACACACCACCACGCCTGAAAGCATACACCACCATACATGCTATCACACATCAGTAACCTACTTGGACACCTGCAGATATCCTTCAGTTAGTGGCCACTCATCTTCATCAGAAGCTAGCGTGGCATCTGACAGAGCCAGTCATACTTAGGTAATTTCTGTTCTGAACATATCATTATTATTCGCAGGCAGTTACATAAGCGTGCTGAAGTTAAAGCAATCCAATCGTGAAAGTGGATTTTAGCTAATATGTTTTAAATACAAGCAGACAGTAACTCTTTTCGCAAACATCGGGAGTCCCTTTCAGTAGGTAATGGAAAGTATAATGTACCCGCATAGCTATCTGAAATCTAGAATAAGCCTAAATTCTTTCGTTAAAATCAGTCGTGCGTAAGAATTGAAGCAACAGTTTTACTGGTCCAGCGAAATATATGAACCATTAAAGAAAAAACAGACTTTTTCACAGTAAACTAGGAACTAGCAGGTTTTCAACTCTTCCTGCGAAACATCACTTTTTCTAGTCATCATATTACTCCCCCATTTTTACTAGCTCACGGACATCCAGGACGTGTGGCACAGTTGTGATTCAATAATACATGCATTAAATATAACTGCCGCTGAATGGACACAAGATATTCTCCTACCTGTTAGTCATGTAAATAGGTATAATTATAGACCCTCTTAAAAAACCTATTCACTGCACCTCCTAATGTAACAAATGTATCTGCATCTGAAATTATTAACGCTTTCATTCCACTTTAATGTATGGTTGCTGGTGTTGCAAATAAGAATTTTTTTGGTGTGTTCTGTATTTAAGCTAGTAAAGAATTAATTTCGTTATCACAATCTGCGTGTTCTGTGATCGGTGATGAACCAGTCTTAACGTAGAGCGGTTTGCTCGGTTCATAATTCAGTTATCACCAGAGAAGATCGTTGGGTACCGAGCCTCGCATTGTAAAGTACCGGCCAAATATAACCGTACTGTGAAACGTGTAGACAATTATCTACACTGGGCATAAATGGGTTAAAGAACAATATTTAGAAATTTAGAGTTGCGAAGATTACTTGTACTAATCGTCTTGTTGGTCATATGCGGTTGCGGTGGCCATCCGATCCTGCCTCCTCGATTTACTCTTCGTCTGCCTTCCCCTATTTATCCTCCTTCCTTCCCCTCTCCTGGCTAGGGACCAGCCATATTTCTTATATTTATTCTCGTCTGTGACATGCTTGCCTGAAGTACTCTCTCATTCAACATCGACACTTGGTGGTGCGATGTCGTCTGCTGGCCTGAGACTTGTACGAATACACGTTTTGCGACATGGCTTTCAGTTTATGTAAATTGTGTTGAGTGCTTATCACGTTTTTTTTTTTTTTTCATCAAATGGAGGAATTATTAAAAGCAATGAGTGGGAGCGGTTATTCACGGAGGTGGAGTTTGTGTTGGTATATGTAAATGAATAATTTGTGAGTGTGGTTTATTTTGAAGGGCATAGGTGACATGCAGTGGTTGGTTATTTTCAAAATTTCGTCTGGATTTGTTTGCTTAAATTGTGTTTGGTTTAACGTAGTATGTGAACACTGTCTTGTCTTTGTTTGTTTGTTTTTTTTAATGGATTTTTAACGTACCCCAGTTTTATGCTTGAAAGCTTAGCAGGAGACGGCTTACAGACTAACCTATAGCCTTACTTAAAGTAACACCCATGCCTTGCCCGGGATTGGAGCCCAGAGCCTGTCGCACCTCCGATCGGTGGCGCACCAACCGACTGCGCCACGGGAAATCGCCGATAATAATATAATTTTGTGGAATTTTTTCTAAACACTGTAGACGAACGCCATGAAATACTTTTAGAAAAAGGGAAGTTAAATGGTGCAATGAATGTGAGGTAATTGAAATGGAGCGAAAGTGTACCTCTTTCGGGAGAATGATGTGTGTGTCCCCGCCAGTTTACTTCGCTGACCAACTGGCCTTCCATGCGATAAGCCGCCATGAAGCTAGATCTCCCTACAAGGAACAACAGCGTGAAGTGGAATTGTGATAGCGCCTCGACGGGATTGTTTGCGAGCGACAGTGACGGGATTGTTTGTCCACTTCAACTAGCGGCTGAAAGAGGACTGTCGACGCGGTTAATTGATAATCGATCCCAGCCCGCGCATTCACTTCGCAGCACACCTCACTCCACTATTCTCCCTCGCCGGAGCCAGCCTTTTAATTAACGGCTTCGCGAGTGACACGGCTTTTGACGTGAATACGTCTTTAAATTTGCAACCATAGTGGGAGGCAATCTAGAAAGTCCGATGATAAAATCAGGGGATACAGTTTGGCATTGCAGCTCCGAATACATCGTCTACATTCAAATTTCAACTATACCACTCGATTGTCAAAGGATCAAAGAATATGTTACTTTGAGTGAGGAATGCGAAGCATCGTGCGCTTTGATTTCTTCACATTGAAATTCAGCTTTTGGGCCCCTCTGACCGTAAAGGAGTCTACCGGACCGCCAGCCTGAACTACCAACATGATTGTCCATGTTTTAAATTTATCATAGGTGACAGTTACTCATTTTAGTAAGCAAGGCATAGGGACAGCCCGCGAGTTTCTCACTTTTGCTAACCTTTATACAGAGGTTACCTGGCGTTACCACATGGAGGTAGTGGGTCCCCTTGGGCTAGGAGAGGCTATAAGAGACGCTTCACAAGCCCTTTCCGGTTTCACCCCTGCTTACTCCCCATTAAAGGCTGTTCACGATAAAGTGAGCACTTTTGAAATCAACCTTATAAAAATGACACCGCCCTCAGCCTGCATACATTTTAACGGACGCCCTGAATGACATTCGCCCAGTAAAGTTGGTAATGATGGATGGGTAGTAGTTCCGTATATTAAGTCGAATAAAAAGTGTTAGGTAACTATTTGTGATAACGTAAACTATTTATTTCGCTTACTGTATTTTTTTGTGCATTGAAGTTTAAAAATGAGCAGATTTGTTAAATGTTTACTTTTCTAATCATTTCACAGTTTGACTTGACCGACGGATGAATAAACTGATGAGGCCCATGTCAAGGTTAATCTTACATAAGGCGGAAGAATACACAAAGTGCATAGAAGTTGATATTAGGCAGGGCTTTCAAAAATGCTCATTTTATCGTGAATAGCTTATAATAGAGCTGCCAATAGCTGCGACACATCGCAGATCAACCGACTCTCAGACCCACCGGTCGCCAGCCTGGCCCGCAGAGTGACATGAGGAGTAGGCTTCCCTTACGGTCAACCGAGTACCACCAGGCCTAAACCCAGTCCGATGGCCCTCCAGGAACAGGGTCGGACGAGAGATTGCCTTCCAGTAGTCAACCAAATGCCAACCAGACCTTAGCAAACACCAATTAGACCCCAAACATTGAACAAAGAGGGAGTGTGCTTCCTGAAGTCAACACCACACCCACCAGGCATAGTCTTACACCCATAACAAGCTGGTCCTTCGTCCAATGCCAGCAACCAACATAGCGCCCCCACATCTTACACCCATTACATGCTGGTCCATTGTCCAAAGCCACCAATCGACATAGCACCCCCACATCTTACACCCGTTACAGACTGGTCCTTCGTCAAATGCCAGCAACCAACATAGCGCCCCCACATCTTACACACATAACAAGCTGGTCATTCATCCAATGCCAGCAACCGACATAGTACCCACATGTCTTACACCCGTTACATGTTGGTACTTCATCCAATGCCAGCAACCGACATAACGCCCCCACGTCTTACACCCGTTACAGGCTGCTCCTTGGTCAAATGCCAGCAACCAACGTAGCGCCCCCACGCCTTACATCCATAACAGGCTGGTCCTTCATCCAATACCACCAACCGACACAGCACCCCCACGTCTTTCGCCCAATGCAGGCTGGTCCTTTGTCCAATGTCAGCAACCGACATAGCGCTCCCACGCCTTACACCCATAACAGGTGCCACCCATAACAGCCTATGCCAGCAACCGACATAGTGTCCCCATGTCTTACTCCCGTTACAGGCTGGTTGCCCGCTCCTACCCCTCCGAATAATCACCAGGGAGCCTACGCCTGACACCTGTTAGTAGATGTATAATGCCGATCATGAACCATCCCTTGTTTTCTATCGAAAATCATACAGTTTTCTCCCAAAAGCAAGAAAATTTAAGCCAAAATCAAGCTATGTTCTCAACTGCTAGAAGCAGCAATTCCAGGTCCTCAAGAAGCAAGTAAATTAAGCGAAAACCATGCAAAGCAAGTTCTCTCGATTGCCACAAAATGAGAATGCGGATTCGGCAAAAGGTAAAACAAAGCAAAATTATGCAAAAAAAAAAAAATGAAGTAAATATCTCACTTTTCAAGGAATTTTTACGTATTCTAGAAACACAAAAAATATATGTTCTCTTTTTTAAATAATTTTCTTAATAAATATAATGGAAAATATGCTCGGAATGGTAAATTATTACATATGCAAGCAATGTAAAAAGTGTGGCAAAGCATTAAACAAAGAATGTTTTGCACCACATAAACACACAAAAGATAAACATTTTAACATCTGTAAAAAATTTTATAGGGAATATGCTAGTAATCATAATGAATTAAATAAGAGATAGTAATATGCGAATGTGGTAAATATGTTTATAATACATCTCTCAAAAAGCACAAAAATAGTAAATTACACAATACAGCATTAGCTATTCTAAACAAAAATCAACATGATAATTATCCGACAAAAACATGTAAAGTGTGTAATGAGAATAAATCTATAAAATTATTTTCTCTTAAAATTAGTAATGAAAAATATTCGATCACATGTAAAAAATGTTTTAGTGATTATATGAAGAATTATCATCATAACAAGAAGTTAAATGTGGTTTCCCAGTAATTTAAGCACTTTTCGATTTGTCCCGTATAACAGTTTTTACATTTTATTAATAAATTTTTATTTCTTATAAATACAGTATTATGACAGCAAACGATCTAACAGTAGAGCTGGGCGAGAAGTAGTACAGGAGTTAAGAATTATAGGTAGAAGATTTGAAATTAAATATTTGGAACAGCTAAGGAAATATGATTTATTTAGAACTCTTATAACATTTATTATTGAGGTTCAAAGAAGAAGAAACTTCGCAAATTTGTTATTTTATTATGCCAGTATCAATGAGATATATAAGAAAGATAGAAAGAAATTGAAAATAATATTTCCATTCTCTAATAATCTATTTTATAAAACCAGAGAAAAATGAATTAAAAGAAATTTTCCCTTAATTTACAACATATTTGAAAAACCTATAAATAAAAGTCAGCATGCAAAAGAATGGATAACAAAGAATAATTTTACATATTTGCCTTTAGCTGACGTCGATATCAACTAATTATATCCTGAAGATAGAAAGGAATAAAAAGAAATATTCCCATTCTATTGTAATTTATTTGATAGCAAAAGAAATAGAAGAACCAATAAAAATGATATAGTTAATAAAGCTTTTAAATGTATGATATCCACATATAACTTTGAAAATACCTTCAGTAAAAAATAAGGTATTTGAGATATTATGCACTAATCTTAGGAACTTTACGACAAAATATTAGATAATTATAAATATCCGATTAAAATTGATTATATACCAAAAATCGAACAGCAAATTGATGTATATACAAATGTATATTCTATTGAAGTCAAGTACTCCACAGTTTACTGTTGGATAAAAGATTAATCGAAACTGCTTTCAGCACAAAAATAATCGACAGCATAAAACTAATATATTTGATATGTGTCTTCGATTCATTTATTCTCAAGAGAAATTAAGTAAACACACAGAGGAATGCTCTAAAAATGAAACAGTAAGAGTTAATATACCTTCGAAAGGAGAGAAAATATTATTGAAAAATTATAAATTTAGAATGAAGGTTCCTTTCGCAATATATGGTGATTTTGAATCAATTTTCAAGAAAATTTCAACAGTTAAACCAAACCAAAGAGAATTAAGTAAATTTAACCTTATCAAAAATTTTAACAGAGGATGATATTGATAACGGTATTTATAAGGAGCTACTTAAATAAAGATATTATCTTACTAATGGTCAAATAAATACCATTGATTTAAAGTAGAATAAGGAATCCTATGCTATGAAATATCATTTACACGGAGCATTTGGTTTTTGTTATAATATTGTATCTACTTATGGTAATTATAAACCATTAGTAGTTTATCGAGATCCAAATTCTCATAAACTTTTTATACAATCAATTTAAAAAGAAGAAGGAGAAATTGGAGAAATATATTCACAAGTTGAACCAATGCATCCACTAACAAAAGATTAAAAACTGTCATGTAGTAAATAAAAAAAATTTTTACTGTATATGAATGTGAATATACTGAGCAAAATAAAAAAGTACGTCATCACGAACACATAAGTGGAAAATTCATTAATTCTGTATGTACTAATTGTAATCTACAATTAAAATTGTATAAATTTGTACCATTTATTTTCATAATTTAGCTGGATATGATACACAATTATTTATTAAAGAGTTGGCTATGATGAAAAATGTGCATTTTGTAGCAAATTATGAAAAAAAAAGATTATTACTTTAGGGAAAGAAACAGAAAATTTAAAAATGAAATTTATAGACACACCTAAATTTATGGATAGCAGTTTGGACAAATTAAAATGTAATTTAACTAAAGAACAAATGAAACACACGCACAAAGATTTTCCAAAAGATCACATAGATTATGTTACCAAAAAGGGTGTCTATTCTTACAATTATATGGATAGCTGGAAAAAATTTAACAAAACACTGCTAAAAAAAAAAAAGGAAAATTTATAATAATCTAAGCAAATCTGATATAACTGATAACGATTACAAAAAATGTATCGAATCAATTTAATACTAAGAATCTTGGTGAATATCACATTTTATATTTTAAAAGTTATGTATTACTGTTAGCAGATATTTTGAGAATTTTAGGCAATTTGTGTATAAATTCATATGAATTAGATCCAGCATGGTATTTGACACTCCAGAATTATCGTGTTAAGCAATGTTAAAAATTATTAAACAACTATTAGATTATTACATGATTATTATATAATTTAATGACAGAAAAGGGTATTAGACCAAATAATAAATATTTAGAATATTTAGCTCTGATTAAGAGTTCAAATATTTAGCATATCTTGATGTATTATGCATATTTAGCAATGTCTCAATGTTTACCATATGATGGTTTCGAATGTGAGGAATATAAAGCACTTGTTTTTTTACAATAAACACATATTAAATTTGGATGATGATTCTAACTATGGTTATATATTTGTAGTTGATTTGGAATATCCTAAGAAAGTACATATATTACATAAAGATCTACCTTTTTCCCCAGAAAATAAGGTAGTTCCAAAAACAAAGCAGTCCAGTTTCTTAACAACTTTACATAAAAAAGAAAAGTATGTAATACACTATCGTAATTTGAATCAATACCAAAATACATAGAATATTAAAATTTAATCAATCTGTTTGATGAATAAATATATAGATCTGAAAATAGAGATGAGAACTAACACAAAAAAACGACTTTGAAAAAGATTTTTATAAGCTGATGAAGAATTCTGTGTTTGGAGACACTATGGAAAATATTAGAAACATAGTGGATATAAGACTAATACCAAATGAAGATAAACGTGAAAAACTAATAGTAAAACCAAATTTCAAAATAAGTACTATATTAAATGATAATCTTGCGGTTATACATTTGACTAAAACAAATGTAGAATTTTATAAATATAAATTTTATAATAAAATTAATAAGCTGCCATGTGGCTATCAAAACAGATAATCTTTAACATATTTAATTTCTAAAACAATATCTTTTTCATCTCTAATTTCTAAGACAATATGTTTAAAATACTCATTATAAATCTTATAAAGAATTTGATATGGGGCTCATAACTTATATAATCTCTAAAGCCAAACATAGTTTTTTGGTGAAAAACTAGCAATTATAATATATGAAGAAAGTTAAATGGGGTGTCGGTGTTTTAATTCATGAAGCTAATTCCGGAATAATATGATGGCTATAATAATAGGTCCAAACACAAAATCAAAATCTTAATCCAACTTTCGTTAATTTAAAATGGTTTGATGATGACTGTTAATATGATTACCATGGCATTATAACTCAAAGAAAAAGTTAAAAAACAATTGTATAGAATTGAACATAGACATCCAAATTGTGGAGAATTTTTGAGATATGATTATATTCCAAATTTTATAAATTTATATGAAAGAATGAAAGAAACATTGAATGAACACATTGAGTGTTTTCACAGCTATTTTCATATTGGTGGAAATAATTATACTCAACAACAATTGATTAATGATATAAATAATGTTAATCGAATTGCATAAAAGCTATTTTTTATTTCTAAATTTACAAAACAGCTTTTTTATTAATCCAAGTGTTATGAGAATTATCAAACAAACCATTTTACATAAATTGTATTATCTTTAGTTTTTATGACCTTTTCAACAAAATATTAATTTGGATAGTCAGTTTACATAATTAAATATTCATAAAAACTCCCCATTATTTCTTCTCCTTTAGTGTCTTTCAGTTTATAATGTGGTATATCATAATTTAACACTTTTACAATAGTAAATAATTATGTTGATAAATTAACAGTATGTTCTTTTTCAAACATTCGTTTCAGTTTGCCGACATGAACGACATACCCAAATTTGTATTACAGTTTTGTAATCGTGTCTACAAAATTTGTTTGCATTAAATTTTTTTTCATTGGTTTTATTAACTTCAATTGGTTTCATAACAATAGTTCTATGTTTTGTATAGTTGTATTCTTTGTCTAAATCGTCTAATATATTTATCCATTTACATTTGCAATTTAAAGCTAATTCCTGCCTCTTTTTATGCTTCATTGTTCAATTAAATCTTTCTACAACAATTGCTTTCAATTCACCAAAAGAAAAATAATGATTTATGTTATATTTTTGCATAAACTCATAAATGTTTTATTATAAAATTCTGAACCATTATCGCTTAGTAAATTATAAATTCTAAAGCATTTGTTACATTTTTAGCAGTTTTATCTTTAATAGCTATTGCAAATGTAAAATTTGAAAATACATCGATAATTGTTCTTATATATTTATATGTGATATTGTTTTCAACTTGCCAGTGTCCATTTCAACAATATCAATTTGCGATAAATAACTGATTCCATATGAAATTACTTTCATTCTGGGGAAATTTGTTCTTGCTGGTTTACATAAGTCGTCGATTATTCCTTTCCGTACTTCGGGCAATTTTTTTATGTTGATTTTTTGGAATTACATATCGAGCATATAATTTTGTGAACTAATCGTCCATTTTTAGTATTTTTAGTTTTTATATTATTATTCTTAGTGACTTTCTTGCACTTCAAACACAATGTATTCTCCTTTTAATACTAAAGAATATATAATTCATCTTTGTATTACACGAATATTCCTATTGCCACCACCTCTCTATTAGCATAAAGAGATGTTTTATATATTTATATTTCAAAAGTTAAATTATCGCCTTTGTTAACATCAAAGTGCTTGCTGTGATCTATTTTTTATTACTCTTAAAAACTGTCAAATTATTTTCAAACACGAGAATATCCATAGCTGTTTTATAAACAGTACAATACATCTAAAAAAGAAAAGAAATATTGATCAAAGTGAAAAACATTGGTCGTTTTATTAAACTCTGTATGTTAATAAAATATATAAGATTGTTTTAAATTTTATAATTTAACATCTAATTATTTATCAACAGCTTCTTTGTTTTTTCAACTTTTGAGTTAATTTGAATACCTCAGTAATTCAAAAATGATTTGTTTTAATTTTGCGTATTATAAGCTATTTCTTTATCGAAATATCTTTTATTGACCTCATATTTTCCATCTACAGGATCAGCAATATTATTAATTCTGCGATTTTGAAGAGAAACATACTCTCTTCTATACACAAAAAGTTTGCTTATTTGGTATCATAAAGCAGAAACAATGGTATTATATTTTGAATCTTCATATGTTTTTAAATCAGAAACACTAGAGTTGTATTTTGATTCGACATCGGTTTTTTATACATAATCAGAAACAATAATTTAAATTTCGAATCTACATTATTTTTTGCTGCCTGTTTCGCATTATTTATTGGTTTTATGCAATCAGCAATAGTATTATTGAATTGTAAAATTGAACCGTCTTTTAGAGCACAATCAGAAACAATAGTTTTATATTTCGAATCTACATCAATTTTTAATGCATAATCTGCTATATATGTTTCAAAATATATTTTATTGACAGCATCTTTTTTTATCTAGAGGGTGATATATATTAACAATTCTATGTCCTAGAAAAAATATAATATTTTCTAAAATCAAAACAAATGCTTAGCTTACTTTGTAAAGTTGAAAAAACTCGAATTGCATTTTGAATGTACATATGTTTTTTTTAATCTTCAGTAATATTGTTAATATCTTCCTTTAAAGATTTGATTAATGGTTTTCTAAACATATATATATATATTTTAATAACAAATAAATTATATTGTTAAAATTTCTCTCTTTAAAAATTAAGTGGGCTATACCAAGTTCGTTAAGAGATGGGGGTCTTAATCAAATAAAAGAATGAATTATAATTTCCTTGTTTTATTTCCAATATCTACAGAAAAATTTTCTGAACTCAAATTCTCACAATAAATTGAAATCGCATACTGTTCACAATTGACATCAATTAATAAAATATATAATTATGACAAAGAAATCGATGATAAAAAATATTAAATAAAAAATATTAAAATATCAGTCCCAATATACAGTGTATCAACCTATTCAATTATTTTATCATTTATGCGTTCATATTCAACAGTTTGGATATTTACAATAAAATCCGTATTACACTTCTATTCAGTTCATGTCCATGTTCATGTCCCGCCAGTCACACCGTTCTAGAGTCCTCCAAGCGCCCTCATGCACACTAGGCTTCACTCGTCGGTTTCACACCCTCTCTTCCATTCAAGTCATGAACACCTCACTCGCCGTCGACCCGTAATCTCTAGTAGTTGTCCAAACTTTACTTCACTCGTGCACACTCGACCAGGTTGCATCTATAAAAGACTGCCGGCCGCTGGGTTGCGGTATTATATATAGTAACTTAGGCCACCACCTACAATATTCCCCAATTTGCGTGATACATCGTGGAGGGTTGAGGCGCCAGCTAGTCCCAAAATAACATTCTTACGTCGTCGCACACGTATCGGAAATTCTAGCAGGCGAGAGGAGGTCTGTGACGCCAGCAAGTCCCACAGCTGTCGGCATTCACGGGATTCCCTGAAAAAAAGGGGGGGGTATCAGGAGGCCACGACCCCGAGCGCATCTTCCAGAAAGAGGGGAGGGCCAGGTGGGTCTCCGATTACGGCGCGGGTCTGCTGAGTCGGCGCCAGCTGCAGCATGTAACAATATCGTTAAACTTACAATATTTTGAAAAAGAAGTAAAACAATAAAACATAGATGTCCATGAATTAAAATTATGAATTCGATCATCATTGTAATTAACATTGCTATTATTGAAATAGTTAATTAAATTACTAGAAATATTACTTCCAAATGAATCAAAATAGTATACACCATTATTTTCTTTAAAATAGCAAACCCAATGAGTTTCGGGATTTTTCGAAATGTCGAAATTAACCACTCCACATTCATTTTTTGTGCTTTTTTTTTTTTTTTTTTTTTTTTTGATAATCAACAATGATATTAACATTTCTGAAATATTATAATGTAATAATTTTACATATTTTTCAATATCGATATCAGATAGTTAATATATATTCGAATTCTTTTTGGCCATCGCCTTTTTGCAACTAATCCTTTTCCACCTTTTTGTTTTTTGTTCTTCTAATTTTTTTCTAGTTTGTTCAACAGAATTATAAATTGCAGTAGCTCCACCAGCAAAACCACCAGCTAAACCACCGAATGAACCTAAATCAGCAAGTACGAGGGGAATAATTCTTCCATGATGTAAACCACTTCGAGATTTTTCTTTGTCCAACATTTTGACTGTGTGCACTGGTAAAGTTAATTTGAAGATTTTATTTTCTTTCGATATTTATTTTTCCTCGCAATTTGATCATTTATTAAAAATTGATCTATACCTATATATTTTAATTCTTCAAAGGGAATATCGAAAGATATATTTGTTATCTTCATTTACAAGTTGTATATATATAAGTGTATGTATACGTGTATATATATATATATATATATATATATATATATATATATATATATATATATATATATATATATATATATACACACACACACACACACACACAAAAAAAACATTTTTATTCCCCAACATAATTTTCTTTTTGTAAACATTAATGAGGCAACAGCTGCAGAAGCAATTTTTTCCTCCAATCGGAGTATTTTTATGTAACATAATTTCTTTACCTTTTTTTTCTACATTGTACCAGCATTAGGTCTAGATTCTAAATCTTTATGATCTATGTAGGTAATAGCGTGATATTTGCATTCTTCATCTGATTTATTTATTCATCTATCTCCTCTTTGCAATCTTTTGTTTAATTTTGTAAATGGTCCACAATAATTAAGACTAGGCAAATGCATTTCAGGCAAATTTAAATTGTTTAATGCCCAATTTATAAAGCCTTTACCATGATGTTCAGAATTCCAAAATTAGTGTGGAATTACATTTAAAACTATTATTAGATAAGGAACTCCATTCGGTTTATTTATAACAAAATCAGAAAACTTATTGTTTAACATATTCATAATAATTACTTTCTCATTGTAATAATTGTTATTTCCAGCAGTTCCTTCACCATGAATAATTAACAATCTATAGATTAATTTTCTAAAATTGTCCCTCCAAATATGTTCTTTTGGCAAAATATTGTATTTTTTTATGCCATCACCAGTTCTAGGATAATTTGTAGAAATCTTTTTTCTGGTGTACTTTGCTTTGATCTTAATTGTGGTTCTATATAACCATCATAAATCGGTTTAATTATGTATTTGCATTTCCAACTTTTATTCGAGTTTATTTTTCATATTAGGATCAAATTTTTGGAATGCAACATTGGTTACTAAAACAATACCTGTGTAATTTTTATATTCTTTTTTGGTGAATTCACCCTTCAGGTCATCATTTTCTGTTGGGAAAATATTACAAAGACCTTTTGTTAATTCATATTCTTTACCTTTAACTTTTACTGTATCATTTTTTAGCTCTACAATTGTATCACCAATGTGGAAATTAACTCCATATCCTCGTAAAACATACATATAGTTAATAACATTTATTATTTTTGCTATTTATGTGCCGAGATTTATATTAGAAACACCTCCTATAGGTGGCAAATCTTTTAATGGAATAATACCCATTTGCTCTTCTAAATCAGGAAATTCTTGTTCTAAAAATAATTCTCTTTCGAATGATGTTTCTTCTGGTGTTGGTGGATAATCTAAATTTTTTACTGCAACAGGGACTAGCCTTATAATTAAATGCTTGTTTTCTCCTCTTACTTTTTCTATTGCTTGCCAATATTTCGTAATTCGTCGATTAATAATAACAGTAATAATAGTAGTAATAATAATAAAACATCTTTATTTTTATTGCGAAGTTAAGGTATTATCACATTCTCTTACACTTAACCACTTTCCATAATAAAACAAAACACTTATTTTTTTAAAAGAAAAGAAATAAAACAATGACACAAAACTTAATATCTACTATAAACTTAGAAAGAGACTTACATGAAATATATAAAAGAATCTTAAATAAAATAAAATAAACCTTAATTGTGAACTTACACGATTAACACATACATGCACACGTAAAACCATATACACACATGACATATATCCATATACATTTAATTGTGCTATTTATAAAATTAAACTACAAGATAATATTGACTAGCGAAAGTTCTAAAATTGAAATTTATTTTAAGGATTACTGAAGGACAGAAAATCACAGCATATAACTAATTAAACACGGAAAACAGACAAAAAAATTAATGTAAGACATTAAAAATTATAATATAAGCAACTAATATTATCAGATATCTAGAAATATACATAAAATAAGACATTAATACATCTACTCGCACAAGCTCATTCACACATCTACATATATTAACTATACATTTAATTAATTAAACAGTAACATAAACATCAGAAACATCACTACAGTCGCAGGAAGCAGAAAGCAAATAAGTTACAAGTATTATAAAAGAGGAACCTCCACAATAAATATTTTGTTTGCTTATATCAAACCCACATTTCAAATTCATTAAAATATTTATAGAGCGAGTAAGCTGTTATCATATAAGTTTTTGAATTTAGTGTTTGAAATCGTATCTCTGGCTTCCTGAGGTAAGCAATTCCAAAGTTTGGTTGCGGTGACGATGAAAGATGAAGCGAAAAATGAGTTGTGTTTTGGTCCTAGAAGCTTTTGTTAATCGAAAGAACGAGTGTTTGGTGCATTGGACGTCAAGAAACGAGACAAAAGGTATCGAGGACATCCTGTTAAAAGTAATTTCTTTATCAAGCAGATCTTGTGTGCTGATCGTCGATTTTTTTAATTAAGCCATGAGAAAGTGTGTATGTATTTGGTGATGTGGTCTTTCTTTTTTAAGATTAAAAATAAGTCGTACACAGTTGTTTTGTATTCGCTGAAGTCTCTGAGCTAGATCTTCATGCAGGTCAGCATAATCAAGGTGTGGAATTATTAATGATTCTGTAAAGGTTTTCATCAATTTCGCAGGTAAAGATTTTTTAAGCCTTCTTCATTAATGTAAAGTGACATTTGTTTGTCTACAGATGTAAGTGGCATGCTCTCTCTATGTTAAAGTTTCACTTAATAATACATCTAGGTTTTTTTTACGGACTTTGATAGAGGAATCGGCTCACCATCAAGTATGATATTAGGGGCGCTAGTGACGTTTGGTGGTGTGAGTAGTTTCTTGGATCCAACTATAATGCTCTGGGATTTCTTAGGGTTTAATAGTAGCCCATGCTTTATTGACAATTCTAAGATGTTTGACAATTCATGGTTAATTGTGTCAATTGATGACGTAATATTACCGAGCGCTAAGGTAGATTTGGAAGTCGTCTGCATAAAGATGGTATTGACAATGTTTTAATATCTGAGGGAGGTCATTAATGAAAATAGAAAATAGAAGGGGTCCCAGAACAGAGTCCTGGGGGAACTCTTATTTTAACTGTACGCCAAGCAGATTGTTGTTCTCCGCAGACAACTCTCTGATAATGGCCACACGAGTAACTTTTAATCCATTCTAATGATATTTCGGAGAAATCAAAATATGATTTTAGCTTGGAAAATAATAGATCATGGTCAACGGAATCGAATGCTTCTCTAAAATCTAATAATATCATAATCGTTTGCAAACGGTTATCCATGTTATGTTTTATGTCATCAGTGAATGGTGCTAAAGCCCTTTCTGAAACCAGACTGATTGTCCACCATCAGGTTATTTTCAATAATGTACCTTGTTATCTGTCTGTGTGCAATATATTCAAGGGCTTTGGAAATTGTGGGAAGAATGAATATGCGTCCATAGTCACTGTCAAATCGAGGTTTATTTATCTTCGGGATCGGTATTACTAAAGCAGATTTCCACTGAGTTGGAAAGCTTCCTGTAAGAAGCGAATAATTAAATATTTTAGTTATGGCTTTTAAGATAAACGACAAGGCTAGGTTTATCACGTCAATTGAAATTCTGTAATTTCCCTCGGCCTTAGTTTTAATTCGTCTGATAGCTTTCAGAACATCAACAGGCGTGACAAAATTAAAGTAAAAACGTTCTTCTACACAGCAAGTGTGGGCTGTAATAAGAGACAGTGTTACATTTCTTATTTCAGAAGTTATACGGGTACATGGAGTTGTGAAATTAGTATTAAGTTCGTCAGCTCTTTCTTCTTGCTTTTTTCATATTCTTTTTCATGATGCTTATAATAACTTTTTTATTTTTCAATGAGGAATTTATATCGAGAAACTCCTTTCGATTCTGCCATTTATATATACTTTTCTTACTTATAAATGAATTATAAAAGTATTGAGAGCTTCGAGGGGCAAACTTTTCCCCCAACTGATTAAACGAAGGGGAATTTAAATGTTTACAATAATATAATTGAATTTTATATACCTATAGGAAATGGCTTTTCTTCTTCAAATTAAGCTTATGTTTATGAGCATTTTAGTTTACTAAAGAGAGATAAGTTTGGAGCTGATGCAAAATATGTTAAAAAGACAATATTGATGTTCGTTCGAACTTTTTGCTTTAAATTTTCTAGAGTAGAAATCTCAAAACATGGAAATATTATTGAAGCTGTTGATAATCCAGGAATAACAACACCAATTATGGATGCATTATTAAGATCGCCAAGTGGAAAAAATTATTTAGAATTCTCTGGTGTTTATAATCTATATCGAGACAAATCTAATTGTAGTGAAAAAATGACAAAGAGGTTAAAACTGTTTCTTCTTTTAAAACAAATTAAATAATATATCCTCTTAGACATATGTTTGGTTTTATTCGTGATAACTATGAGGTTTATTGGAAATGTGGCTATTCAATTACTTTTTTTCGTAATTCATCTGATAACAACTCTCAATTTCATTGTGAAACTTTTGATAAAAATGATAAAGTTACGAAACATCGTCCTGGTAAAATTGTTATTGAAAAATTAGAAATGATGTGGCCTATTGTTGAATATGAATCGAAAATAGCCATTGCAATTAAAGAAAAAATATACGAAGAACATCAAATAGCTATTAGTTTAGATTATTGGAAGCTTTAGAAAAAGAAATTCCTAAAAAACAAATGTTTTTAGCTTTGATATAAAATATTAGTTAAATAATTTACAATTTAACATGCCCGATTTTGTAATTGTAGGCTTTCAATTTAAAAATAAATCGTTCTGAACAGCATAAACACACTACTATGTTTGATCATTGTAATATAAGAAGCATTTATGTTGAAAACCTGTAGAAATGAAATTTTTCCTAAATAACACTGGAATCTAGACATTGAAAACGGTTTTTATCTTAAATAATTTCTTGCTTATAGTGATTTTACAAATTCAAAAACCAAACTATATACCGACTTTAGGAATAATGAACTTTATTATAAACCTACCGTAAACTTTGATGCTGATATTAATTACTATACATTTTGGGGGCGAAGGCCTTTATATGTTATTGATTGTTCATACAGAGAAACAACCGTAGTTAAAATATATATAAATTTATGTTGATTTTTATAAAAAATTTGAAGATGCAGGTACCACTTGTAATGATGTTTTAATTAGTAAACGAAATCATACTTACGATTATCTGTAAGAAAGAATTACTGAAGATTTATAAATTTTTTATATTTTTAAATAGAGAAATCAACAAATTGTTCCGATAGTTTAAAACAATTTTTGAGCTTTTAGTTGAGTGGTTCCATTTAAAACTTTTAAGATTTTTTCATCAAATAGAATTTAATTTCCATAATTCTAAATAAATTTATTTTCCTTATAAATAAAACTAAAAATGCTTGTGTTACCTTGCAGTTAAACAAACATTTTAAAAGGCGGTAGTGCGTAAAAATGTATTTCCTATACATTAGATAATACATCTGAAGATTTAAAAAATATGGTTCGCAAATTTCATTCAAATTTACAAAGCTTACAATTATCAATCTTAGATAACATTGACGATAAGTATGAACTTCGACAAATGGGTGAAAATCTAGAGCAAATAGAAGAAGTTTTTGAAAAAATTAGTAGAGCTTCAAAATAAAATGTAAAAAATAATAAGATGGTATTACGATTGATTTTTTCTAAATTTGCTTGATTTAAATTGCTCGCTTGCAAAATTGACGCTTCTAAAAAAACATGAAAAATTGCTTTAAAAGCGAGAAATTACTCGGTTTTTGCATAATTTTACATTGTTTTACCTTGTACCAAATCCTGCACTCTCATTTTGGGGGCAATTTAAAAAATTTGCTCGTTTTTGCGTGATTATGGCTTAATTTACTTGCTTTTTGAGAACCTGGGATTGCTGCTTCTATCATTTGAGCACATTGCTTTATTTTGGCTTAAATTTGCCTGCTTTTGGGCGAAAATTGCTTGATTTTCGATGAAAAACGAGGAGTGGTCCAGAATCGAAATTATACATCTACTCCCGTTACAGGCTGGTTCTGTAAACTACTGACAGATCCATCTGACTCCCAGTGCTAAGAGGTGCGTGACTCCTCCCGCAGGGCGATACAACACAATATGAACACCTAGTTTTTGTGAAAATATTTACCTGCAGCTTTCCTTTGGTCATTAGCCACTGGTCTGTGTGAAAAAAGATTTGCTTACTCGACTGGGGCGATGAGAATCAGGTTATTATGATACTGGACGTCTGTGACTCGTCAGTCACGCCAAAACTAGCGAACCGATCCCCATCGCGAGCACCGACTATCGGCCTACGTCTATACATGGATATAACCGTTTTTCACGGAATGTATTCCACAGAAGCTTGATTTCAATACCACACAGTTCTTGCACATCAGTTTTCCTCCTTTTATTGGTCGCGTACATTTATTCCAAGACAGTGTAGTATTTGAAGGGTTCAATCATAATTATCTTAGTGCGGCATTGAACGTCTGTGATTCGCGGGCAGGCACATAAGGAGCTCAACTATTGAAACTATCCAATCACGAAAATGGGTCTGGGTTAAAGCATAGTGAAATAAACCTTGACAGAAATTCTTTTCGTGAAAATTGAGTGGTCCTACATATAGTCCATTTAAGATTATTTCCAACTTTTCTGAAGTTTTGCTAGAGTTATACTTCAAAGTCATTTCTCTCCCTAATAAAAACAAAACCTATCCAAAGGGACAATGTACCGCATTCGTGCGCACTCAGTTTAATAATATTTTCATGAGAACAGTTTATTACTAGGCGTTACTAACACACACAGTTTTTCTCACCTTACTTTCAGGTAAATTATAAATGAAATATTAAAATTTATAAATAAAATATATTAAATATTTTTATTTAACAAAAATATATATATTTTACATTAACATGCTTTCAATATCCGTTGCAGGCATTCTCCAGAATATTTTATAATGATCAGATATTTGTTGCAATATTTTTAATCAGCATGCAGTTAAGCACTTCACCATAGGTAGGGACCTGCAAAATTCGTGTTATAAATTAGCATCATTCTAAAACTTCACAGTACTTTATATACTGGAGCCGACATCGCTTTTCCATTGGCTGCTGTACTGATGTGAAGTCACTTTCTTTACGAGTTAACTGCCCGTGATTGGGGCACACTTTTGTAAATTGTCCCTTTATTGGCACAGAGTTACCCAGGACGTGTCAAATAATGTATTTTCCAATGAAAAGCATAATGCGCATCTACACGTCTTTAAAGTTTAACATGTTCTTAAAAAATACCGCGAATTTTGCAGGTCTCTTTCTATAGATGTCTTCTTGTACGCTTATGCATCTGCCACGAGGTTTTCTTTTTTTAATTTTTTTGATAAATTTACTACGGTCCCGCGTCACTGGACATTAATTTCAGGCTATTCGGCTCACTCTTCGGCCTGTTCATTTCCACTCCTTCTTCCCCTACCTTCCCCAAGTGGTGGTGCTAATATAAGGTCGTGTTTGCCACTACCCCTGTCTTAACTCCTGTCTTCACGCCGATTGATACGACGTATTTCTGCATATTATCGACCTCAGAAGGCTACACCTAAAGCAGCGATGACGACGGGCTAGTTTCTACAATGTGTGTCAAGTGCAGCAGTGACATCGTGAACGACTCCTGTGTAGGGCCGTTTGGTATTCTCGCCTGTAATATGTAACATGTACGAGCTCCTAACGGTGAGTGCGTGGTTTAGGTTTTTTAATTGGTTAGTACAGTTGTGCGCTACGAGTTTTTTATGGCTTTGCCTATCCTTGTACACGCTTGTTCTCTCTACTCAACGTACCTTTGGATTTTCATGAGGCGTAGTTCGTCTTGTTTTATGATGCCAATGGTTCATGTCTTGATACCACGACTCGCATTTTAGGCTAGCGAGGTGAATTATAAAATTAATTTATGTGTAGCGGAGCTGCATCAGGGCAATTTGAATGTTCTCCGTGTCAGCATTTTAAGTATGTTTTTTATTAATAATTTTAGAATGAACGTCATTGCGAGTGGCCTTGATCGGGCATTTGATGTTGCCCGTTCGCAATAGTGTGTTTTCACTTCAGTATTGCAGATATCATTCTACCTAAATACACACGAGACACCTGAAGACATTTCTGACCAAGGTCATCGGTTTTTCAATGTTATTTAAAGTGTCACGTGTTATGCTAGCAGCGATGATTCTACAGGATAGTCATTAACACTTTAACTCATCTACACTTCTATATGTGGTTGGATTGGGTAAATATGTTAGAGCACTTGTGGAATTTTTGATATTTGTACAGTTTGTCTAGGGCTATATTTTTCCCCAGTTCATTATACAGTTCAATACACGTCATTTAAATGTGGTGTTAGCAAGACCCTCTTTGGAAATTACCGCTGGCTAGGTTGTCAGTATAGGAATGGATTCAGAATTAAATGAAA
The DNA here is from genome assembly GCA_029891345.1 of Dryococelus australis. Taxonomy (NCBI): domain Eukaryota; kingdom Metazoa; phylum Arthropoda; class Insecta; order Phasmatodea; family Phasmatidae; genus Dryococelus; species Dryococelus australis. The sequence goes on from CM057009.1 coordinate 160,110,809, forward strand.
AAAGTGCAGGTGAAATTTAAATCTAATGTTGTGCTCACGCATTATTAATGTAATCACTCTGGTAAATACGTGGAATGATATTATCCTCTGGGATTACTGAATCGTCTGATGGAAAGGGTGACGAGTAGAGCGTCTGTTTTAGATCGTCTCATGAAATTTGTTGAGATTTTAATACAAAGGTTTTTTATATTATATTTGTTTTATAGTGAAGACGTTTGTGGTCATGTAAACCTATATTCCATTGGAGCATGGTGAATATCTTTAACAGTGCCATCTACAGCTGGTGATTTTAAATAGCAGTAGCACTTTGCTAATAGCCTACACGTATTTTGTGGATCTGTTGAATATAAACTAAATATCCCTTGTAGTGTTTTCTAAAGTTTGAGTGTTTAAATAGCATTGGCACTTAATGTATACACGTAAATTGTAAATCTGGTATAATTATTAGACAAGGGGGCAAATTCTAGTTTGGGTGCATTGATTCGAAAGAGGATTGCATTGTGTCTGTTCTCATATTTTATTGGAGTTTTTAATGGTTCTACAAAAATTATGATAAACGTAGTGAATTGTATTTCACGCTCAATGTGCATATATTTGGTCATGTAGAAATAATTTTAATTCAAAATACATTCTATTTAGTTATTAACCTAAGAAGGTATATCGTAGTATTTTGCCTGTTAGTGAAGATGTAGACAAACGATAAAGAATGGCGGGATATAGTTTTGGGAGCTGAAGCGAATTATATACATTTTTTGTTTCTGTTTCATTTTGGTCTTCAAGGTATTACTGCTAAAGCTGGTAGTGGACTTTTAGAATTTTTTTTTCTTCAGAAAACTATTCAATGCAAGCGATCCTACAGTTAAGGATTTCAAGGATATTGATCCACATATTATTTGTTGGAAGACTTTTCGATTTCATGAAGGTGTTCTTAATCAGACTGCTGTAATTAGTACTTTCGATAGCCCTCATAGGCTCTCAAGACCTCGATGTTACTAATTGTCATTGGCCAGTCGAGAAAGAAAATGTATTTACACAAAGATACGCGCCCAATAGGCCACAGAAATCTGCCGATATGCCCGTAGTGTAATTACATCTATCGTGAGTGGATTGATTTTTGTGAAAATCGGGGTGCCCTACCAATAGTTAACATACAACACTCGAATGACTTAATTCCATTTGGGCGAACCGAACAATAGAATGGGCTCTGACTGTGGCAGCGGCCTATAAACGAATTACAACTGCTTGAGTAACCAGAGTATGGTGAATTCTAGCCTGGTCCCGTATTATAACGCGAAATTATAGCGTATCAGACTATTATCTATGACACGTATTGTCATAATGCGCTGATTTATATCACGAGAAAACCAAAATTCCAAAGGAAGATCCAGATAAGGAAAATAAGTCTAGGTTATTTGTTGACAACAAATTGTAAAAGATAGCGCGGAGAACACATCATTAGGGACACGCGATTTTCGCGAAAAGATTTATTGTCAAATTGTATTTCAAAGCACTTTTACTCCGATCCACTCGCGCGATTGGATGGTTTCAACTGCTACACGTCTCATGTGCTTGCCCGCGAATCACAGACGTTCATTACTGAAGTAATCCAATTCTCATTGACTCAGTCAATTACCATACTGTCTTGCGACAAGGACACGTAGCCAATTACGGTAGGAAAACTGCAAATGTGCAAGTAGGATAATGACATTTAGTTTCCGTGGAATTATTTTCTTTAAAATCGGGTGGTTCTACCCTTCAGAAATGACTTATCAATAAGTAAGTAAACGATGCAAAACCACTAGGATGCATAACAACACAGAATGGTAATTGTAGCATAGGCAGTTATACGCAAGTTATTGCGAAGGATTGTACGCGGGCAACACAGGCGAAAAACATAAGCTCTTCTACGACGAGAGAGATGCGAAGTTTCGCGAACTGTAATCCCCCCCCCCCGCCTCCCATACACAAGCTCATCTAAAGGCTGATTCACACCTAAAGACTGATTGTAAACGCCAAATAAGAAAGGGGTTGTATTAATCATATCTCCCCTCCCGTCGCAGCCATTTACAATCGAGTACCCTAAACAATGGACTTCATTGCTGTTAGTGGATGTTTTCTTCCCCTAAATCTTTATGCGTTGTTTGTTAATACGCTGCTGTCTTTACACTAATCGCTTCGTTTATTACGTAAGTGTATCCAAACTTATTTTTTAGTTTGTATGTTTTGTTGATTAAGTGCAGTTCATTTACTTACAACATATGCTTATTGTTAAAGACCCGAAAAATTAGCGGATTCATTTCGAGAAAAAATGGAACTCAAAAACTTGCACATTTATGTTACTTTTCAAATTTGTTCACCAGTTATTTGACGATCCCCAATATCCATGTGCCTATAAAAAAAGAGCAATTAATTTGAAGCCTATTTATCTCCTTCCACACTGACAACAAACAACCAATGAGTAGAGATCTGCTAACTTATTGTTTGGCGGCTCGTTGTAGTCCATTCCGATTTCTTCACACTTGCTGCACCAAAATTTAAAAAAAATCATCCTGTGTTTAAAGTGTTTGGTTGTTTTTCTAAATATGTTATGAATCACAAGTTTTTATACGTCTGTTCGCATAAAAGAAACTTACTTTTTGGTAAAACAGAGCTTTCACTTATATTTTATCTATGAATTATGACGTTTCGTTTACAACAAATTAATGGGAATAAAAATAGGGAAACAATAGGTGTGTTGGTAATACCTACCAAGAAATAAGTAAAGCAAAATTTAATTTAAATGAGTGAACACACATGCGGTGCGCTCCCTCCGGTGTAATTTTCTATACTCGGCTACGCTGTATTAGCATGAAGCTGAAGAACATCCTGAAAGTAGAACTTCAGCAGAACTTCAGATAACTTGGAAGTAACAGTGAGTAGAATGATTACCTGCGTTCTGGGAAACTGTGTTTTAAATGTGACAAAACTTGCACCTGGCACTGGCGCCGGCGCCAGCCAGCCGCCCTGTTGTGACATCACCCAACAGCAACGTTGGGTCTGCGTAACCTTGATCCATGACCTTGACCTTGTGCCCATGACCTTGAATTATGGAAACCCTAAAATCCCCCCCAAAAAATAAAAAATTGATAAAAGTTTAAAAATCGAGGGGAAAAATACACGGGTGACTCCCACCGCCATGTTGGATACCAGTGACTATGACCCCGATGACATAGAAAACTCGATATAAAATTGTAAGGGAATCTAATACATTCATAAAAGTCGTCTAGCATGTTACGTTACTGACTAGGAACCACATGATTGATATTGGGGAAATAGACCTTGACCTTTAATAATTACCTTGACCTCGTTCTCATGACCTTGAATGGCCTGAAAGCCAAAAAATAGCAACAATGGTTTCAAGATTCTGGAAAGTTATTTTAAAAATATAAAATGTTATTAAATTATTTTTAAATTAAAGTTTTGAATGTATTAGCTGACGGGAGCTGGCCAGCCACCATGTTATGACGTCACATAACCACCATATTAAATCAAAGTGCCCTCAATGTTGACCTTTGACCTCAACCCTATGTCCATGACTTTGAATGACCTTAAACCCAAAAAATTTAAACAATTATTTTAAAAATAAAAAAACTTAACAAATATATTAAATAAATACATTTCCAGATGTTCACTCAGCACCATGTCCAGCAGATGACTGACCCTCACAAATGTTTCTCATTCGTTGATTGCTTGTGTTCGTTTCACCACCCAACAGTGTTTTTTATTGGTTGATTACTCATACTCGTTTGATCGGCCACTAATGTTACTCACTGTATTATAATTTACATCCCCAACACACTCAATATTGCTCATTCTGTAGAATGCACTCCACCCACCATATTCGTTTTTTCCTTTGTAATTTGTTTATTTTTTCTTCACTGAGGTGATTTCAGTGGTTTAATTATCGATTCCGCCGCCAGAGAAGTTGTTGATTTATGCCACCATGTCAGTTGTTGCTGACCTTGAACTTGACTCCAAATACATTGCACTTGAAAAATCAAGAAAAATATCAGTTCATACAATTGACCATTACTAGCTACTCACGACAAGGATCTATACCGACTAATCATATTAGCCAAAAACTGGCTCCACCAAAGACTAGCTGCACCCAAGACTTGTTCCTGGCGAGATTGACTGAGCATAAAACTAGCTCCTGACGAGACCAGGTCCTGTAAAACTGACTAGAACAACCGACCAGACCAACCTGCCATAACCATCCACCTATACAAACGATGATGAGCAATCTCGAAAAAATTCTCTAATATGATTCTCATAGCTAACCTCTTCGCACAAAATCTTCGCAAAATTTGAGCAAAACATTTCTACCAGAGCGGACCATACCTAAGGTTTATACTAACTTACCAAACTAACTTGCCAGGCCAACCAACTAGTTGCGAAACATTTCTCAAAATATTCCCCACTTTTTATTTGTTCCTTGTATAGAACTCATCGATTTTGAAACGACCCAAATAAGACATAATACTTCAGATCAAACCATAGCCCTCCTTCTGCACATGCACCAATAAATGTTATCTAGGGCAAGCTCTTTCAATCGATTGTTTACACCACTGATTTAATAAGTATTTCAGAGATGAAGAAGGGATTGTATAAGAAATTAAAAACTCATTACTATGTATACATAAATTTAATTTATTTACTTATTATATACATTCCATCTTTCTAATTATTTTGTAAATTCGATCTTTACATTTCTCAGATGTTTACAGATAATGGATAGTACGTAGGAGTCTCATCTCATGTAATCCCGATCCTTGAGTTCATCTATTATTGAAGATATCTCAGCAATGCGTGAGAGATCCCCGCGTGTTTGCAATTCAATCAAATATTTGAGTATATCAACCAGTTCATTCGGGTCTTCGGGAAATATGTAATGAGAGTTATTGATGCCTTCTGCCTTCTTCGCACCACTTGTCGAAGAACCCCGGCAGTAGTCTGTAATGTAATATGCTTGTTGACTTATAATAATTTTTGAGATATTTTTCATTTTTAAGGGAAAATGGGACATTATTAGTGATAAAGGAGAAATTGTTAGGGGAAAATGGCTGCTGGTCGACTGGGATTTGTAATAATATTTCAATTGTTTTTTAATAATTTTTAAAATTATTTTTCATACTTTAAAAATAATGCTTTAATATTTTTTTTTAGTTAATTTGTAATATGTTTAGTAATACAATTATATATATTCATATTTTTTTTATTTTTTCTGATTTATCTGAATTTTTTGGGAATATTTTGGATTTTTGGGATAAAATGTCAAAGTGTCAGGGTCCTAAGTCCTCAGTCCTTATCTATTTGGTCGGAGTCACAAATCCTGGTCTCCTGTTCTGGGAAAAATGGGAATTGTTTAGGGAAAACAGCGACTTTTAAGGAAAAAGGGACAGTTATAAGGAAATGTAGTACATTTTGAGAAGAGAATGGAGATTTTAAGGTGTAAAAGGGAAAATAGATGGCGGACGGTGACGTCACAACGCGGCAGCTGTTCGGCGCCTGACTCCTATCCCAGAGTCCATTGTCACAGAACTGGCATAATCATTCTACTGCCGCAAATTTCGCGTTATTTTTCAAAGGCATATTAAATGTAAAACTCTTTTCATTTCCAATACGCCCGTCTTTGGACCATTCTATATTTGACACACCCCGGGTAAATCTGCGTCAATAGATGGATACTTCACAAAAGTGTGCCCCAATCCCGCGCAGTTTACTCATAAATTGCGTGACTTAACATCTGTAACCAATGGAGAAACGACGCCAGCTCGACTATATAGGCTAAAGCACTGTGTGTCATATAGCTTGATGTCAAAAATAAAGACAATTTTGCAGGCATCTACTTATAAGTAGATATACGCAAATTTCGCGTTGTTATTTGGCGTCAGGCTGAATATCACAATACTGTATGTACCAGAGCAGGCATCGTTTTCCCATTTGTTGTTGCATAATTTTCGGGCCACGCCCTTTCTGAATTTATTGCACACCTTTGTGAAGTGTTCATTAATAGGCGCAGAGTTACTCGGGCGTGTCAGAAAAAGAACGGTCCAATGATAAACGTATTGCAAAGATACACATGTTTAAAGTTTAACGTGACCCCAAATAATAGCGCGAATTTTGCAGGCAAATTAGTAATTGGACTTGCGAAATTTTTAGGGGCTCTACTTAATGTTATATTTTTTTTATGACTTGATGTGCGGCAGAGGAACTGCCACACGTCTCTGTGGAGTGGTACACAAGGTCAGGCAGATTTTGCGACGAGGTATATGATAAGCTAGTCGCCTACAAATATCGGACTGGTGGATGGGTAGAGTGAGCACACATGCAACTCCCGTCACAGACGAGCACGAGCTCTATCGGCGAGGCGAGGAACAATGGACCCGGATTCTGTATCTGGCATTCTGCTCCAGTAACCCTCTCATTGATCGTCCCACATAGCCGGCTGTGCCGTGGTCAGTACGTCGACCTCTCCACTCGCATTTTCTCCCACTCTTCCTCCACATGGTGACAAGGCCGTCGAGTCACTCGCCCCGTTAACAATGACGGCTGACTATGTTCATGATGACATTTATGATGATGATGAACATGACGAGGTCAACGATGGTAACTACAAGCGATCATTTCGATGTCCATCATAGAGGCGATTACTATATCTATGGGGGCCGCGGTGACTTAATGGTTAGACTACTCACCTTCCACCACGGCGAACCGGGTCCGATTCCCGGTCGCGTTGCACCTGGATTTTTGCATGTGGGAATCGTGCTGGACGGTGTCACTGGTTGGCTGGTTTTCTCGGGAATCTCCCATTTCCCCAGTCCTTGCATTCCGGTGCTGCTCAATACTCACCTTGCTTCACCCTCGTCGACTTACAAGACTTTATATTACGGGCCACCCAAATCTCTTTACTAACTTGCGATGTTGATGCGGTAACGATGATGACGATTGTGTTTGTGCAGACCATATGTATGATAGCAGTGATTGCAAAGATATTAGTGCTGGTCACGATGATTATGATAATAGCAATGATGGTTTTCACGATAAAGGCGATAGAGGTGAGGATATTAATGCCAGGGGTGACGATAACGATTCAGGACTATGACGGTACCCACGAAGACCAACCAGAAGTCTTGTCAAGACACTCGGTAAAGTGGAGATGAAAAATATGGCGCACCCAAGTTTCTGTAAGAAAAGGCTACTAAGTGAATTTCCCATACCTTCGACGGCAAGAGTAGAGAGTACTTGACAATAGAGAATTGAGAGAGGCACTAATGACGTGCGTTGCAGCCGCACACGCTGGACAGCAAGATGGCGTCAATCTCTAGCAACATGTCAGCGCCTGGTAACTTTCTGGCCAGCTGGTAGGGAAACTTTCTCATCACGCAATACCCAATAAGAAACAGCACTCATTCCACAGTCTCGCATTTCTCTTCTGTATAGTTATATATTCTGTGATAAGACTGAGAAAGCACAGCCGACAATTACTCATTCATTATTTAACCAACAAGGCATATACAACCTATAGAAAACAATGTTTAATATTATCCCTTTTGATCTTGCTACTACGACATTTTGCGAAAAGGATCATTATTTGAGGCAGAGGACGGCTACGTAAAAAGAAGACAATTTGTTACGTGTTCTATGTAATGGCCCGGCGCCCATGCATTATGGCCCAAAGTCACTGGCCAACCATAGCCAGGCGTCCAATCTACCCAAAGCCATTCGAAGCAACAGGATAGATTACAGAGTGGCATAGCCAATCAGCAACGCAGTACGTCTAGATGCACCACGCAGCCTATCGCCACCTAAGATCGCTCATGTCACTGTGTTGTCGCTTCTGTTTATGTGTCTAGTCTATGTCTGCGGTCCATACTGGCAAGTCAGTCGTGTAGCATTATAGTGCTCTCTTTGTTAATCGAATAATTTTTATTCGCCCTGCTGATTGATATTTACGCTTCAAAATCTAATTACAATCCAGGTAGCATTTTGGCACAGAGTAAATAAATACTTAGTGACGACATGGCGTGGCGGTTGCTTTGGTGTAGACGTACGCGTCCTCTGGTTGGTTGTGCAAGGCTCTGTGGACGGGCTTTGTGTCTGATAGGCTACGGCGATCTGCAAAAGTTTCCCTATTGGTTATGATGGCTGGCAAGTAGGTTGCCAGGTGCTGATTGCCGAACGGCTTTCCGACAAATTGCTGGCTAGTGACGCCATTTTGTTGGCCAGTGTGTGAGTCTGGATTCGCGGAATAACCGGCTATTTCACCTCTGTACTCTTGTTTACTCTGTTATTTGTATGCTGACACGAAGAGTGTGATTGGAGAGATATATTATTTAAACAACTTAACTATTACGAGATTATACGTAGGACCGCCTGTTTTTCGGGAAAATATTTACGCGGAGGTTAGACTTCGATATGTTATGTAGACACTAGCAGCCTTCCTTTGGTTATTGACCGCTTGTCTTTGTGTAAAGAGGGTCTGTTACATGAGTGAGCCAATCAGCGTAAAGTTTCTTCGAAACTAACCGTCAATGACTAGCAGGCAGACAGATATGACGCGTAACAATTCGAATGCTCTAATTACGAGTGGAGTTATGAACTTATTTTTTGGAAACACAGGTTGTCCTGAAATATTTTCGTGAAAAACAGGTGGCGCTAATTTTAAATCACTGAATTGTTAAATGGCAGTCTTTTGAACATCACATTTCTCGAAGTGTGTGCCAGAACATGTATCTGGCTGTTGTACTTAAAAAATCTCTTCGTAGTTCAAGGTGCAACACGTGTGTGTTTGATACGGAGGTCGTATAAATGCAGCAAAAAATAAAATGTGTAACTAAATTAATATTTTGTTTCTGAAAAAAGACCTACAAAACATAAAGTATTTTATTTCCCACTACGTAGGCAAAAAAAAACTTCACTATGGACTTTGTCTAGTCTTCAGTTCCTTATAAATTTAAAAAGAATTAAGAGCATTACTCGTCGTCTCGATGTACTCAGGGAGAGCGTTGAAGCACCTGTATCTGTGAAGACTGAAATCGGCGATATTGTTGAGCCTATGAAGAAACGAAAATATGATGATGTACAGACAGATCGGTACAATGGGTGAATGGCGAAGAGATTTGGGCGGCTCTTAGTAGGAGGTCTTGAGCGCCGAACTTTTTTCTTGTGTGGCAAATCTACATCCGACATATCCAATGCTCTGGTTCGCCGGTACCTACGATCGTAAACATCTCGCAATAATGATAAAACATACAGTGAATACAGGCATAATGAGAAATGGTTTCTCGGTGCTAATGAAATACAGTTTCTACCTGGTGAGATCATCCGAGTTGGCGATTACAAGACATGTGGAACCCATGGGCTATAGGATCTTCTGTTTCGCAAGGATCCCAGGGAGTTTACAGAATCCGACCTGCTGGAATTCCAGATGTTTCTCGAACTCATGCATGCACTTTACCAAGATAACAATCGTGACAGGTGTTTATAAGGATGAAGATCATGAAAAAATTGACATTATCGCAGACCTCTTATGCAACCTGGCACTAAAAAGCAGCGAAGGTTTAAAGAAGACAGACGACAACAATAACACCGACTACATATTCTGGGAGGACCCGAATGAGCTGGTCGATAGGCTACAGCCACTTCTCGCTTCGCAAAGTGTTGGAAATTACTTCAACACTAATGAGATAATTACTGTCGCCGAAGAACTGGAGGAGGAAGGCTACATGGAATGAGTCGATTGGAAATCACCAATGAACTTCCTGCATCTGCTAGACGCAACTACCGCCGCTGCAAGGTAGCACTATGTGGGATGAACGACAATATTCAAGCCGACCTCGTCAAGATGATACCATATGCTCGGGTCAACAAGGGCTTCAAATATATATTGACAGTCAACTATGCATACAGAAAATTCGCCTGGGTGAGGCCTGTCAAGTAGAAGAACACAAACAATGTTAGCAAGGGCATGGTAGATATATTGTGCCCATGATGCAACCCGACTAATCTACAAACCGACCAGGGCAAGGAATTCTGTAATGAAAAGTTCAAGGTCCTGATGAATAAACATGACAGAAACCATTATTCCAAGTACAGCAATCTCTAAGCTTCTATCTTCGAGAAGTTCAATAGGACTATTGAGAGAAAAATGTGGAGGCATTTCGGTGCAAATGTCAACTACAAGTGGTTTGGTATACTCCAAAAACTCGTTCTCGAGTATAATTCTACCATTCATTCTACCACGTGCATGAAGCCCGAAGCCATGAAAAACGATTCATTGCTTCGGACCTTGTACACTGACGTGAAAAGGAGGGACCCACACAAGCCTAAAGCCAAGGTCGGCGACCTGATGCGCATCTCCAAACAGAAAGGCATCTTCGAGAAAGGGTTCATGGCGAATTGGAGCCCCGATCGCTTTCGTGTGCGACATATACGCAATTATGCTCCGAGGACCTGCTTTTTCGAGGATCTGGAATCTGAATAATATTCCCATTCATGGTGGTTTCTGCCCAGAGGAGGTCCTGCGTATGAAGTTTCCAGACATGTATTTGGCCGAGAAAGAGCTGAAACGGCTAAATGGACGGTCGGATGTCAAGTAGTGGGGTTTTCCAGCCCACTACAGTTTCTGTATCGTAGAGAAAGGCGTTAGTTAACTTAATGGTTATAAAAAAAGAGGTACAATTTGGTAACACATTACAAAAGTAACACATTCCATTGTTTATACAGTAATTTTGGAACATCTTGGATTGCCTCCATGCCTTGCTACTGTGCATGCATAAACTTTTTTTATGTTTAGAAGGGTTAATTTTGTTCCTAACAAAACCACGTATATCAAAAATATATTTCAAACAAATATATATAACAAACAAATATAATCGTAAACATGTGCAAACTTACATCTTTTAGTATTATTTATATTTGCATTACTGTAAATAACATTTTCCCGCCAACAACTCAGACTGCTCTGTAGTGATTGGTCGTCCTCACAAGTTTCACTTACATTTCGGCTGGCAACTGTGAGTGTGTGCATGCGTAAAAGTTCCTTTTTAGAACGTCTTGGTTTTCGACAGTGTGCATGCGCGATCGTTATTTCTTGAAACGCCATGCCTTGGAACACCTGACAACGTAATCGTTATATTCTGGATCGCTGGGACAGGCGAGAAATATTTTACAGGAACTTGTTACATAATTAACGTGTTACTTGCTTGGAACTGGAACGATGAAACGCGTTCGAAAGTAACTGTTTGGCCCATCCCTACTGGGTCGACTATGCGGACATCGAGCAGTGAACACAAAGATTGCATTTAATAAACCTGTGTTTTTTTTTTCTCATTTTGTACATTGCCAAAACAATATGATTTTTAAAAATATAATTTCTATTTATTTAGAAATACCCCTGCTATACATAATTATTTTAAAATAAAATAAATTACATTTAAAAATAAATAAGTATTACAATTTACTTACTTGGTAGGATTATACAATCTCCACATCGGTACAGGCCTAGTAGGCTGCATAATCGAGAAAATATCACTACCTAAACTATGGAAATATAATCCATTATGGAGGGTGCCGACAGAATAGTCTATACTGTAAAAACCTAAACAAATATAGCTATCACTTGGTGGCTATATCGCCAGCTCACCTGGTGGCGATATCGATTATTAATACACTAGCGACCCCTTGATGATTTAAAAGAAAACATATGGGATCTCAGATGGCGGCCTACAGCATTGTATAAACAAGCGACAAACGGAAAAATCCAGGATGTCTGCATATGACATAATGAGTATGGGTGGTGGACTGCTGACAAATTTACCAATGAGAATCATCAGTACGGGAGGGGAATGTAAAGACAATGTGATTGATTGGACGGTCAGTCGTCTGGTTGAAATGAAACTAGTGAGGGGACCTATGGAAATGTAAGTTTTTATATAATTTTTAATGTAATTTCTAAACTTATTTTTTATAGATTTAAAAAAATTCTTTAATAATATTTTATTAATTGTAGAAGTAAATTTTTGGTAAATTTTCGGATTTTTTCGGTTCAAGGTCATTCAAGGTCAGAGGGTCAAGGTCACCGACATCCACCATGGCGGACAAGATGGCTGCCAGAACCAAGATAGCTGACAGTCAGGTCTCACTCTGGACCCTGGATCCCGTGTATCGATTTGGCATTCCCTATGCTTATAAAGTCAATATAGCTGCCACTGCTCTGCCCTCGAGAAGCGAGCCTCCCAAAACCTTCCGATGGATCGAAAATTGTCTATCTGCGGATTTTTTTTGCAAATGGGAGGCTCAGTGCTTTCTTAAGGGGGAAATGGTAATTTCTTAGGGAAGAAGAGAAATTTTGAGGGAAAAAAATAAATTTTGAGGGAAGAAAGGAAATGTTGAGGGATATTTAGTCGATTTTGAGGGAAGAAAGGGGAATTTTGAGGAAAAATGGTCGCCGGGGGACCGGAATTACAGTATGGACAGCTCCGATCTCCGATCCCGGATCCTGTAGTCCCAAAACGAACATTTCCCATCGATTCGTTCACAAACCAAGGATACAAAAGATTAAAATATTTCATTACTCCGTTCAGTCAAGCTCAAATGAAAACACATAACACCGCTTGTGGGAAATACGTCAGCCAATAGATCTAGACAGCTAATTCCAATAATTTTATGTAGTTACCAAAGAAAATCAACCACAAAACAATGAAATTTTGGCTATATGATTCGAGTAATTAAAGATTTTTTATGTGCGCTGAAGAGAAGCAGAAAACTTTATTAGGGGGAAATACTGCAGCTGAATAAACATGCATTCGAATATTTATTAATACACATTTTTGTAAAGTTTACACTCATGTCTTTTTTTTAAATATGTTTAGTATTATTAAAATATAGTTTGTGGAAACAGGTGAAACTATTGTGTAAGCATTATTAATGAAATAGTCGAAATGCGGAAAACTTTTGAGATTTATCTCTTAAATTGGGTCACGATTCGTTTGGTTTCGTTGAATAAATATTGTCAAGCCGCCTGCGACGTATTCAAATGCAGAAGGTTCTAAATACATTACAAAAAAAAAAGTAAATATTTTTAATTCGTGCTCACCCATCAGGATTTCCTTAGTTCCGTCCGCAGGACACTGAGTGTAGTTGATGAAAAGCCAGCCACTCGCAAGAGACAGCCAGCCCAGCTCGAGTATCATGGCCACTGTAAAAGAGTGCAACATTCTATACTGAATAAGACATAACAGCAAAGGCTATGTTTTACAGTAACATTAACATGTGACAGGCTAGGTTATAATTGCATACACAGACATTAATTGCTGTAATCTGTTTGCAGTACCTTCGCATTCTTAAATCAAACTTTTAACAATCACCTCATGTATGATGTGTTTGGTTGTTTTCTAAATGTGTTGTGTATCACAATCGTTTTATAATTCCTTTAACTTAAATGTATTATATGTTTGGTTAAATTTAACTTTCACTCATATTTAATATTGTATCTATAAACAATAACGAGGTGACGCGGTGCTGTGTAGTCAGACTATTCGCCTCACAACTAAGCGAATCCCGGCGGAGTCGCTCCCGGATTTTAGCGAGTGGGGATCGTTTTCTCGGGGATTTCCCGTTCCCGCCTCCATTGCATTCCGGCCCTGCTCCATGCTCACCTCACTTCTACCTCATTGGCTCTCAAGACCTCGATATAAGGTGCCACACAAATGTTTCCACTTCCACTTCAACTATAACTATTTAATTTATATTTAATATGAATCAAACCGAGACAGAATTGGCTACTACGTGCCGCAAATGTTTCCCTACTGGATGCGCAGCTGTCTCGCAAGTAGGTTTCTGGGACCTGATTGGCAAATAGTTTCCCTCCATTTTGCTGGCCACTGACACCATTTCGCTGGGTGACGCTAAGCCATTGAATAAACGCGTAAAGTGTGGTGCGCCCTAATCACGTGTATTTTTGTCAGAAGGGGAATGTCTTCACACCAGACAGCAGCTAATGAACTAACTACGCCGACTCGAAATTTCTCAGTCTAGCGAAAACTTCGCAGTTGCCAAGTGATAACGCGAATATTGTAAGTATCTACAACCAGCCCAGCTATGATCGTACGTATCTACTACTAGCCCAGCTATGATTGTACGTATCTACTACTAGCCCAGCTATGATTGTACGTATCTACTACTAGCCCAGCTATGATTTTACGTATCTACTAATAGCCCAGCTATGATTGTACGTATCTACAACTAGCCCAGCTATGATTGTACGAATATACTACTAGCCCAGCTATGATTGTACGTATCTACTACTAGCCCAGCTATGATTGTACGTATCTACTAATAGCCCAGCTATGATTGTACGTATCTACTACTAGCCCAGCTATGATTGTACATATCTACTACTAGCCCAGCTATGATTGTACGTATCTACTAATAGCCCAGCTATGATTGTACGTATCTACTACTAGCCCAGCTATGATTGTACGTATCTACTACTAGTCCAGCTATGATTGTACGTATCTACTACTAGCCCAACTATGATTGAAAAGTTTTCCATCAAGGCTCCCACCTAGCAAGCGCTTTTCCCGCGTTTAAGGCCGAGAAATGCGGTAGCGATACGGGCGACATTGCCAGGCACATCAACTGCACCATCGCCACTAAGCGCAAGGTTCTGAACTGGCGCGCAGTGTTCTCGTTGCGCTGCGTGTACCTATGGGACTTCTAGGCGAACCTATTAATTTTTTTGTAGAAAGTCTGTACGAAGGTCCAATGTATGGCCCTTGAGTAGTTTTGGGTGTATCTGAGGCGTATATTTTGAAATGAAGCACTTTGGAAAAGCAGTTTTTTAGGCATTTTGAAGTACTCTGCAATGGTGATTCTAATATGCGTGACGTCTTGGCAGCATTCAACAGCCTTTGTCTGATGTGTGTACTTTTTTCGTAGAGCTGTGCATTGGACATAAGTGTAATAGTATCGAAGAAAACGAATATTTTGAAAACATTGCAGCGCAATTCAGGTTCCAGGTAGGCGGGGTACTCATAATAAAGTTTTACGAATGAAGGTGTCCATAAAACCCTGAGATGCGTGTTTTGAACCTCGATCATGGCACCGACATGTGTATCTATAATTGCAGGATAATTAAATATCAAACAGATCAGTGATCATTCTTCCTACAATTAATCAAGAGCTATAATATCGTAAATTCAAAAAGGGAATTATATTCAGCACAGTTTACTCAGATTTCGTTTTGGAAAATGTATCAAGTGAGCAGGGCTATTACATGGTTTATTTTACATATGGCAGATTGATGCATAATGTTAAGAAAAGTATATGTTGAGCAGGTTTTACAAAAGCGGCCAGTTAGCCGTGAACAGCATATATTAAATAAATTAGCTATTCTTCGTAAACTGGGAAATATTCAAGTACTAAAAAAATTGTTGATTACAGCTAGGCGTAAGGAAGTTTCGTGAAAATATCGGCGAACTGTGACAGATTGCGCTGAGAGGAACAACTTTAATCGAGAAACTGTTGTGCGTAAACGCGTCGTTATAATAACCGTCGTTACTTAACGGTCCGTTAGTGGTAGGCAGTCCGCGGTGTTATCGCGCGCTATCTACCTCTCCAGTAAAAGTAATTTTAACACTTTACCCCCACTTTAAGGTGTCCGTCTGGTTGAAGAAATTTTGCACGTTTGAGGCCTAAAGGCGTGGGAGCGCTAGGTATGACCGAGACGCGCGCATCAACTTTCTTTTCGCCTCTAAGCGCAAAGCACTGAACTTGCGTGCAGTCTTGGCGTCGATAACGCTCCTCCAAGAGACTTTCACAAGCTACCATCTCATTTTATGACGTTAAAATAGAAATAAAGATTTTATCCACGTCCCTAATATTTTTTTAATGTTTTGTACCGGAATGTTTTCGCCTAAAAATTACCGTTGAATCATACGTTTGGGGCATTTGCACTATCACAAAATCATGCTTTAGAAAGAAATTGAGGAACTGAAAAACGTATACAGACGCATAACGTTTCTTAAATGCTATTCTTATAAAAACACCTCACTCAGGCACGTTGGACAGTTTTTGTAATAAAACGTTTTCTGGTGGAGTTGTGCACGCCGTTCAGCAGTATACCCAGGCGGTCTTCTTAATTTATGGTTTCAATTGTGTCTAATGCATGCTGTGCTTAAGGGGAATGGTGCATGAAAGCAATATATTTATCCGATTTTCGATATAAGTCGTTTTCCATAGGGTTTAACGAAATTTTTGGCTCGACAAGACTTAAATAATACACTATCGACCAAAAAGTAATTGGGTACCTGTCCACGATGTTTGCTCGGTGGTTGTCACCCCGTTAGAATCTCGTAGGGCCATTTCTTGCAGCTATAACAGCAGCCACCCTGTCTGGCATGCTCTGTACGAGTGTTTGCAGGACATCCACGGGGATTCGTCGCCATTCCCCTTGCAACCATTCCATGAGTTGAGCAATGGATTTTGACCGCGCCTGACGAACCCTCGCCCGGCGATCCAAATCGTCCCAAATATGTTATATAGGGTTGAGTTCGGGACTCTGGGCGGGCCAGTCCAATCGGCGAACTTTGTTGTCGGCGTATCACTGCATAGTAGCCCTTGAAACATGGCACATGTCATTGTCATACTGTAAGTAACACGTGTCCATTCCTTAAAAATGCCACAATGTTGGGAGCATTTCATTATCCAAAATGTTACAATAGGCCTGTGTGTTTATGCTACCACGGACAAACACCAGCGGTCCTACGCCGAAGGCCGTGAAACAGCCCCACATCATCACTCCACCACCACCGAATCTCCTAGTTGGCACTATACACTCCAGCAGAAGCCGTTCCTCGGGTAGACGCCACACCCATACACGTCCATCGGACCGATATAATGTAAACCTCGACTCATCACTCCACAGAACCGATTTCCACTGCCCCAGTGTCCAGTTGCGACGGTCCAAACACCACCTGATTCGCCGAGCTTTATTACTTGCCGTGATATGGGGCTTATGTACAGCTGCTCTTCCGAAATATCCAAGTCGGTGGGCCTCTGTACGCAATGTTCCAATGAAAACCGATACTCCTGTTGCTGCATGAAACTCCTGTCGGTTGGTAACCATGAGTTGTGCCCTATTTTTGACAATTTCACTTTTTAGGGTTCTGCGATTTCTGTCGGTCAAGATTGGAGTTCGCCCAGAACGTGCAGCATTGGCACAATGCCCATCGACCTTCCACTTACGCAGGACGAATGCGACCGTTGTTTTGGGCCTGCTTAACTTCCGTGAAATCGCCCGGCTAGACAGTCCACTGAGATGGCAGCCCACAATCACGCCCTTGTCGAAGTCCGATAGCTCTGTACCTCGTGTCATCTCCTTGTCAACTGGTTCTACACTGGCCTGCAGAGTTTGACGGCCACACAAATCAACTGACGTATTGAATTACCTATCTTGACGGATGTCTACTTTTTGGTCGATAGTGTACTTCTCAGCACTTTTTTACGTTGTTAGATTTTCACTGCCTTCGTTACTGTCGGAACACTGATGGAAGAAAGAAAGGATTTTTTTTCTTAACTTCAATCAGAGCTCCGAGAATAACGGACACAGAGAATTTTTTACCATGTAATAAGGTGTTCAAAATTGTTATTTACATCTTGTCGAACTAAAATTTTCTTAAAATCCCCTGTTAAACAAATTGTGACAAAAATTAATATAAATGTACGATTTTCGTTCACCATTCCCCTTGAGTCAATACAACACTTGTTTCGTTGTCACAGCCAACTGGATACATGTACGGCAGCAGTAATATGGACCAATTATGACTTAGACCAGTTATACGGTTTGCGTTTTATTTTCCCACACGTAAGATCATTGGTCATTGAGCTTCGCGGTGTGCAGTACAAACCAAAAAGTACCTACACGTCCGTGCGTAATGCACACAATTGTGCACACTGGGTGTGAATAGGTTAATTGGTTTGTTTATAAACAGAAATATTTAATTCACTGTCGATTTGAACTTGATATTTCATCGAATACCACTGTCCTTAAAATTTTACGGTTATTTAAAGCGCATGACTTAAGCATAAAATGTTTTAAATAAACACAAATTTTCAGACACTACCGGAATACAATTTTTATCGAAAATTTAATATAGTTGCGATTAAATAATAGACCTTAGTAAGCTAACTCGTTTATTTCCGATTTAATTTACGAGTTGCAGTGTTTCAATCGTTAAAATGTCTGTTGTGCGCTGTACTTGTGTAGAGCGTTCTTATATCATACAATCAGCATGTTACTGCGTGATCGTTGATGTCAGAACTAACCGTTCACAAATGAGAGTTGTAGAAAAGAAGACAAATCAGATCACACACAAAGAAGCAGCTCAAAGCACCGGCTACATATTCCTTGTTGTGTACTGTGACAACCATAAATATCCCTCATGTGCATGTACCATCGAATTACCACTGTAAATTTGTGTGACTCTGTAGATATGATCAAGTGGCGACATGCTACACCATCGAAAATGTTTTTGTAGAATAGCTTCCCGGCTGTTGGATGTTGGCGAGATACAGTTATGTCTGGTGCTACACGCATGTGCTATTGTTACATAAATAAGGTTATAATTAAACGAGGGCTTAAGCCAAATACAACCAGTTTTCACTCAGTTTGAAGCTTTTTTCGCCCATTAAATTTTTAATATAATACAATTCCTATAGGTTGCTTTTATGCTGTACTTTTAGGACGCTAGTTTAATTTATTATAATGGATGGAATTTTTCTATCATAATTCTGACTAAGCCAACCAACAAAGAGCTACATTGTTTTCAGGATATTATTTTTTGTTTAGGTGAGTTAATTTCATCGACCTTGTTAACATGCATTATTATTATAAGTAGTGCCACTTGTTTTTCGCGAAAATAATCACACGGAGGCTATACTTCAACTTCCTACTAGTACACTGGCAGTCTTCCTTTGGCTATTGGCAGTTTTTATTTGTGCAGAAGAGAGCCTGTTACATGAGTGAACCAATCAAAGTTAAGTTTCTCCGATACTTACCGCTCGTGATTTGTGGGCAGGCAGATAAGACGCGTAATAATCCAAATAATCCAATCAAGGAAGTGGTTCTGAACTAAAGTGTTCTGGAACACAAATTGTACAGAAATCTTTTCACGAAACACATGTGCTCCATAATATAAGCTGAGGACGGTAGCCATAAAATATACATTTTTCAACCACTAGTCACCAGAGATGCTGACGCAGATGTAAACGTAAAGGTTGAAGTGTGGCGAAGATCCGTCACACTCTAATCACGGGTTTTCCCCATTTTTCAGCGGCACATTTCCCAGAAAGTCTTGAATAGAGGACATACACTATGGGTTCATACGAGGTACAGTAAAATGGTCAAGGGTGATGCAAGCTCACATGTTAACACTAAACGTTAGTGATGCGTGAGTACCAACGTATCTCGATTCTCTTTCTTTCAGATATAACTGCTATGAGTGTAAACACTTTTGATATTCTGCTTGAATATGGTTACATGCGTCTGGACGTCGCAATGTTCGTGAGGGATGGAGGTCTTAGTGAAATAAAATAATAACCATATTTCATTTTCTAACTGAATTACAATTGTATAAATTATATGCAACTCCTTCTTCTTATTTTTCCATTATGGTCTTCTAGGGACCGCGAACCAATTTCAATACTTCGCCCTTTGTTATTCCTTCTTCTTTCACCAAGCACTCCATCATCTTCTCACTATGTATCTTTTTCCTCTCCTCGGACCATTTCGAGCATGTTTTCTTTTCCTTCCTGCATTGGAATCCTTCAATTATTAACACTTTTTTCTTAAAAATTTCTCTCTGTGATGCTTCTTCTTCACTTATATTGTTTCTTTCCAAATCTTTCGTAACTTCCTGAATCCAGGTTGTTGTTGATTTCTTGTTCCAAAGATATTTGAAGATCCGTTTGGTTAACCTGTTGCCATCCATTCATATAAATGTCCAAAAAATATCAATCATCTCGTACGTATCATTTCTGTTATGTTTTCTATGTTGCAATATATTTCATCATTACTTCTTAATTTCCACAGTTCTGTATTTTTTAGTGGACCAAGTATTTTACGTATAATTCTTTTTTCTAGTAGTTCTAATTTATGCAACTTGTAATTCAGTACCAGACATACACTTGAGTAAAGACATTCCGGTTTGACTACTGATGTAGTACTGTATTTTTAAATAAACATTTTTTGTTGTAGATATTCCTGGTTATGGCATATGCTCTTTCCATCTTGCGTATCCTTTCATCTACCGCGAATTTTTGGAAACCATTTTCCTGAATTATTTCCTCCGAATATTTGAACTTATTTACTCTCTTAATTTGACCAATATCTGTTGCTAGGATTTCTGAAGCATTTTTTATATTTGTCATAAATTTTGTTTTCTCTACAGAAATTCTTAAACCTGTTTTGTTGCCTATCTCTTCTAAGATATTGACTTGTATTTCTGCATTTGTTAAGTTTTCAGAAAGTTTGGCAAATTCGTCTGCGAATGCTAGACAGTTTATTTCAACACCCTTGTTGTTTCTTCCCAGTGTTATTGGTGATAGCGTGTGTTTTAAGTTTTTCATTCCAAACTCTTACTATTTTCTCCAAGATGCAGTTGAAGAGTAGTGGAGACAAACCATCACCTTGCCTTACACCTGTATTTATTTTGAATGGTTGAGATATTTCGCCTTGAAATTTTACTTTTGATGTGGTGACTGTGAGGATTTCACGGATTAGATTTGCTAATTTAGATTTAACTCCAAATTCTCGGATTACTTTATGTAGAGTTTCTCTTTCGTCGGAATCAAAAGCCTTTTTAAAATAAATAACTGTTACTACTATTTTTTTGGAGTTCGTGAGTCTGTAACGGACCATGGACTTCAGGTTGAAAATCTGTTCTGAGCCAGATCTGCCCTTTCTAAATCGACTCTAATATTCACCCAAATGACTCTCAAGTGTTACTTCTACCCTGTTTAGTAATATTTTAAAGAATATCGTATAAGCCACTGGGAAAGGGCTATATAGTTATTGACATCTTGCTTGTTACCTTTCTTATGCAAAGTATGTATAATAGCCACTGTCCATTCTTCCGGGATCTTTTCCGTTTCCCAGATTTATTCAAAGATGATTTGAAGTTTATCTATGATTTTTGGTTGAGACCATTTTATTAGTTTAGCTGTAATGGAGTCTTCTCCACTGGCTTTGTTGTTTTTTATGGTTTTAATTGCTTTTTCAATTTCTTCAACAGTAGGTGATGGATCTGTTTCTAAGTTTTCATGGATCTCTGGGAATTGTAACTTGAAATTCGGTTTTTCACAGTTCAGAAGTTGATCAAAGTACATACTTAGGATTGTACAATTCTCGGTATTGGTCAAACCCATTTTACAATTTTCATCTCTGAAGCAAATACTTGACGCTTGATAACCTTTTAGGTTATTTTTAAACAACTGATAGAAATTCCGGGAGTTGTTTTTAACAAAGTTATTTGTATGTCAAGAAGTCCTGACTTTTCAAAGGATATATATGCAACTAGTATTTGTTATAAATTTATAAATTAACATCGAGAGCAATGTATGTGGTAGTCTCAATTATAATTAAAGTCCTAATGAATATCCTTATACTAACACTCACCCAGTAAATATTCACTCATTAATTACAAACATGCGATAAAAGTTTTACCACTAACTCCTTAAATGTTTACAGCAACCCAGTGTACATCTCACTTAAAACTGGTCACAGTTGAATACGACCAAACATTTCTGTCTCAGTCTGTATTCTCTATTATATCACTCTCCACGGCAACCACACAACACTCGCTGGTCGTCTTCTTAGTCGCCCACGTCCTCGCCAATAATGTCCGTATACGGCTGACGACACACAGGTAAGCTGCAGGTTTGATAGCTACGACGACCTGGTGCAGGAGTTTCTTCTACGTCAGTCTACTGACTAGTGTCCAGCAACTGATATACGAATGTTAGGTATTCGTTTTGATCGTCTGCTTTTGAATAAATAAGAGTCCAAGAACCCGGTCGTGCATTAAACCACAAATTAACTTTAGGACTACCGCGTGCATGCTCCCTAATGAAATATAGTTTTTCGGTGCTCCAAATGCATACATAATGAATGTTGACCTGGCCCGATAAGTGAAACATTGCCTTGCCTGTAAAAACTATATGTTTCTCCAGTAAAGCACTATCAAGGTAACTGAGGGAAAGCATTTCTCCTCTGGGGTTTAAATATCATACTAAATTAACTTTGTACGCACATAACCTCGACCTCTTATGCAGCACTCTCTGCATGGAAATAGAAAATTCTTCCGAAGCTGTGCGTTAATTTTTGTAGGGCTTCATGCAAAAACTTCACCGATTTTTTTGACACATTCATTACTAACACACGGTCGGTCAAAAATTTTGCAATTATGGGCACTACCAGTTTCTAAGGAACGCCGTTGTTAATCTCTTAATGCATAGTCACTCGAAGATTTCTTGTTAAACTGTGTGCAGCAATTTCATGGTGTCTGAGTAACTGGCTTCGTCTCAAAAAACCAAGCCACACAATGCGCACTCTCTTGCATTGTCATCATTCCAAAAACAATTGAATGGGTAAAGTTAAGATGGCCGCTAAAACCACCTGTTGGTGACAAAAAACAACTTACAGAGATTTACATCAACGTACCGAAAACGGCATGTAGCTAACTCAATTAGTTTTCCCTTCAGGTTTGTTAAAAACCCATAACAAAATGTAGACACACGCTGTATAAGTTATCAGGTCAAACGTTTTTCCTTATCTGTGAACAACAGGTCATATCCTATTTGTGGACTTTGGCCCAGTTTTTAGACGCATGTAAAAAACTTCACGATATGTCTTGCAACAGTCAGTGTTTCACCAGCAGTTACCAACTTGCCGTAAGGCCATCGGCCAAGTATCATTGCATACTAGCTAAGAAATATATTTCACAACGTTGGAGGTATTGCACAGAGTCAAAAGAAATCAGACACTAATTTCTGTAAAAAAAAATTATTCTTCATCAAGAGAGCAAAATCTTGAAATTCTGCTTACTTCGATTCACAAGGTATTACTGCCGAATCTGGAAGTGGTTTTCTTGATTGGTGAATGTTTCTTCAAGCACATGACACTCCAGAGCCATCGGTGAATTACCTGACTGTACACAGAGAAGTACCAGCACCCAGTGCTCTTACTGTTCACAGCGAGGTATGAGCACCCTGTGCTCCGACTGTGCACAGCGAGGTATCAGCATCCATGCTATGACAGTACACAGCGAGGTATCAGCACCCAGTGCTCCGATTGTACACAACGACTTATCGGCACTCAGTTAGTTGACTGTACACAGAGAGGTATCAGCACCCAGTGCTCTGACTGTACACAGAGAGGTATCAGCAGCCAGTGAGCTGACTGTACACGGCGTGGTATCAACATCCAGTGTTCTGACTGTACACAGAGAGGTATCAGCACCAGTGCTCCAACTGTACACAGCGAGGTATCAGCCCCCATTGCTCTAACTACACACTGAGGTATCAACACCCAGTGATCTGACTGTCCACAGCGAGGTATCACCATCCATGCTATGACAGTACACAGCGAGCTATCAGCACCCAGTGCTCTGACTGTACACAGCGAGGTATTACCACCCAGTGCTCTGACTGTACACAGCGAGGTATCAGCACCCAGTGCTCCGACTGTACACAAAGAGGTATCAGCATCCCAGTGTTCTGACTGTACACAAAGAGGTATCAGCACCCAGTTCTCTGGCTGTACATAGCGAGGTATCAGCACCCAGTGCTCTGGGTGTCATCTAGGTTAGTAATTTGATTAGTAGAAGTTTCTGCACTTCTCATTTATAATAGTTCATGCTTATGTAGGCCGTTTACGGTAAACTGAGTACTTTTGCAAGCCCTGATTAACATATAGTGGTATGTACTTTGTGTAACACCATATGTAAAATTAACATTGCTTTGAACCTGACTATTTTATTCATGTGTAGTCAAGTGAAATTGAGAAATTATTAGAACAGTAAATATTTTAGAAGTTTGATATTTCGAACAGTTACCTTTACAAAGGAAGTAGTGAAGTGAAAGAATTTATTTCTGTTTTCAGAAATGTTTACCTATCTCTGCCATATTAATGTTAAGGCGTGGAGCTACTTTCCTTTGATCATTGCCAACTTTACTGAGCGCATGTCAGTTAATATGTCTGCAGGAAACGGCAGTCACATTATAATGGCTGAATTACAATTACTCGATTATCCATAAATAACAGTTATCACTGAGAACGCAAAGCGTTGTTCACTATTTTCGAGACGAACACTCGACACATATACACTTCACAAAAAGAATATTACATGACTGCAGGACTTGTTACTGTAAATGAATGATTGACCAAACAGGTCATTAAGCAGAGCAATCAGTTCGTTTTCGTCATTATGATCTGCGTTATCCTGTATAATATAAATTACTCCATAATATTCCCCTTAATTTGCGGGAAAGTCACTGAACTTGAAATATTTTGAGAGTGAATAAAAATTATTTATAAAATGCTGACAGCCCCCAGTAGAACATCCATGACCAAATTTGCTTTATCCACATCATTAGTGTATCATGCATGTCAGACACTTGTAACACGGGTAGAATCCAAGTAATTGAGAGATTATTTCACTCCCAATAACGTGCCCAGTCTTTGAACACTAACGTCTGCACAGTTCGGAAGGGGAAGGAGTGTCTCAGGTGCTAATTTTGTTTTCTAGTCAAGTGATAAAGACAGAAAGCATTACGGTTATAGGATTCAGCATCTGTCTTAAATTTATATAAAAATGTTAATTTTTTTTTGGAAAAAAATTCGGTAAGGTTGATAAAACAACTACACCAGTGTAGTGAATATTTAATCCTCACATTTCAAATAAGCGGAAGGCTATGATAAGTTACATTCACCAGCTACATACATCGTTTTTGTGTTACTGTGGAAATAACCTTCACATATTAACGTGTGCAGAATACAAATGTTTAGAAAACAGTAAAATTCCCGAACCCAACTCTCAACAAGCTACACTCCACACATATCAAAATACTGGGAATTATTTTCTAAACGCAAATTAATCCAAATATAACAGTTAACCTTGTCAGCCCTTGTATCCGCTACAGTCTCTCAACACGACGTTGTTAAGGACCGCCCAAGTATCGCTCTCTCTACCCTGTATAGTGGACGTGTTATAGAGGAAGGAAACTTGACGACAACTGTATATAGCTAGAATCCTTGCCCAGTGCTGTCAGTACCTTCTCTCTGCGTAATAATAATAGTAGACATCTCTGCACCTCTGCACCTCTTACGCATTAAGCACACGCAGTATTTCATTGGTTGCGCGAATGAAGTAAATGTTGAATTTGATCAAGTACTGCACGAATCAAAACATTTGGTTTCAACAATTGAAACCATACATAAATGCGGGATTAAAACGGTTAAACGTCCGGAAGTAAGTATGTTTCTGGACTGTTGCTTCCGCAAACTTTGATGTCTGTACTAAACCTTTGCTGCGGCAAGTTTTTTCGACAGATTGCAATCGACCTGCAAGGCGGTGACCTGTGTCGTCGGATCGAACAAGGAATGACAGTGTTCCATTATTTCGCGTCCGCAATTACAGTGTTTCAGTATATCAGGAGATAGCGTGACTGTTTTAAGTGGAGAATCCCTTACGCGCACAGTTTATGCATGGCCGCATTGCTTCTCCGGTAAGCCGGTTGCCTATGTTTCCGGCAATACACATTCAAAGTAGACCTATAGTTTAGGTCACTGTCAACACTTAAAAGAGTGTAGCTTGAAACAAAGGCCAAACCACGTAACTATTCAACGTGTGTCCAGTGTGACGATCTACGAAAGGAACACACTTCATACGAGACCTCTTGAGCACTTTTAAAATGTCACGCACCTTTTCAAAGTATTCCAAAATGGTTAAATACGAAATGTTCAAAAACTCTTTATCTCACAATGTTCCCACCAGAGGCATACAGAAAAACTCAAAGGCCCTGCACCAAATCTTTCTTGAGACTTTCCACCAATAAAATAATATGGTCACCACGGGAAGTCCCATAGGTACACGCAGCGCCACGACAACATCGCACGCCATTTCCGAGCCTTGCGCTTAGCGGCGACAGTGTACTTGATGTGCGTGGCAATGTCGCCCATATCGATCTCTCGCCTCTCGGTCTCAAAGGCGGGAAATAGCTAGATAGGCAGCAGCCTTAAAAGGAACCTTCCTCCGCCTTTTCTTTTAAGTTTATTTATGCTTTTAAATAAAGAAATGACTAAAGTGCCCTCACATCCAACTAGCTATTGTCTTGACGCACCTGCACAGACGTAACAACTTTTCTACAAACTCCTGTTTATGTCACAACATTCATTTTGCATTAGTAGTAGGGAATGGTACCTTCGGTTACACGGGGATTAGGGAGTGACTAGGTGACTCGAGAAGCTAGCAGGTTCCGGCACATCAGGCTGGTGGCTTGGCCATTTTAAACCCCGTGTTCCACTCAAAAGCGCACGTTATAGACCATAGAATCCTTAAAATTTCTCTTTCTTCTCTAAAAATTACCCTTTACCCCTAAATTTTTCCGATTTTCCCTAAAAAAAAAAAAAAGCCATACCATAGAATATGCAGTAGAGAGTCCCATTTCTGCAAACACGAGCCAATTCATGTGATTTGCGGGGCTCGTTATTGATTCTATACCAAACAATGACGTGTCTGAAAATTGATAGAATACAATTAATTAAATAATTATTTTTACAAAGTTAGATATATTTTTTAAGTTAAATAATTTAAAGACCTAAGTATTCAGTGTTGTGTATCACCGGACTCGTCTTTTCAAGGCACATACGATCATGATGTCAAACTATCATTCTGTCTGGTTTTTCATTATCTATCATTCTATGTCATCTCTCGCTTTCTCTCTTGTCTCTCTCATTCAATATTTTTCTCTCTTTCCTTTCTCTCTCTCATTACTTTCTCTCTATTTTTGGTTTCTCTCTAGCTCTCCATTCCATCTCTTTCTCTCTTGTCTACATATCATTCCATAGGTTTTCTCGGAGTCCTTCCATTTTTTTTGCTGTTTCGTTCTCGTTCTTTTAGTTTGTCTTGTCTTACTCTCCCATCTCTCTCTTGTCTTTCACATTCGTTCGACCAATTACTCACACTTGTTCGACCCTGCCGTCTGCATAGTTCCTTCATCACCTGCTAAAGTGCTCGCATTGTCGGTGTTTGTATTTATTTACGAATTTAAAGCTGTAATTTTCCATACATGAGAAGGCATTAAAAAAAATTATTTTAAAGTACATTCCACGCAGGACTTTAGAAAAACTATTCGAATTTTAAATTTATAAAAATCATTTTAATCGATGTTTTAAAAAATGGATATTTTTTTAATATTGGCTCTATTCAATTTTTTTTTTCTGTGGCATGAAAATTAAGTCGCCTAACCTTGTAGCCATACGCACGCCGACAGACCCTGCAAGTCAGACGTGCCAGCTGTGACAGGTAGAGTGCAGTGACCTCCGTAGGTAGGGGTTGAGTGTTGACGACCTCCGAAGCAAGTGCACGAGAACTTAAGTGATCACTCGCGCTGCTGGCTGGACTTGTCAATAAGACATCTATGAATTGATATATTTGTAAATAATTAGAATTATTGTATTTTAATTAATTTTATTTATCGTTTGAAAAAGCCAAAAAAAAAAAAAATTTTTCAATACTGTAAAATGTATTTTTAATGTATCTGTAATCTTAAAATTGTTTTAAAAAAAATTTATTTCGAACTTTCCCAGAACATCTAGTAACTTTTAGAAAAGAAAAAGTTTTTGTAGAGGTGCAGAACTCGAACCCAGAACCTTCGAGTTGCAAAGCAAGCATGCTAGCACTAGGCTATAGTGCGCCTATGTGAGAAGTAGCGCTTAATAATAGCATATAAAAATCAAGGGAAATGGGCGAATTCACTCATACAATTACATACATTTTTTTGTTTTTTGTTATATTTTTTCAATCAGTGCATATATGGCTTAACAATACTATATTTTAGAGTCGTTTTTGTGTTTATTTAAAAGCAAGCGATGAACTGTATTACAATCATTTCGTTATTTAAAGTCGTATTTTGAATCATATGTGCCAAAGATCACATGTAATAATTTTTTATATATTATTTTTTAATTAATTATGCTGCAGACCACATTTTTTTTGCAAGTTGGACTCGTAAGCATTGAATATGCGCATGCATATGCGAATATAATTTGCGAAGTCTTAGGAGGGAGGCAGTCTCTTGAAATCCAGTTTGCAAGCATATTTCTAGCTCCAGGAATGTATTTTTAAACCCTTTATAACCATAGTAATTAGCTTTAAATAATGATTGCTTCATAATGCTGTTCCTAGTGAGATCTGTTTATAATAGACTGGTTACGATACAGGATTAAATTAAGAGAGTAAAAATTATTTAAATGTTTCAGTTTTTAATTATAATTTAAATTTTTTTAAGTTGTACTGTAATTGCATGTAGAGTACAGCAGAAAGTTCTCTCAACATCATTTTTGGTATCCTCTCTTCAAGTCTAAATAGTATAGAATATTAATTATTCACTGCCTCGGCTATTTTTGTAGACATAACCATCCTACTCTGATTTTATTAAATTTATTTTTATGTGACTAAACCAAGCACCATCGTATTCTCTATATATCAGCGAAGTAGACAGTGTACAACACCAGTGAGAAATTAAATACTTATTTTAAATTTATATCATATATATTTACATACTTGAGACTACAAATATAAAAGCAGAAATTTCAAATTTTCCACACCATTCATGTAGTGTCTTTACACCAGTATGCTCAGTTTTCACTTAGTGAATATAATTTGCATATACACAGCTCATTGCAATCTATGCTAGCAAGCGTCCAACCAGAACCCTTGCCCATTTTTCTTTATGGCAATTTTTTTTTCAAAGCCTCTACAGCCCCTGGGATACTATCAACATTGTACAGTGCTTGATTCGCAGTCTTGAATGCTCAGCGTCTGATGGCTTCATTAAAAGGCTGAGGCTTTTCGTAGGTATACTCCAGCCAAACACTGTATTTTGTGGGACCTTCTTCAACTTCTTCTGTTAATTGATTGATTATCCTTTGCTGAATGTCGTCCAGGTATGTACTGTGCATATGTCTTACATACCTACAAAGTTATTTCCAATCACATAATCCTTTAAAGTTCCCTTGAATGCAGGTGGTTTCAGGTTTCGCCAATAACTAGTACAGGTCGTTTCTTCTTAGCTGCTGTAACTCGACCTTTACATTTTTTGCTGTGTCTCTTCAGCTTATCGCCTCGTTTGAACATACACACTTGATGCATTGCTGCATAGCGCAGGAAGGTCTCTTAACACAAGAAGTTCTTTCATGCTTCCTTGCACTTTGGCTGTAGGCAAACATCTTGTAACAGTAACAGTTGTGAAGTTTTGGCGAAGTCGTCGATGGTGATGCTGCTGCTGCTGCAAGTGTCCCATCTGAAGAAGTCGATAGCACTGTGCCAACCTCAGGCATTGATGGACCAGCAACTTTTGCCCCCACAATAATATAATCCGCTTGATTATACGAGCTGAGACGAAGTGTCTTTCACGACTGCTACTGTCAAACTAAGCTACCTATCTGAAACCGAGCTACTTATATACTAGCAAGAAATCACCTTAACATTTAATTTCATGTTCCACCCACTATAACTGTAGTATACCTCGACCACTCGCCCAAAAAGACCATAAACAGCAAACATACAGCCCATACCAGTGACACAATAAAAAAGTATTCTCATACCATCCACCATGTCGACCGACCCCAGTCAAAATACACTAACCACCCATAACAAACACTTTCAACTGAAGCATGCCTTAGCATTGCAGGACTCACTGACACACATACTGTCCGCACAATTCGACATACATCAACAATCACAAGACAGATATACTAGAAAATATATCACCCAACATACAATCCATGTTAACCCAAGTGTACCAAGCAAATTTATAGTCCAGACCAACCCATAATACCAACGTTATTAACATCTCTCAAACCAGCATTACTGACTGATACCAAACCAACAATCTTACCATAACTTATAACCAAAGAAAAACTCAATTAATTCATATCACCCTCAACCACCTAATGACCCCTGAATGACCCATAAATGACACCTAAATGACCCCTAAACTCCCATAATGATCCCTAAATGGCCCATGATTGACATCTAAATGACCCATAAGGACCCCTATATGATCCAGCATGTGGCTTTGCATGCAAGCCATGTAGTTTTCGATGAACGAACTTTAGTTTGGTCGCAAGCAGGTATCAACCTGAAATGAACAAAATTTTGTAATACTCTTTTGTAACATAATTTGAGTTAAATGTTAACCTATAGTTGAAATTATAAAAATTTTTTGGCAACATGCATTCGTCGCCTTGGCCCCAAAGTCAGTCATGTCAAACAGCTATTTTTAAAACCTAAAGTGAACAAATATTTATATTAAAAGGAGTACTCGTTAAGTTGTTAGGGGATCCCCACTATAGTAATTTGTTTTCTTTCATTCAGTATAACAGCAAATAGATAAATACCAAAATATCAAAAAAAATTTAAGAGAAAGATTTACTCAACTTTATATGATATTAATATTATATGCTCTACTTTCTGTTGTTATGTCTATGTCACATTGCCTGTTGTTATTGATATTGTTATTGTTTAAAGATTTTATTTTAAAAAACCTTGAGAGATATTAAAATAAAAGACACATTTCCAAATCTGTTTAGTCTTCACTTTACCCCTTGTGGTAAACCGTTTATTTCGAGTATACTTAATGCTCCATAGGAACTTATTAAAACTTTTTTTTTAACTGATTGTTATGGACCTATGCCCATACTGTAGCGAGAACTTTTTTTTTTATATTTTTTTTTAAGCCAATGAATTTGGATGCTGGATACCATGTCAGGGTTCTCGGCCTTCTGCTTTCATTATTGTTTGTGTGGTAAGTATGCACTCTTATCGCAACCTGATCCGCGTGTTGTTTTTTCTTTTGGCCTTTATTGAGAGTTTTGAACTGGTGTTCGTTTTGTTGTTACACGCTTCCTCTCCCCGATAAAGGGCCATAAGACCATACAGGCAGCCCACACCGGTAGACAATGCTATCATGTTACTACATCAATGTCAACCTTTCCAAGAGACAACTAACCATGAAGACATGCCCAGAGACCATATCAACCAAAAATATTACCAAAAAAGCTACCTATAAAAAACCATGCAGAGAGGTCATACAGTACAAATATTCTAAAGCACCTCTACCAATGATGAGCCTACATACAATTCATATAATTATCTGACTGACCAACATAATATTCAAGCCATACATTTCAACCGTTTGTACTAACCATTACACCGGTCATCATACTTCCTGTCCTCCTGTTTAACAGCCATCAGGCATGTCACACTCAGAGACAAAGCTACTCCATCAAAAAAACTCCCCCCTACCATCAATCCAAACTAATACTATGTTCCAATCCACATTTCAGACATCGCTACTACCGCACTTATAGACCATACATGCAAGACACACCACCAAACGTTTAAAAAGTATTGCATTAAAACCTTTATGATCTGTTTAATAACACAGGGCTGGATTTTAGATATAACATTTTCTTCCCTCGTATAAATGGTTGGTGTGTTTTAGATAAATCAGACTGATAGCAAATGATGCAGATTCAAGCATTTACTTCATTCTCTGTGTAGTGGGTGTGTGTGTGTGTGAATGCGGGGGAAGTATAGTAAGAACTGATATTAGGTTTACACTAGAAATGTTGGTTCGTATGTGTCGTTGACAAAACCATCAGTGATAGTCTTTCGCCTCTTGAGATGTTTTCGAAGGGTTGTGGGTGATGGACGAGATCTATGTATGTTTAAAGTAATGCGATAGCTTGATAGGTATGTTCTGTAGCGAACGGTAAAGTTGCTATTCGCAACGTTTGTATGGATACCATCGCAGGATGTCATATTAGGTGAATGTGATCTGGTCGGGTGGTGGGGAACAAATGTCTTGTCGTAGACACACACCTCCCCTAGCGGCAATGTTGGAACTAGTCTCACCCACCCCTACACTTCGCTGTCATCTCCTATGCAAGTTGTATGGTTGTACTCGCGTCTACCGTTCGAGATCTAGCCACTCGAGAGGTTTTCTAGCGATGAGAGTGCAGTCTCTCTTGTTTTTTTTCAACTATTCTGTATTATGACTTGGGTATATTCATTTATTGACTGGTTTGTTGGTGTGTCATTGATTGATTATACGTATTTTAAAGTGATGGTTTCTTTAGGGGAAATATTGAAAAAATAAATATGGCATTAGTAGACGCATAATGCAGGCACGAGCTCACCCCAGGTTTTCATCGAAAAATCGAGCAAATTACCCCCAAATTCGAGTAATTTTAGCGTTTTCAAATCCACTTTTTTCAAGT
Source organism: Dryococelus australis (assembly GCA_029891345.1). Taxonomy (NCBI): domain Eukaryota; kingdom Metazoa; phylum Arthropoda; class Insecta; order Phasmatodea; family Phasmatidae; genus Dryococelus; species Dryococelus australis. The sequence continues at coordinate 160,143,417 of CM057009.1, forward strand.
TTCTAGAAATCCCATTTTACTCCAATCTTAGGTTCTCAAAAACAAGCAAATTTAAGCTAAGAACAAGCAAAATCAATCAAAAATTAAACAAATTTTCAATTTTGCAAAAAAAATCCGTCTGGGATTTGTGCTGATTAAAAAAGCAAGCAATTTTCATCGAAAATCAAGCACATTTTAACCAAAATAAATTAAATTTAAGCTAATAACTAATGAAATATTAAAAAGATTTTAATTAATAGAATTTAAAGAATTTATGAGAACTTTTTTCATTACTTTTAAGCCTCTATATGCTATAAAAACTTCCTTCTCATTAATTAATGTTAAGGAAGTTTTATCTATTAATTTTACATAGCGCTCTGGCAATGAAATTTTATACTTACCATATAGAATACAGTATATTTTTTTGCCAAAATTACATTCATAAATTTAAAAATCTGTGGCAGTAAACAATTCATTTTTTTCTAGATCTTGTTGTTTGGTACATTCAAACGAATTGTTCAACTTGTTGAGATGTGATTCCATTTTTGTTCATTTATGAAAAATAAAAAAAAACAAATTTATAAAAAAATTTCCTTTTCTTAATAAATTTCATACCTTATAAATAAAAATATAATCGTCACTCTCTAACGAAATGGAAAATAATACCATATCTAAGCAATGTAAAAAATGTGGTGAAATATTAAACATAGAAAATTTTGCCTCACATAAACACACAAAGGATAATGTGCAGCCTTGGTGGCCCATGCCCTCTAATTTCTTCAATTCTTGTTTTTGTGTGAGTCTATAATACGGATTCCACTTTTGGAATCTGTAAAACCGCGGAATTCAGCTATGTTATCCCATTTTCTGTCAAAGTATTGGTTAAATATAAAGTACTTGTTAAGTACTAGTTACTAAGCTAACTTAATTCGTTAACGATTTTATTTATATAATTGTACCTTGTTTTATTGTTCTGTCTCATGTGCATATTTCAGTTTTGTTCAGAAGAGAATTTAATTATTCTGGAAAGAAACCTATTTTTGAATTTTATGTAAAACAACTTTATAATATTTATGTCAAATATGTCGCCGGATGAATAAGTGAATGGTGTATTAACTATCACCAATATTCTTTGTGTTTTAAAGACTGTAATAATATTTTGTTTGCTAATGTAATATTTATCTGAGGTTAATATCCGTTCGTTTATAAAATACATTTTCAAACAAGGCCAACCAGTATGTCAAAGATTTGACATGTATCAGAAAAACGAGTACTTACTCTTTGTAAAATTAGTACTTCATATAATGTGGTGTATTTGAAATTTGTAACTAATTCTGTTGCCTTTATAACTTTCTTTGCTTTAAATGTAATATTTGTAAACTAAGTTTTAGAAGTCGCGAATTGTAACTCGATTTATGTTGGTACTCGTACTCTCGAATCGATCTTACTCTGTGACGACTTCCAGTGCGTCATTTCCTTCTTCTTCATCGACATGATCTGATTGTGGCATCTTGTTTCTTCTGAAAATTGTAATCTACCAATCCTGATGTGTGAACATCACTTTTACCGCAAAAGGTATGTTAATTGTGTAACTAATTTTCCGTGTCACATTTTGTTCTTTGTGGTTGTCGCAGTATTCGCTAATTTTTGCCTTAAATTGTATTGTAGCGGTTCTCCAGCATGGACCTAAGATGACGACCTGAATTTGGCTTCGGAGTTGAGGCGTGGTCGTTCTCGGTGGATTTTCATCGCCGCTCTTTCTCCATTGATTTAACTTCTCGATCGGCGATGGGTTCTTGATCTGCTATTCGTGCATCACTGGGCCAAAACTATTTTCATTTTATTTTGATTCCGCATGCAGTGATATTAAAAATCTTATTGGACTGATCTTTGAATATTAAACTAATTTTGGAACAATTCAAATATTTGTTCATTTAATTATGGTCGTTTTACCAATGCGTCAGTAACAATACCAGCCTAAATATGAATTAATTTTGATTTGAAAGCCTAAGAAAAGAAAGGCAATGTAGAGTGTGTGTTAATTTTCTCGGCCAAATATTGCCACATACGATAAATCATTTAAGTAACTTCAATTTCGTACGGGATCCCGAGTAATGTGAACGTGATAAAAAGAAGAGGTAATAAAAGAAAAAACAACAAAAACATTTTTGGAACAAAAACACTCATTTTAATTTTCATAAATTTCTAGATATATTTGTTATAGCCTTTGTTCTCGACGTTTTTGGTTAGTTGTTGGAAGTGATAAGATCTTTTAAAAATAAAAATAATGATGTCAACTGAGATGAATTTTTTTAAATATAAATATCGTAACTATATCAATCACCTCAGTTACATAAACCTTAAGTTTTTACAGGTACTTACCAAGTGACTATTGTTTTTTTTAGTGATATAAGTGGTAAAATGCTGAATTTTGGGTTAGGCATTTTACTATCCTTTACTAACATCCAATTATACCCAAACGCACCGCAACCTGGCCCTCGGGTGTTACCTTTCTTGTGGTGTTGTTGAGGGGAGAATGCTTTTGGCAGGTTAACCCACTGCTAAATGTCTTATCCCATAAATACCGCCACAATAAGCATTTTAACACCTGGAAAAAAATTTCTAGAGAACGTGCTAAAAATCATTATGAGTTAAATAAAGAGAATGTACTATGTGATTGTGGAAAATATATTTCTAGACTATATCTCAAAAAGCATAAAGATAGTAAATCACATATTATAAATGAAATTCGACATGATGATTATTTAACTAAGGCATACGTAGTATGTAAAGAGAAAAAACCTACTGATTCATTTTATCCTCATATGGCTACTTTAGATAAACTTACAACAAAATGTTAAAATTGTTTTAGCGAATATGGTAAAAATCACTATGCCTAGAAAAAAGAGAAAATATTATGCGAATGTGGAAAATATATTTATAATACTCAAATAGAAAAGGATAAAACCAATAAATCGCACAATGCAGTAGTAGGTATTCTAAATGAGATTCAACACGATAATTACGCAACAAATATATGTACAGTATGTAATGAGAATTAATATATGAAATTATTTACTTATAATAAATCTTGTAACTACAAACATACGACTATATGAAAGAAATATTTTAGTGAATATCGTAAGTATTATTGCCTTAGCAAAAAGTTACCTAGTTAAAACGACATCGTTAGTATTAATAATTAAATCGCTTGTTCTATTTTATCCCACTATTTTTATTATTCTCATATATTTAATTTTTCATTTTATAATTAATTTTTTTTCTTTCTAAACATAGTTAAAATTTCAGCGAGCAATATAGCAGTTGTGTTGAATGAAAGGAGATTGTCGGAGTTAAGGAATAAAGCTGAAAGATTATAAATAAAAAATATATGCTTTAACTAGAACTATTTTTACACAATGCAATGTTATTATGGAAGGAGAAAATCTAATTTAAAAAAAATCTACATTTAATTTAAATGATTTAACATTTGCGGAGTTAAGAACTAAAGCTAAAAGCTTTAACATAAACAATATACACAATTTAAGGAAAGCTGATTAATTACAGCTATTATCTTCGCAGATTTGCCATTTACTTATGCCAATATCAATGAATTATATCCCAAAGATAGAAATGAATCAAAAGAAACATTTCTATTCTCTGATAATCTAGTTATACAACCTAGAAATAAAAGTAAGCGGGAAACAGAATGGATAACAAAGAATAATTTTACAAATTTACTTTTATCAGATGCCAATAACAATGAATTTATACGCAAAATAGAAAAGAATGAAAAGAAATGTTCCCCTATTCTACTAACGTATTCGTTAGCAAAATAAATATAATAACCAATGAAAATTACTCAGTTAATAAAGCTTTAAAAGGTAAAATATCAACATATAACATTGAGAATTCCTTTAATTTTGTACAGCCTAATCAATTTTTAACTTCTATAAAAATAAGGTTTTTGAGATTAAACGTGATTATCTGAGAGCATTTAGAGGGCTGAAAACTCTCATTAAATTATATTCCAATTGTTGCAAATAGGAAAATTATCAAGTAGTATTATTTACATTTCAGTCATTTAATCATAGAATACTAAACAAAGGAGATTTAATAAAGATTGATAAAATTATAAAACAACAAATAACTATACAATTATCTGAATTTCAAAAAAGAGGTTCAGGATAGACATTAGATTGGATAATTGTGATACAATTAGCAATAAATAAGTATAAACATTAAATGGAGCATCATATATAAGCAACATGTATTATGTGATTGTGGAAAATATATTTCTAAACTATATCTCAAAAAGCATAAAGATAGTAAATCACATATTATAAATGAAATTCAACATGAAAAATGTGAAAAATAATGATCAAAAATTTTTTTTTCGTCAATTAAATCAGCATTGTTTCCAGCAGACAAAAATTCAGATAGAGTTAGTAAATATAGAAATGCTGGGCTTAATATTGATAAAGTAATAGCTAATTATATATATCATATTAAAATTGATGATATACCAAAAATAGAAACTAAAATTGATACATCTATAAATGTATAATCGGTTAAAATCGGTTTCAATGGTTTCCAAAATATGACATATCGCCCTAAATATTTATATGACCGCCATATGGAAGTAAGTGCTTAGCGTGGTCTAAATCTATAGAACTCAGGTGTCCGTACTTATTAGTGTGTATGTGTGTACGGAGTTTGGTGAAATTCGGCTCACACGTTCAAAAATTAACACACAGACTTACAGACCCACACATGCAATGACACACACACACACGTACTCACAGACAGGAAAATAATCTTATAAGACTTTCTTTCCTTCGTAAAGTACGCTAACAACAATCACCTTAGACAAGTCATCTCTCTCCGATTCTTTCTGGTAGCGTATAGTTTATATTCTTCTATAAGCGACTCACTTTCTATGTTCCGAACTCTCGCATTACCTAACAAGAAACCTTTCAGTGCTACCAAATTATTCGGATGAAGCCCTAATTAAGGTAGGGTCGTGGTGGTTCCACTCCAGGCGGGCGAACCAGGATTTTTGCGTTTGGGTAATGTGGCGGACGTTGCCGCTCTTGCATTCCGCCGCTGCCCCATAGTCAACCCTCACCCGCACTCCAGTCCTCAGTATGAACCACCAACCAAAACCTCACTCACGACTCATCTCTAATGAACATCTGAAATGTATACTTACAAAACCGTTCAGACAAACGACGCCGCTACTAATTGTATGCGCCTGCGTAAAACAGACTGTATTCTAAACTTAGTTGGTCGTTTTCTACTGCGTGAAACACCACCACTTCAAAGCAGAGTTCGCTCTTCTGAGAATTCGTGTGAAGCCTGGAACTTAGCGAGTAAACGTTCGCCTGTGGTTAATAGCTAATTGTTGGCAAAGTTGACATGTTCGGGTGTGGTGCGTGCGCGAGTCCATGAAAACATCGAGTAGCTACTGAAATTCCGTTTGCCAATACTGAAGTCAGCAATTGTTCCAGCCGCGCGCTTTGCTCGCTGCAGCCGCTCCATTCAACGGCGTCGTCTGGTAAACAATTCATTATTAATATTGGTGCCAGCGCTGATGACACACAAAACCGTATAATACAGAAGTGTGATAGCCGCTTATACACGCTTCATCGCAATCAGTAAATATCTACTGATTTCCAGTTGAAACTGCGCCATCCGGAATTTGTAGGAAAGAAAACCACTAGCCTTTCCTGGCGGACGCAGTGGTGTAGTGGTTAGACTCCTCGCCTCCCACCAAGGCGAATCGGCCTCCATTCCTGGCGGAGTCGCTCCCAGATATTCGCGTGTGGGAATCGTGCTGGACGATGTCACTGGTCGGCGGGTTTTCCCCGTCCATTCATTACGGCGCTGCTACATACTCACCTCGCTTCGCCCTCATCGGCTCTTAAGAACTCGCTGTTACGAGTCACCCAAATTTCATCACTCACTCACTAATCTTTTCAGTGAAAATAAAACAGTGGATCATGTGTTATTTGTAACTGATTAATAAATAAGCACCAGGATTTGAAACCAGTGAATTCCGATATGAAATTAATTAAAATAATTTTGTCCCAAAACCAAAATTTGATATTTTTTGAATAAATTTATGGATTTGGTTAGGATCGAACATCCACTCAAAATGTAAGACGTATACTTCGGTGTCCATTTTCATTCGTACTAACTTCCCTTCTATGCCGTTGTTTAAAATGCTCTCGTATATGTGACACATGTTGTTAAAAGACGCCAGAATGCCATATCTGAGTTCTTGAGGGATAGAGGTATTCATGAAAATAAAATTAATAATTTTGATTTTAGTTTATTCACACAGTTATTATTTAGAGAATTAATATATCTATCTATACTATTGCTCTTTTTTTTCCTCAAGAGCGCAGTATTTTACGTCTATCGCAACTCTAATTAAAGTCCTTTTCTATGTCTATGTTTCGTTATAGTCAACTGACTCACACTAATTAGTTACACATGTTCAGTCTGTCTGTTGCCATAATTTAACATGTTTTTAAATCACGCATCCAGCCCAATAGTCCAGCCTGACAGTCCTTCTCTTTACTGCACCGATGCTCGCAATAGTTGATTTTCCTCCCGCTGGTCATTTCCGGTGTTACTCGTTGCTCTTCTGGCTCGTCGTCTATCGCTTGAGGCCGCACAATTGCTCAGACTCCTGGGCTCGGAGGCCCGCCGCACTTCTATACTGTCTCTGACCTTGACCTGGAAGGTTCGCCACACCCTGAGTCTTGCTAAGTAAACCAAGTCATTTACAAGAATATTCTTAAGATAAACGCAGAAATGTCATCTGCCGAAGGTCAGTATCGTGCAAGCCGCAAAAAAAAAAACTTATCACTACGCCATGCGGAAAAATGTGTGGCGGCACGCCTTTATAACTGAAAACCCTAGCAGGATTATCGCTCGCCTGTCATTCAAACATCCCTAACTGACTCACCACCAACTATTACACTGCAATGTCCATCTCTTCTGCTAGCTCCCGCACTCAGAGAAAATGGAACAAAATATTTGTCTGTATAGGGCCAAATATATATTTAGTTGCCCTGACAAAATATATTTTTGCGTAAACAAAATTTGAAAAGCAACAAGACTACTTTTGTTGGTCTAAAAAATATACGCTTGAATAAACAAAATCTCTGTGTTGGGACAAAAAATTAAACTTTCAAGTTAATATTTTCTTGAATCAACGGTATATATTTGTTTGGCCACTCATTTAACTGCCTTCGTTTGAAAATACAGTTCGAGAGTTTGTTTGCACTTTTTGTGACAATTAGGTTAGTAACCGTGTTTGTTAGTGCATCTATTGATGCTTAACACTCGTATAAACATATGAATAAAACAATGCAACATGAAACTGACAAGTAAAGCTGTAAAACTTGAAATATTTGTTTTCACACATCGCCCAGTATTTACAGTATATCTATTTAAAACGCTTTCTGCCGTCATCAGTTGTCATGTTAGCTGAGGTTACTAAGACTTACCACTCGGACGCAGGTGATCTAGGTTCGAAATGGTAAAATTTTTTATATCGGCCCAAACTCTTTAATGTACGTGTAACCAAAAAAAAATCTTACAGTTTAAGGCAACAAAATGAGAACAACAAAATAATTTGGTTTCAGCAACAAAATATTTCATTGCCCCTATACAAATAAATAATTTGGTTGCACCAAATAAGTCTTGTTTGATTCAACAAAACTTTTTCTCAGTGTACGCTTTAAAAGTTAAACATAGTTATTTCAGTTAACAAGGTGATAGCTGTTCTCTGGTATCCACCATTTTATAACGCAACGAGATTCTACAGGATGAAGCTGTTTTTTATAAGTGAATCTGTCTTCCTACAAACATTAACAGCGTCTTTCTGCAAATCCTAATTGTGGTCTAAAATAACGGATACCAGATAACAGCGGTAACCTCGTTAATTTTAACTACTATTTTTTTTTTAAGCGTAGAATCTGAACTAAATTTAACGTACATTACCTTTTAAACCTATCAAAGATATTTCCGTACGCATAATTTGTAAATAATTGGAGAGCATGACATATTTTCACATAAAAGAACTTACTGCCGTGTACCATTATGTGATTGCAGTTAACTATGGAATTCCGAGTATGTCTTACATTTTGGGTGCAAGTTCAATCCTAACGACAGCCACATTTTTTATACTTAATTTATTTCACACTGGAATGCAATTTTTAAATCCTGGTGCTTGCATTATTAAACAACTATAGATAACTGTTGTTCTACTGTATCAGTTATAATGGTTTCTTTGAACTTAAGGATTAATGTTTTTCTCTCTCGTACAGATTTCAGATGGAGTGTTTTAGAGTGTACCACCAACTCCAGTCGCCTACGCCAGATAGGTTGGCGTTACTCACAAGCAACGTGGCGCATCAACGCAAGGTTATGTACTCACTAGGCAGCAGATCAGCCAATAGGCAACCTCCTACACCACGCAGTACTCGAACCAGACACAGCCCCGCGCAGCCTACCACAGATTTATCTTTTAAAACATTTTACTGTCATATTTCGGTCTGATAATAAATACAATTTCTGACAAATTGTATATTCAATAAAATATTTCTCGTAAATTTCAGAGAGGTTTCTGTGGTTTTACGTAACATCTTCAAGTCTTTGCTACTCATTTTTTCTGTACTTCCATTTAAATAAAAAATATAGTATGACAATAGTATAACAATAGGAATGTATGTCCGAGCACACATGGTCCAACTCATAAAAATAGACGGACATATTAAGCTGCTGCCTTAGACAATCATGTTGGATATTGGTTATCTTGACCTTAACCCCAATGAACTTGAAATCAAAAATTGAGAAATAATTGCAAAAAATCGAAGAAACACCGGTAAAAATAGACGAACATAATAAGTTACTGTCTCCTAACACCATGTTGAATGTTGGCAACATTAACATTGACCCCATAGTCAACCCCCCCCCCCTCACAAACTAATTACAAAAAGAAACATAACTAATTCTGAAAAATGGAGTAACATATAACATTAGACCCACTGTCCTTCTTACCCATGCACCCCCACAGCCCTCTACACTCAACAAAAATCAAGCATTGATAGAGACCTGAAGAATCCGCGGTTTCATTTTGGGACAAACTAGAATTCAAAACACGTGCGTTTATATATTACTTTAGCCATTGGTCCACACGGTGTTTGGCACCTCCTAGAGAACGGTGTCATTGAACTCGAGAAATTTCCAGGGCACTAATAATTCATCTTACGTAACAAAAACTATCCCTCCGCCCATAGCAATCAATCGTATCTGCAAATTGGCCACGAAATAGCACCTTTAAGAAATTTTTTTTTTCCTTTTCCAGAATTGGAAACTATAGAGTTTCCTAGATACTTTTTTCATCTACCACTAAATAGCTATCAATTTAATTTCAATATGATGCCATAGTGCTTGCTTACATCACGTATATTACAAGCAGCAGGGGGGTCAGCTGTGCCATGTTGTGGCATCTTCTCTCTTACATAATAAATTTATCTTCCTTAAATTACTTTGGTAGCAATTTACCTTTTTTTTTTTTTTTTCGCAAAGCACTGTAGTCTTTCCTTAATTTTTTATTTTGTGTCATGTTAACTGTCAACCATTCTTATTTTTATTAAAACAAAGAAAAATAAAGCGTTTTAAACTTGTGTTTGTAAATGCCAAAACGGCTTTGTTAAAATCCCTCGCGTGTTCGTTGCTCTTCAAGCAACGAAACCCTTTTCTTGTTTCTCTATATTATTTGGGTTTTAGGTTCACTTCTGTCACACTAGTTGGCAGAGTATTTAGCCTACTGTTATAATTCAATTCCTTCGTGACATTTTTGTTACTATATACTTGTGTATTATTATATATTTTAACATGAAGCACATTTAAAATTTAAAAATTGTAAAGTACGAATTTTTGTTTTTTGTGATTTTTGGTGGCAGTGACATGGTGATTCGAGATATATCGATTGGTCATGTCATGTGTTTTGGAAGTCTTAAAGTTATATAAGCGCTTTAATTGTTCAAAAACTCCTTGTTGCATGTCATATTTGCTTGACAGGCGCGGTAAGCAGGACAGCCATAGCGACAATTTACTTAGACATATTAAAGAAAACTGTAATTTTTGAGGGCATTAGCGAAAATACTAAATTAATTTAATTAAAAAATGCATGTTAATAGAATTGTGTTTTATTCCTTGTTTTCCTAATTTGTCAGAAAATAATTAAAATATAAAAGGTACAGAAACGAAATTAATTAAATAAGAAATATTATTTAATATACCATTGTACTGTATGTACTATTATATTATCAATTAAGAAAGTTAAGAAAAATGAACAACTTTAATTTTTAATTATTAACATATATATTTAATAAATTCTGCATGTCATCAAAGTCCCGCATCATGCTTGTAGGTATACTGCTGATTGGAAACATCTTTTCTTAGAATAGTGTGGACATTTGCTAGTCTTTTTAGGCCTATAAATACAAGGGTCGACAGTTCGCTTGGCCACCAGCATGCTGATATTTTCGAATTTATCCTCGAGATTTTGTTTTCAAGGTTAAGGTCATCTGCATCTAATATGATAGGCGTAGTCTGTAAACGTAATATGGTCGCTGACATATATTTTTTCTCGAGTTTTGTTTTAAAAGTTAATCTAGATAATGGTGCAATGCCGAGTTTATCTGCATCTAATATGGCAGTTGTAGTCTATAATGTAATATGCTTGTTTACTTTTATGTATTTTTCTCGAGATTTTCTTTTCAAGGCAAAGCAAGGTCATGGAGTCAAGGTCAAGGTTACCTGCATATAATATGTTGGTGGTAGTCTGTCATGTATTATTACTCTTAATGACTTTTATGTATTATTCCCTAGTGTTTGTGTTCAATGTTATCCGACGTCGAGGGCTTAATGCTGTGGTTACCTGCATCCAATATGGTGGTTGTAGTCTGTAACATAATATGCTTGCTCAATTTTATGTATTTTTCTCTAATTTTGGTTTTCAAGTTTATTCGAGATCATGGGTCAAAGTCGACGTTACCTACATCTAATATGGCGTTACCTACATCTGTAATGTAATATGTCTGCTAACTTTAATGTATTTTTTTCGAGTTTTCTTTTTCAATGTAATTCAAGCTCATGGGGTTAACATCAATGTCACTGGCTTGCAATATGGCGGATGGGTAACGTCTACCAAGATGGTGGTCGTCTACCAAGATGACGGTTGCCTACCAATATGGTGGACGTCTACCAAGATGGTGGACACCTACCAAGATGGTGGGCGCCTACCAAGATGGTGGTCACCTACCAACAGAGTGATTACCTAACAAGATGGCGGTCGCCTAACAAGATGGAGGTCGCCTTCCAAGAGAGTGGTCACCTACCAGGATAGCGGTAGCCTAACAAGATGGTGGTCACCTGCCATGAGTGGTCACCTATCAAGAGTGGTCACCTACCAAGGTGTTGGACGCCTACCAAGATGATGGTCGCCTACCAAGAGAGTGGTCACCTACAAAGATGGCGGTCGCCTAACAAGATGGTGGTCGCCTACCAAGAGTGGTCACCTATCAAGAGTGGTCACCTACCAAGATGGTGGATGCCTACCAAGATGATGGTCACCTACCAAGAGAGTGGTCACCTACGAAGACGGCGGTCGCATAACAAGATGGTGGTCGTCTACCATGATAGTTGTTGGCTGCACCTACCAAGATGGTGGAATAGATATGGGTGATGGGTGACCTCCGGGGAGTTAAGTTTTGAAACTTATTTTAAATAATTTTGTTAATAATTTTAATAATTAATTTTTCATAACTTTTCTGCAATTTTTATATTAATTTTTTTTGGATTTTTGAATATTTTCGGATTTTTAAAAAATTTTCTGGAACTTTTTGTGTCAAAGGTCAGGGGTAGAGACCTGCAAAGTTCGCGTTATTATCCGAGGACATGTTAAACTTTAAACATATGTACATTTGCATTACGTTTTTCATTGGACCATACATTATCTGACACGCCCTAAGTACAAAAATCTGCGAAATTAATGAACACTTCACAATTATGTGCCCCAATCATGTGCAGATCAGTAAGATAGGGCGTAGCTTGATATGTATGCATCAACAAATTTAAAAACGACGCCGGCTCCAATACATACAGTATTGTGCAATTCAGCCTTATGCCAAAAATAACGCGAATTATGCATGCTTCGAGTCATGGGTTCTGCTGTCCTGGCCCATAGTCACTGATCCCTGGATCGGAGTCGCTGATATTGTCACCTGCTCTGGGAAAAATGTGAAATTTCTGGGGTCCGTTTTTAAAAATTTTTGAATAATTTTGAATAATTTTAAACAATAAAATTGTTTTGATTTTTTTTGGGATTAAAATTTTTAAAAATATTTTTGGAGGTTTTAGGGTTAAAAGTCGAGGTCAAAGGTCAGGGATCAATGGGACTTACAAAATGGCGGTTGGGTGACATCACAACATGGCGGCCCCCAGCTCCTGCACTCCTATACCCGATCCCCTTGAGCCAGAAAACAGATAATTATACTACTGACGTATGTTACAACGCCGTAATGAAAGGGCTGGGGATATGGGAGATCCCCGAGAAAAACCGTCGGCCAGCAGCATCGAACGACTAGATTCCCACATGCAAGTCAAGGAGCGACCCCGCCAGGAAACGAACCCGGTTCGTCTAGATGTGGGGTGAGTAGTCTATCCACTAGACCACTGTGGCCCCGTTAATTGTCGGCAAAGTAAAGTCATTATAACTCTTTTAGTCCCGAACGAAATTTTCCAGGTGAAGTGTTACAATTGTTAAATGTTTTTAATGTAATGTAATGGGCACTGTACTTGAGCTGAGCGTTCTTCTCGCAACCAGTTAACATCTTACTGCGTGTTCGTTGATGTCAGCAGCTGCCATTCACAAACGAGAGATGCAGGCATTTTAACAAATCAGATTACTCTGGAGGAAGACGCTGCAAACACCGGTCATTGATTCATTGATGTGCACAGTGCCGACCATAAGTATCCTTGATCTTGAAAATGGCGACTCTAGGTGCTAATATCTCTAGACATATGTGTGTAATTTACACATCTGCTGGTAGGGCCTTATAATATAAATTATGACGTATTCATTAGTACACATTTTGTGTCCATTTTTGTCGTGTTTTATGCCAATTCATTTAAGGACAAGTTAAACTTCAAACATATATTGCATCTGAATTTATTATTAATTGGATCGTAATTTATTAGACACACACTGGACAATAAATATCACGAAAGAAAAAAAAAGCCTTGGGACCGTGTTCGGGGTTAAACTGGACGAACATTCAATGAACAACTAAGTATCCAGTACACAAACATTCGTGGATTCCAGCTTGTTTCCGAATGAAATTCGTGACAATTCCGGGTCTCTGATCATAGGTTAACTGTGACGTACAACACAAATCGGCAATGGTAGGTAAGGACACCCGATTTTCGCTAAAATATTTCATGGTCAGTGGTATTTTATAACAGTTTAGCTTATAACCATGTTCGTGATTGGATGATTTACGATTTATGCATCTTGTTTATATGCCTGCGTGTCACAGACGTACAGTATCGAAGTAACGTAATGTTCTTTGGCCGGTCAAGAAAGAAAATGTATTCTCGCAAAGACTCGTGACCCATAAGCAACATAAAACTGCTGATATGCCCGTAGGGTATTGAAATCTAGCACGTATGTAAATATTTTCGCAATAATCGGGTGTCCCTAACAACAGACAATCCAAATGTTGTTCCTTATTACCCGCGCCTTTGTCTTCAGTGTCGTGAATATAGGCGTCATTGTTCGGCACGTCTTGGGTAGAGGCAACAAAATGTCATGCGAGTATTTACACGCTGGCTGGACTTCAATATGCTATTATGTCTGAACACTCATCTGTCCAATTACAGACAGTCAATGCGAGGCACAAGAGAGTCACCTACATATCCGTCACAGCAAAAACACTAGTTCTATTGGTCTCTGTTGTTCGGCGTCCCACCATCATATTGGTCGACACCGCACCGAGCAAGAATACTCTATTGTATAAAGTGCATTGTTCAGTCGACATAGCACCCAGAATAGTCTTAAAATAATTGTGGGTTTATTGTATTTGACATTGGCAGAGACGCGAAAATTTCGCGTCATTATTCGAATTCAGAATAGACTTCAAATGCATCTGTGTTTTTATTGCAGTGATCGGACTACAGTTTTTTTTTTCAACACACTCTTGGCAATTACGCCCAGTAACAAACAATTAGTAGGGACTGAAAAAATTTGAGAATTCATTTCAGACCGAGATAGACTTCGAACACATGTACATTCCTGCCATGCTAGCAGTTGGGCCACAGTTCATTAGACACGCCCAGGTTAATTGTGACCCAATAACTGACCTGCAAGGAGACAAGCACCGAACCCCGTGCCACCCGGTCTGACGTCAAACTGGCTACACAATGAGACAGCAGCCAATGAACACAAAGTTGAGGCTCGAATATACATACGACCGTGCAGTCTAGCTTACAAGCAATTTAAAACGCGAAATTTTCCTGTCCCTAACAATTAGTAATTTTCAATTAGTTGTGAGTTGGTTCAATAATGTGCTAGCCAGTCAGAAGGAAACATGGGTACCAACCATGGCAGTATTCAATACTAAATAAAACACTAACTTCTGTGTATGCAGGACGGTAAAATCTAGCCTTTTGTCTGAATATAATGCGAAATTTTAAGGTATCCGCCGATCACTTGAGTTACCCGACTTCTTTGAAAGAACTTTGTGACAAGGTACATACACACTACAAAAAAAACTTCTGGTAAACTTCCTTAACTTAATTGGAAGTCATTAACCCACATATCGCCTGGAAATAATACCAACATCTGACTACAAATATGGAATGTTTAGCGTAGCTACTATACAAAGTTGGGAAGTTTCATACGCATTTGACTGTTTCCTTAGCAAATGAAGGAACTCTAGCATGAATGTATGGGAAATAACTTTTCCATTCGCGCTTTCTGACGCTACGTATACACTCATATAGTACATTTGCGAATAATTTTTTAGAGTGCATGACAAAATTTGCGTTCAGATCAGCACTTGTTATTGAGTGGTTTTACCAAGAGGTGCTATCATATTGCGTTATTAAACACACCATGAAATTTACTTTCTCGAGAACATTTAAGTAGTTCATTGGCCGCTGCCATATTCTCTTGTTCGACTCGGCCAAACAGAACTAAGTCGCTAGGGTGCTTGCTACGTATTTAAAGGCTGTTTACGGTAAACTGAGCACTTTTGAAAGCTCTATTTAAGATATATTTGTGTGCACATGGTGCATTATTGCACCATTAGTAAAATTAACTTTGCCATGAGCCTGACCACAATATTCCTGCATCCATCAAAGAAAACAGTGAAATTAATAGAAAATTAAATATTGCAAAGATTTTATGGTTTTAACACTTAAGTATAAATATTAAAAAAGAAAGTAAAATTAATTATTCCAGTATCCGCAACTGTTTATACGTAAAACTTAATTCAATGTTTAGACATGTAAATAGTTTACTTTCGTTGTTGCCAACTTAACCCGGTGCATGCTAATCAGTTGCCCGTTAAAATATACGAAGGTAGAGGCAGTGACACTTTTCAAAGGTTAATTTCAAAAGTGCTCACTTTACAATGATGAGCCAATACTATCGGCACAGAGTTCTGCCGAGCGTGTCAGACGAGTCGGGGCGCTAAGAAACTCACGAAGCTAACTTTAGCTTTCATGGCACCTAGTCAGTATAAATCAAAACGCAAAATGATAAAGTCTAGTTATAGGCCCTAAATGTTTTCTCGCGAAACAAAGACATTCAGCATTGGAGTAGTTGAAATCTGACTGTCTTAATGTAGTAGAGAAATTTCTTTTCACAAATACGCGCGTCTACACGGAAAAAAATCAATGCGGTGGCAACAGTATTAATGTTAATACAACAGTAATTTTTTTTATTAGTGAACCGTCACTATCTAATGTTGCTGTTAATGAAATGCAATGTTAATGTGTTAATGTTAAAGTAACATTAAGTAATTTTGTAACAAAGTTACCTCGTTACTGTTCTGTAAACATTAAGAGGACTATTTACTGAAACGTTTTATGTTAACTCGTTGTTTGCGCATAAACGCTCGGTAAATAAAAGTTCTGGAAATACAACTTTTTGTCAGAAAAGATAAAAAAAAAACCAATGATCTATGGCCCTATTCTTTTACTATTGTTATATTTAATGTACTCTTAGAAAAAAAAAATCGTGAAAATGGTCAAATATCGCATTTTTAAAACTTGCCTACGCAGTTTCCTTAAGCGACAAGAGAAAAGTACAAATATACCGACGTAGTCTGATCTATGGACTTTCATCGCGTGTAATAAAACCCCTATGTTATGGCTATAATTTGCACAGTACAGTGGTAGGACGGAAACAGTGCACGCCTTGCGCGTAGAAGCGATGAGGCGCTAGGCGTGCGTGTAACTGTCGCCCGTATCGCTCCATCGCTTCTTGACCTTGGACGCGCAGCTAGATAGTCTCCTTAAGGTAGTGATTATGTTGTGGCTAAACTGATTTTGTTTTGAATTGTTGTTAACATTTGTGTTAAAGTTTTCTTGTATTTTCTTTGCTCTAACAAAATATTCCGATGTAAAATAAATTAAGTACAGTCATTATGCTACAAAAAGCAATATTACCAAAGGAAAAATAACGACGGTCGGAAGGGGGAACAAAGCCGCGCCCTGAGTGCTTGACGTTTTCCGCATTACGAAACCGGACGTCTTACCAACTGCTTCATCTTAAAATGTCTGATGGCGTCTCATATTGTGGGTATTCAGTACAATACATCGACAAACTGTAGTTCTCTTTCTTTATGTAGCAATACTTTATGCTCTAGAAATATATGCATAATTGGCACAAGTAAACTGCTTTGCAAAGCTTGAGAGCTGTTCTAAGGTGAACTTAGTTCTCAAACTATGCTTTAAAATACAATGCAGTTGTTTTCATTTCACGAGGTTATCGCTGTTCACTACTATCCGCCATTTTACAACGCCAAGTCGCAGTAACACAAAATATTTTGTCCTTGCTGTTATTTTTAGCGTAATACAACATTTCGTTGTGGCAACATTGCTTAAGCTTCATTAATATTAACACTCGAACAGTATATTTGCGTTATAGTAATATAAGACTATGTAGATAGTTTCCAATATTAACCCTGTTGCAACATTATTACTTTTACTACAAATGTTTTAAGAAATGCCTCAGTACTAATTTTTTTGCAAGATAAATAGAGATTTTCGGCGTGTTAACCAAGTAGGCCTAGTGAGGAAATTGTACACGAATATTTAAATTCAGTCTAAGTAGAAATCTTTTGGCAAAAATCGGATATTCCTATTTATAATTTAATGCCCAAATATTAGGAATTGTTAATGTGATAAACATTATTTGAACATTTTGATAAACACGAACGAAACAGCAAAACCATATATCTGCAAGTTTGGTTTTGAAGGCTAGATATATTCTCATACTGTCTTTTGTCGAGGCTACGCTTAGATACAACATTCGAAATTTTTAAAAATAAATATTTCATTTAAATTTTATAAAAAATAATTGAAAAATAACTAAATACAGTTCAGTTGAGACTGAAATTGGTCTTTGAGGTCGAAACTAAACTCACAAAATCGGAAACATTTATTGTGAATTAAAATTGGGTTAAAACTCAACACCGAATCATACCATGATATTGCTGTTTCAGTTGTCCTTGTTCAGTAAGATAAGTCACGACCTTATTTCACCTTGGTGACATTGATGCCATAAAATATTTGTGTAGTACTTCAAGTCAGTGCGCAGTGTTTTCAAGGTCCCCTTTTTTTAATAGGATTTAACGCTTGGAATACAAGTTTGTAATTTTAAATTGCAGTTAACTCAAAGTCGTATAAAAAACCTTCATTAACTCGTCGTACATCATTCCGATTCTGAGTTAATGGCAAAAATGTCGATTAGCAAAGAAAGATATTTTAATGGATGTGTTTCAGTTTTCGGAATAGTATCTTGACAACTTTATTTAAATTAAAGATACTCCATAGGGAAATTCATTACGAGTATTAGCCATTAATTATATACTAATGAAAATTTCTTCACTCAGTATAATCGAAAACTTCAAAAATTTGCATTACCGACATTGTTTTTTTTTTTGCTGCAAAGTGAAGCGGTAGTATGTTAATGGATGGTTTTAAACATCATGTTACCACTAATAGAAAATTATACTCTAATTAACCCATTTAGTAAAAATGTGTCATCGATATACCAGAATACGTTAACATTGTAAAATTTAAAGAAACTTTGATTTCAGCAGAGCTCAGAATAAAAAAGCCACCAACTTGCACATAAATGTTTATAATTGATGTACACTTAAATCGCTTTGTATTCACTCGCAAGCACGCACTTCATGGAACGACGATTGTGTAGCCAGCGATTCTACAGTAAGTGTCCTACTTACTGTTACTACTATTGTACCTACTACTATTGTAGTAGGGATATGTTCCTTGACGCACAACGGCATCTGTCACCGGAGCCAGAGCCGACCGGCCTCCGTATTGTTACGTCACACGTACGCCATCTTGGATATAATTGACGTTTGATCTCTGATCCATGACCTTTGACCCCTGACGTTGACCTTTACCTGGTGACCTCTGTCCCCAAAATACAAACAATTTTTTTAAAATTTTTATTAAAATTTATAAAAATTATTTATTAAGAAAAAATTTAATTAAAAAATTCTTCAAAAGTTTTATTGTAAAAAAATTTACTTATAAATTTGTTTATAAAAAATCGTTTACAAATTTATAAAAAACTATTGTGAAAAATATTTACAAAAAACCTTAACAAATTGTAAACAAACATTTATTAAGAAAAATTTATCAAAAATCGTTTAAAATTAAAAATAAAGGTTATAAAAATTATTATTAAATTTAATTAAAAATTGTTAAAAAAAATTCCTTAAAATCTGTAACAAATGTATTAAAAAACTTTCTGCAACGACCGCCATCTTGGTATGCTCTCACTTTCCTAAAAATTTAAAAAACGTTTATTTAAATAACTTATATACGTTACTGGGGGCCACCATCTTGGTAGGCGTGTTCCACCGACATCTATGTATGCTTTCACTTCCTTAAAAATTTATAATCAAAAATTTTATTAAAAATTGCTTTAAAATTACAAAAAATATATAATTAACACTTTATTTTGAAAATTGTTAAAAAATTTATTTAAAAATTTTCTGCAACTGCCACCATCTTGGTAGGTGTCAATTAGTCACATTTGTTCTACCACCATATTTTTTCGTTTGTCATTTGTTTTGGAGTTTGTCTCTCACCTTCGACTGCTAGCAGATGACTAACCCCCTCCAATTATTCCATTTCGTCCGCTCCATCCCCTCCAACCCCTCCAATTACGCACTTTTCGTTCGATCCAATGATTTTCATTGACTAATTACTGTTTAGTCAACAAGCCTCCATCCCGCCAATGCTTCCCATTAGCTAATTACCTACATTCGCTCGACTGTCAGCAAGCCTCCACCACATGCGCTCCAAACACACCAATGCTTCCCAATGGCTAATTACTCATGTTCACTCGATTGTCGGCAGTCCTCCATCAAGTAGTCACTTGCGCTCCATCCTCGATAATGCTACCCATTGGCTAATTAGCCAAGTCCGTTTCACCTCCTTTAACTCTGGCTTTAAAGACGCGCCCCCGAGGGTCTCTGGGAAAAGTTGAACCTTGTTATTTCGAAAGGAGAGCGCTGTGATCAATTTGTTTCAAACGCCTGCTATGGTAGCCATATCATCAAATGCAGAAGAAACAATCAGCAATGCAGAAGACATTGGAGATAATATTCTTCAGCTCGTCCGCACGATATTGGTACGAAGAGCAATGTAGTTCATGTCGTCGACTGGCACGAACCCACTACCAGTAGGCAACCCGCTACCACCAGACAACCCGCATCCATCAGTCAACTCGTACCAGCCCGTGGAATACAGTGTATTCTCGTCCAGCTTCGCAGAGAGTCCCATCAGCTCCCACTTCGAAGACAGAGACATCCAAGAAGTGACCGTCGCCAAATTTTCTCCATTCAGGTCAGAAGACGCGAGCTACTGCAGTATTGGGGGTACCGACGCGTCAGTTTTAGAGATGCTAGAGATGATCTGTAAATTCAATTTTACGATAGCGCACTTCACTTGTTAGTATGATACCATTAGTTCGAAGGCTGTTGGTGCTCAACACCTTAACGTCCGAATATAAAAACTCTTACATCTACAATTTATGCCCCGAGGAGGAGTTGGTAAAACAAAATAGTAATATTTATGTAAGCAAGGCCAGAACGTACTAAAGTTTATTGTAAGAACTGTTCCTAAGAAATAAAAATAATTACGTGTGTAAATGGCAGGAGAAATACGATGGATATAACAACGTCGTGAAAAGGCAAGGATTTCCGGACTGGACCTCCAACTGCACGACTTTTGCGTGTGAAGTGCACCCAGGCTCGAGGCCGAGACCTTTCACCAAGTCCTCTCGCAACGGCGGAGCACGTCCAGACGACAAGTTTAATCCAGAGAAAAAATGCGAAAGTATATCTCCTCTACTGCACGGCGTAACATACGCGGATCAGCCGTCGGCTACACTGACCGTGGAGCGATGTGAAGAAAATGTTCATTTCCTCCTCCTAGGAAGAAGAATCATATATGGTAAGGCGTTTGAATTATCAGTGCAAGATTGCGATAGAGACGAGTGCGGGGTTCATTTGTACCGTCCACAAACAAAGTTACCCATAAACAATGGAAACATGACAAAATAAATTGCGCGTGAAAGATGTTCAACCAAGCACGACAGGGACAATTGCGAAATTATTCACGAAATACAAAAAAAAAAAAAAGACAAATTCTTTAACGTATGCTCGGAACGATGTGACGGTGCTTGGCACAGTTAGTAGGTTACAATGCCATCGAACACATAGCCCGAGGTGCTCGTGTGTGCCTGCGCATTTGAGCTTGGTTCTGTCTATAGAAAAACCCAGATAATAGAAAATCTCCCAATCCCAGGTATTTTTTTTTTGTAGTGGAAGAAACACATGCACAAGTCCTACAGCGTAAACAACAACATATCGACATATGTGATTAATAGTTTGGATGGTGGGAAAAAAGTATGTTAGGTGTAAGAAAAATCATTATTATGTGTAGAGAAATGTAGACATGTTTTACCATCACATAATTCTTCTTTCGTTGTTTTTGTCAGAAAATAGATTTATCTGGTAAGATATTTTCTTTCGCATATTTTGTTAAAGATTTTTTCATTAAATATAATTTTATTTTGTAAAATATATTCTTTCATTAAATATATTTATCTTGTAAAACATTTTCTGTCAAGTGTTTTGTTTATATATACAATGTATGTATATATATTTACTTTCAATGTTTTTGTAAGTATTATGTGGGTGTGTGTGTGTATATATATATATATATATATATATATATATATATATATTTGTATAATTTCTTTCAAGGTTTTTCTGCAAGTATGATGTATCTATATACAATGTAAAATAAATCTTTTTTTATACAAATATTGGAATATTTTTTTACTCGTATTGAAATCATTTTAAAAAAAAATGACGAGCCATTGCTGCTGTTGCTGCTGGGTGCGAGCAATTAAGAGAGAGACTGGTGTTGTCCTTGCATGGCGTGGCAGAATGAAGGTCACCACTTAGGTACTTCCTCTCTGTCAGCATTCTTGATCCTCTTTCGTCTTCACACATTTTCGAGAGGTAGTTAATAAAGCTAAGTAACAGTTCCATTTTGCAGTGAACATTTAATATCCTTCATTAAATGGCTATTTGGTAATAATGTCGTACAAGTTATTTGTTGTAATAATAAAGAAAGAAGCTAAAAAAAAAAGTGCATCAAATTTCATTTTAGTTGTATTGCAGGTAATAGAAATTGTTATAAAGTAGATATTGCACATACTTGTCCCTTCTCCAAGAGAAAAGCAAGCGCAATATACACAGATTGTTAAAAAAAAAATTACTGCACATGCCTGCCTCTTATCCAAGGGAAAAGCAGATGCAATAAACATATTTAAAAAAAGGGAAAAGCTAGCACAATATATATGTATATATATAAAACTATTACATGTACTTTCCCCTTCTCCTAGGGAAAAGCAAGCCCAATATATACATATTGTTTAAAATTTATTGCAAGCACTTGCTCCTGATGCAAGGTGTAAGCCGATGCAATAAACATATTTAAAAAAAACTATTGCATGTACTGGCCCCTTATCCAAGGGAAGAGCAAGTGTAATAATTTTTTTTTTTTAACAATTGCACATACTTCCACCTTCTCGTAGGGAAAAGCAAGCACAATATATAAAAATTTTACAAAAAAAACTTACTTATGTTTGTTTTTACACAGAGAAAAAATAAAGTACTAAACACACACATTTATAAGTTAAATATCATGTTATATTGAACTCTAAAACCACATATAAATAACACACTTAAAAGATATATATGTGCCTCTCTTTAAAATCGCATTTCTTTTACATTTTTATAAATGTCTCGATTGAGCTGTAGACTCTGTCAGTAGAAATCGTTTCACAAGTCGTTCCACGTTACATTTCACTTCCATAAGAACACACACACTGTTAGACAGTACAAGGTGGAAATCGGCAACATCGCTACGTTACGCGAGTAACGATGTTTCAAAGTTATTTAAACACTGTGGAATCTCATCACCGTCGGGTCGAAGGGAGGGTAAGATAGCATCGAGAGGCAGCGGAGACCACAAGTCCTCCCATCTTTCTGCATTGATATGATAAATATCGGAGACTGGAGAGTACCATACCTACACAGGCAATTCCGTCACTCCGTGGGTCTCCATTGTTATTGTTTGCACATTTAAACCAGTCATTTCGGGTGATCTACGTTCTCGCTGCGGTGCATTGCCAGCTTCCAGCAGCAGGGAACTCTCAGTGACATTATTGTTGCATCTTTCCAACTCACCTATCTGGAAGCTGCGAAAGGGTGGCGACTGGGAACCCTTGAACGACACCACCTGGATGGGTGTTGCCTGGATTGATGCCACCAGGAAGGACGCTGCATATATGTGTGCTGACCGGAAGGGTGCCATCTGGAAGGATGCCAGTGCCAGATTCTACCATGGTCTCCGATGGTGCAGCGCCACGTCGTCCTGAGACAGAGGCATCCATCTTTTCGAATAACTCTCCCGCTGCAATTAGGAAAGAATCGTCACTCTCGGATCAGAAACCGACTGTCGACATTACAAAGATGGTTGCTAATGTCCATAGCCGCAGTACAAAGTCTTCGATGGAGGATAATGCCTAGTACAGAGAAATTACTTGTCGACGGTAGGCCGTGGCCTCAAAAAAATTCTTGCATCTTCTTACAAGTGTCACACCATGGCACCCCATTTCTCTGCCAGACTCGCCTCGCATTATATGCAGGGGTGCGGTTGACAAGGTTACCTAGGCTCTATTTCGTGCCTATTACAGCCCGTGCATTGTGCGTTCCTTCCAAAACACGAAAAGCACTTTGTAATATTCGCCGACATACCATTCGCAGTGCGATGCAATACAACAATGGTATATCAATGCCCAAACTAATGCTCATAAACGAGTGATCAACCCCATCCCCCTCGCCTACCTTCCTTAATGCTCTGCATACTCCCTCACAGCCACCTCCCCTTCATGTTGATTTTTTGCTCGCGAATACAAATTATACCTAAATATTCGACTTTATTTCTAACCTTTAAATAAACTGACGTAATAGTTAATCTTTTTTAGAACTGTATACGTACTGTTTACCATTAAGATATTAATATTTTATAGACGAAATTCTAGCAAACAGCCAATAGCAAAGTAATGAATTGGGGGGACAGTCACAGGCAGATAAATTGAGTGGGAGGTGTTCTCCGCCAGAAGAGACACGTCGCGACTCTCAGGAGAGGAAACTGACGGAACTGCTAACCATCTATAAGAGCGGAAACGCGGCTAGCCACCAGGTAACACGTATTAATTCTAGAAGAGCAATATATATTTTTAATCGGCTTTGCAGTGCATGCGTGACAGGGCACGGCCGAGCATAGTTCGGAGAATTACTTCCAACGTCTGTTGGAATAAGGGACTCGTTCTATTCCCGCAAATCAATCCTTTAAATAATATTTCCACACACTTTATGTATTTAGCAAAAAAAAATATTAAAAAAGTAAAACTTAAAAAATAAAATATGAAACAAAGTCAGTTTTATCTCACATTTATATTTTATTTATACAAATTAAAAAACTACAAATGTAGTAGTCTGTGTTTTTTTAATTCAATATTCCAATCAAAACATTCTCAAAAATTATTAAGTCTTTGACGTTCGATCCGACGCAGTAGAACTAGAATCTTCGGGGCACCTTCTTCTTCTAAGTTGAGGTCAGCCGTGGACGAACTCGTGTCGACGGCGGCAGCAGGTAACGTCAGACATGGATGTTTGCGGGGGCGCACTTCAAAGTCCGATGAATGTCCCCTGAAAATTTATGCATCGCGGTGTCGACACGGCGGGGGATAAGATTGTGTGACTCCTGGGTGAGGCAACTACTTCGGAATTTGATATCCCTTGGGTGAAGTAGACAGGAGGAAGGTCCCGGGCATGATAGGCGGTGTGGCAGTACCATGCTATAGTATGCCGAGCTAGGTATGCACCGCACACAACCTGCACAGGATGGATGATGCATCTCTTATAACCTCTCTCCACTCAAGGCAATCCAAGGCTTCTCTGGCCACCCCTGTTAGTCGCTTAACAGATTGGGCAACGCCGCCCGTTCCCTATGGGTTGCCAGAGTCATCGTGACTGGCGAGGGGTATCTGCCATGATGGTTGGACCGATAGTTGGTACCAAGGCTCGACCACTCGGCGGGGTGTTGTACCACTTAGCACTCAGGCCGTTTAGGCCCAAAGTCTGTACTTCAAAGAAGAAGTACAAAGACATAGAATGGAGTGTGGTTGACACCCCCCCCCCTCCCGGCCATGGAATCGGTTACGTAAACGTAGTTGGCCAAGGCAGCAATGACTTGGTTACCGTGATGAAATCATGAAGAATATATGACTATATAAACTCTACATGTCAGAGCAAGGGCTGCTATCCCTGGTGAACCGCGACACCGGGGAGGGGTCCTGACTGCTTACGTGTGCCCGGCCGCCGGGGTGGTGGCCACTCTGGGTCATAGTAATTCCCTACCACTTGGGATGTGGCTCCCAGGGAGTGGAGTGTGACCGGCCCTTCATTGGGTGTAAGGCTATACCCGGCGAGGTATTCTCAACCACTTGTGGAAGGGATTTCCTCTTGCCACTCCATTAGTGGGATAATGTCAACCATGAATAACCCACAAGTGCCATGGAACGTAAGTGGTAGCACAGGACGATCAGTTGGCCCCACCATGAGATTCTCTCTGGTGCCCGATAATAGGGTTGGACTCGTGCTGATAGCGGTTAACTCCATATGCTGGAGGAGGTCTGGAGAGATTCCCACTCTCGACGACAGGTCGGGCGGTGAGCGGCAACCTGATCCGGTTATGCCCTGGAAAGGCACTAGGGGTATGGATAGAACCTCGGCCAGACCACACACTTGGTTTCTGAGGACGAGGGTCTCAGAACCTCTGTGTTAAGGGGGCGAGGATGTCGGACGTGCCAGGCTTGGGCTTTGGGTCTTGCCACTGGTTGCATTAATCTTGGCCTTCTTGCGTTGAGAGGATGTGATTCCTCTTCCCCGACTATTGGGAGGCCAAAGAGCGGTAAGGCCGTAAGGCTAAGAGCGCTGCGTAAAAATACAAAATACATGACCGAAAGGTCAACTGTAACTGTCGACACGGCGATACAACCTTCGACGTTTAGTTGGGGCAGTTTGAGACGACACCTTGCTGGTATTATTGTGCGGATGTACACAGTCCCGGGTGGAGCAGTCAGGGGCGTAAATTTCGGTGCTCGTAAAGTCGCCTCTGCTCGAAGTTGCTGCGAATTCAAGTACCTGGTCCTAAGTTGCTGGAAGAAGCGTATCCCACTTCATGTGATGAACGGAGGAATTCCCGGGAGTGTAGCATGTTATTAACTGATGAGTAGGTTCACCCGAAGTTACCGTATATAGCCAGTGGTCCGATCCATCACATTTCTCTTCGTAGGTATGTAGTGATCCAGACTCCCAGAACGAATAAGTGATTTTAGAGTAATTTGGGAATGACAAGGTGCCATCTTGCTCCCATGGCGACTCGTACTAGACTGGCAATCAATTTATTTTAGGATTCTATTTGTTTACATAATTTTTTTTGCATCATGGAATTACATCATATTTCACATTACCAAAGAGAGATGTAACTATATTACATCTCTGGACATGCCACTCATAAAGTTAGTGTATGTTTTTGGAAGCACTCTCCAAAGAATGCGGATCTGTTTCTTTCCTCTTTTAACGAAGGGAATGACGGCCATGATCGCTCTGTATGTCGATAATCTCCATCTTTAATTTACATAAATTACCTAGTCATTTTTTCTGTTCGGTTCCAGTCATGTAAATTGGTTTAAAAGTCACGCACCACAACTTCGTGGTACGGAATCTTGCCTTTGTCCCGTTTCAATCTGTAGTAGTACTACTTGGTCAACCAAGCATTTGTTTCCTTGCTCTTCTTGGCATTGTGGTTTCGAGTCATGCCGTGACAGTCCATAACTGTGATTTCATTGAGCACATATCTAATATGGAAGCCTTGCAAATTACAGTACGTTATTGTGACTGGCGTACGTCCCCACACCATGTGTATTTATGCATGTAATTAACTGATGATTTTTACCAGGCCGGAAAAAACAATTGTACTGAATGATCCTACCATGGAGTGTCACGCAGTAGGTGGCAGTGTTTGCGGGCATGTTTTCCTTGGTGATTACCTCGATTCGGCAGTCGGCCACGCTATTTTGCACGAGCTCGTTTATTCCGATGTATCGAATACTAGCAAAGGAGCCACATTTGGAAAGTTTTCAGGGCTCAGGATCGGATGCGCCTCGCATCTGTAATATGAAGTTTCGATTGCGAATACAAATAATATGCCAGCAAGTACTGTCAATTTTCAAAGTTCATGTTCAAATCCAAGTACGGGTAGCTTTCGATATTCAAAAATACAGTATCGTTATGTTTTCGACCATGCTGTGGTCGAGCGTAAACTTCTCGGCTCTGATACTATGCTGTTTGTTAGTCTGAAGCTCCAGTACGCCATAATAGCGTGGTTTTTCCGTGGTGGACGACGTCTTCACGACCCAGTGATATCGCGTGACGGCGGGCAAGGCCGGGCAGGTGACCAGGTTACAACTTCTGAGTGCTATTTCGATCACTTTTGCTTTAGCGGCATAATTAAACAGCTTGACATGTTCGCGACTGCTCTGGATCACGTGAGGGAAGAACCATTCTATGGTGTTCAAAGTAAGAGAGATGGGCTACGGGTTTTTCTCCTACTCCCAACACGGCATCCAAATGCGATATCGCTAGCATTATCACCAGCTTCTGCCTTGCTCCCATTATTATTTTATTATAATCTTTGGGCAAATTACAATAGCATGGAGAGTTGAATGCATACTTCTAACCTGCTTTCATCGTAAATGGGAACGTTATATTCGGCTTCGATTCCCCAGTCTGCCATCTTGGCTGCAGAGAGATTGTTGGATATGGGTGATAGGAAAATTTTTATCGATGAGGTTATGCCCGCATCTCGCGACAGGTCGACCGTGATGCCATTAATATCGTACATGACTCGTTCGAAAAGGTGCAAAATCCCATTTTGTACCAATTTGGTGGTGGTCGGTTGTGCCCCATCTTCTTTTAATAGCCTGCCTCTTATCTGCACAAAGGACTGAATAGGCTGGGTGTAAACATCTTGTCGCTGTATAGGTATTCTAACCTCTCTTCTGAGAACGAAAGGTACGGCAAGATGCGGTTCGTATAAGTGCATTTCGATTTTATCGAGTTTATAGTCGAATTCTAGGCGCTGATCCACGTTGAGAATTTCGTCTGCCATGTCGATTTACTTTTAAAACGAGGACGCGGAGTAAATTTGCATTTTCAAGTGCTAGGGCAAAACTTTCCCACAGCTTACTGATCTCAGGTTCGTTGTACTGCGGGCATTTATACGTTTTAGTCTTCCCGGCAAAATATATTCACATTGTTTCATGTGTAAACATATCATAGTTTCTTAATTTTGAAATGTATCAGTTCCTCGTTGTGGTCCACAATCGAAACTGCCAACTCGTGTATGCTTTTTGCAACGATCGGAATTTAAATGAGCATCCTCGGAGATTCTACGATTTTATATCCATGCCCTACAGGTGAGGGGGGGGGGGAGGCAACTTATAAATAGTACTGCTTGGTTTCCCATTCACGTAACTGCAACTGGCCAACTTACAGTTTATCCGTGTGACGTTCGCCGGAAACATGTTCACGGCCCATGTCGACTCATGTTTCTCTCTTCCTTCATACAATCTGGCTTCGAACGGCAGCATGGCGCGATGGTATCTGGTTCTGTGAAATCTACATCTGCGGTGCAAAACATTTCAGCCTTCAGGGTGTTCGGATTCCCGTGCTGTTCGAATGCAGTGTCATGCGTTAGCGATTTCATTGTGAAGTATTCCATATCCTTCAACTCATACGCCCCAGTAGGAATGCTGATTTTTTTTTAACTCCTGCCACTATGTGCCTGAATGTGGAATTCACATTTTCTTCTTTGTTGGATATGGTGTTGTAAGTTTGGAAGTCCACTAGCCCCACACACCATTCCACCTCTAGCTCCAAGGGAGGGTAAAAACTGGATTTCAGCTCGGTTGTTTTACCACTCAGAATTATGTAAACCGACATACTGATGAGATTGGTACGTACACACTCCTTAAATATCGCAGACACAAATGTCCACAGTTCCACGTGTTTGGTGTCTGCTCTGTTTTGTAGTTGTAAGTCAATTTACAATTATTCAGGTACTCGCAGAGTTCGGGCGGAGGATGCAAATTCCCAAAACTCTCGTAATATATCGCAAGTTTTCAAATTTTATGTAGGCTACCCAGTGCGTGCTGGGTGCCGGCTGTTGTGTCCAGATTAATTATTGCACATTCGTGTCTATAGGGTATAGGGAACAAAGCAAATCTCATAAACACTCCAAGATGGCATCGAAAGCACCTACCAAGATGCTGGCAGTAGCAAAAAGATTTGTAATAAATGTTTTAAATATTTTTTAACGATAATTTTTTTAAAATACGTTTCATTAAAATTTTTCGTAGCTAATAATTTTTTTAATAAATTTTTAAGAAAGTGAGAGCATACCAAAATATCAGTGCGATGCGCCTACCAAGATAGCGGCCTCCAGTAATACATATGTTATTTTAATAATTTTTTTTGCAAATTTTAAGAAAGTGAGGGCATACGAAGATGGCGGTGGTTTTCCCCTACCAAGATAGCGGTCGTGGTAGAAATTTTTTATAATAAATTTCTTATACATTTTTTTATGTTTCTTTTTAATTTTTCAAGAAAATTAAACCATTTTTTATTTTTAAACAATTTTTATCAAATATTTTATTTCAAATTTTATACAGTTATTTAAAACATATTTATAAAGTTTTTAATAATACATTTTTTTAACATTTTTAAACAATTTTTAATTAGATGTTGATAATAATTTTTTTTAATTTTTAAAATAATTTTTTAAATTTCTTGGATTTTTGGGGTTAGAGGTGACCGGTGTCAACATCAAGATCAGGTGTTTTAGGTCATTGGTCAAGAGTCAAAATCAATTACTTCCAAGATGGCGGAAGGGTGACATAACGATATGGCGGCTGGTCGGCTTCGGCTCCGGTGCCAGATGCCGTTGTATATCAAGGAACATTTCCCTACTACCGACTATAATCCCTTAACATAACATTTAACCTAAAATACTACATCTAAAATATCTTCACCTAAAATTATAAAATTGTAATATACCATATATACTTACTGAATGCTAGAAAATGATGTTTCGCCTAGTTACAGGAACTGCATTACATAAATGCAAATCTGAATTCCTTACCTAGTTACTGACGCATTTAATGGCTTTCTTAGAGGCAAGTAATTTTTCTAGTCGCGTGTATGTAAGTTAATTAACTTGTCACATGTGGAGTACCTATGGTATTCTTAACTAGATGTGACTCACTGATAACAGGTATATTTGCTCTATCAAGACATACCCAGACACAGGACAATGTTAGTTCCTTACCTAGTCACATGGATGTGAGTGGTAACCTAGTCACCAGTAAATATGCCTTACCTAGTCACAGACGGAGGTGAGTGGCTAACCTAGTCACCAGTAGATGTGCCTTACCTAGTCACAGACGGAGGTAAGTGGCTAACCTACTCACCAGTAGATGGGCCTTCCCTAGTCAGAAACGGATGCAAGTAGCTGAGCTTGCAGCAGGAGTACTTACGTAGTCGCATGTATATAAGATATTTGATAGGCTCTCTCTTCTCGGTATCAAGGATGGAGCCCCGCATGGACACGACGGCGATGCTGAGCTCGATGATGGTGTTGAACGCCATGATGGAGATGCAGCAGATGATGTGCTGCCACAGCTGGTGCACGCACGCGATGTCATGGTCTAGCCGTGCTGTACCCAACACAACGCCGAGCAAGCACAGCCTGCACACAACACAACACAAAGTTTGTACTTGCTCCAACCATTGCCCAGCACTGCAGTTTTGATTACATGCTAGTATGCTGTTCGCTCTTCACAGGCCACACTTGCTCCTTTAGAGCGCTCCCTAGTGTGGGACCCGCTGAGCGGGAATATAGCGGTTTATGTCAAATGATTTTGGTTGTGTCCCAGCTACCGAACACAATACCGCTTTCGAACAAAAAAAATAAGTTCGCGCTGCTTGTAGAGGGAGAGCCATGCTACAAGGGGGCCACTAAGAATAAATTATGAACATTTTGTGTTTTTGTGTTTTATTTGCGTCTATAAATCTGAATTTACCAGCAACTTTCAGGGGACTAAAAATTTTACAATAAACAATATTTATGAATGTAGCCCAGGCAAAGATGAACTGAGTGGTTTTGTTTCGAAACAATATTGTGAAAGGTGGCTAAGTACGTATCTCAATTTAAAGAATACTCTTTCGAGAGTGCGCTCTTTCGCAAAACCTGGCAATAGCACAGCTTCGTGCTCTCTCGCGCACTCTCTCTGTAAAACCGAGCCAACTGTCCTCTTGTTTCTCTCCAACGTCACGCAGACAGATGATGCAAAAAAGCGGAAAGTCTTGCTAAGCTAAAATCGTGGTCTATCTATTGTAAATAAATTATGTGTGTTCAAAATAATTCACAAATAGTTGTAGTACTGCCAGAATAATTATTATCTAATAAAGTACTATTATTTATGTTCTATATATTATCGCCACATTGCAGAAAGTGACAAATAAATACGAGTTATTGAGAGTTGAGAGATTTGGGCTGCTCTTAACAACGAGGTCTTGAGAGCCGATGAGGGTGAAATGAGATGAGAATGGAGCAGCGCTGGAACCTGGAAACGGGCGGGATACCGAAGAAAATCCGACGACCAGTAGCATCTTCCAGCTTGAATCCCACTTTTTCACCCGGTTCACCTTGGTGGGAGGCGAGCCGGCTAACCGCTCAGCCACTGCGGCCCAAAAAACACGAGACTTTGACAGAAATCCTTATTTATATATTTTATAAATACGTGATACGTATGTTATTTCGTTTACTAAAACAGTTGAAATTATTCACTTGCAGTTAAAATGCAACGTGGTTTTAGCCCAGAAAGCAACTACTTATAACCTTATTCAAAAACGGAAATAATGT
This sequence comes from Dryococelus australis, assembly GCA_029891345.1. Taxonomy (NCBI): domain Eukaryota; kingdom Metazoa; phylum Arthropoda; class Insecta; order Phasmatodea; family Phasmatidae; genus Dryococelus; species Dryococelus australis. Next base: position 160,175,376 of record CM057009.1, read on the forward strand.
AAACAAATATGGCGCTTCGCCAGAGAGTGAGAGAGAAAGCAAACGAGTTTACAACTTCGTGCTCTCTCTGTGCTCTCGCTCTTTGGCGCTCTCTTCGACTATTTGAGACCCAGAGAGAGTCATAAGTCATGGTTACACGAGTGCTGTTAAACGCATTCAGCTAAATACATTCGGTAGCCATATCCGAACAAGTTTAAAAACAGAACGTGTTTTCGCGGTTACACACCCAAAGCAGAATGAAATCAATGGAAATTCTAACCTCAACAAACATTAAACTTAAAATGTATGATATTTAATTATAATAGCCTCCAACATTTGTCACTATTGATCATTTTAATTCTTATGAAACCTACATTTTTACTGTAATGGCATAATGCGTGGGTGTTAGTACATTCAACCTTAAACTTAAGTTGATTCAACAAGTGCAGGAATACCCGCCAAATACAGAAATATTTTTTACACTGCTTGTTTACTTCAAAGCAGCCAATACGAGCGCAGCAAAGAAGAGAAGTCATTCGAAACTATTTGTGAAAACTGTTCACTTTGAACGAGAAACAACAGCGATCGGAACTCGTTCGAAGGTAATGTAAGCACTTCAACAGCTGAACTTGTTTTTAGTAAAGTAGTTCTGCATCCCGTTTAACCGCGGCCATATTGAAGTGATCGCGAGAGCGAGAACACAAGAGAGCGTTCACTGGACCAATCGACACACGGCCTGAGACTCGTCTAAAACCTTTGAACATGTAACAGAGTGTAGTTCCACTCTGCTGGTGCTGCACTACGCAGCCGTGTGAACTGAACCATCTTCGTGTGCGCAGCTTGCTGCACTTCTACACGCGCCGATACGTTTGCGTTCATTCATTGTTAGCCCTTTCATTCCCACATTCATTTAACACATTCCAACCCAGGGTTCACAATTGTGTTACTTACAAACGAGTAGGTAGTTTTTGGTCTGTACTACACACTGCAGTGCTCAATAACTAAGGGCACCAGTTTTTTTGCGAAAAAAAATTCAGAACAAATTGTGTTCCAAAACTCTTTTGTCTCGTCTGTCTGCCTGCAAATCACAGACGGTCAGAACAGGAGAAACGTACTCCTGATTCGCTCACTCGTGTAACAGACCCTCTTCACGCAAAGAGGAGTGGTCAGTAGCCAAAGGGAGGCTGCAAATGTGCACATACACTGCGAGAAAATCGAACAAAATATTTGTTTGTATAGGGCCAAATATATATTTAATTGCCCTAACAAAATATATCGCTAAGCAAACGAAATTTCAAAAGCAACAAAATTACTTTTGTTCGTCTAACAAAATACATGTCTGAATAAACCAAATATCTGTGTTAGGCCAAAAAAAATTGACAACCAACTTAATATTTATTTTATTCAACTGTATATATTTTTTTGGCTACTCATTTGACTGCCTTTGTTCGAAAATACAGCTCGAGAGTTTGTTTGTATTTTTTGTGACAATTAGGATAGCAACCGTGTTTGTTTTGGATCTATTGATGCTTCAATCGTATAAACACATTAATAAAACAATGCAACAAGAAACAGGCAAGTAAGGCTGTAAAATTTGAAATATTTGTTGGTAGACGTTGCCCAATATTTGCAATATATCAATTTTAAAGCTTTCCGGCGTCATCAATTGTTACATTAGCTGAGATTACTGAGGTGCAGAGCTCGGACGCAGGTGGTCTACATTCGAAATTTGGTCTTACTTGTAAAATTTTCTGTATCGGCCCAAACTGTTTAATGTACGTGTAGCCAAGCTAATCTTTAGTTGCGCCAAACAAACCTTACAATTTCGGGTAACCAAATGAGAACAACGAAATAATTTGGTTTCAGCAACAAAATATTGTATTGCCCCTATGCAAACAAATATTTTTTGTTTTACCAAACAAATCTTGTTTCATTTAACAATACCTTTTCCTCAGTGCAGGATTTTGGAGTCCAGCCTCAACGTAAATATTTTCGTGAAAAACAGGTAGCCCTATCAATAACCAATAATCTTACTTGTGGGTAAATTATTACTTGTCTACGTCATAATTGGTTCATATTGCTGTAGTCGAACATATATAGGCCTACTACAACTCATTGGCTGTGACAAGGAAAATTATTGTTGTGCCGACTTAAGTAGAGCACGTGTCTTAATATATATATATATATATATATATATATATATATATATATATATATCTGTTTGCAACACCTGATACCGTAAATTAAAGTGGGTCTGGACGGGCTAGTACTTCGGTTACAAAAATAAGTAAAATTTTGATGAGTGCTTTACTTAAGTTGACAAACAACATGTCTCGTTAATACAACCAATGTGCTGCAGGCGTTGTGTTTAGTGGTCGGAGATATGAACCAGTCATAACGTACAATAGTAGCACAGTTTACTAAAGGTTGTTCACGATAAAGTGAGCACTTTAGAAATGAACCTTAGAAAAAAGTCACTGCCCCTGCATGCATATATTTTAATGGGCGCACTGAGTGACGTTCGCCCAGTAAAGTTTGTAACGATGGATGGAAAATAGTTCCATATCTTAACGTCAAATAAAAATAGTTCGGTAACCATTTGTGGTGAGTTAAAATTACTTAGTTCGCTTTCTATTTTTTTATGCATCGAAGTGTAAAAAAAGAGTATATTTGTCAGGTATTTACTTTTTTAATAATTTCACAGTTTCATTTGACCTATGGATGAATAACGTCATTAGGCCCGTAGCAATGTTACTTTACATAAGGCGGGGGAATATACAACATGTATAGAAGTAGATCTTAAGCAGGGCTTTCAAAAGTACTCATTTTACCGGGAACAACCTTTACCAAGGAAGACCTGCGAGCCTTGAGTCTCGCAGTGTACTGTACTGATCAAATACAACCTTCCAGTGCAACATATATCCAGTTGTATACTATGTCAATGAAAGGATAAATGGGGACCAGGACTGCCATCTTGGATTTACAGAATATTCGCCACAGACTTCGTCACAGTGTCTGAATTTTATTTTAGGCATCCATGAAACGTAGGACACTGCTCTGCAAGCTTCCTAAAAACGGTTTCATTTACGTAAGAAAAAAAACTCTTTCTTACTCGGGGACACGGTAGCTGAGCGATTAACACGCTCGCCTACCACCAAGGCGAACCAGGTTCAATCCCCGGCCGGTTACCGGATTTTCGCAAGTGGGAATCGTGTCGGACGATGCCGTTGGTCGGCGGGTCTTCTCGGGGATCTCCCATTCCCTCACGCCCTCATTCCGGCGCTGCTCCATAATTACTTCAATCACCCTCATCGGCTCTGAAGACCTCAATGTTAAGGGCCACCCAAATCTCTTCATTCACTCACTCTTTCTTTTTCGCAGGAACTAGTCAAAAATTAATAAAGGCAGTGAAGCTATAATAATCTAATAAAGCCCTAAAGCTGTTACTGATGCAGTATCGTGTGGAAAATGGCTTTCAAATTTCTTATATGGAAATTATGGCATTAAATGTATAAATCCTGTGTGTGAGGCCGGGGGGGGGGGGGGGGAGGAACCTTCAGTACACGCAAGCGCGCTCCGTTGTGACAGACCTACCTACGAACAAAGTTAATTTCCTATCTTCAAAAGTGTACCTATTCAATTTTAATCTCATACACTCTGGCACACACTAAGCGAACCGAAACGTGGAGCCTTCAGCATTATTTATCTCATGGGAAAGGTAACAATTTGTAAACAATAACACACTGGTCACCCCTTCAATTCCTAGAATAGTTTTACAATTTTTATCAATAACTTAATTTGAATTTACATATCTTTAATAGTCAAGAAATTTACTTTCATGAGAAAAGCAGAGAATGTTATAAGATGTTCACACCTAACCTAAACGAGACCTAAACATAATTGCTGCATAATTATTTATGTTCCTCACTCTAAATCTGAAGTCTATTTTGACAGTAAAATAAAGCTTATTAAAACGATATTGAATTATCAAAGGTATATATGATATAAAAAAAACAATGCATGGATGAGCCTGTGACCTATCGTTTACTTGCTTCTTACGTAGAGGATTCTGAGTTCAATCCCCTGGGGATTTTCAAAGTCATAGTTGGTTAGATGTGTGCTTGACTGGGCCATACAAACTGCGTTCAGTGGAATCCTGGCTTATCTACAATTTCTATAGTATAAAAGCTAATGTGCAGTGCATCACCAAGCAGAAAAATTGCTTTATAGTAATACAAAAAGTATCTTTAAATTTTTCAGGAAAATAAATTTGAGAATTAATGCACACATTGTTATAGTTCTATAGGAGATGCGTAGGTAGGTTATCGTATTTTTGTACACATACTTAATATATCCTGTACACTTTTCAAACAATTTTTTGCAAAGCTTACAGAGAGTAATTTGTATTATAACGTAGAATTTTTTACCAAATAATTTCCTAGGACATCTTTTTGTCTTTGAAGTTGAACGGCAATGGCGAGTTTATGTTATTATGTTGGTGTGATTGGACTGTGTTCATTGCCGACCATGGGGCTAAATAAAAAATCTTAATCGCTCGCACACACACACAGAACAAAACAAGAAAAAATAAATAAACTTTTTACACCACAGATACATAATTAGGAAAAGTTGTTTCCTTGTCAATCAAAAACCAGCAAAAACTTTTTCTCGTCAGATTATGAAACCAAATAATTTAACATAAAGAACACAGGAACCGAAAAATAACCAGGAAAAGTATAGATAGACCAACATAGAGGACACATAACGACTAAAAAATGAACAAACAAAACTTAATCACAAGTCTTCAAGACGTTTCGGGGCCTCTAATCTATCCCTTTCCTCAGGTGATACACATGAAGAACAATCGGCAGTACACTTTCATGGTCGGCAATGGACACAGTCCAATACGTAATCATAATAACTTTTTTTGTAAAAGTACAAAAAAATTGTAGAGTGAGTTACCAAAGAACTGTTTGCGAAATGTACAAAAATGTTTGAGAGTGCGGCGACGTCAAACGGCCGGCTTGACGAGATGAAGCAACTCGAAGACGTCGGCAGCTCGTTCACTTGTCTAATCTCACCCACACGCCTTGTGCCCACGTTGCTTAACCCAAGCACTCATTCAAATCATGGGCTGGTGGGAATGTATCCATCAGGGAAAAAAATAACCTACACTATATGAAATTATTCGCAAACACGGAAAAGTAGATCTTCTGGCAGACAATTAGATTCCATCTGACACAGAAAATCAGAATGGTTTAGATAGTGCTTCAGCTGTCTCACAGCCGACTTTCGAGTAAATCAGAGACTTCATCTAGGGAAACGGAAAATAATTCTTTTTCCAATTCCTCTAACTCAGTGGAAGCTTCATTACCTAATCTGACATACCAACTTTGGTGAAGGTGTTTGCATGTAGGCTGACTGACGCATGGATATGTAATGATCAAGTAGAGTCTGATGTGGATTTTGAAAGATTTTTTACAGGTGCAAGGTCCCTTCATTAGAGTTGACAACAGCATCACACCGGCCAATAAAGCTTAGTGTCAGCATAGCGGTAAAATTCTTGAAATCCTTTTTGGCTGAAGAAGGTGCTATGCAGATGTTTTACTTTCAGAGTAAATTGCTTCCCGCCCTGCATTCAACCGATGTGGGTGAAATCTACAATGAGACAATTAGGCCTTATCTCACAAACAGGCTTGAGGAATTTAGTGATCTTGGTAGTGTCTGGAGTCTACTTCTAATGCAGCATATGGATGTTCACATATCACAGTTCAGAGCATTCACCGTCGGTACTGCTTACACTATGCTCCCCAAATTCATTGCCAATAGGAAAGCCTGCATTAATGTGCAGTGTCCTGAGGGACTGTTTTTCCATTATGCAGCTATATCAGCTTTGTTTCCTGTTGCAAAGAATAGCGATAGATTAACTTCATATCCAGATCTTTGCGAGGTTTTGGTCACTGAAGTTCTGTCGACTCCTGTAGTGTTACAGGATATTCTAATGTTTGCGAATAACAATGGTATTTCTATCCATGTTTTCTCTGCAGTAGACAAAGATAGTAATATTATTGACGAAACTTTCGATAAACTAGGTGTTATCGTACCAATGCGTAATTCTCCTGTACAACATGCACGTCATGTAAATGTAGTGGTCATATGATCTTGTGGTAAAAACGCCTATTTGCATTTTGTTTCAATTAAGGATTTTTCAAAGCTGCTACACAATCAGTTGACTGAGAACTATAGAAATTTCTTTCTCAGCGATCGTTGTCTTCAATACTTTAGTATTGAGGAGAAAATCGCAAAACATAATGATCTCCATCTGCAACATAAGGCTGTTCGCAGTACTTTCCTTACTGGGACAACAAGTACATGCAATTTCAGGGTTACAGCAAACAGTAAGATTGGGTTTCGTCGCCTATTTCGACACAGAGACATATTTGAAACACCTTGTCCACTGGCCTCCCCAATGATGAAACGAGTAATACAAATACCAACAACCAACATGTTCCATATGCTTGTAGCATTTTGTTGGTTTGTTCGTACAATCCAGCATTATATAAGTATTTTGAGTTTGTGGGTGATGATTGTATGAACCATTTAGTAGATAAATTGGTTGAATTTACAAAGTGGGTTGCAGGAATATACAGTGTGACTGTTCTGATGAAGCCAAAACCCCTGCTTTGATGCTAGGTTGGCGGCTCAAAAATGTTGTCATATTTGTAAGAAGGACCTCGGTACAGATAATATTGTGGTCGATCATGACGATCTGACCGGGGCAATAAGAGAGGCCACACATAATAAATGCAATTTGAACTTCATACTGCCCAAGAAACAACTTGTCGCTGTCTTTCATAACCTGCAAACATTATTATGCGCACTTTCTCATAAACCATTGGCTGAATGTTGTGTAACAAAACCCGACAGAAACATGGTAATCGAAAACCCAGGTGAAATCCTGGTAATTGGAATGACCCTTGAAAGTACAAGTTTATCACCAAATTTTTTCCCAATGGGATTGACTCGAATGGAAAGGTGCAACATTTCAAGTTATGTTTCATTGATTATTTTCATTTCATGAGCACCTCGCTGGAAACTTTGGCAGGTAATCTGAAAACTGCGCAATTGAGTATCACCAGCGCGATCTTTCCAGACAACGCCCAATTTGAATTGGCGAAAAGGAAGGGAGTGTTTCCTTATTACTTTGTTAAATCCCAAGACAGTCTGATGTGCACGTCACTTCCAACAAAGGATGCATTTCACAATGTCATGAAAGACGAAGGCATTAGCGATGAGAATTATGCTCATCTCCAAGCTGCATGGGATGCGTTCCACTGCATAAACCTGCTGCATTATGCCTTTAAGTATTTACGTGTGGACACTTGTTAGCTGGCAGATGTGTTTGAAGATTTCAGGACCGTATGTTTGGCTCATTACGGTCTTGACCCAGCCATGTACATCACAGCTCCATCTCTTGCATGGGACGCTTTATTGTCAATGACAGGTGCGCGGCTATAGCTGTTGACCAACCCCGATATGTGTCTTTTTGTTAAACGTGGAGTTAGGAGCGGCATCAACCAGGTTTCCAGAAGGTGTGTGAAAGCCAATAACATTTACATGGGTGAAGCATACGACCACAGTGTGTTATCGAAATACATTGGTTATTTCTATGTAAACAGCCTGTACAGCCATACTATGAAGAGCAAGCTTCCTATTGGCAATTTCGAGTGGTTGAGGCTGACGTGTTTTCAATGTGGGATTTTGCAAACACGGTGAATGATGGGGACACATTATTTTTCCCGGAAGTGGATTTGTCATTTCCAGACGAATGCTACGATATGATATCCGATCTGCCTTGGGATCCAGTAAATGGCATACCTCCTAACAGCTAGCATGAAGAACTCTTTTTGACACTCCTGCCGCAGAATATTTATGTTATTCACGGGAAACACTGAGGCAGTACTTGATGTATGGAGCCACACTTGACTCTGTTCATCGCATTTTGCGCTTCGAGCCAAAGACTTGGATGGCTCCGTACATCAAGTTTAATTTTGTCAAACGTGCCCAGGCTGCAAACGACTTTGAGAAATCGGTTTTTAAACTTATGAATAAAGCCATTTATAGAAAAACTTTGCAGAATGTCCACTGGGAAAGGGACATAAGAGTCGTCACCAGGTATGAAACTATATATGGAGTTGGATAACTGATTGGGCATCCTATATTCCAGGCACGACAGATCATCAATGAGAATATTATCCTTATCGAAATGTCAAAGAGCTCTGTTACATTATACCCGTGTTTTTACACTGGTGTTGCCATTCTTGATGTTTCCAAATTAACCCTTCATGAATTTCATTATAAATACATGTGTGATAAATTTCCTCCGCCAGCCCTGCACATTTTATATTCCATTATTTACAGCCTCATCTATAAAATTGCCTGTAGATGTGTTTATGAAATAATGACCCTAGTTTTGTAGACACTGTTTAATACATCCAACTATGTGTGTGATAACCACAAGGATTTTCGCCCGAGAACAAAGGTTGTACCAGAATGATGAAGGATGAATGTGCCGGTCGCATCATCACGCACTTTGTAGGTTTACGTCCCAAGCATTATGCATACTTTGTTTCGAATGAACAATGTATACGTAAGGCAAAGGGTGTAAAACCTAACATTCTGCAATCCCTCCGATACGAGGATTATCGAGATTGCCTCGATAATTGCACCAGGGTTCTTGGGACCCAATACCAGTTATGTTCACATGGCCGCAAGATTTACACCGAACATGTGACCAAAGTAGTGTTGTCAGGTTTAGATGATAAGCGCTTTGTTGAGCAAGATGGAGTATCGATTTTACCCTGGGGGCACTATAGGATTCCAAAATAATATTTTTCTTTTCCCATTACTTTGGTTTCAGCACCATTTTATAAATAAGGCAGCTATCGCCATTTCCAGCAGTGCATTCAACACCACACCCTGCTCTGCACCACATTCTTCACCGTAGCTGTCTTTAAACCTACTGCATCGACATCATTCGATATATTTATTCAACGCTTCTGCTATGGCCTAGCTGCATGACATTTAACATTGATGCAATAACCCCTGTTGTTCTTTATATCACCCAGGAATTACTTTTTGCAGTGTGGGATTACATCATTTTAAATCTACTAACATACAAGGCATCTTGAGGCTATGTGTGTGTGTTTGTGTGTGCATGGAGTCATTGTAGGTGTTGGTGTGTCTGGCAAATATATTCCCGGATGTGATATTGTGGATGTTAACCCCTAACGCTGCAACGGACGACAACCCGAATCGCCGTTTGTAAAATAGTGTATATTTTTTAGTGTTAGTAAATGTATATAATATCATGGCTGTAAAACTCAAGGACGACACCCCTAATCGCCTTTTGCTGTATATTTTTCAGTTTTAATGTTTGTAAATATCTTTGGAATGTGAAATGATAATTTGTATGAATGTATGTTTATGAATATTTGTATAAAGATTTTGAAAGTATTTTCATAAGTAAATATAATATTGAGGAATGTGTTTGTTGATGATCGTGAAGTTGTAAATATTTTTGATATTTTGTGAAAAATTGTTGAAATGTTTGTAAATATAGTTTTTAAGGATGTTTCTGGAGAAAAAAAATTATGTTAAACGGGAATAAAATGACTTGTTATTTAGTAGTTAGATTTCCTTTGGTCACATTTTAAATATATTATTTTAAGTTTGAGTAATTTGTGGGCGAGTTGCAATGTTTTGACAGTAACAAATATGGAAATGGAAGTATGAAAATGATTGAACGAACTCTGAAAAGTAATGGAATGAGGGATAATCTTGAGAAAATCTTGCGAATGAACTCTGAAAAACACACAATGGTGACACAAGCTGCACTATATCTAATGGTTGGGGCAACTCCAGGTAAACTGACTCTTGCCCCGCAGAGCAAGGCTAAGGAATGGCGAGACTCACTTGCTGACATAGAAAAATTCACTCGAAAAATTTCGAGTATCACTTTAAAAAATTACTAAGACTTTGAATCAACACATTGATGTCTGCTGTGAAGAGAGATTATTCTTCAAATATATGCTGAAATGGATGCTATATGCACTAATTTTTTTAATACTGAAATGAATTTTTCAACAACACTTTAAAGAAACATTAAACAATTTGCAAGGATAAGCCTATACTTGCTCCTCCTCGTCTTCCCTCTCCTCTTCCACCTTCTCCTCCCAACATCTGCCTACACACTTAAGACTTGACACACAAGTAACACCATAATCAACACCTCACGCAGCACCTCACACAGTACCTCAATTGCTCCATAGCTCCATAGCTCCGTCGCTCCATAGCTCCATCGGTCCATAGCTCCATAGCTCCACACCTTGCTCCACAATCAGCTCAACAAACATCACCGCAATTGGCTGTGTAATTGGCTCTGCAATTGGCTGTATTCAATTACTTTTGTAAAGCTTAAGGTAGAAGATCATTCGTCTGGTTTCGATGTGTGTTTAGAGAGCCGATGAGGGTGAAGTACGCATGAGAATGTGTGGGAGGGTATATTGGTCAGGGGGATCTGGATTGCTGGGAAGATGCAATTTTATATTAGCTGGGCGTTTCGTTTAATGACAAGTTAGCATTTGAAATATAAATTTTGTGTTCCATTTGGTAATCACATTATTAAAGTCGTTTGGTTAATGAATATTTAATTGAAGTGGAGATCAGTCACTTTGCTAAGGAAAACAGTTTCATTGCATGATTAAAATCGTGCAAGTTTGTTTCAAGTCTTTTGGTTAATGATTCGTACTTATTTCATTTGCTTCGCCTAATAGTACGATCATTTTATGTTATACGAAGAGTGATTAACGTAATTCGTTCGATAACCTATTTCGACGTCTCTTTAAGTAAAAAAAAATATTTATTTTGCCGAAAATATTGATTTAAATACTCAGTATGCCTCTAGACATTCGACGTGGCCATGTATCATGCTCCGCATCAGTCACAAAAATGAAAAAAAAGGCCCTTATGCCACTCTTACACCAACATTAACTCCTACATAAACAAATATAACCCACTTCTCTGGTCAGTCGGCCCAAGGATCACACAGAGTACACACCGAACCCGCTTCGCCAATATCACCCTTATGACACCAATAAAATTATAACATTCTTTGATATCAAAGAATTCTTTAATATAATTTTTGATATTAAAACATTATTTAATTAATCTATTAATTGCATCAATCAATGCAGTTAATTGATTAATTAATCTAATTAACTATTCGATTAATCAAACAATTTATTAATCTAATTTATATATCATAATTTGGCACTTCGTCCACTCTTGCACCAAATGATACTTAGGCCACTCTTGCGCTAGGTGAGCTAGAACATACTTGCTCCTTCTACTTCGCTCCCAGATTATCACACGTGGGAATCGTGCCGCACGATGCCGTTGGTCGGTGAGTTTTCTTGGGGATCTTCCGTTTCCACCGAGCCGTCATTCCGGCACTGCTCCATTCTCACCTCATTTGCCCACTTCGGCTTTCACGACCTCGATGTCAAGAGCCGCCAAAATCTCCCTACTGTCACTAGGTATACTTGGAATATCCTGTGAGTCACTAACATAATAACAGAGCTCTAACCGTGCGAGTTTTGTTTTCAAGGACAAAGATATTTTCAAATGATCTTTGCCCGAACTGCAATCGAGCGTAATCCAGAATGAGTTAAATATTCAGTGATGCAGTGGACAGTGAAGTCTGGCGTTGACAGTAATAATGCGACTACTGTGAGTCTCCAGTTATAGCTAGGCAAGCTTGTTTGTTGATGTACGAGGATTGCGTTTCTTTCCGCGCACTGGGATGTTGACATAAGCAGAGATTGATCACGTCGTTAACGCGTATCAGTTTCACGTCCCTGTACGAAACGACGCGTGTGGACTTGAGCGCTGTGTAAGTACAGACTAACAAATATACTTTCACAATTCCGAAACGAAACTTTGAGAAAAATCACCCCATATATGACATGTTTTGTTGTATCTTAAAGATGACATATATCACAAGCGTGGTTCGCTTCTCTAAACACAAGAGTATACTTTTGATTATCTAATTTTTGTTTTTTTTTTTTTGTTTTTGTAAATTACGTTATTGAAATTATATTTAACATGGATAAAACGGGGAGGAAGAAGTGTGTTGGTAATAACTAACAAGAAATAGTTCTCATGCAAAATATTATTCCACTGAATGCGCACTAGTGTGGTAAGTTGTCCTTTTGGTGTAATTTTCTAGACTTTTGAAAGATTTGTTTGCAAGAGGTGTAGCAATATCCTGAAAGTAAATCTTTAGTAGCATTTCAGGAAATTTGGAGTTTGATCATGAACAGGCCCGCCTGTTTTTCGCGAAAATATTCACGCGGAGGCTAGACTTCAATATTCTATTTGCACACTTGCAGCCTTCCTTTTGCTACTGGACGCTTGTCTTTGTGGGAAGAGAGTTTGTACATGAGTGAACCAATCCGAATTAATATTCTCCGATACTGACCGTCCGTGATTCGCCAAGTGACATATAAAACGCGCAACAATTCCAATTATCCAATCACGAAGGTGGTTCTGGACTTATTGCCAGACGTATTGCCCGCCCTTACATTCCGGCCCTGCTTCAAACTCCTCACCCTCAACTGCTCTCATGACCTCAATGTCAATGTTAAGAGGCGCCCCAATCTCTTTACTCACTCACTTAAGCCCGGGCTTAATTTAACGAGAAAAATATATCGTTTAAAAAGTGAGCACGAGAATAAAAATCGTTCCCTGTTTTAGGGAACAGCTTTATGTAATCAAACTATTTAAAAAGTGTATTAAGTTATTTGCACCCATGCATCTCACGTGATCATTAGAAACAGCGATCGCGAGATATGATGGATTATCGTGGGATAATTCGACCCTTCATTGGGATTCAACCTATTGTGCGCATGGCCAACAGTTTTCTCTCTTTATTGGCTGTCATGCAGATATGAAGTCACTAACGCATTTCATCGCGGATTCATTTGGCGACAAGCTAGAATTCACAGCTATTTGTGTTATGGAGCCTCAGTTAGTTGTTCATTGCCTGCTGCTCCATTTTACCAGTGAACTCAGACCAGGTAGCATGCGATTCGGTCGTGTTTTTCTTTCTGATTAGTTATTGACTCAAATGTGCCCAAAGCATGGCAAACAAATTGCGATCCAATTGTTACGCAAATAAAATATACATGTTTTTGAATTCCAGCTTGTCCTCAAATGAATTCGCCAATCGCGAAATTCCGAGGTCTAACAGTTACTAATAAACCAAGTAGGAAGAATGTTATCGAAAATACTGGAGGTATTAATCAAATAAAAGAATTAATTATAATTTCCTTACTTTATTTACAGTAACTACAGAAAAATTTTCTGAACTCAAATTCTCACAATAAATTGAAATCACGCACTGGTCACAATTGACACCAATTAATAAAACTTATAATTACCACAAAGAAATCAATTAAATTAAATAATTAAATATCAGTCCCAATAGAGAGTGTATCAACCTATTCAAATATTCTTTAAAATACGTGTACAAATTGACAGTTCGAATATTTACAATAAAATCCGTATTACACTTCCATTCGTCCCGCATCAGTTCAGTCCATGTCCCGCCAGTTGCAATGTTCTAGAGCCCTCCAAGCGCCCTCACGCATAGTAGGCTTCACTCGTCGGTTTCACACCCTCTCGTCCATTCAAGCCACGAACACCTCACTCACTGTCCCGCAATCTCCAGTCGTCGTCCACACTTCTCTTCGCTCGCGCACACTCGGCCAGACGGCCTCCGTCAAAGACTCCCGGCCGCTGGGTTTCGGCAGTATATATATATATATATATATATATATATATATATATATATATATATATATATATATATAGTGTCTTAGGCCGCCACCTAGAATCTTCCCCGATTCGTGTGATGCGTCGCGGAGAGCTGAGGCGCCAGCCAGTCTCACCAGAACATTCTTGTGTCGTCGCTAAACGTATCGGAAACTCTAGCAGACGAGAGGAGGTCTATGACGCCATCAAGTCCCGCCGCTGTGGGCATTCATGGGATTCCCAGAAGGGGGAACCAGGAGGCAGCGAGTGCATTGCTCCAGGAAGGGGGAGGGCGAGGTTAGTCTCCGATTACGGCGGGGGGCAGCTGAGTCAGCGCCAGCTGCAGCACGAAACAATACGTTGGCCCAAAAAAAATGTTCGCGAATTTCCAGTTTCCAATGCGAACGCCTTTGAATCGAAAGATAACGATATTCTAAGCGCAGAAAGTAATGTTAGATATGTTTCTTATTAGTTTATGATCTTGATAGGTGAGCCATGCTACATCATGATCTCTCCTAACGTAATTTTTTTCCTATTGCTTTTCTAGCAATATACGCCTTTGCAAAGCCCGTTTTATTTTCTTCTTTCTTTATGATCTTTCCTTGTTTCCAGTTGGAACACCACATTTGTGTTAATGTGTAAAAGAGGTATTTTTTATTTTATTATATAACAGTGCAAACCAAAAAGTAAATATGTATTCAAGTTATTCTCTTTTATAACCTTTATCTCTGACAATAAAAATTTTGTTTTCATTTCACTCTTTTTTGCCAAGTATTAAAGCCATATTATATTTGCTGCTTCTCACTTCAGAGGGCAGTACCTGTAACATATAACGAATACTGTTGTTATATTCGTGTTGGGAATCTGTTCAAATTATTTATTTACCGCTGTGTGTGTACACGGTATTTTATTTTTTATGTTACTCTAAACTTTGTGTTAATTCTGCACCTAAGTAGATAATTTAGTTAATGTTCAATTGTAGGTGCCATAAACAGTGCAAAAAAAAAACTATGTCAGTATCGTAACACGTTGTTATTCTTAAAAGCAACTTAATGTCGTGTCTCTATGATTGTGTCTGTCCGCCGCTAGGATAGGTGGCAGCACTAGTATTCTAATAAGATTAATTTTTTTTATATCAAAGTTCTGATTTTCCAGGCTGTAATGTGTTATGCTTCTTTGCTATCTTAGTGTAATTTATTTAATTATGTTTATTTAATCATGTTTAAATGCAAATATATTTTTCTGTTATATTTAACTCTGCGATGTGGCCATTCGATATTTATCGACTGGTGATGTCGCGAGTTAGGAACATCGTCCAACCTTACTTCCAAACAATGTAGTTGGGAAGCACTGGGCTGTTTTTCTTGTCCTCTGATGTGGAGCGCCAACGGGTGGCTCATAGGTGAGTTGCAAGGAAGTCTAAATCCTGGGAAAAGCCTTCTTAGTTTACTCACTCGGTGGTTAATATGCACATTGCTGCAAGTGCATGAAACGAAACCAACACGAGTCTCTGACAGTTATCTGGCAGTTAAACTGACACTTTGGCTCATTTAATACTCTGTAAACTTCTGCAGACGTAACTTAGTCAATGCCACAGCAACACGCCATTGAAGGCTTGAAAAAATCTGCATACGGTTCAAACATTTACGCTCCACGCACGTAAATCTCTGTATGAAATTTTACCAGATTTATATGGGCACGTAAAACATAGTAATAATTTAACTAAAATATATAGAGGTCGCTTGGCTATTTCCATAATGACTAGGGCCACCATTTTTTCGCGAAAAGTCTAATGCCCTGGCTAAAATTCAATTTCTAAGTGCACATTTGTAAATCTCATTCGGCTATTGGCCGCGTGCCTGCGTGGGAAGACATTTTACTTTTGACTGGACCAATCAGAACGTCCGTGATTGGCTGGCAGACACTTAAAACAAGTAACAATTGAAATAATTCAATCAAGATTGTGGTTCTAAACTAAAGTATTTTGGAACACAACTTATTTTGAAATATGTCCGCCCAAATCAATTGCCGCTACATGTCAATCATCTAATCATGGAAGTGCGTAGGAGATGCTGAGTTGTGGTGATTATACAACTCGCCTCTTACCAAAGTGAACCGGGTTCGATTGCCGGCGGGTTCTCGCCCAGATTTTCGCATGAGGGAATCGTACCGGATGATGCCGCTGGTCGGCAGGTTTTCTCGGGGATCTCCCTTTCCTCCCGCTCTTGTATTCCGGCACTGCTCCATACTCACCTTGCTTCACCCTACGCGGCTCTCAAGATTTCGATATTGAGAGCCACCCAAATCTCTCCACTCATTCTTCACTCACTTAGAGAAGGGCGTATGACATAAATTGCTTTGAAATGTTACAAGTCATTTCCCGAAAAACGCCTGTCTTCACTGTAGAAAATTTGTATTTTTTTTATAAATGGTTGAGAAGTTTCATATACATTTGTAAGAGTACAAAATTTCCATTTTGAGGTATATATTAGTAAAATAACATGAGCCATATTTGCAATAACCCTTAAGAAACGTTTCTACTATATTGACCTGTACCCACGAGCTCTGACGGAATGGTGAAGACTCGAAACCTCTAATCGTAGCCTATATAACTGTTGTGAAAACTAGAGGTGAAGTAAAGAGTAGTTACCTGTAAACAATCTAAACAATTCAAATAATCGTAATAAAACATGAATGGAACTTTAAGACCGCGTGGGCTCAGATTGCTAGTGCGACCTGCACTCTTGGAGACCATTGTGTGATAGTTAAGTCTCCAACGGGTTACGAAATATTAAGAATTATTTAAAAACTCTATATTGGTTGTCTGTAATTTAAGCATTTTTTTTTTGTTTTCTTATCTTTGTTTTACTACACAGTAACCAAAATTACTACAATGTCCTTTTACAATTCGTGATCGTCCTTCAGGTAGGTTATTCAATTATTTAATTTTAAAATTACAACTGAAATGATTTTAAAAAATACACAGAATCCGTATCTTGAATAATGAATAATTTTTTGTCTTCAGTTTTTTATTTTCGGACCGTAAAGGCATGTACAAAAGGACGAGCATCGTTTACACATTAACTGTTAACATGGCTTGTTTTATATAGTCCCTATCTTCGAGGTACTTACATAATGAAATAAATAAGTTTTTTTAACCTAACTATCTTTGTTTATATTCTGTATGTATTTAACGCTAATATCTAGAGACACACAATTTTCGCAACAAGGATGCCAGTCAAGTTGTTTCTCAAAACACATCAAATCATAAACCCTTTCACAAGTAGATGATTTTTAAATGCTACCCTTCATGTATCACAATAGTTTTATACTTCAATTATCGCAAAAGTAAAGTTATCTCATTTTCGGTCAAATTGAACATTTATTTTTTTATACATAAATTTTAGTATTTAATCTATAGTTAACATTAATAGAAACACAGAGAACACGGGTGCGTTGGTGATGCCTAGTAAGCTAAATAGTTCTCACGTAAAATATTGTAAAAGAAGTACACACCAATGTGGGACGTTGTCGCTTTGATGTACTTTTGTACACTTAGTTGAGCTTTGTTTGCACCCGGTGGAAAAATATCGTGGAAGTAGAACTTAGCAGGGTTTCAGATAGAATTTGGAAGTTACCATGAACGGACTATATAAATGCGTGTAGGTTATTTTGATATGAAAGTTCCCGACTATTAACTCGGCAGCAGTGAGCCGAGGTTATTCAAAATGCAAATCAGAAATAAATTTAATATAAAATTAAATCGATCAAGTCAAAACGTGAGCACAGGGGAACGGTTGATTGGTTAAAAGACGGTATCGGCCAAACAGAAGCAAAAAGACGATAAAAAATTCATTAAGCACAAGTGTGGTAATATTGTCCGTAAAGAATTACGTCTACGGTCACGCTTCGTAGCGGGTGTACGTGACGGGAACACTTAACAATTAATAACCAAATGCAACATCTTATAGCCAGCCTTTCTGACTCACTACGTAGCGTGGAAATTACTCATATGTAGGGATAGGATAGGAACATTTCACGAGTTAATATCAGGACAAGGTATTATCAAACACGTGTACACTGAAGTTGTCTTTGTAATTGGATCGCAGTTCATTAGACACGCCCTGGACGGTCTGAGCCAATAGCCGACTTGCAAAGGAACAAGTAGCGAGTGCCATACTGCCAGGTGTGAAGTAACACTGACTACTCTTTGGGGCAACAGCCAATGAACAAACACCTGAGGCTCGAATATACACACGACTGTGGAGTCTAGCGAATGGGTCAGTGAACTCGCAAAATTTTCCTATCCCTAGTCATATGTTATGACTAGGGCCATCTGTTTTTCGCGAAAATATTTATGCTCAAACTAAGCTTCAACTGCTTACATGCAAGCTCATAAATTTCCTTTGGCTATTGGCTGCATGTCTGTGAGAGAAGGCATTTCAAATCGATTTGGCTAATCAGAATTAGGTTACGCTGAAACTGAACGTCCATGACTGGCTGACAGACACTTTAACCGCATGCAGGTTAAAATCATTCAACCTCGTCATTGGTTGTGAATTAACGTATTTTGGAGTACACCTAGCCGTGGAAACTTTTCGCGAAAAACATATGGCTCTAGCTATGACCGATCTGATACAATATTTTGTTGAAATTATATCTCCAAATTACTGGCTTACAATGGCTCACATATGTAGGGAAACGGAATTGAACATTGGTTCAGCATGAAAGAAGAGAATGGTTTTTTCAGCTTGATTGCAGTACCATGTTCCTTTATTACCTGTCCAATGTACTACCTCCGGCTATACTTGAAGCTACCCTGCACTACCAACGAGCTGATAAGTCAAGCAAAAGAAGAATGCCTATGTAAAGTTTGGGGTAATAGCAAAATTTTATATTGTCTCAGAAGACCAGACAGCTACAAGATTACTTGGTGGTCCGAGCACTGCGATGGAGCAATTGACACCACCATTTTGAACCATGGCAGAATAACTTGGGAGACTATGTGCACCCCACTAACCTGTGATGTGTACACTACATTCGTACTCTGAGCAGTCTTCGGCCGACAGTCAGCCATGTTTGATCAAGAGCAAGACTATTGATATCTACACTGTGGCTTCCAGAGTGTGGAATATTGTGTAGACGATCCCCTGGTAACATGTGCCAAGCAATGTGCAAATTATGTGTATGTTTACTTCTAATGGGACACTATAGCCATTCCAGACTGTATACAGTCTGAATTTGTGAGAGACTTTAATAGCAGCGAATTTGCAGTTAACCTTTGTAGACAATATATGCTTAGTTTCTCATACAGAATACAAGAAATGAAAAACAAACGAACCCTGTCCTATTCCTATTTACAGGCAGAAATTACTTAGTTGGGCCAAGTTTTCATCATCAAACCTCCTGAACAAGCAGATGGGACACTATAAATATTTCACATATGTTTGTTCATTAACTATAGCTTATGTACTCCAGCAGCAGTTATGCTAGTAGTGAATCCACCACCGCAGGCACCTCAGACGCCGCACTTAGCATGTAGTTAGCACCGCAGGCACAATAGTTGGCACCACAGGCACTGCAGTTAGCACCGCATATAGCACCGCAGTTAGAATCGCAGGCACCACAGTTAGCACCGCACTTAGTACTGCAGGCACTGCAGTTAGTAGGCCTACAGCAGTTAGCACCACACTTAGCACCGCAGGCACCTTAATAGCTTCTGATATGTCAACTTCATGTGTGTACAAAAATTAGTAAAAAAAAAACAAATAGTAACAGATATATTTAGTTTTCTTTGTAAAATTGTGAATAAATGCATGTATGTACGTTAAAAAATAATAATTTCTTTTTAATAACCCATGTGCCATAAGTATATTAAAAATTGGTATATGCTCAAATGTGTTATGCAAATAGAAAAGTTTAACTAGCGAGCAATATTGAAAGATTTTTATACTAATATCAAAATTTTAGAGGTTGATAAACATAAGAAAGTCATTATTGAACTTGTCATGTCGGTCGATACCAAACACAAGCTTTGTTACATAACCTTTAATCAGAATAAAGTACTCCGGCAGTGAACGTCCATGATTCGCGGACAGACTCTTGAGGCACGTGACATTTAAAATCATCCAACCACGAAAGTGCATATGAAATTGAGTATTTTGGAGTACAACAGGTCTTGAAATCTTTTCGCGAAAATACCTGTCCCTAAGAATTAATAATTTCACAAGCAAACACTGTTAATATGCCAACTGCCCCAAATACTGCAAAAAAAACCCTCAATAATTAGTATTAAAAAAAGCATCAAATGAGTGGCCATATACATTTGACATAACGAAATATTTGTCGACAGTCTAACTTTTTTGGCTCAGCACAGAGGTTTTGCTCATTCAAATGTGTATGCTGTTAGACTGACCAAATCAATTTTTTTTACCTTTAAAATTATTTTGTTGGGGCTACTTAATATACGTTTGACCATCTATACACTGTTCACGATAAACTGAGGACTTTTGAAAGACCTGCTGAGGGTCTACTTGTATGCACATTGTATGTTGTTCCACCGTACGCGAAATTATCATGGCCATGGACCAAATTACCTTATCCATGCGTCGGTCAAGTGAAATTGTGAAATAATTTAAAAAGTAATAGTTGTACAAAAGATTTTATTCTTAAAATGATATATATAAAAACACCGAAAGCAAATAATGATATTTCCGTATTTACATATATTTAAATAATACTTTTAATTCAGCGTTAAAACATGCAACTACTGTCTTTCCCTCATTACCAACTTTACTGGGTGAATATCAGTCAGCGTGCCCGTAAAAATATATGCAGGTAGGGGCAGTGACATTTTTCAAAGGTTGGGTTCAAAAGTGCACAGTTAACTGTGAACAGCCAATACGAACAGGTATTATTTTAGGTGGAACAAGCATTTCTCTCCGTGTACTACACTCCTCTCCTCATGGTGGCGGCGGTGGCTGAGCGGTAAGCCTGCTCGCCTCCCACCACAGCGAACCGGGTCCAATCCCCAGCCGGGCCACTCCCGGATTTTCGCATCTGGGAATCGTGCCAGACGATTCCGCTGGTCGGCGGGTTTTCTCTGGATCTCCTGTTTCCCACGCCCTATTATTCCGGCGCTGCTCTACTCTCATCTCAATCACCCTTATCGGCTCTCAAGCCCGCTCTGTTAAGAGCCACACAAATCTATTCACTCTCACTCTTCATAGACTAAAGATGAGGTGGACGTACCCCAAAACCAACATGAGACGCCAGAGCTAGTGGCGTAGTTATGAACTACGCATGCGATCCTTCCAGGAGACTTTCTCCATGTGGACTACCCTCCTTTCCAGTTTCCTTTTCTGTTCCCCTTCTCTCATTGTCCCCTATAGATGCGTCACAGCTTTCTCTTGGCTCCCTAAAGTTATATAAGACAGTGCAGGCCTTAGTTTTCTGGGTGCCTACTTGTCTTGAACATTGCCCGTGATCATGAACGATGACGGACTTAAACAATTTAAATGATAGGATTAAGTAGTCAAACAGCGCCTCGGGTCGTGACCAGGGTTCACCATGATAGATCGTCAGCAGCTAAAGCACGGTAAGTCGAGGGACGAATGCTTAGGATGATGACTGGTGAACGTATGTGTATTATGAGTAGATACCCGCATAATTCGCTTATTATTTGAGGACATGTTAAACTTGAAACGCATGTGCCTTTGCAATACGTTTATCATTGGACCATACTTTATGTGACACACCCTGGCCGACTCTGCACCAATAAAGGAACAATTCACAATTGTGTGCCCCAATAATGTGTAGTTCAATCAGAGAAGGAGAGTCTTCACATCTATGCATAAGCCAATGGAGAAACGACGCCGGCTTTAGTGCATACAGTACTGTTAAGGTCAGCATGATGTAAAATCATAACGCGAATTTTGCATGTCCCAAATTATGAGGCATTAACGTAGTTCGGTTGTAGGTCGTAGCTGTTATTCAAAATTCCGTTACGTCTTTTCCGTTTGAAATTATTGTCTGGTTTCAAACTTAACTGCCCTGCCACTGCAGCTTTGCAGTTTTGGGTTTCACATATTTGGTTAAAATGATTGATAGATAGACACCTGAAAAATCCGTGAGTTCAATGACCTGCAGGCTAGACACTACAAACTTATGAACAAAAATGCCGATATTAACTGCACGTTGGTTGTCTGCTGTCACAGCGGAAGGCGACGATTGGGACAGCATTCTCCAGGAGGAGTCAAACACCGTGTGGACCAATGGCTAAAGTTATATAATCACACGTGTTTTAAATTCTAGCTTGTCTCAATTTTAATCCGCGAATTATTCACGTCTCTATTGATTAAGCAGTAATATGCCACGAATTGCCTTTTGGAGGCCCTAATTTTAATTTTTAAATTGTCATTCTGATTTTAGAATTCTCAGGGTGTGTGTGGTCAATTTAATGAATGCTTCTCAGTTATATTGTATATTTTTAATACTGGTAGAGGCTTTACTGGGTACGCAAGGTCGCCCTCGTCCAGTTAGCTCGGCTAACAGTATTCGCTGCGCAAAGCGGAGTTTTCCGCTTTTAGAGGGATCAAATGGGAGGCTTACAGTGTCAGCATGGCGCCGCTACCGCTATAGAGATTTAATAAAGAGCGTGAATTGTACTGTTATAATATCACGTGGCAGTATTTAAAGTCTCAGCCAAGTTTAATGTTTGTATAATGGTGTAATTAAAATTTTAGTTGGTCTGCGCAACGGTGATTACCGAACTATTAACAAGGAACATGCCGTGTAAATTTTTAAGTATGTTAAATTACGTTATTTAACGTAGCTATATATTGACTATCAGGGCATTAAATATATAAATGCTTGGTATTTGGTGCTGTAGAGGACAGAGGTAACTCTTGGTTACAAGAGGGTGTAATTCGTCGGAGGAATTTTCCGTAGCATGGCTTTCATTAATTTATGATGAATGATTCTTTTGTTGCTGTTTCACATAATTCTTGGATTATTTATGACTGTAATCAAAATATAATGAATGTATCCAACTCAAGTAAAGAGTATGGGGCACGTGGTTCTCATGGAAACTACGCGCTTATGAATATCATCTGGGAAATGGTATGCCTTCTGAAGTTTTGTTGAGCCAACTATATTTTAAAGAGGAATTTCAGCTTGTCTATAAAATAGTTATACATTTGTAAGGAAATATTTCTGTCGGCTGTTGTGCTCGATGTAACTGTGGTTGCAGAACTGGAACTGTCTTAGCTTAGTGCTGTTTTAATTTGTCTTGACTAATCCTGCCCATGAAATTCACGCTTATCAATAAGCGTAATTATTAGTGATGTTCATTGTTGGACAGACAATACCATGTGATTGCTGTAAAACACGAACATTTCAATTTATTCACACTAGTGAGTGGGTTGTAACCATTCTGGTGGCGGACAAAGTGCATAGTACAGCTCAGATTTTAGCCTTGAGTTTGGGTTAAATTAAATAATTCTTTGTCTTTAAAGCACATATTAAAGTAAAGTTCTATGTATTTTGTAACCTCCAGCTATTATAACCTGCCAAGTCCTTACCAAGGATTGTGTATATGGCCAGTTTGTACGTGTCGTGATGTGAAATAAATGTAAACATGAATAAGAGAATGGTAAATTTTTGTGAAGACATAAAACTCATGTACCTGATATCTAATTGATATCTAATTAAATCATAGTAGTCCCTGTTCTCTACTAATATTTCGATGAAACGTGTCATAATTATGCATTGTTTTAATAAGAATGTAAGTAAAGTGGTAACCAATCATATGTTATTTAATTATTTCTATGTATGCCACTTCCAGGCGAACACGTGAGCTGTGTACATGGAGAGGTCTGGTTCCTTTTATTATGTATTTTAGGAAATGTCAGGTCAGTAATAATTAAGAATAATTATGAGCTGTTTTAAGGAAACTGTTTTGGGTGTAGTTATTATATCTTCTGTGAAATGTTATAAAGAGCCCAATGAATAATAAAAGTGATAACTGAATTGGTGTATGTATACATTATTTGTGCCGAATTCGGTACAAACAAAACTGTCAAAATCAGATGATCAACATGTTTGTTATTATCTTTAATTTTTAAATTACGATCACTATTATATGAATAAAACACTTTTAAAAATTCGAATTTAAACAAAATATATTAAAAATTGGTTCAGAGAAGTATAAATACAGCTCAAATCATTTGTTTACAATCCAGTTTTCTAACCTATAATTCACACCATGCCGTTTTCGTTAGACGTGTTATCAGAAATGAAGTTAAATGTTGTGACACAGAGATTAGCTTTGCGCAGCCAGCGATATCAGTCTACTTCATCTTTAGTCTATGGGTGGAACATCGCTGCTGACGTGAAGGGGTCGGCTTGGCCTCTGTATGCTCGCCAGTTCTAGAGCGGGAACGTCTGGTCTCGAGCCAGGGGAGTGGATGAGGAGGTGGGGTAACAGAAAAAAGGGGGGGGCAGATGCCACGTGCGAGCTATCTTCAGTTGGGAGAAAGTGCGTGTTGGTGGGCGGCTGCTTCTTACCACTGCCTACAACTGTCCACTACCTTCCTTATTACCGCATTAACATTTACACGCAAGCCACACCTCGAAACAAACATTTCACATCTGCTTTAAACCCTTTGCTTCTCAATTCATTAGTGTTACAATCGTCTTACCCATTCGGTCGCGCACTAAGTTGTGAGACGTAGTGTTGCCATCGTGTAAAATTTTGGTGTAGCTGTACTTGCACTTACGTACTTTCTGCAACCAGTTAACAACAACATTTAGTGTCCTAAAGACGGTACCATCAGACAGTCGTGAAGTAGAGGCGCGGTATCTTCCACAAATCAGATAACCTGTCGGAAAGACTCTCAATGAACTGGGTACTGATACTTGGCTGTGCAGAGTACTAACGATGACTGAACCGTTTATGTCTATCCTGGCTGTTGTAAACAATTGCTTACTAGTTGCACAAGTGCGAGGCGCAATGCTCAATAAGCAGAGACCCGGGAATTTCGCGATTTAGTTTGAGGAAAAGTTAGACTTCAAACACATGTTTATTTCACTTACTGCCTCAATTGGATCGCAGTTTGTAAGAAACACCCTAGGCGAATTTGAACATTAGCTGACTTGCAAGAAAACTAGGGCCGAATACCGTTCTAGCTGGTCTGCGATGAAACTGGAGTATCAACCAATGAACAACTAATGGAGGCTCTAGTGCACAAAGGATTGCGGAGTCAAGCTTGTTGCCCAATGAATCCGCGAAATTTCTGGGTTTTTGCCAATAAGCTTGCCTGTAAGTAACTGATATTTTGGGGCAAAGTTTAAGCGGAAGCTAGACGTCAGTATTCTATGCACACACCAACGTTTTATTCATTTAGCTGTAGGCCGCTTGTTTTTGTGTGAAAAGAGTCTGTTACATAAGTGAGCCAATTAGAATTAAGTTTCTCCGATACTGATCGTCAGTTATTCGCTGGCAGACGGAGAAAACGCGTAACAATTCAAATGATTCACTCACCAAAGTGGTTCTGAACTAAATTGTTTTGGAATACAGCTTGTCCTGAAATATTTTTGCGGCAAGACAGGTGCCCTTAGACATAGCTAAGGAAACCAAATTTCCACGTGGACAGTTTCAAGCGGATCGTATTTCAACATCCTACTTGTACACATGCAGTTTTCCTCAGTTATACTGCCCTCGAGTCTTCGGAAGAAGACTGTTGTTTAGTGCTGACCAATCACAACTGGGTTACTCCGGTACTGAAGGTGTGTGATTCGCGAGAAGGCCTTTACGACGCGTAGCAGTTGAAGCCATTCAGTCGCGAAAGTCGATTCAAGTTTAAATGTTTTGAAAAACAACTATGCATGTTCTCTCTTCGCGAAAGTCAAGTTTCCTTAGGCATACAATCTATTCGCAGTTTCCTTCACACTTTTTGAATTAACGTATGACGTATTATGCCACATATTACAAAGGTTTATACATGTGTTAACATAAAAGTACCTTATTTCTAGTTAAATCGAACGTTTTCTTAAATTGTGTATACATTTTATACTATTTCACTTTTAATTAATATGAATAAAACAGAGATAGAATAGGTGTGTTGGTAACGCCTAGTAAGGAGTAGTTCTTATGCAAAATAATACTAAATTGAGTGCGCAGTATTCCGGCACATTGTCCCGTGTCTGTAATTTTGTTTACTTAGTTAAGCTTGAGTTGCATGAGGCGCAGGGCTATCTTGTAAGTAGAACTTTAGCTGGCCAGGCATTAGAAAAGCTGAACCTATCCGTGAATGGACTATAGCTAAGAGCACAGTGTTTGTAAGTCCTCGCACTCTACGAGCGATGCCATGAAGTGCGAATATCGCAGGCCAAGCGACAACAGGGTGTGTATTATTAGACGTTACTACCACTGGATCTCAGTTATAAATGGCTCACGCTTTTATCTCGCGCCGACTAGACGAATAGAGTCGCTAAATTTGCCAAACGAATAAGGACGGGCGATTAAAAATGCCATACTATTAGTAAAAATTAAAAAATTAATTTAATATTACCTTAAATATAATAGTACAAATAATTGATAGAGACCTAAACATTTTGGTTTTATAAAAATATACAGAGTCATTTAAATACAGAAGCAGATCTAATTTTCTCATAGGCCGCTGCCACAGTCACCTGTTCAACTCGCCCAAACATAATGAAGCTACCTGAGTGCTACATGTTTGCTATTAGTGCAGAGTCCTGCAGGCCGTCTCGGATGAGTGGACGTCAAATGTCACAAGTCAAAGTCCAGTCTGTCTCAAGATTATCACGCGGAATGACAGGGTGTCTGGCGATTGCGCATTGTTCCAGTCCGGTGATCAAAGAGCGAGTGAATAGATTTGGGCGGCTCTTAAAATTGAGGTCTTGAGAGTCGATGAGGGCGAAGTAAGTTGAGTACGGAGCAGGGTTGGAATGAAGGGGCGGGGGAAATGGGAGATCCCCGTGGCATCGTCCGACACTATTCCCACTTGCGAAAATTCGGAGTGAACGGGCTGAGAGTTGGACCCAGTTCGCGTTGGTGGTGATCAAAAACAGTTAAAAGTAATTTACCCACTAGCAAGATGATTGGTCATTGACTTCACAGTTTGCAGTAAAGATAAACAATGAGACCTACACATGTGATCGCGTTGTGTAGTTGTCAGACAACACTCCTACCTCCTAGGCGAACAGGGTTCGATTCCCGGCGAGCTCACTCCCGGATTTTCACATGTGACGATATTGTGCCAGACGATGGCACTGATCGACGGATTTTCTAGGGGATCTCCCGTTTTCCCTGCCCCTTCCTTCCGGCGCTGCTCTTTACTCACCTCAATCACCCGCATCAGCTCTCAAGACCTCGATGTTAAGAGCCACGAATATATCACCATTCCATTACCTACAAATGCGTAATGTACACAAGTGTGTATACATTATCTGTATGGGTTAACCACGTGTTAGTTCGTACTGTGTTTGTCATTGGACCACACTTAGTGCACCCCCCCCCCCCTTCCCAATTTTCGCGAAGATAATTGCACGGAAGCTAAATTTCAATGTCATGCTTGCACGCATGCAGTTCTTCCGATATCGGCTGCGTGGCTTTGTTGGGAGATATTGTGGTATTCGACTGGGCCAATGAAAATTATGTTTCTCTGGTCCTAAACGCCTGTGATTCGTGTGCATTCATGTGAAACGCAACAGTAGTTGAAACCAACCAATCGAGAATATGTATCAGAATCTAATTGAATCGCAGCACAACTTGATAGGAATTACTTTCGAGCAAATCGGGTGATTCTAACCATACGTAATTTGAGACGCTCTGAATAATTTTGGGGCAATGAACATACTATTTATAACGGCATAGAGTAGTTGAGACTACAGAGGTGAAGTAGCCGCACACGCCCGCAATATGGCGCCACTAGCAGCAGCCAGTAGGGAGTCTGCCACAACAGGCGGTAGCTAGTAAGACGAAAGGCCTGTTCTCATAGCTTCTTGCAGTCAATCAGAGAATGCGTACGATCCTACTAAAGGAACCGCTATGCAATTTCATATCTGTGTACTTACACTGTGATTATTACGGCTAAAGGCTGTTCAAGATAAATTAAACACTTTTGAAATCAACATTAGTAAAATGTCACTGCCGCTGCTTGCACATATTTTAACATAGTGACATACGTCCGGTAAAATTGTTAACGATATGGAAAGTCGAATAAGTCGTGTTAGGTCCATTTGTAATAATTTAATTAATGTTTTACTCTTGCTGCTTTTTTACGCCTATATGTGTAAAAATTTACAGATTTATAAAACAAAAGTTTACTTTTCTAATATGTTCACAGATTCACTTGACCGGCGCGTGAATAAAGTGATGAGGCATAATGGTAATGTTAAATTTACATAAGGGGAGAATAATACACAATGTGCGTACAAGTAGATCTTAAGCAGGGCTTTCAAAAGTGCTCATTTTACCGCGAACAACTAATACCTGTTTCTCGCGGAAAGATTTCAGCACAAGTTGTTCCAAAACACTTTAGTTCAGAGCCACTTCCGTGATTGGATCATTTGAATTGTTACGCGTCTTACCTGTCTGCCAGCAAATCACGGGCGGTCAGTATCGGAGAAATTTAAATCTTATTGGCTCACTCATGTATCAAGGCAGTCTTGGCACAAAGACAGGCTGCGAATAGCCAAAGCAATGCTTCATGTGTGCACACAAGATATTGACGTCAAGCCTCGGCGTAAATATTTTTGCTAAAAATCGGTGGCCGTAGGGATAATGGTATACCCTAATCATGTGCAGTCTTGTCAGAAGGCGAATGTTTTCTTACACAATACAGCAGGCAATAAACTAACGACACAGGGTTGATTATTCACACTAGTATGAATGGTTAGCGTTGATATCATTTTATGTTTTAATGTCGTGAGAGACCAAACGTCATAAAAGTATATAAAAGCCTACCGCAGCTCTCAGCGCCAATAGTAAACATGTATCCCTCTGGTGGCTTCATTTCGTTTCGTCGAGTCGAGCAGGAGACAGTGGCAGTGGTCGATGAAAAAATTTAATCTGCTTCAGTAAGTTTATGACTGTGGAGTGTAGTGTGACATCGTGTTCTGGCGAGGAATGATCGTTGTGTCTAGCATTGGGTCGGTAATGAATACAGTAATAAATGTTTGTGCTTGTTACAAGCAATTATTTGGAAACTAGTTGCAAAAGATTTTCTTGTAGCACTACAGGTGAAATATTGTGCATTTAAAACTCATTGTTTTGGGAAACATGCAAAAATATTTATCGAGCTCAGTATTACTAATAAACTTCATATCTACAACATTTGAATGTCAACCCTTTCAGACTTACTTTAATTTGCGATTTAAAGTGTTGCAAACAAAAATTTTCGTGACGCCTGTTGTACTTAAGTCGACACAACACTTGATTCATTGTTAAAGCGAATGAGCTGTAGGATATATTTTCGGTTACAGTTATATTAACCAACTATGACCTAGACCAATGAAACCGTTTGCGAATAATTTACCCACTAGCAAGATGATTGGTCATTGAGCTTCTCAGTCTGCAGCACAGACCACTTGTGTATACTGGGAGCAGTAGGATTTAGGGAAGTCTGGCGCAAGGCGATCGGGGATAAGAGCCGGAGCCGTCCGGCCGTCATCTTGTTACGTCACCGTCCGCCATTTTTCCCCCTTTTTCCCTCAATATTTTCCTTTTTTCCTTCAAAATCGACAAGATGCCCCTAAATATTTCCCTTTTCCCCCAAAAAATTTCTCTCTTCTCACTTAACAAAAGTTAGAAGCCCCCAAAAAACGGTAGAAGCCCCCCCCCCCCCCCTTCCCCGTGCAAAATCAAGCCCCTGAAATCCAATTTTCGTCAATTTATTAATTTGGGGGGCTTCCTTTGGGCTACAGAGCAGTGGCAGCCATATTGGTTTTTATAGGCATACACTGTGTCTAGATACCTGAAGAATTCGCTTATTCATTTTGAGACAAGCTATAATTTAAAACACGTGTGTTTATTTGGCTTTAGCCATTGGCCCACACGATGTTTGACTCCTCCTGGAGAGCGCTGGCCCAATCGTATCATTCCACCACTGAGACAGCAGACAACCAATGAGCAGGAAATAACGGCATGTTTGTACATAAGACTGTAGAGTCTAGCCTGCAGGTCATTGAACTCGCGAATTTTTCTGGTCTGTACCTACGCCAAATCGATACAAGGTATACAGGATAGGACTCAGACCTAAGCATCAGCCATCTTGCATCAATATTGTTTGCAGATGACCTTTTATCTCGACCATGACCCGTGAACTCGACCTTTGACCTAGAAAATTCAGAAATTAAAAAATCCAAAAAAATTCACAAAAACTCAAAATAATGCAAAAAAAATCCCAAAAAATTTATTATCAAAATTAAATTATTAAAGGTTAAGTAAATATTTTTAAAAAAATTTAAAACATATAAATTATTATTTTTTTACTTACACTTCCCAACACTACCATTAATCACATTTGTTCCATCCCCAGGAGACGAATGACTCCCTCGCAACCACTCCCCTCATCTATACACATTCCGTCATCTTGATTTTTTTTCGTTGGTGATTAGTTTATACAGTACTGGAGGCAACCATCTTGGTAGGTGGCTGCCATCTTGGTAGGTGACCAACATCTTGGTATACATCACTTGTCATCCATCTTGGAAGCCAATGCCAATTAGTAATTGAACATTAACCTGTGACCTATGACCCCTGTCACATAACCTTCACCCCATGACCTTGAAAACCAAATATTAAGATATAATACATAAAATTCAGCAAGCATGATATATTCAAAAATACAACCGCCATATTAAATGCAAACTACCTCAACCTTCACCCAGTGACCTTGAAAAAACTCAGGGGAAAAAATAATAAAAAATCGAGGAACATATAACATTAGACCCCCTTCCCTTGCAAACCCCTCACTACCTCCACTCCCCTTCACACTTCTCCCTGCCTGCTATTGACTAGCCACCTCTTTCCACATTGCTCTTGCTCATTAGACCTGCCTCGACCTTTTCCCTCCTCGCTCCAAATCTGTTGCATCCAACCTCCTTAGAATTTATTACAATATTAACCCACACTCTAAATTTTTGTACACTTCAATTCAACGTATACCTCTGTTACCATATCATTGATTATGCACATACAGTTATAGACCATTGCAGCAAATATTTAAGTAATAACATTATAATTTCACACATCATTTGATTTTTATTATTGTGCTCCCTTGCAGTATTTGCTTGTAGTTACAGATCTGAAAACCAAGACCATCGTATTCCTGATATCAGGGAAGGTAGGCATGCTAGGAGGAGGTACACAACCTACACACCCAAGCACATATACAGACCCAAGCACATATATATGCACCCTAACACATCTACACTCACCCAAACCAACCCACACACACCGAAACACAACCTACACACCTAAGCACATATAAATGCACCCAAACACATCTACACACACCTAAACAAACCCACACACGCCGAAACACAACCTACACACCCAAGCACATATAAATGCAACCAAACATATCTACACACTCCGCAAACAATCCTACACCACCCAAAACACATTTACTCACACCTCATACTCATACACATATACATGCCTCCAAGCTCATATACATGCCCCGAAACACATACGCGTGCCTTCAAACACATATACACACCCCAAACACATCTACACACACCCAAACAAATCCACACACACCGAAACACATCCTACACACCCAAACACATATACACACCCAAGCACATATATATGTACCCTAACACATATGCACACACCCTAACAACCCCCCACACACACCGAAACACAAGCTACACACCCAAGCACATATACATGCAACCAAACATATCTACACACTCGTCAAACAATCCTACACACACCCAAACACATTTACTCACATCTCTTACTCATACACATATACATGCCCCAAAACATAGATACACATCCAAACACAACCTACTCACATACACCAACCCAAAGAGTTTGAAATATTCCAATTTGTCGACTGTGGCGGAATGAGTAAAGGTGAGGGGTGTGGGTGCGAGGGAATCAATCGTATGCTAGGGATGGAACGAATGTGATTAATGGTTGTGTTGGGAAGTGTAAGTATAAAATAATAATTTATAAGTTTTTTAACAGTTTTATAATAATGTTTTAATAATTTCATTTTAATAATAATTTTTTGGGGATTTTTTGGAATATTTTGGGCTTTTTTTTCGATTTTTTGCAAATTTCTTTTATTTTTTTATTTTTGCATTTTATAGGTCAAAGGTTAAGGTCACAGTCGGGGTCAAAGGTCATTGCATACAATATGGATGCAAGCAAGCTGATGCTTATGTCGGAGTTCTATCCTATATACCTTGTATCGATTTGGTATAGGGTATGCCTATAAAAACCAATATGGCCGCCACTGCTCTGTAAGTCCGAACTAAGCTCCCCAAATTAATTAAATTGACGAAAATTGGACTTCAGGGGCTTGTTTTTTGCACGAGGGGGGGGGGGTACTATCTTTTGGGAGTTACTAGCTTTTTTAAGGGAAAAAGGGATATTGTTAAGGAAAAAAGAGAAATTTTTAGGGAAAATGGAAAATTTTTGGGTTCTCTTGGTAGATTTTGAGGGGAAAAGGGAATAAATGGTGGATGGTGACGTTACAAGATGGCGGCCAGGCGGCTTTGGCTCCGATCCCCGATCCCCTTGCGCCAGACTTCCCTAAATCCTACTACTACTACTGAGTCTGAGTGGGTTAAAATTCAACATTAGTTTCTCTTATTCTTCACAAATGTTTTGTGAAATTTACTGTATTTAATTTTGTTGTGATACAAAAATTAACTTGGCAGATTGTTTCCAAAGAATCCCTTTTAGAAATACATAAAATTTTTACGGTCCAGTGATGGTCATTTGTGAGCAAGCCATCTCGTCAGCTTTATGCTCTAGGCTATGTTGACAGAGCCGTCGCCTAGGACGACAGTGCAGCAGACAACGAAGAGAGGTTCAGCAATGTCTAGGAAGTTAGTGCGAGGAAACGCTGCAAAACTATTATATGAAACACACCTAGTTTCGACGCGTCTGTAGCGGCCGCTCTGGTTTCAACATATCCAGCCCTTCCTGCTTCGCGATCAGCTCAGCGCAGTTGGCATCCCTGCTCTGTTCCGAACACCACGCGGCCTGCTGATTCGCTGGCACGAAAACACCTACACGTACATGCGTGTGCCTTGAGACCGTTCCAAAACGTTACACCTTGAGTAAACTTTCCTCTGCGGCTGACCAAAAACACTTTGAGTAAATGTTTTACTCGCTCTCGGCAGTGTCCCAATACTGCAAAGTAATTACTCTGAGCATCTTGCCAGAGTAAATTCTTTTACAAGCTCTATTTCAGCGAATATCGAAGGGTAAACTGCAATGGCGAGACGTTTAGTAGAATTAAACCAATTGAAAGAAAATGGGGATATTCTCTTTACATAATACCTCCGGGAAAATTGCAAATGACGAGTGATAAAATTCGTATTTTTATTTAAAAG
The DNA here is from genome assembly GCA_029891345.1 of Dryococelus australis. Classification (NCBI taxonomy): domain Eukaryota; kingdom Metazoa; phylum Arthropoda; class Insecta; order Phasmatodea; family Phasmatidae; genus Dryococelus; species Dryococelus australis. The sequence goes on from CM057009.1 coordinate 160,208,838, forward strand.
TTAACTTTTATAAATCTCAGTTAAGTAGAGAGATTTGGGCGGTTATTAACAACTAGCTCTTGATAGCCAATGAAGGTGAAATGAGGTGAGAACTGAGCAGCGCAGTAATACAAGGGCGGGGGAAACGGGAGATCCCCGAGAAAACCCGCCGACCAGCGGCATCGTCCGGCACGATTTTCACTTGCGAAAATCCGGGGGAACCCAGCAGGGGATTGAACCTGGTTCGCCTTGTTGGGGGGCGAGCAGTCTAACCGCTCATCCACCGCGGCCCCAACTTTTGTAAAGGTTATATTTTTAGACGTAATGTTTATGATTAATTTATCACAAGTAAATGTGTTTATGTATTTATCAAATAATTTGAAAAATAAAGAATAAGTAAGGGGAAAGGGACAAATATTTTTTCTTTTTTGGATTTAACGTTGGTAGCTTAATCAGTAACGTTTTGTAACGCCGCTCTTAGCGGGGTTGGCGACGAAATAATGTGTTATTTTATATCAGTTGTGCCACGTAGTATTTATTCAACTGCTAGACATTCTCCCTGATTACTCTTACCCCGTAAGAAACATTTTTTGAGTGCATACTTTCCCCATAAATACATGTCAACATGCCAATTTTGACGTTATAGTAAAGTACAAATAATGAAATCTAATTTTTGGACAGAGATGAGATAATTCACACTGCAAAAGATGTCAATAGCTACTTCAAAACGTCTATAGAATTGCTCTAGGAAAAATGTTTAAATTTTCAAAATTGGTGAAATTATGAAAAGTCTTGCGCATTTTTTTAATTTTTGTGGGTACCGATAAATTTTTTCGAAAGTAACTTCTGTTCTTAAAATGAATTAAGGCAACATCTTTCAGTGGCCCTTTTTAATGTTTATGCTAACGGTTTGGTTAATTTAATTTGTACATTACAAAAACAGTGAAATTTGTACTTCGACATGACATTTTGCAGGAACCATGCTATCTATAAAAATTTTATCTAAGGAAAAAATAGCCAGATATGACATCTTGAACTTTAACAATATGTGGTACAAATATTAATTAACAAGTGTCTCCATTGTCAACGTCCTTAATTCACTCACTGGCAGTGTCCACGATCATAGACACATTGCTGCTACAGTTCTAACTCCAGGATATTACTCCACCTCATGCAAACGAACCTTAACTAGACCCACAAATTTACACCAAAGCGACATCGCACCAGATTCGTGCGCAGTCAGTGTATATTACTTAGCATGCCAGGCATAACCAACGCAATTATTTTCTACCTGTCTTATTCATATCAAATATAAATTAATAATCATAACTACAACCAGTAGCGTAGCAAGGATTTCAGTTTGGCAGAGGCCAACATTCAACACCACCACCCCCCCCCCCCCCCCCCAATTAAAGCTGTGGGCCCGGGGGTTCTCTCCCGGGAAAATCTGGATTTCAAGTTGCAAAATGAGGCTATTTTAGCAGTTTTCCTGGCAGAAATATAAAAAAAAACTTTTAAACATGAACTTTGATGGAGGTAAGAATTTAACAATGATCGGCTTAAGAAACAAACATGAGAATTTCTTAAATTTCAAATATCAGTAGATAGGAGTTACGAGTTACTATAAAAGAATGAAAATTATGAGAAAGTGGACATGCTTCTTTCCTTCTAGAACTATCAAATAGTTAGTAACAAACCGCAGTCATAATTTGAACAGCTGGAATATAATGTTGCATGTTGCATATAACACGATAATACCTATCATTTAACTTGGATTCTACTATTAAAGAATATTGTAAACACAACTGGTTGAATATTACAGATACATATTATTTCGAATGAAATAACAAATACATAATCGGGCCTATGGGCTTATAAACAAATTAACAAACAATTTCAAATGAATTACCACTAGGTCTTGATCCCTTACACAAAATTTAAAAAAATAGCAAAATTCAGTTCACAAAATAAGATACATGCTTAACTACCATACCAGATATAATATGTAAAAAAAATTCACTTTTAAAATAATAAAAATAACAACTTTTATACAAGAGAGGACCTCAAGATAATACAATCTTCTAAAAATCTGTCCATATTTTTATAACAATATCTTCTACGTGTACTTCTACATCTCTATGAACTGTCATTAAAGTTAGTTCGGTAAGTCTTTATTCGCCAGTTTTGTTTCGTAGAGAAGTTTTGAGTCTCTTGAGAGTGGAAAAACTCCTCAACAGAAGCTGTCGTCACTGGAATAACAGCCAATATCGTCAGAAGAACTGCCATGTTAGGAAAGGAATCCTTGTCGATTATTTTTTAGCAATTCACAGGCAGTCATGACTTTTGTTGCTTGTGTTTGGTGTTCTGGTGTCCTGCAGCGCATCTTCCACAATCTCCAGTCTGCTTCCAAAATATGTCTGTTGGTATCTTGAAAATCATCTTCGTAGAATTCGATCGCTTTCTCGATATCAATGAACGGTTTTCTCACTGCATTTTGTGGTAGAAGAGACATATTTTTGTCAGTAAAATATTTTTGTACTTTGAAAACTTGTCTTTCAAATGCATCAATATTTTATCATGACATGGCAAAAAAAACTACTTGCCTATAATACTCCTTGGGTGTGCTTGCTTCCACATTGTTTCGGAATCGCTGAGTTCCAAACCTTCGTGGAATTGATGGCAAAATACCAACTTTGGAAGCCTTACCTTGGGCATTGCGGTAAACCACTGCGAATTATTTTTCACATTTCTCCCTTATTTCTGAGATCATTCTTTCCCCGTGTTCAATTTTGGTCATGGCTGAAAAAAGACCCAAGTTGTCTCGTTGCAGAACTATGGTAAGTGGTACGTTATCGACAACATTTTTGACATGACTAGAAGTGTGACAATGAATTCAAAAGAACACAAATTTGGGTGTAGGCCCTATGCTTATGTTCTTGCTGTCAAGTCACCTAGCCTTCTTTCTATCAACAGCCCCAAGGCTTGGACAATAAAGAGAAAAGACTCCGAAAATACAGCAACGCATTCGTGCCTTTCAATCCATCGAGTATCATTATAGTTGTGAACAGCACAATTAGGTATCCCTGCAGCTTCCAGCCCATCCTTCAATATCTTAGTTCGCTGTGCCCAACCTCTGAAAAATGTGGCCATTTCTGATATCGTGAAAAAAGAGTTGCGAATAACACCTGATTTTGCAGCATAATTTAGACACAAGTTAAGGACATGGGACGAACAATGAGTGTAAAGAGCTTTTGGGTAATCTTTCCGAATTAGAGCTTAGCTCCATTAAGTTGCCCTCTCATGGCTCCAGCACCATCATACCCTTGGCCATGTAGATTTTTCACATCTAAACCCAGCTATTGTAGTCCCTTTTTGATTGTAGATGCTATTTCAGCCCCAATGACATCATACACCGGAACGAATGTCAGAAAATCCTATCATATATCAACAATTTCTATGTCGACATACCTGACACAAAAAGAAAATTATTCAACACTGCTGATATCTATAGTTTCATCTCCCAGTACAGTGAAAAACTTAGACTTCTTAATTATTTCTACAACTGTTTCCTGAATTTGCTTCCTAATCAAACTAAGGATTTCATTTTTAACTTTAGCGCTGATGTACATAGCATTTCCTCGCTCACTGTTTAGGTGTTCATTCAGAAGTGAATATCCTGCTCTAACTCGAAGGGGGAGTAGTGCTCGGAAATTTCCATCATTGTTGCTAGGCTCTTCAAAAGTTAGCCGCCCAGAATCCCGATGGCCATGTAGAGATACTTCTTGCCTCCCACAAAATAGAAGAGTTTCTACAATGGCAGACATAATTTTCCTCTTTCGTTCTGCATCAGTTTTGATTTTCTGTGATAGTAGTTCACTGACATCAGCTTGCTTGCAGTCAAAAATTTCTTGGAAATTTTTGGCTGGTATTTGTATCTTTCCGTGGTAATTGGTTTTTCGTGTTTTTCAAAAGTTTAGAGAGCATCCTTCCACCTATTAGAGGGTTTACTCCCCAGACTTGAGGGAGCCTCATGAGAGCCGTTACCAACATCATAAGGGCAAAATAGAACACAGGATTCATAAAATGCACATCTAAGCTTTCCAGAGTATGATAATCAAGAAAGTCTATGAAACCATTTGATTTGGAACGTCAGTTTTTTATGCCCTATAATTTACAGATAACACTTATGAGTTTCGGATGGTTGCCATGGCCTCCTTAATAGCATTTCTTTCTCTGCATCTGTATGTTTGCCTTCCCTACATATAATCCAATGTCATCATATGCACAACTTTCTTGTGAAATCACAGAAAAATCATTGCTTTGAAGTCCTAGTTAGGTCATACCTGTACATGAAGTATAAGAAGGCAGAGTTGGCAGAAGAGTGTCGGCGGAACTACAGATCATACTCGGAGTAGGATCCAGATCCAGGACAGTATCCTTTGCCTCGGCACTTCAGTTTTCAGCATTCGGAGATTGGGTATGAGATTCCTAAGAAACAACACGTTATATTTTACTTTTGAATAATTTTATCATACATGTGTTTGGTAATCTCCTTACGGGCAGGTTTAGTAGCACCACACGTCACAGTGGTAAAATTCATGCCCCACTAAAGGCAGAAGAGGCCACGGTGGTTGAGTGGCTAGAGCTCTCACCTCCTACCAAAGCGATCCGGGTTCGATTAAGGTAAAAGCACCGGGAGTCGACACCAAATAAAAAAACATTAGTAAAAAATTGATTTACGTTAGAATTTTTTCAGTATAGTAAAATTATCTTCGACTATTGTGCTTTCAAGTGAGGTAGTTGGCATCCCTTGTGGTATGTTACAGAAAAAGAAAAAAAAATTACTCTTGAAATGTTGATTCGGCGGAAAATCCACGATTTTTGAGGAAACCCAAAAACAAGTAAGGTACAGTAAATAGTGTTTAAAATGTAAAATAGAGGTTGTGTATGACCTACTGCTTGTTAAACAGGTTAAACGGAAGTTTATTAACTATGTGGATATAAATTTGTCATGAATTATTATTTCAAGGTTGGTTTAAAGCAGGTGTCGGCTCGTTGTACACAGAAATAGAATTTTGCGAATTTTTTTGTTTGCTATGATGATACATTATAACTCTTTGAATGTATTTTTCAGTGTGAGATAATATAGAATTGCTTGAATTATATTATTCCCAGGGGAAACTGGACGGAATCGGCAAATATATGGTAATTAGATTATTAATATTGCTCAGTAATTAAGGCTCAAAAATTTTCGATACTGCTGCCCGTTTATTCTCATATATGAATTAAATCATTGGTCACATTAGGCATAATTCCGTGTCAATTTACTCGGGACATATTAAACAATCGAAATAAATTAATGTCCTGTTAAATAATGTGTTATTTTTCCGTGGCAAATTAGAGAAACGATATGTGACGCGCCGAGAACCAGACAAACGTTCTGTATTGATTTTTTTAAAGTTAATTTTGGTAATGTTATACTGTCCAGTAATTTTTAAAACTATATTAAAGTGTCTCTTAAACATTTACTAAAAAACGAAGTATTGTTATAACGATTAAATTAATATACTAGTTGGGTTTACATAATTTTGCGGCAGTGTCGGCTCGCCGTACATCGGGTGTCGGCCCGAGGTAAACACGCATCATAGGTGTTGGCACGTTGTACAAAAACAGCTGTTTAAAAGAAATAGTTATGAAATGTCAGCATGCATTTGGCGATTTTGTAATATTTACGTACATAGAGAAAGTTTAGTAGTTGCATCCAACATCTTCAATTATTGAAATTAACAACTTGTATGGCTTACAGACATTTTTTAGTGCGAAATGTCCTTAACATATCAGCTGCCGGTATTTCTACCCGGATTTTCGTGCCGGGACGTCGGGACGATGGTGTAGGCAGGCGGGTTTTCTCGGGGATCTCCCGTTCCACCGCTCTTGCATTCCGACGCTGCTCCATACACACATTATTCGCCCTCAATTGGCTCTCAAGGCCATAGTTGTTAAGAGCCGCCCAAATCTGTGTCCTGCGAAACAGTAATGCACTGGTCACTGGTGTAGTCCTTTCGCTGTTTCATCACTGTACACCTAGCACGAAGTCAGAACTTGAAATTTTTTTCCTTAATTCATTACCAATAGAAAGGAAATCTGTGATTCACAGCCATGGGCTAGTTTCACTCACCGACCACCACTACGTTCGCCCCCCCTCCCCCCCTCAATTAGCTTTCTGATCCGCCACTGGCCCAGTTGCATATCTGGGCCCTACCTAAACTTAATGCGGCGCACCGTACGCCTGTGATATTTTGTATTATTATATCTTATAATGGTCTGAACTGTACATTACACACAAATAAGTTCTTATTAATCAAAAATTTAATCTAAGTTTTGGGAATTTAATATTTACCACTTGATGACACGTGAGTAGAGATGGTGGTTTGTCGAGGAAAAGTTGAATGTTTACTAGGCTTCTAGCCTTTAAAGTACTGTTTATAATATAACTGAAGTTTTCATTAGGTTATTGGCTATCGCTAATTCAAGAAGCTATTTACCTATTTCACTGGACCAATGACAATCCCGCTATTTTAACACAAAGTGTTTGATTCGTCAGTACAAACAGTTAAGGGATGTATGAAATTGCATCACCCAATCATTAGAGGTGAACAGTACATTGGCTCAAAAATTATTCGCGTTTTTTCACCATCTCTAAACATGAGCAAATAATATACATGTCAACTACACACAAACGGAATACTTATAAAAACTCACCACCAAAGGAGTTGAAAGTTTTGGCTTTGTTACCAACAATTTCTCCATCTCCATCTTCCGCGCTTCTCAATCGATTGCGAACTTACAGATCACACCCACCAAATTCTTGACAAGACGCATCGAATAAGTCTTAAAGATGGAACTGTACACACTACACAGGTTTGAAATAACTTGCTGAAAATAATTCTAGAACGTGACTGTTGCATTGTTGCAAGGGCCAAGGGATGTCGCCATGGTCGGATATGCGAAGCGGTAATGGATTTTCCCAGCCTGAGTACGGAAGCCTCTGGCGTGTGTCTGGGTGAATCACAGCTTAGCTATGTTCCATCTGCTCCAAGAGTTTTACGCATTGCACATATTACAGGGTTGTAGCTTTGATGACTGAACGGAAATTCATTTTTTTTTTTTAAACCTTTTTTGGGGGGCGGCCCCTCTGGGCCTGCTACGCCACTGACTGCTACGCCACTGACTACAGCCACCTATTTTACGCTGAAAGATTTAAGTGGATGCTAGACTTCATTATCCTATGTGCACTCTTGCAGCATTGCTATGGCTATTGGCCGCTTGTTTTTATGAGCATAGAGTATCTTACATGAGTGAGCCAATCAGAACTAAGTTTCTCCGATAGTGACCGTCCGTGATTCGAAGGCAGACAGGTAAGACGCATAACCGATCAAATGATGCCACTAAACTAAAGTTTTATGGAACACAACCTGTCACGAAATATTTTCGCGAAAAACAGCTGCCCCTAGCGATAAATATTACCCCTATGATTTCGGGCTATGAATTGGTGGTAAACTAGGTGTCACACAAGTGAGTAATCGACAAGTCCCATGGCTGGCGTACCATTTAGCAGCAGTCGATGTAAACAAAGATGGCAGTGGAGCGAACGCGACTAATCGAACAAATGACACAAAAACTAAGATGGCGGCTTCCATGTAAATGTCGACAAAGATGACGGCCTCCAGTAACTAGCGACAAATTTAAAAACTATGATGGTGGCCTCCATGTAAATGTAAACAAATATGGCTGCCTCCAATAAAATGTAAACAAATTACAAACGAAAATACAATATAATGGCCTCCAGTAACATAAACATTAGAGAAACTAATGGGAGGGAAAGAAAAAGAAAGGAAAGAAGGAAGGTAAGAGAGAGAAAGATGCAAAAAATAAAATTCGGAGCACTCGGAAAAAACCCTCGGAATGCAAAAGCATGAAAAAATTACATACTGATTACCAAAATGGCAGTCGAATGAAGTAACAAGATTGTGGTGTACTGGCTAATATGGCGGCGTGCTGGCTAACAATATGGCGGTGTACTGGCTACCAACGTGGCGGAATCCAACATGGCTGCTGCATGACTGGATTGACAGAGCGGGAAGTCCGTAATCTAACATGGCTGCCGGCGCCCCTGAGAGAACCGAAGCCGAATCCCGAATCCTGATCCAGCTCTCTGTATGCTCTACAACTTGGACCTGCCTTCGAACAAAAGACGTTCAGTGACGGAGTAACTGAATTATCATTGGCACAGTCAAATACTACATTGTCTTCGACGAAGGCACGTGGCCAATGACGGAAGGAAAACTGCAGGTTTGCAAGTACAAAATTGAAATCTAGTTTCTCAGAAATTATTTTCGCGAAAATCGGATAACCCTATAAATAAAGCTGTTTGAGTTATTGTATAGGGCATAAAATTGTATTTAGTGACAGTATTTTATTCGTAAATTGATGCAAATTAAGTGCTTTTCATTCGGAACTAAATAAAGTTTTTAACTTTCCCATTAAAAATTAAGTTCACTGTTGATGTTAGTGAAGAGTGGGTAAAGAGATTTGAGCTGCTCTTAACAGCGATGTCTTGAGAGCCGATGAGGGAGAATGAGGTGAGTATGGAGCAGCGCCGGTATGAAAGGGCCTGGGAAACGGGAGATGCCCGAGAAAACCCGCCGACCAGCGGTATCGTCCGGCACGTCTCGCACATACTAAAATCCGGGAGTGGCCAGGCCGAGGATTAAACCCTGTTCGCCTTGGATGGGAGACGATCAGACTAACCGCTCAGCCACCGCAGCCCCTCACTATTAAAAATTAGTATTTTAATTTGTGTGACGACATTTAACTGCGTTTCCGTGTCCTTTAAAGACATCCCTGCTGGCGCTACAATCTTCGTTTAGGTTTAAATTATGAACTAACGAACACGGGAAATTTCTAAAGGTTTCAATTTCAAAAGCATCTTATAAATTGACCCTAAGTACGACGTAGTAGACTAGACTTTGCAGTCCTTCACGTACACGGGTAGTTATCCTTAGAGATCTTATAATTTTGCATTATAATTTGTTGAAATGCTAGGTGTCAAACAAGTATAGTTAGTTTCACATGTCGCTATAAACATCCAACTATCAGACGCGCCTTTGAGAATTCTGAACCAGTAGTATACATTCACCACTCAGCAGGCTTAATTCCGTGTGGGCGAGCCGAACAGTAGAATCTGCTATGACTGTTGTATCAGCCAATGAACAAATCACATGTGTTCGAGTACATAGAGTATTGTGAAATCTACCCTGGTGCCGTTCTGTAACGCGAAATAATAAGCTCTCTAATTATAGCGTATTTATTGCCTGGTGCATGAGTGAGATGACAGACTCTACTTTACTCTATTCAGAGTATCTCCACAATTTTTCTATGAAACCTTTGTACGATAGCGCCAAGTATAATGTGTCTGCATGTTGACTAAATATGATTAAACGGAGTGGTCACAAATGCGGTTCGTTGTCCCTTTGGTGTTATTTTCTAGTTTTTGTTAATCTTTGTTTGCACGAGGCGTAGGAATAGTCTGAAAGCAGAACTTCAGCAGGCCAGGCTTCATAAATTTTGGACCTAACCACGAATAGACTATAGTATTCGTAACAACGGATAGTATTTAATGACTTGACAAGTAATTTTAAAAGACTCGAGCTTGGGTCCAAGTTCGTGGTTTGTTACGCGCCTCAGGTGGTAACCCGTGAATCACAGACGTTCATTATCAGAAAATCCTTGGAATGACTGGCCCGATCTATTGAGAAAATGTCTTGTAACAAAACCACGTGGCGAATAACCAAAGGAAGCTATAAATCTTCTCGATGATTAGTCTAGTCTGCGCTAAAATTTTTTAGCGAAAATCAAGTGCCATTATTATACAGAGGTCCAGTGATTTATCACGGATAGATTTGAGCCACGTTATAATATTTCAATTCTGTATGCATTAACAGCTGTTACTTATCTCTCATTGGCTGTTGTCTGCATGAGGAACTTTGCTGAGAATTCGGTAACTTTGGGAGTGACTCTCTGTGATTCGCGGCTAGGCAGTTGAACAAATTCCGAGGCACAATGCACACAATAAAGGAAGTTAAACGCTCCAATAGTGTTTTGAAATGCAATGTAAAAAATCATGGGAAAATTACCTGACAAGTGTAAGGTATTATTCTCAAACTTGTGGGGGAAAAATAGTTTTCCTTTCAGGTAAGGTAAAATTACCGCACTCTGGAGTAAAATTCACGTACATTGTACTGGAAAATCCCATACATGGATGGGAAAATTACCTTACGACGCTTGCATCTCTTCAGAATTTCCAACTGCTAAGGGGGGGGGCGGAATAAACGATCCTTTAACCGTTCAGTCACTGTGTCCACGATCGTGGACATGTTGCATAGGAAGGTTGTTTATGTCCAGCACTGTACAAAGCGAGTAACCAGTACCCACTGTCTTGAGAGTCTTGTAATAACGGGTAACGTGATTTGTGAAAGTTACCACGCCACTTGTTTATGAATGTATGATGGTGACGTCTATAATATCACAGCACCTTGCTCACTGGTTGTAAAATGGAAAGCATACACGGTCAACACATTAATATTACACAATTCCAACACTTGCTCACAAATTAATGCGTGATCGAACGAGATAATACGCTAATATTCAATTATGCCGTCACGCAGTCGTCATGGTGTAATGGATAGCGCATCGTGATAGAGGACCATGGTTCGAACCCACCCACCAGCAAGTGTCGAGGATTTTTCAATGGAGGTTTCGGTTACTATTCGTCAGGGGATGTATTTAGAGCTAGTGATTTTTTTTGCGAAAAAAAAAAATGAGAACACGGTAGACTTAATACTATAAGCATCCAACAGCAATTTGTATATTGCCATTGGCTGTTATCTGCTAGAGAAGGAGTTTTCATAATTGACCTGGCCACTCAGAGTTCGGCAACATCGGCACGGCTCCTATGTGATTCGTACGCAGAGAGTTAACACGTATCAAAAAGCAATTCAGCCAATCAATATAAGTAAACGACCCTACAGTGTTTTCAATTCTGACTTGTCCTGAAATCTTTTCGTGAAATTTCACTACTCCTAGATATATTTAATAAAATAATTAATAGTACTAATACTGCGGAATAATTTTTAAAATAATTTCATTAGTTAATTTTCCCTTACTTGTATGGGATATCAAGCCCCCTCCCCCGTAACGTTTCTCAGGTACTTTTTCCATACAATTAGGGAATAGTAATTTACTTGTTATGTAAATTTACTCTACATTTAAGAGGAAATTTTACCTTACACGTAGAGGTAATTAGCTTCCCTTACATGTAAGCGAATTTTATCTCAAATTATTTTTACAGTGTACTCCTTGTATCGAAACCCTTTCGCGAAATATCACTGCCTTTAACCCTTGTACACGTCAAGTTTTCGTTTCATCTGTTTCAAAAGATAACATTTTTGTTGTGAACGGTACTCACGAATTTCTCATAACAACCCACAATCTAGAACCTAGGGGAAGAGTTTCCGTGGGTCCACTGCACAAGAAGCAACCAATTATAAAACAGTTGGTGTGTCCGCGACAACCAATAGCATTGTCCAGGAAAAGGCGATGTCCGTATTGGTGCTGGCTTCTGGACTTGCACAGCACTGACAATTATGTCACGTATTCTGCAACACATCACACGTGAACGAGTACACTCAGGTTTATATGTTAAGGGGTTAAACATAAAGTCACGCATAGCTCGAGACGATGGTTTACCGCGGGAAAAAGTTAACAGTTTGCTAGGATTCAAATGACTGTATTAAACGTGTCCGACACACCAGGGAGGTGGTATCTCCAACTACCCTCGTTACAAAATAACATCGAACCCGATCAACAAAAAAAGAGAATACCCTCTTCTAGTGTTTCATGTACGCTTTCATTACAGATTATCCTTTCCCATCTTCTGTTCTAGTAGTGATCCTTTTCCTTTGTACTTCTGTTTAGGTTATCGTGGGAAGTTAAACATGGCCCAATCGCGGCCATGTTTGACCAATCCCAATAAAGTCGAGAGCATGAGCTCTTGTACTTAGTGTATTACCTGCATGCCAAAGAGAATGGGTCTGAGCCCTAAATACGCACTTAGATCCTATCGTCACCAGGACCTCCGATTATCCTCTTAGTTTTAAGGCAGGTTAGAAAAAATCCGATAAATAAAAGCGCTTGTAAATATATGAGGCGAAGCCCGCTAAGTCGACACGGCCCGGCTCCACTAATTCCGGCCTGGCCCGGCTCGCCACGGCCCGGCTCCGACCACATGCTCAACGGGACATATTTACCCTACGGCCGGCCGGACCGACAGCTAGTTGCAGGAACTACTATTCTAAATTAACCGATTTTGAGAGCTCGACGAAAATTAAAATGAGGGAAAAATTGTCCGTTGAAGTAGTGCCCGCTTCTACATGTCACAATCACTCAGTTTTCCCACATTTCATCATAGCGGAAGAACGTATGGAAAAATAATAAGAAATTTGAAAACTGTACACTTGAGTGCATTGCATGTTTACTTAATAAATACATTTTTTTTATAAAAATTGAAGTTTGGGGGGGGGGGGTGTTATTCCGTACACCACAGTTACAAACAGTTTATTCATCTGAAGAGCTTGACCTCCGCCTGATTTATTCTAAGCTTGCAACGTTCACCAAAATAAATATAAACAATTAATGAAAAGTTTTCACTGCTCTTTATGCGCCCGTGCGAAAGTACACTGTGTGTGTCCCTGCTGGTTTCATTGCATCTGTTCTCTTTATGGTAACTTATTCGCATAGGCCATTAAAGGGCTGATATAATTATTCCGATTTCCAGTGAGTGTTCGGAACTCCCAATATCAGACAATTAAAAATAGTTGGTACAAGCCCTTGAAAGTGCCTCTACTCCGTGTGTCCTCCGCTTTCTTCTTCAATTTGCCCAGCTCAACGACGTTTACACAACCCGCTGGCTGCTCGGGTAACACGAGGCTTTCCGAAGTAGTATGTTCTCGCTAGGCTTACCAGAGACTCATTCAAAGACAATTACTGTAAGCACATTTTTTCATAATATATTCTATGTAATTTTCACTGAGAGCTAGGGTGCCGCGGTGTTGTAATGACCAGACAACTCGCCTCCGACCTAGGCGAACAGGGTTCGTTTCCCGGCGGACTCGCTCCCAGGTTTCTGCACGTAGGAATCATGTCGGACGATGCCGTTGGTTGGCAGGTTTTCTCGGGGATCTCCCGCTTCACACGCCCTTGCGTTCCAGAGATGCTGTATAGCATCATAACTACGACTGATAGCAAGACCATCTGGCTGGCCTTCCCCAGGGACAAACTCATCCAGCCCCACAGCATCAGAGGATGCGCGTTGGCAGCGGGGAATCTGTAAGTGGAGTACAGCTGCTCTACAAACCCGTCTTATTATTTTTGTGATAATAAATAACCATAGCCGCCTGTTTTTCGCAAAAAAAGATTTACACGGAGGCTAGATTTCAAAATCCTATGTGCATACTTGCAGCCTTCCTTTGGCTACTGGCCGCTTGCCTTAGTGAGAAGAGGGTCTTTTAAATTTGTGAGCCAATCAGAATTAAGTTTCTCCGATATTGACCATCCGTGATTCGAGGGCAGACAGATAAGACGCGTAACCGATCAAATTATGGCTCTGAACTAAAGTCTTTTGGTACACAACCTGTCACGAAATATTTTCGCTGAAAATAGGTGCCCCTAGCGATAACTAAAGGCTGTTCACGATAAAGTGAACACTTTTGAAATCAACCTTAGAAAAAAGTCACTGGTCCTGCTAGCATATACTTTAACGAGCGCACTGAGGAACATGCGCCAGGTAAAAATGGTTACGATGGATGGAAAGTAGTTCCATATCTTAATGTCAAATATAAAGTGTTAGGTAAATGATCTGAAAATAATTTAAATTATTTCTTTCGTTTTCTGTTATTTCAATCCATTGATGTGTAAAAATTAGCATATTTGTAAAATATCTACTTTTCTGATAACTACAGTTTCACTTGACCGACGCATGAATAAATATATGAAGCCCATTGCAATGTTAGTTTTACGTAAGGCGGAATAATACGCAACGTGCACACAACTAGATCTTAAGCAGGGCTTTCAAAAGTGGTAATTTGAACGTGGACAGCCTATAGGTGTCACACAAGTGCAGTGTTACGATTACGAGACTACAAGCGAGGCCAGGCAAGGCTGATATGCTGCCAACGGTTGTTATTAAAATAATAATCGCACACAAGGGGACAGCGTCGCATCGGTGGAGAGTACATAGATCTAGAGGAGTTAGCAGAATAATTGGGTCTGGCTGACACAGTGGGGTTGGGGATATACCATCAGCAATTATGTCAGTAACTCCACCCAGGCTACAAGGGAAAGCCAATGGGAATTGAGGATTTCAGTGAAAGTGGGTGTGAACGAGAATTGTGGTGGACATGACAGCTGAGGGCCGGAGTGTCCGTCAGCGGCGGTCCTCCCAGGTCGGCGGCGGTCACTGAGCGGCGATTTGGGGGTAAGTCTCGTGTAGCTAGGGTGAGAGAGCTTGTCTGGACCCTCAAATATTACCCCTCTTTACAGTTATCCATAAACCTGCATCGACCCAAACACTTTCCAGCCTATCATTGGTAGAGACCTGGATCTCTCGCGGATTTATTCTGTAATAAGCTAGGCTTCACAATCTGTCATATATTCGAGATAAATGTAATTGTTTATTGGTAGGGGCACCTGCTTTTTGCGAACAGTTTTAAAGACAAGTTGTGTTCCAAAACACTTTAGTTAAGAACCACTTTGGTGATTGGATCATTTGAAATGTTACGTGTCTTGTCTGTCAACCCGCGAACCACGAACGGCCAGTACCAGGGAAACTTAACTCTCACTGCCTCACTCTAGTTACCGACTCTCTTTACACAAAGACAAGCGGCCAATTTCCAAAGTAAGGCTACAAGTGTGCACAAAAAATATTGAAGTCTAGCTTTCGCGTGAATCTTTTTGCGATAAACGGGTGGCACTATTCATCGGCAGTTGCTCGAGTTTAACACCAGATCAAGTAGATCAGGTAACACGGGATTCGGTCCTATTCTCTAGATATTGTAACTCTACTCATCAGTAGGGACACCCGAATTTCGTGAAAAGATTTCAGCACATACTAGATTTCATGACTATACGGGCGTACCACCAGTTTTATTTTGCTTATTTGCGGCGTGTATTTGTGTGCCTTCTTGATTGGCCAATCAGAATTAGGTAACTTCAATTGATTCACGCGCACGGAAAACATCCGACCACGAAAGTGCATCTGAAGCTAAAGTGTTACGCAATACAACCGGTCGTGAAATCGTTTCGCGAAAATCGACTGTCCCTACTCATCAAACAGGCCCTGGAGAAGTCTGTGCAAATAATATACCTACAGCAGTCGGGTGGCATAATTCCGCCTTGGCGAGAAGAACTGGAGAATGAGCTCTGCCTGCGGCAGTACCCAGTAAACGTACAACATATTCTGGCGTAGATATGTTATTGTAAATGCTAACCTGGTGCCGGTTTATGCCGCGAAATAACAGGTAGGAACAGGAAAATTTCAGGTTTTGAACAACCTGTATGCTTGACTCCAAGGCCCTATGTACTTTCGAGCCTCAGGTTTCTCTTAATTGGGAAACGGTTGATCCGCGAGAAAAACCCGCCAGCCAGAGACATCGTCCGGCACGATTCTCACATGCAAATCCGGTAGAGACAGCGCCGGGAATCGAACCAATCTCGCCTATGAGGAAAAGGATGGTGAGTAATTTAAGCACTACACTACCAGGGCCCCATTATTGTAAAGTATGTTCAGATACACCCATGGTAACTTTCCTGCGTTGCCTTAGGAAACAGTCAAACGCGTAATAAATAGACGCGCTGTCATCTCGCGTTATAATCTTTTGACAGACTGGGTTTCATAAACGTATACGTTAGCTTGACGTGTGTCCTTCTAGCTCCGCTCATCCGACACGACCTGCAGGTCTCTGCGCCAATAGTAAACATGTAGCACTCTGGTGGCTTCATTCCATTTGGACGACTCGAACAGGAGACTGTGGCAGCAGCCTATGATATAGTGAGATCAGCTTGTGTAAGTATATGACTGTGAAGTCTTGCATGGCTCCGGTTTACAAGGCGAAATGACAGGGCTCTTTAGTAATGAAGTTGCCAATTTTGCGTAGTTACTATGCTCAACATTCTCACGTTTGCTGAGTCTCGCAGTGCCAGCGGCGGTACCTTGCACCTAGTCCGGCGTACGTTTCCAAAACAACTCAGTCAGCTACAAACATAATATTCCGCCTTGCCTTGAAGTGGCTTGCGCGTTACAATGTGGACTACGACAACGACCAGCAAACCGGCAGCAATTTTACACGACTACCAAGGTAGGGAAGGCACTTAATTGAGTCTAAAGCAGAGCCGCATACTTAGGAACACCCAAATCTCGCGAATATATTTCCGCACATACTAGATTGCAATAATATACGGTCGTACAAGCAGTTTTGTTTTCCTTACTGGCAGCGTGTCTTCGTGTGAAGACATTTTCCTACTTGAATGGACAATCAGAATTAGGCAACCTCGATTCTGTACGTCTGTGATGCGCGTGCAGGCACCTAAGAAGCGTAAAAAGGAAATCATCCAATCATGGAAGTGTGTCTGAGCTAAAGTATTATGAAATATAACTGGTCGTGAAATGTTTTCACGAAAATCGAGTGTCCCTACACATACTCCTAGACATGCAGGGCAGGTTCTGACTACAATGGAACGTTCTTGCAGCTTTACTGGGACTGGGAAAACAAGGCTGCGATTAGGATCATGGTTACCTCCCACAATAATTAGCTACCTTTTGTTAACCCTTTCAGTCACAGAAATATCTATAATTTTAGACGTTGCAAAAAAAATTTATTGTTCATAATTGTAGTAATATCGCTACGACGTTTCGTCATACATCAGGGACGAATAGAAATCTGTCGGTGCTCTCTCTTACTGGCAGCAGCGGTTTACATATACGGCTACAGAATATAGTTTCAACAACGACTGATGTTCCCCACAAGTAGGGAACCTTTATTATTGGACGGTAGGTATGTTCCACTGTGTAAAGTGCAGGCCATTCAAGCCACTTCATATGCTACGTCCCACATAGAGGACACTGTGTCTGTAAGTATTAAGAAGGGGATAGGGGGCCGGCGTAAAAACCTTAAAAATTCTCGACACAAAATAATTATGCAAAATTGAATGCAATTTTTTAATATGGAAAAATTAGGTTTCTGCTATAACAGCGGATGGGAATGATCATTATTAAAAACGTGTTTGAAACTCTAGAAGAGAAGAATTGATACCGAGGGCTTTCTTGGTTTTAGGTAGCGCTGGCATGGTTTCGTTTATAATAGGAAAGTTGGAGGAAGCAGGATACGACACCACTGAGGAGGGAATGGCAGCACTGTACATGCCAACTCCCGTGTCACCAGTCAACACACTCGGAGGGCAAGGACACACACACACACACAGATATATATATATATATATATATATATATATATATATATATATATATATATATATATATATACATATATACATACATACATACATACATATGAACGAAGGTTATGACACAAGTGCAAGCTCAGGGAGGTGGGAAATGCAAAGAACTTAAGGGGACCGCCTACCTGAAGTTTTTATCCGCTTAAAGTCTGAGAAGCTCGGGAGTGATAAAGGCGACGCTACTACGTGCATCTAGTGCTCTGTAACCACTACGTGCAGGACTGTGAACTGATATGCAATGTTCTCGTCGTTCTGTCTGTTCTTGTGGCACTTTACGAAGTGACCCAATCATTTCACTGATGGAAAGTCTACAGGAATTGTCAATTGCATGGTCGCTTACCCGTGGAGACCCGATGTCCACCACCAAGGACAAGAGGGCCGATGTGGTGCAGTGATCAGACTATTCGCCTCACAACTAGGAGAACTGGGTTACATTCCCAGGGGACTCTCTCTCGGATTTTCGGAAGTGCGATTCATGCTGGACGATGCCACTCGTCGGAGGTTTTTCTTGGGGATCTCCCGTTCCCCCGCCCTCGCAATCCGGAGCTGCTCCATGCCTCATTTCATCCTCATCGGCTCTCAATACCTCGAGTTAGAAGCCGCCCAAATCTCTCCACTCCATTTCAACAAGGAGCTTTCGATCGTGAATAATATTTTTTGTAAGTACAAATCAAGGAATCTGTAGCAGGTGTTTAGAGCGTCTTCCATCAGAGTAATCAGATTTGTTGAAGTTGCCACATCTCTCATTTGTAAACGGCTAATGCTGACATCAACCAATACGAAGTAGTTGTTAACTGGTATCAATAAACAAGCACGACTGAAGTACATCGCACATCAACAATTATAAACAACACTTGAGCTCGTCAATTATTTCGGGACTGAAAGTTTTAAGGATTTTGGTTTGTATCTCCCGCGTGTACGTTGAAATTCAGTTCTTTGGGAAAAACGTCTTTATCTGTGTTGGTGTGCTTCGAAAAGGCATTTCTAATGTGCGTGACATTTTAAAAGTACTCAATAGCCCCCGTCTGAATTTATTTTTTTTTCGTATATTAACGCACTAGACGCGCATTTAATATGTTGAAGATGTGTATTTGAAAGACTTTGTAACCCAGCCGTAGCACCAGGAAGGTGGGGGAGTGTAGGAAGGGAAGCAAACAAACGAATACACAATCGCCGAGAGCAACACTAAGATAGACAGCGTTGTTGTGCCTTTCAAAGTCCATGCGCGCGACCGGCATACTATTACATTGCTCAATGATTTCGTGATGTTTGCTAAAATTTAGTATTGTGTCGGCTGCACTCTAATTACATATTGTATTGCACATTAACACGGTGCATTATAAAATGTAGGAAAGAACATTTGGCTTGGACACTGCGGACTTGGTATTACAGTACCCATCAAAAGTTTAAGACCATTACTAAATCTGTTAAAATACTTTCCTGTTTTAAAACATTTGACGAAATCTATGTTATACGATTTTCTAACATTGTTACAATAGGCTATTCACGATAAAGTGAGCACTTTTGAAAGCCCTCTCATTTTGAATAATATTCAATAGTTAGGCTATAAGGTATACTATATTTTAGCCTTAAACGTTAACTTCAGAGTGCAGTAGAAAATACAGACTGTTTTAATTAAGTGCATTGCAATATTTATTTAAAAAAATTTGTCGCTAAAGGATAAATGATAGCTGAAAGAGAAAGAAAAAATTAGTAACTAGGGCCTCAAAAGTGCTCACTTTGCCGTGAACAGCTTATAGCGAAACATGTATAAACACGTTTAAATTACCGAAATTAGTGAAATAGTTCACAAATTAAACATTTTGAAAAGATAACATATATCCAGAATTATCGCACACATTTCTGTGTATTAAGGTATAAGGACACAATAATTTCACGAAAAGTTTAGTGTTAATATATTTTTATAATTGTCATTATGAAACAACTTGAAAGAGAAAACCTACCGAGGACCATATTAAATTTGCGAAATAGTTTTTTTTTTTTTTTATCATTGCATTCACATTTCAAATAAAATTAGCTTTAAAATCACCAAATTCAAGAACGAAATATGTTTCTTACCAGTTGAATAAACGATAAGAGGGTTTCCAGCGTTAGTTATTCTCTTTCCACTCAAAAAGTAACACTACATGTTTATTACCGGGAAATGATACCTTAACCGATTATTGCCATCCATGTTGAGACATTCAGCTACAGTGGAAGTTCAGTTCCGTTGTTTTGTATAAAATGGAGAGAAAAACGCGTACTAGCGAACTTAAAGTGGTAAATTTTTGGAATAAATACGTGCAACTAAAACACGAGAAATCGCAGCCCAGTTGGACATTTCTAAGGCAAGTGTATCAAACACAGAATTTTTTTTTTTTACCCAGGTGCATAATACACAAGTGAAATTTTTTTTTTCAATACCAACGAGTGTTAGTATGCTACCTAATTCTCAGTAAAGTTTATTTTAAATACGAATTAAATGATTCCTCTAGTGTTTTCTCCTTCGTTCTTCTGTTATTGATTTATATCCTATATCATGTAAAGTTGAAGTTTTCGTTTACATTTGCATGGTCGAAAATGTTTGGTGTATACTGTACCTTGGTTGACAGTCGACCAATAAGGATCGTTGTGGAGTGCAGCGTAAAGGCAGGCGAACTGTGGACCAGTAGCAAAGTAGCGAACAGGAATGCAGATACCTACAAGAACACTGTTGTAATAATCGATGTAGATATGGCTGCTAAACGGTTGATTTATCCTTATTCTTATTTACTTTTAGCATCGTTTTGCTTTAAGTTTCTATTTCCTTGTAAGGTCTATTCGTCCATCCACTGAATATTGATAACATTTCATAAATAGGTATCACTTTTGTCCTCTGGGAAGAAAAAATGTATTCGAATTGCAGGATGTAAACAATTATAAATTATTGTGATAGAAATTTTTGGCAGAGCCTGGGTTACTCTGAAAAGGTAAAACAGCCAGATAAATAGAATCTCCGTGTAGGCAAATTCAAATGGTTAGATAATGGGTACGGACACCGTATTTTCGAGGATAGAGTTACACGCAGATTTCATATCGACATACCGATTGCACATCTGCCGTTTTCTTTTGGGTCATTTGCCATGTGTTTTCTTGAGAAGAGAGGGTGGTATTTGACAGGGCCAATCAGAACTAGGTTACTCCAGTACTGAATGTCTGTGGAAGAGGGCACGCATGTAAACAGCGTAGCAGATGAAACCATCCAATTGCTCAAGTGGGTGTGAGTTAAGTGTTTCCAAACAACCACACAGAACTCTTAGCGAAAGTGTTGCGTCCCTACCTAGGCATAGCTTGTAAAGAGTTATGTGGCGGAAGATACCAGAGGCGTAGGATAATTAGGAATACATGATGGAGGGGGGGGGAGAGATAAAGCCGCACACGCCAGCAAAACGGTTGCAGTAGCTTGCGCCGGGACGTGCAGGGCGTCCTGACCTCTGGGCTATGTGTTCTTTGCGGTCTGGTGAGGGAAACTTCCTCAGCCCGCAGAGAGATACAATTGCTGCAACCGTATGGGTGGTATAAGGGCCCTCACAAGGGCCCGAGCACACCCCCCGCTCTGAGCTTCGGCAATGGTGAGAGAGAAAAAACGGTGGCAGTAGCCAGCAATTGCGGCACTCCATTCACAAACCAGAGTGAGGTAAACTTGTT
The DNA here is from genome assembly GCA_029891345.1 of Dryococelus australis. Lineage (NCBI taxonomy): Eukaryota > Metazoa > Arthropoda > Insecta > Phasmatodea > Phasmatidae > Dryococelus > Dryococelus australis. Next base: position 160,230,135 of record CM057009.1, read on the forward strand.
AGCCAGCAGCCCAGGCAATAGGGTACATTTCACAACACGCACTAGCCAGTCAGTCTCAAGGCCGTTCCCAGAACCGTGCACGGTAAAGGAAACTGCCACGGCTAAACAACCGCCACACCATTACGACTCGGTGTATTTGCCTACCTACTCTGTCCAAGAGGACAAGAAACCCTCTTAATAATTTACACTGTAACTTTCTTTTAATTTCACGAAACCTTACTTTGTAATTCGAAAAACTAGTGTTTCGGGACCTGTAAAGTCCGCATTAGGTTTTGGCATCAAGCTAATATCCACAGTAGTATATATACACAAGCCGGCGTCGTTTCTCCATTGGCGGCTGCATAGATGTGAAGTCACGCCCTTTCCGACTGGGCTGCACGTGATTGGGGCACACGATTGTGAAGTGTTCATTTATTGGTGTCAGATAAAGAATGGTCCAATGGCGAACGTATTGCAACGCAATACTGCATCTTTTAACTTTACCGTGGCCTCAAATAATAACTCGAATTTTACCAGTCTCTACTAATATTGAACTTAAACAAGCAAGTTTTTATATACATGAAGCTACATAACTAGTTTTTTTATGTATTCGAAAACATTCCTTATGAAGATACAATATTTCAGCTCTAGAGTTGCAAGGAATTTGCAGGTGCCTATTTTGTTTATTAGAAGTAGAGACACCTTTTTTTGTGTGAGTTTTATTGCTCTGCCATTCACAGGAGACACCCGCCAGAAAAAAAAATTGTCCTGCTGAGTCTTGAGTCAACTTTTATGTGCCTATCCGCGCGACTTCCCAAAGTCATTAAATTAAAAGGCATGCGCAGCGACAAAGTTTCGAACAGAGCTCGATCCGCGGAACGACAACACCTTCCATTTTTATGGCCGCTGCCTTCCGCCAGGTCGTAAAGTCGAAAGTGCACCACGTCCGCAAGCGAAACACGACCTTATCAACAAGGCCCATTCCTTGGAAAAATACGCAGATATGATGGCCTATTAAGGCCGTTGTAGGTTGAAAACCAAAGTATTATATTTTCCCCTAGGTATGCGATTTCATATTCAACAAATTATAGTTAACTAGGAAATCTTTTTTTTGCAAAAATATTTCCTTGAACGCTAGATTTCAGAGTCTGAAATGCACATCTATTTTTTTTTTTTTTTTTGGCAGCGCGTCAATAGCGATCCAACATTCTTTATTAATTTGGCCAGTAATAATTAGATTGCTCCGAAAGTGACCGTCTGTGTTTCATGAGCGGACATTTAACTTTATCTTTAACTATGGAAGTAGAGCTGAGATAAAGTACTGTATTATGAATTACAACTTACCATGAAATATTTTGGCGAAAATCGGATGCCCCCAAAGATCCTGTCCTTTCGCGTTACAAAACAACGCCGTGCTAGATTTTACAGTCCTATACTTACTCAAGCAGATCTCATTTTCTCAGTGACCAATGCCTAGGGCCACATGTTTTTCGCGAAAACATTTACGTAGAAAAGAGATTTTAATTCCTTACGTACACACTTGCAAACCTTCCTTTGACTTTTGGTAGCTTGTCTTTGTATGAAGAGAGTCTGTTACATGAGTGAGGCAATCAGAATTTAATTACCCTTATACTGAACGTCCATAATTGGCTGACCGCCACTTAAGACGTGTGCGAGTTAAAATCATCCAAATATTATATTAATTCAAAACTAACGTGTTTTCGAGTACAAATTGTCGTCGAATCTTTTTGCGAAAAACAGGCGGCCCTACCTATTGGTTATGATGTTGGCTGGCAAGGAAGTTACCAGGTGTAGATTGGCGAATGGGCTTTCCAACAGGTTGCTGCCTAGTGTGGTATTTTGCAATCATAATAAAATATAATATCCACTACGTAGAGAAAGAATCAGCCCTTGGAAAGAAAATCACCACAAACATTTACATAACAGGTGGCTACTGTCATATATTATAAATGACTACAAAAACAATAAAATATATTAATAAACATGTGGCGTAGACAAAAGATCAGAAATACGTGCTGGGGATCGTACAAAGCACAAAAGGAAATATGTAAGAAGGGTTATACTTATTTAAACCTTCGAGAGTATTAAAATTAACTCCCAGAGGAAAAATTAGCAAATAAAAACACTTGTCTTCTGGTGTTGTGTGAGTTCAATCTGTTTTTTTATTTGTTATTTATTAAATATTTCAACTATTCTAAAATTACAAATATAACAAAATAAGGAAATGTGCATTGTTTAGAATAAAGTCGTGGTTACATAAGTAGATAATAACAAATTATATGATAATGTCACATGCCTTAACTTGTTGTTATATTGACACAAGGATAAAATTAAAGGCTTTTGATTGTTGAACTAGAACGAGAAACAGAAATATTTGATTATAAAGTTCATTCTTTCCTGTTAACCACAAACCTTCAAAGTTTCACTTGAAACACCAAATAAATTAAATCATTATCAATCTGGACAACACATCAATAATCCTGCAAAACTTCAAAATTATTTCCGTAGGTAATGTAGGTTACTTGCAACAACATAATAAAATTTAATTAATTAAAAGAAAATCTTCTTGCTAATTATATTGTCATAAGTACTAAACTTATGTTATTAAGGCCCTTCAGGTCCGAACATGTATAATGGAACTCTTGGTTTCCATTTTTTTTAGCAGAAGTAATAAAACTTGTATACTGCCATAATGCTGGATAGGATAGGAATTTTGAAGGCTGTTTAAATTTTCAATACGAGTTGTGATATTTTTTAGCCTCCGTAATATAAAATGTTAAAGTAACGTTAAATGTTAAAGTATAAAGTGGAGTTACACGATGTTAGAAATTCACGTACTCCAGGAAAGACTGTTTGAATGCACAGGCTGTTAAAAATATATTGTCTTGATATTACCAGCCTTCAGATTTTGTCAAAGTTCACTTATTTAAGACAGATAATTTTTACTGGCTTATGGACATTCTAATAGTTAGTTAAGCCATAAGGATAGGAAGACGACAGAGTTTTTTGCGTAACTTAATGAAAGTAACGGTCTTGGAGAAGACTTTACATTTTTTGTAAAATGTTCTTTAGGGTTTTTAATGAAGTTTTATGTGAACATTTTTATACAGCTGGTATTTATTCAAATGTGCAATATTGTAATGATATTACATATTGTTCTCAAAATCAATTTAATCCCAATATTATTGACAGTGCTTATGCAAAGTAAACAACCCATATAAAGAAGTGTTGTATATAACATTTAAGATAGAGTTTTATGTAATGTTTTATATAATCATGTTATGCATTTTGATATACTGTTTTCTAAATACACAGTTTTGTCAAATCGACTAATATTTTTTGTGTTTTGTATTTGCAGATGTAAAAAATTTCTAATATTATGTCTTTTATGACACTTGTCTTGTTTTTGTGAGTTTAATTATTTGTGTCGCCCTGCAAGTGTTACAGAGCGTAACAAAATTTTGGGAATGACTAGGCTTCATAAAGTATATGTTGGCTTGATGTGTGTCGTTGGACCTCAGCTCTTGTGTCACGTCCTGCGATGAGAAAAATATTTTTTCAAATCAAACAAAGTTGGTTTTGCCCAACCAAATTAATTGTTTTTACGGCGACAATGAAATAATTTGTTGTTATATTCAAACTAACTTGCTGTTCTTAATTGGTGCCCCAAACAAAGTTCTGGTTTGTGCAGCCATTGATTTGTTTGGTTATACGCAGACAAAAATGTTCTGTTAATATAAAGAAATTGGAATCCAGACCAAGATTAGAACCTATGCCATCTGCACATGAACGTTCCGCCTTGACAATTTTAACTAATGTGACTACTGGTTAAGTCGGGTTGTTTTTAGATATGAATATTATACATACTGAAAAACGTGTGCAAATAAACATTTTAAGTTATACAGATTTACTCTTTAGTCTCTTGACGAACTTTTTTATTAGAATGTTAATGCGAATATTAAGCATCGATAAATGCATTAACAAACAATGTTACTGTCTAAATTGTGAAAAAAATTGCAAACAAAATCTTGAGCTGTATTTTCGAACGAAGGCAATCAAATGAGTGGCCAAACAACTATATACAGTTTCTTCAATCAAATATTTTGTTGTAAGTCTAAATTATTTTGACCCAACACCGAGGTTTTTTTTTTTTTTTAGACATGTATTTTGATAGATGAACAAAATTGATTATGTTGCTTCTCAAATTTAGTTTACTCGCCAATATATATTTTTTGAGGTAGCTAAATATGTTTCCGGTCTTATACAAACAAATGTTTAGGTATCATTTCTCTCAGTGTGAAGGACTCTGCATCATTAGTAAACATGTAGCGCTTTGGTAGCTTCATTATGTTTGGCCGAGTGGGTCAGCTGACTGTGGCAGTGGGTCAATGAGGACAGCTGCATGAGTATGTATAAGACTGTGTAGTATATAATGGTTCTTAGTTATAACGCATAATTATAGGGTCTCTGCCTGTAATGTGTATGCAACAATTCGCATATACAGGTTGTTCGGAAATTAAATGCCAAAACTGAGGGAGGTGTTTCCTTATGAAAAATAAAGTTCAAAATATATAGGACGCCATATACCTAGGGATCGGGAAATTTCGCGAGTTTACTGATCTGTATGCTAGACTCCACACTACTTTGTACAGTCGAACCTCAGATGTTTGTTCATTGGCTGTTACCCCAGTGTTACCCCACATTTGAGAGTACGGGATTCGCTTCTTGTTCACTTGCAAGTCAACTATTGGCGCGGAGTCGTTCAGGGCGTGTCTTATAAACTCTGATCCAGTTGCAAATGTGACTTCAGTGTAAACGCATTTGAAATCTATCTTGTCCTGAAATGAAGTCGCGAATTTTTCCTATCCCTACATATACCTAAACAGAAAATTAAAGGATATATGAGTCTCTAAAAATTAGGTTATCAAAACGTATTTTCTCTGAATGCCATGCAATTTCTGCCAGCGGTAGGTATGGCAGTGATTTACCCACACTACGTCCCTCACGGTTGAATGGGACACGCCTATTTGGCGCGCTATGAAGCGTGTACTAGTGGAGGACATATCGTTTATGTGCTGACGTATCACTTCCTCAGACAGAGGACAGCCAGCATCATGCATGTGTCTCTGGAACATGGGAAGCACAAGTCCTTTTTGCTGCGAACTTTGTAGTCTTTGTACAAGGCATTCGGCAAAAATACTTTTTTCAAAACCCAATTTTCATAGCCTAATTGCAAATTAATTAAGTCACGCCGCAGAAGACAAGACGAAATTGGGGCGTGCTTTATTGGAAATTAAGACTGTCAACGCCCGGAAAATATTGCACAGAAAACAGAGGGAAAATGAATTTCACAAAGTTTAGTTCTGAATGCTGAGATGTAAATAGGGAGAAGCATACAAATTTATAGCATCACACAGGATTAAAATAGCAATAGTTTAAACGGCGTAATTTCTTTTAGGTGAAGAACTGATTAGTAGGGCCCTGTGAAACTCTCGTTATTACACGCTAGGAAATAATTTACAAATTTACCACATCATGGGATACGTTTAGTGAGAATAAGCGGATGATAAAATGTAAATTTTTCTTCGAATCCGATCCCCGAGCCCCTTGTGCGTCAATCGTATTTCCCCTACTACTCCTGTGATCGCAGAGTGTTAAGATTTTTTATTTAATGACTGCCTCGTGATACACTAACAGCTTCCTTTAAAATTTATAATTCTGTTTACTGTATTTTTTTTTAATGAATACTGTACGCACCTGTCTACAATTGCTCTATCCCAACCGGAGTGTTTTGGCAAGGATGCGCTGATTGGTGCACATGACCCTCTGACTTCATGGCGCTGTCCCAACTGCCTGTGTCCCAAGTCACAGCATTCATAAAACTGAACTTTTGTCCCAAGTTGTGTCACAATATCATCGAAGAAGAATACTTACAGATACTTTCACACGCATTAGTGCAATGTTCACGATGTTAATGTAAACAATGCACATGCAAGTTGGATTTTCTTGAGACGAACGTTATGAAATGCTAATTAGTGCAGTCTGCATTCGTTGTGAACTTTTTAATGTGAAGGATGAACATTTAATAAAATTCTTTGATATCAGTTTCTGAGCTTATTTGAAACAAAACAGTCAGGGCATATAGCATAAAGGTAAATAAATATTCAAATCTCACATCTCGCTAACAATATACAATCAAAAATTCAACTATATAAAAACATTACGTAACAACAAATAATGTGATATATTTACGGCGATGTAAAGTCATATTCTGAAAACTTTTTCCGGGCAACGAATTTGTATATCATATTCGGAATGCTTTAAAATGACGTCACTTGACGTCAAGATTCTAACACGCCCACCTCCACAGGTGCGGCCGATTGTAGACAGGCCTTAACACAGCAACAAAACCGCTGTGTATTAACATTAAACACTTAATAATACACAATCTGTAAAAACTATGATATCTTGCACAGTTATTTTCAAAAAATTAACATATTCTCAAGCCATGAATATAATACTAGAACAGTAACAGTACATAATGTGTTACATCAGAAACACATCGCAGACGACACACACCTGTCATTTATCAGGCTCTTAAAGCACTGCGAGAACACCGTGGGCACAGGTGGCTTGTGCCCCGAATCGACTGCACTTCGGCTATTTCCGAGACGTCTCGTGTACCTTCGGCAAGGAAAAAATATACAGCAGCGTGGGCACAGACCGCCTGTGCTCCAAAGATGCGCTAAAGTAAGGAGATGCTATTCGCAGCCTAGTGATACAGAATTCAATGACCAAATACGTTACTTTTACACTTCAGTTATGGAAGAAACATATTTAAAAGAGCATTTATTTGCTTCGGTAAGTTACATTTAATGTGTGAGAGCAAGTGCCCATGCACCCATTGTTAGAGACCCGAGAAATTCGCGGGTTCATTTCTAGACAAGTTGGAATACACACACGTGTACGTTCATGTTACGTCTGTAATTGGTCCACGTGTTTTTTGACATCTCCTGGAGATAAATAAGCCAATAACAAATATGTAAGAAATTGTGCGCCCAACCACCGCCTTTTACTACCACAACAATCGACCAATAAACAGTTGATATTTGTATGAGAGTATATCAGACTGTGAAGTCTAGCTGACAGGTCACTGAACTCGCGAAGTTCTCGGATCTCTACCCATTGTCAAGAGCCACCCCTGCACGGAAATTCGTCAAAGCGGGGATCTGGGATTCACACCCCGGCACCTGCAATCAAAATTTGAATCAGTGGTTTCAATCAGTAGAATTATTTTACTCAAGTATTCAAATAAAGAGCGGATAACTACTGGCGAATCAGTGGAAGGCGCTGTTTACTGCCATTCCAGTGCAGTTCACAAGAAAGCGCCTTGAAATCACTATTAATCATTGAATACCAACAACTAAACTGATCAGTACAAATTTCCTGATGCAAGTGGAGCAGTTTCAACTAATCTGCAGTCAAATACACTGGTTTTGAGCAATTTAAAATGTTTCGATTGCTTAGTGTGTACTGTTCGGTTAATTAACTGTCTACAGTAAAATGAAGACGTTCTAACGTTAGTGTTATTGTTCAACAAGGATCACAAGTAGAGTTGTAATCTATTCCCACAGAAGTAACAGTGGAAATGAGAAACATCGTATTGTATTAGTATAAACATATTATTTTTGTGGAGAAGGTCCACGCAAGCTAGATTTCAATATCCTTTTTGAAAAAATATAAATGCAGACCTGAAGAATTCGCGGACTCATTTTGGGACAAGTTAGAATTCAAAACGCGTGTATTTGTATTACTTTAGCCATTGGTCCACGCGGTTTTCGACTCCTCCTGGAGAATGCTGGCTCAATCGTCGCCTTCCACTGTGACAACAGACAACCAATGTGCTGTTAATATTGGCATATTTGTACATAAGACTGTAGAGTCTAGCGTGCAGTTCATTGAACTCGCGAATTTTTCGGGTCTCTCTCTAGCTATGAAGTTTTCCTTTAGCTACTGGCCACGTGTCTTCGCCACAAGACATTAAAATCTGCGATCTGAAATTATAGTTTTTTGTCTTCATGATTCTGGCTGACTGAATTCATCAGCAATTCATTATTTATGTAACATGTTATATACGACAATATAAAACATTTGAAGGAAACTTGGGTTATACAACTTTTTCAGACACATATGGCTGCGTTTGGAACAATTAAGTCAAAACCCTTTGGCTGACCAAATTCATTAGAAGCAAATAGACAAGAATTACTGAATTCAAGAACTTTTTTATTTTTCTATATATAAGTAGGGTCACGTGATTTTCGCAAAACGAGTTCCACGCTGGCTAGATTTCAGTAGCAACCATGCACACCGCAATTTTCCTTTTGTTAGTGGCCGCCCATCTTAGACGACAGTGTGATATTTCAGTGAACCAATCAGAATGTTGTTACCCCAGTATTGAATATCTATGATCCGTAGGTAGGCACCTACGACGAGTAGCTATCTTAACTACAGCCATCCGTTTTTCGAGTAAATATTTACGTGTAGGCAATATTTCAATATACTATGTGCACACTTGCAGTCTTCATTTGGCTACTGGCCGCTTCTCTTTGTGTGAAGACTGAATGCTACATGAGTCAGCCAGTCAGAATTAAGTTTCTCCGACACCGACCGTCCGTGATTCGCAGACAGACAGATAACATACGTAACTATTCAAATTATCTAATCATAAAAGTGGTTTTGAAGTGTCCGGTGATGTTTTCGCGAAAATCCTGCCCACCGAACTATCCAGGCTACAAAGTGGATCTGATTTAAAGTGTTTTGAAATACAGCAAGGCAGGAAATGTTTTTGCGGGAATCGGCTGTCCCTCCTTATAAAGCGCAAATCTTCATTTCCACATTAATATCGGTATTTACGTTGGAGTATGAAGTATACGCCCTGTTATTTCGCGTTATAATTTAGAGACGGACTAAGCGTCGTAAAAGTACTTGCTAGGGAATGTGTGATATTGCACCTCCACACATCCGACACGGCCTGCACGACTCTGCACAAATAGTAAACAAGTAGCACTCTGGTGGCTCCATTCCGTTTGGCCGAATCGAACAGGAGATTGTGACAGCGGCCAATGAGATAATTAGAGTATCTTGATTATGTAAATTACTGTGAAAGGTAGCATGGTGCCGTTTTACAACGCGAAATTATATGGTCTCTGGTATGGAAGGATACTCAATTACTAGAGACCTGAAAAATTCGCGAGTTCACTGACCTGTAGGTTTGACTCTACATTTATATGTACTGTACAAATATGCCGATATCCACTGCACATTCGTGGTCTGCTGTCACAGTGGAAGGCGACGATTGGACCAGCGTTCTCCAGGAGGTGTCAAACACTGTGTGCACTAAATTTATATAAACACATGTGGTTCGAATTCCACCTCGTCCCTAAATGATTCCTCGAATTCTTCAGACCTCTATCAATGACTAGAGACCCAAGAATTTCGCGGGTTCATTTCTAGACAAGTTGGAATTCACACATGTACGTTCATGTCACGTTTGTAAATAATCGACGTGTTTTTATCAACTCTTGGAGATAAATTAGACAATAACAATCATGCAAGAAATTGTGCTCCAACCACCACCTTTTACTACCGCAACAATTAACCAATGAACAGTTGGTAGCTGTATGAGAGTGTATAAGATAGTGAAGTCTAGCCTACAGGTCATTGAACTCGCGAATTTCTCGGGTCTCTATCAACGACATAGCGGAAGACTGGCAAAAATAGCTGGCATAACTGCGACCCAGTTACGTCAGTGAACATGGTGTTACACTACATCGTCGTGACAATTGGGTTCCGAGGAGATAGGTGGCAGCAGATAACTGAATATTCGCCAAACTAGGTACGATCGAAATTCGCCAGCAGAACTTCAGGTGTTTAACCGCTGTGCGTTACCAACATTGGCTAGCGATATTCGTGGAAATATTTCGTGAATAGTTTTTTTTTTCCCGGGTGTGACCGCGGGGGAGGGGGAGGGGACTGAGCTGTTAGCGTGCTCGCCTCACACCAAAGCGAATCGGATTAAATCACCGGAACAGGGTCACATGTGGGAGTCGTGCAGGACGACGCCGCTGGTCGGCGATCTCCCGTTTTCCCTGCCCATTCGTTCCGGCGCTACTCCATTCTCACCTCAATCACTCTCATTGGCTCTCAAGACCTTGCTGTTAAGAGCCGCCTAAATGTCTTCACGCACTCACTTTTGCCTAGGTGTGTATGTAACAATTACTGGGCCTAGAAAAGTATGGTTACCTTTGTTGAACAGCCACGAGTCCCAGAGTACTTAACATATTCAGACCCAGTGTACACAATTGTGTACAGTACGCACATGTTGGTAATTTTTGGTCTTTATTGCACATTGCGAAGCTCAATGGCCAATGATCTTACCTGTGGGTAAATTATTCGCAAACCGTATACCTGGTCTAGGTCATAAGTGTTTCATATTACTGTAGTGTGACAAATAGTATACCACTCATTGGCTGTGATAACGTAACAAGTATCGCCTCAACTTATATACAGCACGCATCATATTTATTTTGGTTGCAACACCTGAAAGCGTAAATTAAAGTGGGTCCTAAAGGGTTAAGAATATTGAGGTGAAATAACAACTAATACCGCGAACTTCAACAGCACATGTCAGAAAAATGGCGTAACAGACCAGCAACACGTTTGAAGGCTTTTTGCCAATCAGCGGCTTATAAACTCTTAGTCGGCCTGCAGCCCAGCCAATAGGAAACCTTTCGCAGCACGCAGTAACCAATCAGAAACAAGGCCCGTTCACAGAGCCTCGTACAGGTAATCGGAGAGTGGGTAAGCCCTCATAAAAGAAGCCGTCATGCCATGCCGTCTCTGTGTAGTTATCTAATTTGTGCCAACGTATTGCGCGGAATGCTTGCACAGCAGACTGGAGCTCACTGTTTCGTATACACTAGCCCGTATACACTAGCATTTGTACTGAGTTGTTCATGATTCACTCAACTCTTGGTTCCCTCTTCTTACTGGAGCTCACCGTTTCGTATTCACTGGCCCCCTCCGAGTGTTGTATCTGTTGCTGCTGTAGCACGAAGCATTTGTAATGAGTTGTTCATGATTTACTCAACTCTTGGTTCTCTCTCCTTACTGGCTCATACTTACACAGGGAGTGTTTAAGAACTCTTGTCCTATCACTGTAAAGTGACAAGTAGAGAGGTTTGAGCGACTCTTAGAAGCAAGATTTTGAGAGCCGGTCAGAGTGAAGCGAGTTGTGTATGGAGCAGCGCCGGAATGCAAGAGTAGGGGAAACGGGAGGAATTCGAGAAAATCCGAAATTCGGGATTGAACCCGCTGTAAAGCGAACCCGTTTCGCCTTGGTGGGAGGCAATTGTCTGACCACTGTACCACCGCATCCCGGAGAGTGAAAAGAAACCAAGTGCTTGAAGTTTACCAAGCGCGGAAAGAATTCGCGATATACTATAAGGTTCTCCAAATAAATAGGATTCATGAAGTATTTTCGAGCAGATCCGTCTCTTTACTGGGTCGGATGAGCGAAGGTCCGATGAATAGGAGCCCCCGATTTTTGAGAATATTTTATGGCCAGTTGTGTTCCATAACATTTAAGCTCAGATACACTTTTGTGATTGGATAATTTGCTAGCTAAGCGTTTAGATTGTCTTTCCACGAATCACAGCAATACAGTATCGTAGTAAACTAATTCTGATTGGCCAGTCGAGTAAGAAAATTTCCTCTCACAAATATAAGTGGCCAATAAGTAATAAAATAGTGGCATCTGTCGTGTGTTTAACTCTTCTCGCGAAAATCGGGTGGCCCTTCCAAAGAATAGCGTTAGCCCTTTCATACCAATGTTAATACACTATTTCAGGTGTTGCAATCCAAAAAAATTATGATGCGTGCTGTAGTTCAGTCGATACAACACCTGTTCCATTGTCATAGTCAATAAGATTTAGGATATATGTTCGGCTACAATAATATGATCCAATTATGACCAAGACCAGTAGGAGGTTTGCGAATCGTTTACCCACAGGTAAGATCATTGGCCATTGAGCTTCGCAGTGTATAGCAAAGACCAAAAATTATCTACGTGTGTGTAATGTATACAATTGTGTACATTGGGTCTGAATGGATTAAATTAGCAAAAAGTATTATTTTTGTGATTTTTAAAAACATATTTGGAAACGAGAAGTTAATGTTTTGAAGAACCTGGAAGTCGAATACCGTATTTTTAAAATACACTGCTATATGGAACAGTGAAATTTAATTGTGTACCTCCACACTTAGAGAAAACAAGTAGTCTCAATACATGCTATTAAGATGACACTTTAATTTGATATCCTTTAACGCAGTAGAGGATTGTAAAAATGTGCCCTATTTTAGTAATAGTACTACCTAATAAATCTCGGCTCCTAATTAATAAAATAATTGTTTGTAAAAATACTCTTCTTTAATCTGCAGGCCATTTTGCAGCATCAAGTCTGTTACAGAATTACAATGAGAAATGATCGGATTTCAAGTTATCATGTGCAGTTATAAATTGTGGATCCATTGACCGTGCCACTGAGTATTTTAAGCTGTCCCCTGGTTTGTTATCAGTGAGAATTTTGTGTGGAGAAATACATGTTATTGAAGTTCGTATTTTTTAAGCCAATTGTGAAGATAAAAACTTGCAACAAAAACCTAAGATTCAGAAATGATACGTTAAAGCTCTGTATAGAGGAAAAATAGCTAATAGTAATTCAGTATTCCTTTTAATTTAATTAGGGCGAATATATCCATTTTCGGCCAGTTCAGTCTTTTTAAACTTTAAAAATTTGCAAAAATTAACTATTGAACTATAAAAAAATTATTATCATAAATTTTGAAAGTAATTTCTTTATATTTAATAGTGACAAACTCTTTTTTAGGCTTTTATTACTTAAAATTGGTTTTTAATTGTTTTTGTTTAAGTTACCAAATCACCAATAACCTTCCACTTTCCCCAATTACCGACCACTACTGCACTAGTTACCTACCACTAAATAATTTTGTTCATTTATAAATTATTTGACTGTAGTATTCATTAATACTTGTAACTGATTTTAAAAAGTCATGTTATATAATGCATAATGCCTTAAAATAACGTCTTAGTGCAACAGAAGGCAATATATCAAGTTTTAAACAACAAATACGTTTTCATGGAACTAGAGTTTTACTGTGTACACAACATGTTAGTTGTCTTATTTGCAGCCTAATAGAAAGCATTAAAAATTTAAAATTTATATCAATAAAACAACACATTGTTGTTTCTTTGTACCACCCAGCACTGTAGGATTTATTATGTATAATATTTGGTCTCTCGCAATGATTGATGGGTCTCAAAACTTTGAAAAATGATTTTTTTTCTCACATTTATGACTTTTCCGAATACATATAACTAAAATCTCACTATCCTGTATTGTTGACATTATTCCAACTTAATGTGCTTCTTTGTTTCCTGCTTCAAATGGTAATTTTACTAAAGCGTAATCATCTTCCAAAGGATCTCTCATGAGTAGAAACCTAAATAATTCGCGGATTCATTTTGAAACACGCGTGTTTATATAACTTTAGCAGTTGGTCCACATGGAGTTCCTCTTGAAGAATGCTGACCCTATCTTCGCCTTTAACTGTGACAGCAGACAACTAATGTGCAGTTATTATCGGCATATTTGTAAATAATACTGTAAAGTCTAGTCTGCAGGTCATTGAACTTGTGAATTTTTCAGCTCTCTACTCATGAGCTCCTCGGTCGGCGTAGGTATTCTATATTCCAATAAGTCGGCTAGGTCAATATCATCCAAGTCTGAGTGGCGTGTAATCTCCATAACATCGTAATCTTCTTCCTCAGAAGACGAAAACTGTTCTTTCTTTTTCCTTTTCTTTTTATGTTCTCTTTCTTTTCCTCTTTCTCTGATTGTTTCCTTTTTAAATCTTCTTCATTTTGTTTCTTTCTTTCAATTCTTTTCCTTTTGTTTCCTTTCTTTAATAGCCTCCCCTCCTCTCCCCTGGTGCTACCAATTTATTCCACCTAATCTCCAGCCCCAACAGCATCTCGAAGTTTGATTTTTTTGCAAGATTTTTCTTCCTTTTTTACAGGTGACTGGTTAGGCCAAATCACACAGTCAGAAAAGGCTGGGCTGATTGTATATGTTGTAGGCCTATTGACTTTAGGTGTGACACAGGCCATATTTGGTTTAGGGAGGGGTGCATACTGAAGTTGACAAACCTCTTTAAATGACTGATGGTTTGTTAGTTGATGGTTGGATTCAATCGAACCACCATCAGAATTGAATTGATCCACATGATCAAGGTTGAAATCTGTCATCATTAAGTCAGAATGGTAACTGGTTATTGAAATGTCATGGTTAGTAAAACAATGATGTTCATCAGATTCATCTTGTGAGAGGTCAGGATGCTTGCTGCTGGATGGACCATCAAGGTTGTTTAAGGTAGAAAGTTCAGCAGAATTTCCTTATGTCAAATCAAATTGGTTAGTGGCTGATGGATTATCGAGATTTATTGAGATTGTAATTTCAACAGGCTTTTCTTGAGGTGGTTCAGGATGGTTAGTAGTTAATGGAGCATCGAGGTTGGTTGACCTTGTGTCATGCTGTTACCAGCTGAGAGCCAATAGAGGCAAACGAAACTGGTAGTTTTGGAGTTTGTGCGAACACTCCAGGTGATGTTTACGGGGAGGTAATGCTGCCACCACCCAATTTCTTAAATTATTATTAAATTAATGACATTGGGGGCCAGGCGCAGGAGTATTCATGTGCAATTTATACTCGTGTTGCCAAGGCGACCGATGGCCTAAGGCCTTCTTCTGGAGGATGGGGAGGTTCGCGGAGGATGTCTATCCGGGACCAGGATAGATTTATGAGTCTCTTAAAAATTATAAAAATAAAACATTAACACTCGTTTTGGCCAATATTCCTTAACCAGGGAGAACCATGTAAACACCATAAATATAAGTTAATTACTTACACCATTTTAATGCTCCTGGGATGACGGATTCTGCGTGAACTTAGCTGCAGGGTCCAGGCAAACAGTCCCGACAAATTCACACACAGACGCCTATATCCAACTCATCCACGCCCCAAAGCCCTTCCTCCGCCGCCGGGACACTCATGCAGCTGGTTCGTCGTTCAATCAGCGAGCCACCTGTTTTCCTGTCCTCTTAAGAGCGTTCGGCCATTTTCTTAAGAGGGTTCGGCCAGGCAACTCGCTTCTCGATGTTGCCCTCGTATTCAGAGTTACAGAATTAAAAGTTTGTATACAATTTTCACCGAACATCATTTAGGGCAGCTTCGAGACTTCCCATAATTTAATAAATATTTTTCACAGCTATAACTTCGTATTCATGACGAATGTAATAAACTCACACAAAGTTCGTAAATTGGTATAGAAAAGAAATTATCATTTGCATATAGTTGATAATCAAAAATTTGTAATGTAAATGTTTTTATGACATATTTTAATGAGTAACATTTTTTTTAAAAGTCATGAGTTATTATGCTGCAATTAATGTTCGAAATGAACTTTTGAAAAGTACTTAAAGTAGCGTCACGACCCAAGAAACATTTCTTCGTGCTACTAAGTGATAGTGAATAAAAGCATAACACTAGCCACAAGGACCATATCTAGTGCCAGATTAACAAAGATGTGTGTGTATATATATATATATACATTTATATATTAGAAAAGCCGAATTATTTATGATGCACAAACGTTAAAGAGATTTTAATGAAGTAAAATTAATGTTGCAACATAGCAAGTGAACATCTATGTAATGATGTCGGGGCAAATATGCTTTGCAGTGGTAAAGCCTCAATGACCATTAGAAAATAAAACGATGTCTTCGTATCTTGATGCATTCCTGGTTATAAAACTCTTACGTAACGGAAGTCCCACGTGTATAGAAAGTGATTGATGGTCTTGCAATGCACCGATATCAGTTTCGTACCCGAGTTTTAAACTACATTAGACGAGTGGTACTAGCAACACGACATAAGGCAGACATTTTCGTGGGAAAGACTGCCGCTTCGTCCCTCCCATGGCCGCTGCCTTGCTAGAGCAGAGCCGCGCAGCACCAATCGCCAGAGCAACGGACCAATAGGCTCTCGACTTGCAACTAGAACATAGCTGAGTTACCAAGGAGACTTCCAGTGATTTTATTTTCAAACCAAAAAAATGATTGTAGAAAATAATATACTCAACAGTATGTGTGGAAAACTACATAACGATTGAGTAATACAATTTAGATTAATAAATTTACTTCAATTATGATTTAAAGGAACATATGTAAATACTCTTTCAGGTATGTACACTTTTCTTACTCTGGTAAAATTGGAATGTTTATTCTCTCTCTCTCTCTCTCTCTCTCTCTCTCTCTCTCTCTCTCTCTCTCTCTCTCTCTCTCTCTCTCTTTCAGGGTTTCTTGACATAGAAACACGTGGTCACGTAATTCTATACTTTCAAGTGAAAAGTTTTTAGAATACTGTCAAATTAAAATTTTCTTTTACTATCGCATTTGCTGCCTGGGATAAGTATAACAATTCATAGATTTGACAGTGAGGAGCAAATCAGTAGTAAGTCTACTGCAGACATTATGATAAATAATATAAGTATCCAGTAAATATTAATGTTTTTCTTTTTTGGTTTTTTATTATAATAATTCGTTTATATTTTTACATAAATTCATTCAGGGCCCCATATATTATTTTTATGTAATATAAAGTAATTTTTTCATTATATTTATTCACCATCCCTTTTTATTAATGATTCTATGACCTTAATTGGATTTTGACTTAAAAATATAATATTGATATTTAATTAAATACTGTATTATTTACATATTATTATTTCAGGATTGTAATTAACACTGTTTTAGATTTTTAATTAAGTATTTTGTACCGGAAGTGATGTCATATTTGAGCTGCTAAAAACGGTAATGCCAGAAATTAGGGATACTTGTAGGCCTTTCAAAGAAGAATGGACGCGATATTTTTATGCTGGTTATAAATCAAAATAAGCACCAGCGACTTCTTAAGATAGTACATTATTTTTAGCCCCAGAAATTATTCCGAAATTAGAAATGTCAGACCAGGATAAGAAGAGAGCCTAGACTTTAGACTTTAGGCATAATACAATTCATTTTAGTGCTTACAAGAACTGGATCATACTGATACAGGTGTCTCAATTTTCTCAATGTCTCCCCCCCCCCTTTTTTTTTTCTCCTCCTTTCCCGACACGATAAAAATGAATTTTTGTTCAAAAATGTGACTTCAAAAACTGATGTTTCCTTGTTGAATTACGTACTGATTTTACCATTTCTTTGCTCTGCTGTTACAAGTAAAATGGAACCTGTTACCTGCCTGAAACGAAGTTATTAGCACACAATTATTTTTGTACTTGCATACAATTTTGTCTCGATGAGCGTTTTCTAGTTGAAAATATTCTACTACACACATTGGGAAGTATGTTCAAATAATTTTGATGTAATTGCATGTTGAGAAAAAAACAACTGCCTTTTCGGACAGAGCTCACGTGGGCTGAGTAGTATGTATTTTTGCTAGAATTCTCTAACTATGCTAATTGTCGCCGGTGATTCCTCACTTTTGGCGTAAACTGGAAGATTTCTCCGACGTGCCCATGACGAACGAAGAGCTGACGAGCAGATTGAGAGTTTGTTGCACGGACGTTCGGCTGGCGAAGTCGTTGCGTGGAGCGATGCAAATTCAACGCACAGCGGGCCCCAAGGCCGGACTGAGCAGAGTAAGTCGGCTAAAACACATAGTGACCCAGCTCATGCGGGCTGGCCAAGGTCTCCCAGGTGTTTGGTGCGAGGCTCGTCGGTGCTCTGCGGTCGACGGATGTTCAGGCGCGCTGCTATTCGCCGCGCTATCAAGAGTCCAGCCATGATGGTGGGACGATTTTGCCATTCATTGGAGCGCCCCCTATAGTCACTCCACCATGGAGGTTGTGGGTGCTGGTGTCGCTGATTGGATGAGAATGGAAGAGACGTTTGTTATTGGCCGAGCTCAGTGTGTAGAATTTTGGTGACTTTTTGTATAAATACGAATCCAGGCGAGTCACTCAGGAGATATGGCTACTCCGTGGTGATCAGATGGCAGCTCCATGAGTTAAGTGGTTTTGAGAACTTTGCTATGAAATTTTTAACTATAAGCCTTCGAGTATGAGGGTCAGGTTTGACCAGATGGGAGGTCCTGGTAGGAGTTTTGTGGAGCTAAGAACTTTGTTTCCATGTTTTAGGAAAATGTATTCTTAGGATAGTTTTAAAAGATTTTTGGAGAAAAATGAAAATTCCTGTTGTAGGTATGTTTACAAGGTTTATGAAATTTTAAAATGACGGCTTTCAAAAAGGGTAATATTTTGCCATCTTTCTCTTTTAAAGCCACCATAAATGGCATACTGTTATGGAGCATAATGTTAAGTGATAGTTAACATGAGCATGCTCCTTTTAAAAGATTTTAAAAAGGGTTAAAATCAAAGCCTGTTGTAAAAAAAGTTAAAGATCAGTTATTAATTGGAATTGAAAATTGGCCTTCAGTGTTGTGGTTATGGCCAAGTAAAGGAAATACCATATTAAAATATTTCTTGTGTAATAATCAATTATTAGTATATTACAGTATTTTTAATATATGCTACTAAATTGAATTAACAAGGGCCTTCAGCATTGTGGCCGTGGCCAAGTAAAGAAAATAGCATTTTAATATATTGCTTGTATAATCCCTAATTACAGTATTTTGAAGATATGCTATGTAATGGATTTAACAATGACCTTCCGAATAGTGGATGTGGCCAAGTAAAGAAAATACCAGTTTAAAATATTGCATGAATAATCCCTAATTACAGTATTTTGAAGACATGCTACTAAATGGAATTAACAATGGCCTTCGGTAATGTGGCTGTGGCCAAGTAATGAAACTACAGTGTTCAATATATTGCTTGTATAATCAATAAATGCAATATTTGTTTGATGGCCTTTAAGCTATGGCCCAATATAAAGTTTATAATAAAAATATATAATTTTTTCACTAAATAAAAATCTAATATATATTACAAAACTTGTCAGAATTTACATTTTGTAATGACAGTTGTTGGGCAGTTGCCATGGGCAATAACAAAATATTATACATGGTTTTGTGTTTTATATTTGTATGGTATTTAAAGACTAGTGTGCAGGATTTAAAGAAATGAAGTCATATTTAACATATTTCACTTTGTTGCAGATTGCTGTTATTATTACAGTAATATACACTGTTCAGTACATTATATGTTTATTGGTATTGGTAGATGTTGCCAGTGTGCATAATTTAAAAATAAAATCATGTCTAACCCTGTTTCTGATGACTGTTATTCACAGCATGATACATTGAGCTGAGAGAGTGGCTTTGCAGCCTGTGGTGAAATTAGAACTATAACTCATAGATAATACGCATGAATTTTCTTTTTGAATGCCTTATGATAAGTCGCCAGATAAAAATCACGTTGAACATTTCAAAAGTAAATATTTTTCTTACAAATTCAGTAGTTGAAGTGAGGTCACACTGAAAAATAGTAAGTGAAGTTTTTGTAACATATGAACTGTTGGAATATTTCCAATCACAGTTCAGGTTATTTGCTGTGGTTTAGCTTTGAAATGGTGCCTCTTGTTATTTTTCTCATCACGAACTCAGACACGCCTCTCAGGCGTTAACAAGTAACACTATTAAAGAGTAGTTACAGCTTTGCATGTTATAAATATAAAGCTTTTAATTTATTTTGCATTTCTTTTGGCAGAATAAAATACTTAATAAAACCTAAAACCAAATCTCTTCTCATTAGAAGCTGGCCGCCCTTTTTCACTATCATGATTAATTTAGCGACCTAAATATCACTTTTAAGAATTTTTTAAGCATTTTGGTGCAAATTTGTAATGCAGTGTTCTGTTATTTTAGCGGACGGAGAAGTTGTAGATAACCAGCTGTGGAATGGTAAAGAAAGGTATTCCCCAGGCTTTCTCTCCAGCTCATGCCACTAACAGAATTTTGAATAAATAATTTATTTCCCAACACAAATTATATCAAGCCACCATCTCAGTTCACAAAAGACACATAACATCAACAATCATTCACATAATTACAAAAGTAATAAAAAACAATTATTTAAATTAATTTTCCATAATTTTTAGTATAGAAAACTGCTTAAAAACACTAATATATATAATATATATATTAAGGGGATGAAGTTGATAAAATAGCTACTTACCTTACACACATATGACTGTGACATTCGGCCAGACGCCATGTTGTCAGTTGTGCTAAACATAAACGTTCCCTGTGATTACTGAACTCACATTAGACTGTAAAATTAAGTTTCCCTAAATTTTAAAAGCCTTTGATTAAACACTGATTGCAGGGGCTTTTAATAAAAACACAATGATATTTTCTAAGTTTTAAATATTTTTTCCCAAATGGTAGGGAACTGGTACGTGATCGTTAACTGGTATTTAGATTTCAGATCTTTACAGGAAACATGCTACAAATTAATGTTACGAAAGGCTTCGATAGCTAAGAAGTACGAATTTTTCAGCTCAAAAAATCCCTGGTGGTATATATCTATCTTCAACAGGAACGCTAAACACCGAATTCCATTAACATGTATTTCTCTATAGAAAATGTTGACCGTTTTCAAACCAGGCAACAGTGATATTTAAATTGAGGTGAAATAGCCGCTTATTACGTGAATTCGAGGCGCACACGACATCAAAATGGTGTCGCTGACTAGCAAGATGTCGAAACGCTATTCGTCAATCAGTACATAGTAACTAACTTGTCAGCCGTAAGCGCCGCCATTAGGGAAACTTTCTTAGCACGCGGTAACGAACCAGAGAGCAGGCCTGTTTCCAGAGTGAGTATCGCGAAGCCAGTAACTGAATGGGTACGCGCATATCGTGTAATTTCGTCTCTGTGTAGGTATTTGTATACTCAGTGAGCACGTAGATGCTTGGATATGTTGTAGAGTCAAAGCGGCAACAAGATCGACTCCATATTCCTTTGCGTACTCGATCCTAAGTTACTAGTTCAGTGGATCTCGTTCAAGTTCAAACACTAGCCAGATAGCACAGCATTACGTCATTATTTCCTTGCAGGTTTTCTATTGGATGAAATAGTCTTCCCTCGGTGTGTGTGTGTGTGTGTGTGTGTGTGTGTGTGTGTCTAACAAACTATGTTCTAATAAAAGCATAAGCTCAAATGTATATGCAGTTGAAGTTTAACTTGTCCTCAAATAAATTCGCGAAATTTCCGGGTCACCAACCATACGATAGCGACGCGTACTGTGAAACTCTACGTCAATGAATAATCACTTAATTTTTGTGTGCACTAATCACGAGTAGTTTAGGTACAAGGGGAATGGCTTCACACCTTGGCAGCACCCAATGGACAAATGGCACTGGGTGGAGTATGTATAGGAATGTGAAGTATAGCAGGAGGTCCTACAGCAAAGAAAATTGTGTTCGTCTAAACTTACACATATTGCAGATATTTAAAATACTAGCCGCACTGGCTGAAAATATTAAACAAGCCTGGCTTTGAACAAATGTACGAGCAAACAGAAGACTAGGCCTACTACATGCCAGTAAAAGACAAACACAGGATTTAATAAACATATCCGGAACGTGTAATGAAAAGACAAATTACTATTCTTAAGAGCATTTCACAAAATTACATCAAAGACAAAATAACCTTAAAAAACCAGAGTAAATATGCACGCTATTTACAGAATATTTTCGTCCTGTTGACAAGGTACTGGCACTGTATGACGAATTGTCGCTGGTAATAATAATAGTAACAACAATAATATAAATCTGAGTTTCACAAAAAGCTTTCATTTCAAGTTTCGTTTCATAACAGTCCAGCTCAGAACTTCTTCCTGATTGGGAGGTGTTAATATTACGTGGACCATATGTATCTTCCTACGAATCACAGACAATTCAGTATAGGAGTAACCTTATTCTGACTGGCCCAGTGACGTAGGAAAGCGTCTTCTCTCAAATATACGGAGATCGGTAAACAAAGAGAAGCGCCATGTGTGGACCTAAGATATTGAATTCTGTCTAGCCGGCGCCGCGGGAGAAATATTATTCTCATAAATAAGGCATCCTTTGTCATCAACAGACGTCAGATGTACCCACGTTCACGCGTGATTTGTCTCTACCTTTAAATGGCGCCTAGCGACGCTCATAATCGTGCAGGTTCCGCAGCATGACGTGTACACACCAGTATATTCAGAATAAATAGTTAAGAGTAGTTTTCCGCGGAAGCATTGGAAAGCATGTTAGGCACGTACGTAGTACACAGAGTTCTGCAAACTGTCTCTGGTTACAGTCTTCCTTCCTCGTGTAAAGCTATTTCTCACTTTGATTGCTCCATTGACGTTGCTGCTGCTCCTCCGGTTGCTGCCTTACTTTGATCCATGGCAAAACAAATACGCTGAGTTTTTCCTGAGGAGTAGGTCAGAGTAAAACGCGTCTGCGACATCCACTTCTTCTACGGTTATTACATTACACTTTGAACGTCTGCACACATTTACTGGCATTCCAAACGCGTACAGATGAGCTACTTGTACCTGATGTTCGTATAAAGAGTTCCGCGCAAGGTAGATCTAATTACTCTATTTCTATCGCCTAATGGCAGCGACACCTGATACTTGCGAAAAGATATCCACGCACGCTAGTTCTCAATACCCTACCATGTATCATCAGTATAGACCTGAAAAATTGGCGGATTTGTTTTGGGACAATCTAGAACTCAAAACGTGTCAGTTTATATAACTTTAGCCAGTATTAGACACCTCCTGGAGAACGGTGTCTAATTTTTCTCTTCCACTGTGACAGCAGACAACCAAAGTTCAGTTGATATCGGCATATTTGTACATAAGACTGTAGAGTGAATCCTGCAGGTCATTGAAATGGCGAATCTATCAGGTCTCTAACACTACGTTTTTTTATTATTATTATTGGCAGAGACCTGGTTGGTGTCGTGGACATCTAACTTCTTGATTCGGGTTCATATCTTGCTCAAGTATCAACTATTTAACTTTTTTAAATATAGTTCTATACAAAGTAGAACACCCATACAAAGAAAATGAAAAACGTTTACGAAAATCAATGTAATGTTAATCTTAAGAAATGTTTACAGACCCTTCTGAATAATTTTTTTTCTGTAAATCCTTGATCAGGGACACGGGTACTGAACGGGTTTAACACTTTCAGACTCGTGTTTATGTGGTAGGCCGCCGAGCGGTGTGGACAGCTCCAGCAGAAAATTTTAAATAAAAAACCGTCTGCCGTGTCTGAGTGAGGTCTGATGACGAACAGCATGTAAGAAACATTACGAGTCCCTATAAGTATTTCACTTCCTCCATTTCTCTTTGAAGCATGTTTTGTGATAGTGAAAACGGATTAAACGGGTGTTTCCGCGGTCATTTTTAACTATGAACATTTCGGTAAAAAAACATTTTAACAAAGTATAAGGGCATGCATAAAAACCTAATTTTAATTTTTACGCCATAAAATGGTAGGTTCTCCGCTGAAAGTCTTATAGAGGTTCGTTATCGACGGCAATATTGCACGTCAGTTCAGTGCTTTGCGCGTAGAGGCGATGAGAGAGCTGATGCGCATGTCTCGGTCGCCCCTAGCGCTCCCGCACTTTTAGGTCTCAGACGTGCACATTTCCTTCAACCAGGCGGCCATCTTCAGTCCCTGCGTACATTTCCTGTACATGTTGCACAGGAAGTCTTAACCCGTATAGCCACAGTTTCCATCATCGTGACCACATTGCAAATTAATAGTACTTATGGTCGGTGCTGTAGACAGTAAAGCATATCGGTGCCCAGCCTTCCTTGTGACTAATGTGATACTGTAGAATATTTCTGCTACTCTTGGACATGAATAATATCACCCCAGTACGCAGCACGTTGTGCGCAAGTAGCAAGCAAATTGCTCAACGCATGAACAAAAATATTACGCGATTGTAACACGTCAAATTAGAACGGGATGAAGTGGGGTACGCAAGGCGAGTTTGAAATATCAGTTGCTGCAAACAGGGTTTTGTTATGCGTGCGGTACATAAGCTGGCAGAGTACTTGTTTCGTTGTCATAACCAATGAACTCTAAGAAGACTTACAGGAAAATCGCGGAAGTATTTTCATTTAAAATGTCCTCGAAAACTCTCTAGCTCGTTTATCCTTTTTTATGATTGAGTGGTCAAGTTTATGACTCGGCTGATTTAGAGTATCAAAATCCTCACTGGTCCAATGAAATTTTGTAGTAGCTTCACATGTATGGTGACCAAAAAGTAGGGACACTCGATTTTTGCGAAACGATTTCGATACAGTACGAGCATATTAGCAGTTTTATTTTGCCTAATGGCCGCGTATCTTCGTGGGAAGGCATTTTCTTAATAGAGTGACCAACAACAATTAAGTTACTGTGATGCTATAAGTCTCTGATTCGCGGGTAGACAACTAAGACGCATAACACGTAAATCACCCAATCACGGAAGTGAATATGAGCTAAACAGTTATGGAATACAACTGGTCATTAAAACTTTTTGGCGAAAATCGGGTGTCCGTATCAAAGGAAACAGAACTGTCGGACATGTGTATAGCATGTTGAATCCTAGGAAGCAGTCAAAATTACCCGACATAAACCATCGTCTCTAGTTATCAATTTAAGACAAACGTTTACCGACGGCTTAAGCGTACATAGGTATTTGAAATCATGTGTGTTGCGAATTGTAACGCGAATTGTGCTCGTTCTTGGTTATTAAAATTTCGCGTTAGTATTTGAGAACAAAATAGACTTGGAACACACGAGCATTTGTACTGCTCTTGTCATAGGAATACAGAAGATTCGATCCGCGATTCGGGCAGCATTGAACTACTCTGAAACAAGTAATCACAAGATTGTCCAATCACGTCCCACCTAGTCAAAAAGAAATACAGGTTCTCACTTTTGCAGAAGCCAATAAACATATGACTTCGACTCGAGTATATATAGTATGATGAAGACTATCGTGATGACAATAACACGAATTTTAAGGTCCTTACTTATTAGTTGGGCTAAGAAGATTTCGCGAGTTCAATGACCTGTATGATAGACTCCACAATCCGTTGAATAGTTGAATCGCAGGTGTTTGTTCATTGGCTGTTGCCCCAGTGTTACCCCACATTTGACAGTACGGAATTCGCTCCTTGTTTTCTTGCAAGTCGGCTATTAGTGCAGAGTTGTCCAGGGCATGTAATAAACTCTGATCCAATTGCAAAAGTGACTTCAGTGAGTGTATACGTGTTTAAAAAACTATCATGTCCTGAAATGAAGTCGCGAATTTTTCCTATCCCTACTTATTAGTTGCTAGACCAATTTTATTAATATATGAGTTTTCACGCTAGAATTATAAGTACAGGGTGAAAAACATAAAACCTTTATATTGTTAAATGCTGCAGTTGGCGTCGGCTCGGCTTCCCCGCGCCTTGGTAAGTGACCCACCTTGATGTGCTCACGGCCTGTTGCCTTCTTTCTGGGAATCCCGTGAATACCTAGAGCAGAGAGCCTTGCTTGCGTCACAGACCTCCTCTCTCCTGCTAGAGATTCCGATACGTTTAGCGACGACGCAAGAATGTTCTGGTGAGACTGGCTGTCGCCTCAGCTCTCCGCGACGCATCACACGAATCGGGGAAGATTCTAGGTGGCGGCCTAAGACACTATATATATATATATATATATATATATATACTGCCGAAACCCAGCGGCCGGGAGTCTTTGACGGAGGCCGTCTGGCCGAGTGTGCGCGAGCGAAGAGAAGTGTGGACGACGACTGGAGATTGCGGGACAGTGAGTGAGGTGTTCGTGGCTTGAATGGACGAGAGGGTGTGAAACCGACGAGTGAAGCCTACTATGCGTGAGGGCGCTTGGAGGACTCTAGAACATTGCGACTGGCGGGACATGAACTAAACTGAGGTGGGACTGAATGGAAGTGTAATACGAATTTTATTGTAAATATTCGAACTGTCAAAATGGACGCATAAATGATAAAATAATTGAACAGGTTGATATACTGCCATTGGGACAGATCTTTAATTATTTAATTTCATTGATTTCTTGTCGTAATTATAAATTATATTAATTGGAGTAAATTGTGAACATTAGATATATCAATTTCTTGTGAGAAGTTGAGTTGAGAGAATTTTTCCTGCAGTTATTGTTAATTAAATTATAAAATTATGATTAATTCTTTTATTTGATTAAGACCTCCATTCCTTAAAGAACTTAGTTTAGCCCACTTAATTTCTAAAGACAAAAATTGTAACAATATTATTCTTGTTTTATGAAATGTCTTAAAATGTGTTTTCATTCTCAGGAAAGGATTAAAATAATCTGCGTTATGTAGAAACACTTGTAGAATATACCAATAAGTGGTGCTACTGAAACAAATTTTGTCTGATTATAGGCTATTATTAGAGACCTGCGAAATTCGTGTTTTTATTTGAGGACTTTTAAATTTATACCAGTTTATTTTGCAATAAATTTTTCATTGAACCATTCTTTATTTGACACGCCCTGGGTAACTCTGCGCCAATAGCTGAACACTTCACAACCGCGTACCCCAATCACATGTAGTTCAGTCAGAAAGGAGGTTACTTCTAATGAATGCAACAACTAATGGAGAAACGGCGCCGGATCGACTATATAGAGTACTGCGAATTTTAGCATGACGGCGAGTAATAACGCGAATTTTGCAGGTCTCTATGTATTATCACATTTGTAACGCACAGAACCCGTTCCCGTAACATGTAAGAAGGAACACCAGATTTTCGAGAGATAATTTCCAGGCAGCTGGACTCTAGTAACTAAGAAAAACTACAGCGATTCTTAGGGACGCCCGATTTTAGCGAAAAGAGATCCTGACTACTTGTATTCCAAAAACATTTCAACTCATATACCTTCTTGCAATTGGATGTTTTTACCTGCTGCTCATCTTAGTTTCCTGCCCACGAATCACGTAATTTCAGAAAGACAGTGGTGGCTGAGCGGTTAGAATGTTCGCCTCTTACAAAGGCGAATCTAGTTCAATCCCCGGCCGGTTCATTCCGGATGTTCTCAAGTGGGAATCGTGCCGGACAATGCCGCTGGTCTGTGGGTATTCTCGGGGATTTCCCGTTTCCCTCACCCATTCATTCCGGCGCTGATCCATACTCACTTCACCATCACCGGCTCTCAAGACCTCTATGTTAAGAGCCACCCAAATCTCTCCACGACCGTATTCTAAGTAGAAAAGAACATTTGATTAGGACTTTTTCAACTCAACATTATGTTGTCAGAGAGCGGGCCAGTAATGAACGTTCTATACTACAGTAAGAGTACCCGGTGTTGAGTGAACTGATAGGATGGTTGTAAATGGAAATACAGAGACCAATAGAACTGACAGTCATGTAGTCATAAATATAGGTAACTCACTTCTAACTTCCGTTTATTGCCAATACATACGTTCAGCTCTCAAAGTATTAAAATCATAAAATCGAAAGTATGGTTGAGTTGAAGTGCTTTGAAATACTACTATAGGATGTTCACGATAGAATGAGCACTTTTGAAAGCCCTGCTTAAGATCTACTTGTATACATGTTTTGTGTTCTGCCGCCGTATGTAAAATTAACATTGCGGTGGGCCTCGTCACTTTATTCGTTCGTCGGTAAAGTGAAACTGTGAAATTATTAGAAATGTTAATATTTTATAAAGCTGCTTATTTTTACACACTAGTGCATTTAAAAAACAGAAAGCGAAATAAAAGTTGTTACAACTGGCAACCTAACACTTTTTATTCGACGTTAAGATGTGGAACTACTTTCCATCCATCGTTACCAACTTTACCGGGCACATATCACTCAGTGCGCCAGTTGAAGTATACACAGGCATGGGCAGTGACTTCTTTCTAAGGTTGATTTCAAAAGTACTCATTTTATCGTGAACAGCCTTTTGACAGGAAGTCTACTCGCGAAAAATCTGATTTAGTTTGAATGCAGCGCGCCGGCTGTGCCTCTGTACTAGATGCTGTTCTGTGGCTGCATCTCGCATCCCATTTGCCAGTCGCCGCCGACACTTCCTCCTAACTGGTTATCAAGTTGGAGACCCGCTGTGGTCGCTGATCGAGATGGCGAGGTATCGATCGGTGAAGGTCGTAGTGAGACCCTCCCCACTCCCTCTTCTACGCACTCCCTCTCTATTCCCCTCTTCCTGGAGATGGCGTTGGCTACAGACCCGAATAATTCCGAGGTTCTTTGTCGACGCTCCATGGATACACACTCGCCCTGTCCTACACCTGGTCCTTAGCCCTTCTGCCTTGTCACTTGAAACCAAAGAGCCGACGGATACTCCTGACCTTAATTAGGGTTGCGAAAATTCCGCTACCCTACTTAAAGTATCATGCTCAAGTGCAGCTAGAGCTTTATCCAATATAATTGTTTTACACTTGAAGAGAGACAGTGGCGTGGCCAGAATTGTCTCGAGTCTTGAGGGAGGGAATACACTGAATAAAGTGATAAGTAACGGCATGCAAAGTTCACGGTTTATTTTGGTAACAAGTTATATTTTAAGAACGGGTGAGTTTGAAATACGTTTGTCATAGGACCGTGCTTAGTTTGACAAAATTTGCGCTAACGAACACCAATGAATATATACTTCATAACCTCGTGCCTTAACCATGAAAAATGTGTTGTCATAAGGCTACATCGAAGCAAATTCGAATATCTACATTGCTGTGAAGACTACCGCGATGGTAAATTAGTTCTGTCGACACACAATTTTCGCAAAAGAAAAAAAAAAAACCGTTCCTGTCGAGTTTGATTTCATAGAACTATAAATCAGATCCATTTTTACAAGGTTTGAACAGATGGCTGCTGGCCGCAAATCACAATACCAGACAAACATAACAGTCAAACAGCACTCCGTCTTCTGTCGAAGAAACGTGGCTAATAACGCGGCGAAAACTGCACATGTGTACATAGCGTGTTGAAATCTATCGTCCGTGGGGATCTTTCTGCGGAATACGGGTGTCTCTAGTAATGGCTGTTATAAGTAATAAACGTCGACATTTGGCGTGACGCTAGATTCTCTGAAACAGTTAACATTCCACTGCTGCCGACGTTGCATCACGTCGCCTTAGTTTTTTACTGAGTCGTATGGACTTTGCCGCAACATTTAAAACATCCACATTCTTTGAAGACACTAACTATGAAATAGGCCCAAGTACTTCTCCAGAAGTATTAATTAGGTTCTCTACAGCATAATATTAGGTGACAGACACTCAAATTATAAATTACCCAAATAAACCGGTTTTTATTGTATTTACAGGAAGATGGGATAATTTGGCAATATTTTTTTGTTTTGTAGTGTTTTCGTCTAATTTTTGTTTTTTCCCCGAAGTATTAATTAAAGGAATATGATAAACATCATTAGTTTAGCATATTTTCATAAAAATATCACATTAAGATTAAATCTCTCTTGATAATTTACATATTTGTAAACTAATGTCATAACCATATAATGATTTAAAAAAAGGGTAATTTGGCAGTAGTGGGATAAATTTGTACAAAAACAATAACCTTATCTCCCATGGCTTACAAAAGTCATAACGAAATACGGGTAATGGAAATGAACTCTGACTAACAGTTTCCTTGCATTTTTCAGTCTGAATCACCACTACAACCGAATCATTCAAAATTATGACCATACCGTTTCAGGCCTTGACAAACTTCATGATAACACAAGCGGCATTTCACACACTGAATCCATGAATCACCATTTTTGTCATTGGCAAATAATCCCTGGCAGCTGTCGGAAGTATCACTGTTGTTCTTTTTCTTTGACTGAATTCCACTAGTAGATGCTTTCAATGAATCACTTATCTTAAACCTGCTCTTTTTTGGCTTCTAGTTGCCTGAAGTGAAGGACAATCTTGTGTATCGAAAACGCGCACTTTTTTTTGCTGCACTCTTTCTTTGTTGGGGAAGTGGAATCTGTGCTCTTATTTCTTGCAAACTTGTCGCATTGTGAAGTTCTGAGGAACAGAAAACATCTTCGTGAAGTGCATTTCTGTCGAAAGGAAATATTCCAGTGTGTTTAAACTCACTGGTTATGTTCCTCATATTGGCTTCCTCGTGAAAAACTCCAGTAAAGATGAGAAAACAATATTTTCTTGTTGGCTTCCTCCCATGCTTGACAAGGAACTCCTTAACAGATTGTTTCCACTTAGCCTTCATCGGCCTGAAGATGGACACATCAAGTGGTTGTAGGATGTGTGTAGTGTGTGAAGGAAAAGTCAGAAAGATTAAATTCTTCTCTTCTCTGAACTTCATAACCTCTACAGACATGTGGCTGCAATGTGAATCAAGGATTATGATGACAGGTCTTGATGGAGGAATATTTTCTTCAATATGATTCATGAAGTGAAGGAATATCTCTGAATTTATCTAACCCTTTGGAGAAACACACACCATTGAATTTGCAGGGGTATTGTGCGCTTCATATCATCGGACAATATCTGTCCCTGGGATATGGTTAAACATGGACCAGCTTGTCCCGCGGTGTTCACAGTAACAAGCACTGTGGTAGTCTCGCCGCGCTCTGCTGCCGTCTGTTGGTAGACACGTTTCCGTCCTTTCGGGGAAACTATTTTGCCTGGTTTGTTCACAAAGTACAACCACTGTCATCCAGGTTCCAAATATGATTTGGTTTATCCTTCAGGTCATGTTTTTCCAACGTGGTACTCAGAATGTTGTAAAATTCATTAATGGCTTCTTTTGAAACAGAAGAAGCTCTGTTAACGGACAAGTTCTCTGGCAGCCTCATCACTAGACCATACCGTTCCTTAAATGAAAGCCACCAATCCCAGCCAGCTACTTCTTCTTCCACATAAAAGAGATTTTTCTACCACTCTTTTAAATTATGTCAAACGCCTGCCGCCTAACATCCGTAGCGCACAAACCAAATACAATTTATTGCATCTTTACTATGTAGGCTACCAATGTGTGTTCCTCGAAGACTGTAAGCACAAGAGGCCTTCCTTTCTTAGCAATAGCAACATCATCTGGTCTAGATGATGAAGTCAAATAATTCTTTAATGTGTTGAAAGGCACATTATACTGCTGCGAGGCTTTATGAACTGGCCAACTATCTCGTAGCACTCGCCCTACAGCAAAGCACATGTCAGCAGGCGTGTATAGTGAATACTTCCCGCATTCCCCTGGCATGCCTGCAACACACAACATGTCTCGAATAGTAACACAACCCCCCGATAGATGGAACACGCTGTTAAATCGCGAAGCAAATGTAAAAAAATAATGTAACAGATTGTACGGCTCTCCAACTTCGCGTTCACAGAAAACCGGCCAGACCCTACAATAGGCCTTACTTCTAAATGCAAAGAAAACTACGTCGTGAGCTTAGCTCTCAGACGTGTCAAACAAAGCATATTATAACGACCAAAAACTCACCGGGTATCCTAGATTCTCTGCTTCAAAACACACTCTGATTAAACTCCGTGTCGCTAAGAATAAAAAAGATATGACTTCTTTCACAACATGCTTCTCTAAGTGAATCTAGCTGAGAAAAAATATACGACGTGCTTGTGTTTGTTCACAAATGATCATCAGAGTATCGCAGCTGTAGCTTGCGAAACAGTCAGGTATTCTCCGCCAGATACTGCACTCTTTTGGCAGTACCAGAAACTACGTCGGAAACATAGGTGTAAGTTGGAAATAGAATAAATACAATATAGTGCCAAATTTCCCGAGTCTCCCCTACATTACTAGAGACGCCCGATTTTCGCGAAAAGGTTTCATGACCGGCTGTATTTCGTAACATTTTAGCTCTCACTTACTTCTGTAATTGTATTATTTACGTGTTAGGCGTTTTAGGTCTATGCAAATGAATCACGGACGTACAGCATCGTAGTAACGTACTTATGAGTGGCTAGCCAAGTAAGAAATTAGTCAGAAATTCACCATACCAGTGTATACGCTTAGTGAGACAGCAGGAATGGTAATATGTTTCCCCTATACATTCATTGCAGTGTTCCTACAATTGCTCAGGAAACAGTCAGATGTAACGAATTTCCCTACTTTGTATAGTAGCGACGCTAAACGTTCCTATATCTTCTGCTTGATTTAGTGTTATGACCATACAGTATAGGTTAAAAATTTCCATTACAGTTTAGGAAGTTTACAAGATTTTTTTTACAGTGTAGCCAAGAAAATAAACGCCTTCTCTCAAACACAAGAATACTAAAACTGTAACATATCCGTAGGATATTGGAACATAGCGTGAGTGGGGATCTTCCATATGCATCATCCAATCATGACGTCAGCAAAAAGGTGCAGCGACTGGCCAACTATTCTGGCGACAGTATTTTCGCTTATTTTAACTGTCTAAAAATTTCATGATAGAATTATATGGAGCCAAGAGAAACGGGGTCTTCCTTTGACAAGAGCCATTGAACAAAACTCTCCTATTCGAGTGTTATAGAGCTCTTTCTTTGTGTTTGTTTACTGAAATAGAATTCCTTGGAATTATTTCAATGCATATGAAGTAACCACGCTAAAACAAAAAATATTCTTCAAGCTGCAGAATTGGATACTAAAATATTCAGAATATTATTATGAATTTTCTCTGCAATGTTAATTTTTTTAACTGGATATTGAAACAACGTTAAATATTAAAATCACTGTCAAAAAGGAACTTCCAATAAACGGGATCCGACAAAACTTTGTAGTTAAACACTCTAAGAAATTATTCGTAAAATTACCATATAAATGTATACGAATATTAAGAAAGTGCGAATAGTTAACTGTGTATTTTCCCATACAGCCATGGTAGCGTTCTCACATTCGCTCAAGAACAGTGAGATTCCTAGTGAGATCCCTAACCTTGTATAGTAACGACGCTCAACATTCCCATATTTGAACTCTGACATGTGGTAATATTTCCATACCATGTATAGCTTCAAAACTTCCGCTACAGTTGAGGAAGTTTACCAGAAAATGTTTTACTGTGAAATGTGCTTAAAATGGTTTCTGATAAAATACCACTTTTTGTTGCTCTCTAACTGTGTCGTAAAAACTATCTTTGCTAAATAAGCATTCTATGTGCATTACTATGATATTACACAATAACAGTTCTGCGTTTGAAAAAAAGCTCTTAATATGCGGACAAATTAAACGACTTTTATGAAGACAAACAGAACCAACTGCGTTCCAGTTTAAGGCTACCGATTCGTTTCCTGTTAAACAGTTAGATAAACTTAAGATGTCTCCTGTCCGTTCAAGTTTGAGACGAATGAATTTTCGAGGAGAGAAGGACAAATGACTATTAAGGACTTCTTAACTAGACAGTATCCGTTGTCCCATTTCCAACAAATGGAGAACTTTGCCCTGTATCGCTTGGTAGTTCAGCTGTAATAAACTTCTTACTCATGCTCCTGTATGGCCGTGAAAAAATTTATATGGCCATAAAAAACCCAAGGAAGAACGTAAAACATTTAAAACTTTATTGGAGCTCTCGACCTTGGCAAGCGAACTACGAAGGATAATAATATACTGCAGTCAGCATTCTGAAAAAAAATCCCAGACACTAGAAGCTGAGCTCTTCGCCTGTTATCTCGACACTAGTCAGCGCACAAAGTGGAAATGTGATAGCTTTGCTGCCCGCAGTTTTATTGCCTTATTATTCTGTACGTGCGAATTTTGCGTTTTTATTTATCATTACGCTAGAATTCACAACCATGTAAATACTGGAGCCGATGTCGTTAGTTCATTGGATGTTATCTAGGTGTAAAGACAGTCCTCTTCTGACAAGACAGCGTATGATTCGGGAACACAATTGTGACGTATATATTTATAGGAACACAGTTCTTCAGGGACTGTCAACTGAATGAGAGTTGAGATATTAACAACGAGGTCTTGAGAGCGGATGAGGGCGAACAGAGGCGAGAATGGAGCAAGCGCCAGAATGCAAAGGCGGGGGAAACGGGAGATGTCCGAGAAAATCCGCCGACCAGCGGCATCGTCTGGCACGATTCCCACTTGCGAATACCTGGAAGTAACCCGCCTGGGATTGAACTCCTGGTTCGCCTTGGTGGGATGCGAACAGTCTAACCACTCAGCCACCACGGCCCCTGTGTCAACTGAAGCATGGTTTAGTAACAAAAGCATTGCCAGCTTGAAGTACAACTTGTTGCGTAAATACAACGCGAATTTGGCAGGTCTCTAGGGACCTAGTTAGATACAACCGATTTTCGCGGGAAAAAAAACCTGTCAGTTTGTATTTCATGACACATGAATTCAGATCCACTTTCGTGATTGGTTCATTTGAATAGTTACGCGTACTATCCGCCTGCACGCGAATCACGGACGGTCAGTATTGGAGAAACTTCATTATGATTGGTTCGCTCATGTAAGAGACTGTCTCCACGCATAGACAAGCGGCCAATAGCCAAAGGAAGGCTGCAAGTGTGCACACAGGATATTGAGGTTTAGCCTCTGAGTAAGTCATTTCGCGAAAAACAAGTGGCCTTGCTGGTTCGGTATGTAAACATGTTGTTATTGTTGGTGCGTGTGCTTCAACTGGAGCCAATTTTGTACGTGGCGCGTGAGGAGTAAGTTGTGTAGGAAGATAAATACGAGCGGGACGTAAGAGGAAGGACGCTTCACTCGAGCAACTGCAGAGCACATGCGCCACCGACGTTATTTTTATCCCAGACTGCTGTTCGCTTTGTCTCGACGTCTACCGCGCTCTACACTCGCTTACTTCTCACTGTGCGTACTGCAGGAATAACATGTTTACATACCGAATCAGCAAAGCCACCTGTTTGCCGCGAAATGATTTACGAAGAGGCTAAATTTCAGTATTCTGTGTGCTCACTTATAGCCTTCCTTTCGCTATTGGCCGCCTGTCTATAACACAGTCTCTTACATGAGCGAACACCCTGGTAAATCTACGCCAATAACGAACACTTCACAACACTTCACAATCGTGTATTACAATCACGTGCAGTTCACTCAAAAAGGGAGTGACTTCGCATCTAGGCAGCAGCTAATGGAGAAACGACGCCGGGTCAAGTATATACCGTATTGGTGATTTTGGCTTGATGCGAAAAAAATAAGACGAATTTTGCACGTCCCTAGTAATTGTATCACTATTTATTAAACACGCCTAAGGTATCTCTGGGCCAATAACAGACCTTCAAGGAAACAAGCACCGAATCCTAATAAACAGAAATCTGAGGCTCAAAAATACATAGGACTGGTTTGTTTAGCGTAGAGGTAGCTTAAACAGCAAAAATTTCCGGTTCCTATCAACAACAAAAGGGAAGTTTCCAGTGACCGTGTGTTTTTATATGACTATAAGTCATTGGTCC
Organism: Dryococelus australis; assembly: GCA_029891345.1. Lineage (NCBI taxonomy): Eukaryota > Metazoa > Arthropoda > Insecta > Phasmatodea > Phasmatidae > Dryococelus > Dryococelus australis. The sequence continues at coordinate 160,265,669 of CM057009.1, forward strand.
ACACAATGTTTGACACCTCCTGGAGAATGCTGGCCCAATCGTCCCCTTCCACCGTGACAGCAAACAACTAATGTGGGCGGCTCTTAACATCGAGGTCTTGAGAGCCGATGAGGGCGAAGTGAGCTAAGTTTGGAGCAGCATCGGGATGAAATGGCGGGGGAAACGGGAGATCCACGAGACAACCAACCGATCAGCTTCATCGTCCGGAACGATTCCACTTACGAATACCTGGGAGTGACCCGGCCGGGGAGTGAACCCTGTTCGCCTTGGTCGTAGGCGAGTGGTCTAACCGCTGAGCCACCGCGGCCCTAGAAAGTGAAGTGAGGTGAGGCTGCCCATGTGACTTGCGGGAGGGAACACGTGGGTCAGACAGCGCGGGGGTTCGCGCTCATCTTGTACGCTGCACATTAACACATACTGCTCAAACAATACTACGTCGCCTCAAAGTTAACTGACTTTCAGGTTTGGACGTATTTACCCGTAACCAAGACTAGCTCAACGTAGCTCACTTCTATCCAGCACACGTATTCAAGACTACCTAAACGTAACTCACTTCTATCCAACACACCTATCCAAGACTACCTAAACGCAACTCACTTCTATCCAGCACACGTGTCCAAGACTACCTAAAAGTAACTCACTTCTCTCCAGCACACGTGTCCAAGACTACCTAAGCGTAACTCACTTATATCCAGCGCACATGTCCAACACTACCTAAACGTTACTCACTTCTATCCAGCACACCTATCCAAGACTACCTAAACGTAACTCACTTCTATCCAGCACACTTGTCCAAGACTACCAAAACGTAACTCACTTCTATCCAGCACACGTGTCCAAGACTACCTAAACGTAACTCACATCTATCCAGCACACGTGTCCAAGACTACCTATACGTAACTCACTTCTATCCAGCACACGTGTCCAAGACTACCTAAACGTAACTCACTTCTATCCAGCACACATGTCCAAGACTACCTAAACGTAACTCACTTCAATCCAGCACACATGTCCAAGACTTCATAAACGTTATTCACTTCTATCCAGCACTGCATAGAAAAAGTCTAATGTTGTGTTAACAATACGGCCAATTGTTTTTCGCGAAAATATTTCTCGACCAGTTGTGTTCCAAAACACTTTGGTTCAGAACCATTTTCGTGTTTCGATCATTTGAATTGTTAAGCATTCTATCTGTCTGGCCGTGAACCGCGGACGGTCAATATCGGTGAAACTTAATTCTGAGTGGCTTACTCATCTAACACACGCCCTTCACACAAAGACAAGCGGCCAATAGCCAAATGAAGGCTCCAAGTGTGCACATCGGATATTGAATTATAACCTCCGCGTAAATATTTTCGCGAAACATAGGCGGCCCTACTCAACATTATCATTGTTACAACTATAGTAAATATTGGTTATCTGTGGGCCGTCGGTAACTAATGTTGCTATGTTAATACGATAAATTGTTAAGATATCAAAGTAAATGTAACATAAAGTATGTTTGTGAAGCTACCTTCTTACTGTACCGTCAACATTAAAGTAGTGTTTATGTTGCGGAAAAACGAACTTTGTATTGAATTGACTTTTACATTTATGGTAAAAATATTCTTGTATTGCCTTTGCTTTAAATAAACACTCTGGTGTAAAATAAATTTAGTACAATTATTTTGTCACAAAAAGAAACATTACCGACGAAATTAGTTGACATGCGGAGAGGAACCGAACCCGTGCCTTGAGTGCTCGACGTCCTACAATTGCTCTATTTCATTATGTGTATCTCTCTGTGTTTCATATTCCATACAACTACAACCTGCAGTTCTCTTGTGTTATGTGGAAATACTTTATGGGCTAGAGGAGCCACTGTGGCCGAGCGGTTAGCTCGCTTGCCTCCCACCATGGCGATCAGGGCTTAATTCCCGGCCGGGTCACCGGACTTTCGCATGTCGGAATCGTGCCGGACGATGTAGCTGGTCGGCGATTTTGATTTTTCTTGGGTATCTCCCGTTTGCCCCCCCCCCCTTTGTTTTTCCTTCCGTCGCATACCCATGCTCACGTTAATCACCCACTACAGCTCAGAAGACTTCAGTGTTAAAAGCCGCCCAAATATCAGTACTGGCTCACTAAAATAACGCGCTTTCTTATGCTCTCAAGACCTCGCTCTTAAGAGCCGCCTAAATCTCTTCACTCTCTCACTCATTATTTCTTCTTCAGGTTAAGTGTCACAGAATACTTGTTTGGGATGTGCTTGAGTAGCCTACATCTCGAAACACGCCTTTATCTTCATCACTAAAACTGTCTCCATTATAGTCTTCAGCAGTGAGTTACCTGTTCTTGGGAGCTGGGTCGTCACTCTTCGGCAACGAAGTTCCTAACCACCACTCATTACAACACTGACATTCACTCTGGTCGGGAGGCTGCAGGGAAACTTCATGCACCCGCCTAACTGACAAACACGTAACTGTACTTTAAAATAGGCAACACCAAATAAACAGCCTAAACACGGGTCCGGAGCCTAACAAAAGACCACGCCGCCTAACCCTATGACTAGGATATGTGTCGGGGTACATATTGTTTACAAACACTCTGTGAGTTATGGGACTCTAGGCTCCCGGTCTCACGGCACAATATATTATGGTGGTATATGAATGTTCGGTGGCGGCCGCATGTCCATTTACTCAGTTAATATGTACCGTACTCAGAGAGTTAGAAATTTACGCTCTTCAATAAAATGGCTAAGATGAAGAAAAACGTAGATTTGGGAAGCTTGTCGTAAAACTATGAGGATCAGTATTATTCTTCCTAGAATTTAAAATAAAAGAAACCTTTTTAAGCAGTCTGTGGTTTTGGGAAAATCTTAACCTTACCCCTTTTAGTCATGGTGGTGGTGGATATGAGTGAAGTGAAGTGGAGAGATGTGGGCGGCTATTAACAAGTCTTGAAAACCGGCGAGGATGAAGCGAGCTGAAAATGGAGCAACTCCGGAATATATGGGCGGGGAAAACAGGAGATTCCCGAGAAAAACCCGCCAACCAATGGCATCGCTCGACACGATGGACACGTACTAAATACAGAAGAAGCTCCACTGGGAATCGAACACAGTTCCCCTTGGCAGGAGAATACTAATATTGCACTTAACGATGTGACTGAATTACATTCGCGTTGTTTAACTGCAATTTCTCCAGTGCCTATGCTGACTTCAATGTAGTACAATGGGCAGTAAACTAATCAATATAAACGTAGAAAACTGGAGACTTCAGTGACTAGATTAATGAAAATTCCGTGTTATTGTTTGCCATCCCGCTAGACTTCACAGCCAAGTGAATACAGGAGCCAATGTCAGTAGTTCATTAGCTGCTGTCAGCGTGTGAAGACATTAACTTTCCGACAATAGAGCACATGATTACGACACATCTTTATAAAGAGTATTTTCATTGGCACCAAGTCATTCAGGTCAAGTAATTGCGAACTTACAATACGTGCTTAAAACACAACTTTTCGCCAAAACAATAACGCTCATTTTGCAGGTCCCTACCAACAATTACGTTCACGTATTTTTTTTAAATATATATATTTCACTAAGGCAAGACTTCGTTATTAGTTATGCATAGGGCCACCCTATTTTCCTGAAAATCGGGTGGCCCTATAAACACTCACGTTAGATTTCGATATGGTACGAACATATAACAGTTTTATTTTGCTTATTCGTAGGGGCACCAAATTGTTTACAAAATATTAATGCCAAGGCTAGAATTAAACTTCTACGTGCACACTTGTAAATTTCCTTCTGATGTTGGCCGCGTGTCTGCGTGAGAAGACATTTTCTGATTGAATTGGCCAATCAGAATGAAGATACCCCGACAGTAAACGTCCGTGATTGGCTGGTTTACACTTAAAAACATGTGCGACTAAAATTATCCAACCACGATATTGGTTCTAAACTTACGTGTTTTGGAGTACAAGTCACGGAATCTTTTCGCTGAAAACAGGAGATCCTGCTTAGGCCTATTGGTACAGACCTGAAGAATTTGCGGATTCATTTTGGGACCAGATATAATTCAAAACGTGTGTTTTTATATAAATTTAGCCATTGGTCCATACGGTGTTTGACACCTCCTGGAGAACGCTGCCCAATCGTCACCTTCCACTGTGACAACAGGCATCCAATGTGCAGCTAATATCGGCATATTTGTAAATAATACTGTAGAGTCTAGCTTGAAGGTCATTGAACTCGCGAATTTTTCAATTCTCTATCTTTTGGTCACATGTATTTGATAGTAGGCATTTTCTAAGTTGGCCAGCCAGTCAAAATTAGGTTACTACGTTACTTTACTGTACATATGTGATTCATGTGCATAAACCTAAACCGCTTAACACGTAATTCATCCAATTACGAGGGACCTGTAAAATTCGCGTTATTATTTGGCATTAGGCTCAACGTCACAGCACTATTGATTCTCGAGCCACCGTTGTTTCTCCGTTGGATGTTGCCTAAATGTGAAGCCACTCCCTTTCTGACTGAATTGCGCGTGATTTATGAACACAATTGTGAAGTGTTCATATCATTGACTCAGTGCTAACCAGGGAGTGTCAAATAAATAGAGACCTAAAAAATTCTCGAGGTCAATGACCTTCAGGGTATACTGTACAGCCTTATGTACAACTATGCCGATATCATCTGAACTTTGGTTGTCTACTGTCACAGTAGAAGAGGACAATTTGACACCGTTCTCCAGGAGGTGTCAAACACTGTGGGGACCAATGGCTATTGATAGGAACATTTCGAGAGTTCACTTCAGGACAAGATAGATGTCAGACATGTGTACACTGAAGTTGTCTTTGCAATTGGATCGCAGTTAATTATACACTCCCTAGACTTCTCTGAGTCAATACCAGACTAGCAAGGGAAAAAGTAGTGAGTGCTATACTTCTAAATATAAAGTAACAACGGCTACTCTCTGGAGCAGCAGCCAATGAACAAACATCTAAGGCTCGAGTGTACACAGGGCTGTGTAGTAAAGCTTAAGGTCATTGAACTAGCGACATTTTCCTATCCCTGCCAGTAGAAGAGAAACGACTTTCAAGCAACGACGTCTGGCATGGAGCGCCGAGGATGTTCATGTTCTATTATTCCGGTCCCCTGGCGGCCATCTTGTCCATCATATTGGATGTTGGTGACCTTGACATCTGACTTTGACCCCGGTGACATTTGACCTTGAAAACCCCAAAAAATTCCAAAATATTAAAAACATATTAATAAATTTATTTGAGCATTTATTAAAAATTATTAGATATATATTATTAAAAATATATTTATGTTAATTGCTATTAAAAATGAATCCATGAAAATTAAAAAATAACTTACATTTCCGGAGGTCCCCAACACCTCCCCTCAACTATACTCATTATATTGTGTGCAGCCATCTTGGTTTTTTGTTTGTCATTTGTTTAAACATTGCTGGAGGATGCCTTCTAGGTTTTTGTATGTCATTAGTATATATGTTGTTGGAGCATGCCATCTTGGTTTTTTCATTTGTCATTTGTTTATACATTGCCGGACGATGCGATCTTGGTTTTTTCGTTCGTCATTTGTTTATACATTGGTGGAGGATGCCATCTTGGATTTCATATGTTTACTATTACATCACCAAGGTGGCACTAGTGTATTAATTCACCCACCAGGCGAGTTGTCGATGTAACTACCAGGTGACAGCCCTATTTGTTTATGTTTTTAAAGTATAGGTTGTGCGGTCTGCGCCCTCCATTTTGGATTCTATTTTCAACACACAGGTGTCATTGATTTTCGATTTAGCCACCAGCTGAGTTGACGGCACACATATCAATAGACATTTATAGACTGTTATAAATTAATTGAATAAAAAAAATCGAGTAAATAAAATAGTTTTTAATTTTATTTTTACCTAATTTTTTAGAATGTAAATAAAATTTGAAGGCACGAAATAATTTATTTTATTTTATTTATTTTATAAAGCATTATTGTACTATATGTCTAGATATATAATTAAATAAAAATACGTTTTAAAATCGAACAAATATAAATATGTATGTATAAAAATGACGCATTATGCATCTTGCATGCAGGTATACTGTTGATTGAAACAAAAATATTTATTTAAAATAGCAATGAAAAATTATATATTTTTTCCAATGTCTATAAATATGAGTGCCGTTAGCTCAGCTGGTGGCTGATTCGATAAATTTACGCAACCTATGTGTTGAAAATAGTATATAGCATGGAGGACGCCGACAGTGCATCCTATACTTCAAAAACATAAATAAATACAACTACCACCTTGTGACTAAATCTATAACTCGCCTGGTGGGTGAATTAATACACTCGCACCCCCTAGGTAAAGTAAAATTAAACATATTTAATCCAATATGGCATCCCCAAGCATTGTAGAAATACATGACAAACGAAAAAACCAAGCTTGAGTACTACAGCAATGCATAAACAAATGACAAACGAAAATACCAATATTGCTAACTCCAGCATAGCATTAAAAAATGATAAACGAAAAATCAAGATGGCGTCCTCTGAGCAATGTGTAAACAAATGACAAACGAAAAAACGAAGATGGCATCGTCCAGCAATGTAATAACAAATGACAAACGAAAAACCAAAATGGTGTCCTCCCAGCAATGTATAAGCAAATGAGAAACGAAAAAACAATATGGCGTCTTCCAGCAATATATAAACAAATGTCAAACTAAAAACTAAGATGGCGTCCTCCAGCAAAGTATAAACAATTGACAAACAAAAATGTACGATGGCGTCATCCAGCAATGTATAAAAAAATGACACGAAAAACCAAAATGACTGCACACGATAGAATACGTATAGGTGAGGAGTGGTGGTGAAGAACACCGGATTTTTTTTTTATTTTTTGGTTCTAAAATTGTAATTAATAAATTTTAATAATAAATTTTAATAAAAATGTTTAGTATATATAAATATAATTTTTAATCATTTTAAAAATTTTGATATTTTTTCAAATAATTTTATTAATTACATTTGTATAATCTTTGGATGTTTTGGGTTTTCAGGTCAAAGTGTCACAGGGATTAAGGTCAAGTTTACCGACAGCTAATATGACGGACCAGATGTCCGCCGGGGGAGCGGAATGATAGATCATGAAGAACTCCAATACTCCGCAGTTTCCTTAGAGTCATAATTTATCTTCTACTCCTACCAATGGCTTAAGTTACATAAATGCACATGTTTTGAATTCTAGCTTATCTCAAAATGAATCCGCGAATTCTTCAGGTCCACATGTATGAGACGACTGCGAAGGCCGCAAAACGTTGCTGTGTTTGGAAATTAATGTAAGCGCAGAATATTTTTGCACCTTTCCTGTATCTTTTCTTGTTGTGCAGGACCGTGTGGCACGATCCTGTTTCCTGTCACAGAGAAAATTAATATACAAAGCCGAAATGGTGTTGGCTTACCCATACTCTGGTTGGTTGTGCGAAGCTCCAGGAACAGTCTCTGTGTCTGATTGGCTGCCGCGTGTTGCGAAAGGTTCCCTATTGGTTATGCCGTCGACTGGCACGTAAGTTACCACACGCTTATTGGTTATGCGAATTCCGACATGTTGCTGGGTAATGGCGCCATTTTGTTGGAGTGTTCGCCTGTAGTTGACGGAATAAGCAGCTGTTTTACCTCTGTATTCTTATTTACTCTGTGGTTCCGTCTCGCCTGGAGGCATGTACGCACGGACGCGGGATGGGTATCATCGCCATATGAACGAAGGCGTAGACGTAAACACATCAACCAGGCAAACAGCTGCTCAAACAAAACGTATTTGTCCGTCCCAAGTCAGATTTTACGAACCAAACTTCAATTTCCTCAGACATCACCTGCTACTAGGGGCACCTAATTTCGGTAACAAATATTTCTTGTCAAACTGTATTTCAATATTCTTTTACTCCGATCCACTTGGGTGATTGAATAGTTTGAACTGTTGCGCGTCGCATGTGCCTGCCGCGAATCACAGACGCTCAGTAACAGAGTGACTTTAATGTGATTAGCCCAGTTTCGACGACCGATAACTAGAGACCTGAAGAATTCGCGGATATCTTTAGGTACAAGTTAGAATTCAAAACTCGCGTGTTTAAATTAATTTAGCCATTGGTCCACACGGTTTTTGAAACCTCCTGGAGAGAGGTGGCTCAATCGTTGCCTTCCACTGTGACAGCAGACAACCATGCGCAGATAATAGCTGCATATTTGTATATAAGACTTTAGAGTCTAGCAGGTCATTGAACTGGCGAATTTTTCAGGTCTCTGCCAATAACGGCAGGAAATATGTATGAGTGCAAGTGAGATATTGTAATCTAGCTTCCATGGAATCATTTTCGCGAAAATCAGGTGGCCCTACCTGTTACCGATGTTTGGAAACCTGCAAAATTAGTAGGGGTAGTGAAATTTTGCGAAAAGATATGACAAGTTGTATTTAAAACATTGTAGGGTTATTTACTAATCTTGATTGGAAGAATTACTTTTTTGGCACGTGTAAATTGTCTGCTCACTACTCACGTAGAAGCTGTGCCGATGTTGCCGAATTCTGAGTTGCGCGGTCAAATATGAAAACGCCTTATCAAGCAGACAGCAACAAATGGCAAAAGACAAACTGCTGTTGGGTGCTTACAGTACTGAAGTCTAACCTGGACAAATTTTTTTTTCGCGAGAAATCACTAGCTCTAAAAATTGGTGTTATTATATGGGAACACGTTGAACTATAAATATGCGTAACTTTGCAATACGTTTGTCATTAGCCCATACTTTATTTGACGCGCCCCTGAAAACTCTAAAACTCTACGCCAATAAATGAACACTTCACAATTGTGTGCCCCAGTCACGCGCAGCTCAGTCAGAAAGGGTGTCTCTCCACATCTAGGTAGCAGACAATGGAGAAACGACGCCGGCTCGAGTATATACAGTACTGTGAAGTTTACCCTGCTGACAAATAATAACTCGAATTTTGCTGGTCTCTACTAGTCAGACACAATTCATATTCCAGAGCCTCACACAGCCGATCAGAGAATGAGAAAGTAACAGCCGCGATCTCATTAGTGATAGATATGTTTTCTGTAACATCGCCTCTTTCCAATGGACCGCTGTTCAACGAAATCTTTATAATTCTAAATTTTCAGCATGTTATCCTTGTATCGTTGTGAAATGATAAGTAGGTCTTATCGTCTCATTAACAGTCAGTTCTTTAGAGACGGTGCAAATGTCAGAAATGCATACATTGGAAACAAATAGGTTATCTCTAGAGACCAGGAAATTTCGTAGAATTATTCGGCAACATCCTAGACGATTATTTCGTGGGTATTTATTATGCATAGGGAAGTGGTTTTTCGCGAAATGTTTTCAGGACAATTCATGTTCGAAATACTTTAGTTCATAACCACTTTCGTGATATGATCATTCAAATAGTTCTGCGTCTTATCTGTCTGCCCGCGAATCACAGATGGTCATTTTCAGAGAAACTTAATTCTGATTGGCTCACTAATGTAGCAGTCCGTCTTCACACAAAGAGAAGCGGCCAATAGCCAAATGAAGACTGCAAGTGTGCACATAGGGTACTGTATTCTTGCCTCCACATAAATATTTTCGCGAAAAACAGGGGGCCGTTCGTTATGCAGTTCACTTGTATTTCAATATTATCTTTAGAGAAAAATTTAAATTCAAAATCAATCAGAAATTAACTCTTCTTGCAGAATAAGCAAGAGTTGGAGTTTAAAAAGGAGTGGAGTGGCAAGATTGAGGTCTTCAGAGCCGATGATGTTGATTGAAGTGAGTATGGAGCAGCGCCTGAATGATGAGGGGGGGGGGGGGGGAATGGGAGGTCTCCATGAAAACCCGCCAACCAGCGGCACCGTTTCCCGCGGGGCGGGAGGCGACTAGGCTAACCGCTAAGCCACCGTGGCTGCTGTCAGAATGCCGAGGCTGCAGTGGTGTACAGGACCGGGGCGAATGGTCGCCATGAGGTGCTATTTGTGGAGTATCGCCTCGTAAATGATGCGTGTCGCCCAGTGCTGCCATCGCGTGCGTCCCACGCCGTACCTAATAAACACTCAAGTGGCGTGTAACCTTACAAGTTTGAGCGCGGTTGGCACGAGCTCGCGGTGGTGAAGGCATCTGCGCCTTAACACCCAGCCTTACAATCCATCTCAACTTCCTCTTCTCAAACTTATTCCACTTGTTAAGTGACACTTATATTTAGGCACACGTGATTCACGCGGAATGATTTCACGGTCAGATTAATTTTCGTGACATGATGGTTTTCGTGTTACGCGTCTTGCGTGCCTGCGAGCGAATCACAGATGTACCGTATTGAAGTCCCACAGACACGCTGCCAATAAGGAAAAAGAAACAGCTTGTATGCTTCTCGCGAAATTCAGGTGTATTAAGTTATAATGAAACTGGAACTGCACCTGGGGGGGGGGGGGCACCTTCTTTCCACGAGAAAGATTCCATCAGTAGTTGCATTTCAAAGACTTTAGTAGTAGTAGGAGCGGGCGGATTCTACCCCCACAGGGATGCCGCCTTTTTTGACTTACCTAATTAATTTGATATCAATGATATCGAAGGGTTAATTAAATTGAAAGAGTTGAATTTCATGAAATTGTTAAGTTTATTGGAAGGGTTAAATGTATTGAAAGGATTAATTTCTTTCTTGATTTTGTACTTCTTTCCTTCTTTCCTTTTGTGGGGAGGAGCTCTGTTCTATGTTGATACTGTGGTGACCTGGATGCGACTGGCCAGTGTGGTGGGTTGCAATGTGTTGTATAGACCTTGAGTTGAGTGCAAGTGTGTGCTAAGGGGAATTTTTTTTCTAATTTTGGTGTGTTTTTAGGGATGTTGGTGATAAATAGGCTCCCAGACAACACATCCATCCACCTCGGAGGTCACTCGATGAATGAGTTTATCGCATAAAGTGTGCCTGCTTACATACATGTAGCACATCTTAAAGGCAACAGAGTTGAAATTTACTACTGATAGAACCTATTTCGCTACTATTAACGATTTGATTCGTCCTACAATTATGTGAATGCATTAAAGTGAATTATTTTTTAAATGGCATACATACTACAAATTTCTTTCCATAAAGTCTGGCAAATAGAGCTCACTTGTTAACACAAACAAGGGTTGAAAGTCATGCCAAGTTTCGTCTACCAAACACAGAAACAGGGCTTACATGATAAACTCAACATCACACAAAAATTTATATTTTTTTCCCCAATAAATAAAAAATAAGTTTCCCAATAAAATATTTTCATATTAAAATATGTATAATATTACATTTTAATCGCTCATACCACACTCCGGTGAAGTCGAGAGATCCAGTTTTGCCTCTATGCAGCATGACGATTGGCGAAGTACTAAGATGGCGGAAGCCGTCAAGGAAGCTCAGCGTCGCTCTGCCCAAGACCAACCATTCCCTACACCTCCACCTCCACCCCTTACCAGAACACATTTGCAGAGAAATGCTCTGTCCACACACTAATCTTGGTCCTATATTTTGATATGCAAGAGGTTGACATATTCCCAGCTAAATAAAATTTCACAAATACCACTGACAAAATTTTATTTTCCTTGTCACTTAGAAATACGTTCCAAATGTTTTTAACACACAATAAATTTGATTAAAAAATATAAAGTAATTAACAATATAAATCCTACCCCAAATGTTTTGTTTTTAAATAATCAACTTCCATCGAAGCATAGGTCAGACTCTTGCAAGTAGAAGTATTCATGTTTGTGACAGAGTTGAATTGTACTTTTATTTTAAAAACACTTTACATATATTAATTTTTTGTTTGTTTTCTTCACCAGACATCATCGTGTTGGATCTTGAAGAGCTGTAATATGTGTGTGTATGTAAAATGAAATATATTTTATATTAAAAATGTTTGCTGGATTCTGTTCGATACAGACGTAAACATTTTAGCTGGAGAAACTTTCTTGTAGGCAAGGATGGTCAGAGGTCATTTTGTACCTGCCTCTGTAAAGGTATTTGGGGCTCACTTTCAATATGTTCCACTGGGATGTCACAAAAGTTGGGCAGCAGTGCATTCTGTCTCCTACACCAACAATGAATTTAAGCAGTCTGAGTGGATGAAGGTTTTAACCTGCTGTCTCGTTTCTTTGCAAAAAATTTGTTCATTCAATGCAGGTTTCTTTCATTACACATACTTAGCATATTACCATTAAAGTTTAGTTATTATTGAAAAAAGTTCGTGGCATGGGGAATTTTTCAAACTAATAAATAACAACTCACAGTATTCAAATTTAATATAGAAAAAATTTTATTAGAAAAAATAATTTTCAATATCATCCTTTTAAGGTACATATTTACAATGTAGCACAAAAATTAAATTTACAACAAACATTTATCAAACATTTTACTAAAGAAAACAACTTGACATATACAACCAACATTTATCAAAGACTGTATGATCCAAAACAATTTAGTATTTACATAGAAACTTAGAGAAAAAATTAATGTTACAAACATTCACACACTAAATAAGATTTTACCACAATAATTTTAAACAAGGGTAACATTTTACAAACATTTTAAGAACAAAATTACCAAACATTTTCAAACAATTTATGGGAAAAAACTAATTATATGCAACAAAATACCTATTACTATATTTACAATATTCTATGACAAACTTATGCACATAATTTTTACATCTTATCACTAATACTGTATTGTACAACAACAAAATCAAGAAAAATAAACAAATTTACAAACTATATCGATGTGGTTATCGTTTCTTTATTGACAATATACAATCTCTTGATAAGGTTATAGAGACACGCACTGAAGGTGTTCTTTTAAGGTGTCACATCTGGGGATATATTTGCAGACACTCACACATGCCAAATGACTGCTTACAACACACTCACATGCTCGTATATTCCAAAGTTCAATGGTGAAGATGTTAATTTCTTCTTTGTATTCGTAAAATGGCAAGGGAAATTGGATCGAAGACACTTGTATCAAGATAGTTGATAGTGAAGTTATGACATGCTTAACAGTTATGCAAACAGGTAGCAGCATTTATGATTATGCAACAGGTGTTGCAAACAGTTGCAGACAGCTGTAGACAGCTGCAATAAGTGTGGAACAGGAGTTGCATGTGGAGGTGGCAGATGTACGTCATTGGTGCTGTGGTGCTGGGAGGTCTATAAATGTATTGTAGTGTCGAAATTGCTGTATGGAGAAAAATAAAACAAATTACTTCAGTATTCTGTAGTGCCCCCAAGGTAAGGTCGATATATGATCTGCCTCAATGTACCACTTATCATTCATAACTGACAACACTGCCTTTGTTACACGTTTGGTGTAGACTTGATGGGCACGTGGATGGAACTGATATTGGGTACCCAGAACTCTTGGGCAATTTTTGGGCAATCTCGATAATCCTTGTACCTGAGTGATTGCAACACATGGGGTTTTACACCATTTGCCTTATGAATACATTGCTGATTTGCAACAATGTACGCGTAAAGCTTAGGAAGTATACCCACAAAGTTTGTCATTATGTGCCCAGCACATTCATCTTTCATCACCCTGGTATGGCCTTTGTTCTCATAAGGGAATCCTTGCAGATTATCGAGCGCATAGTTTGATGAATCAAAAAGCACCTTTAAATATGAAGTAATTACTTTGTAGATGTCCTCACAAGACAAAGAATAGATAAGGAAATTTGTGTCACAATAGAGGAGGTCAATAATGGCAGCACCAGTGTACAAAGGTATGTTGAACACAACAGAACTCTTTGACATCTTGACAAGGACAAAGTTTTCATCGATAATCTCCTGCACCTGGAATATCGGATGTCCTATGACCTCTGCAGCCCCATATATTGTGTCATAACTCGATACGACTCTAATGTCACTTTCCTGGTGGATATTCTGCAAGGTTTTTCCATAAACAGAATTATTCATTAACTTGAAAAACTATTCTTCGAATTCATGAGCAGCCTGGGCACTTTTCTCAACGTTAAATGAGATATACGGAGCGATCCAAGCCTTCTGTTCAAAGCGTAAAATGTGATGAACAGAGTCAAGTTTGGCCCCATATATCAAGTACTTCCTCAGTGTTTCCCCATGTATAACATATTTCTTCTGCGGCACGAGTGCTAAAAGAAGTTTCTCATGCGAGCCAAGGGCAGATAAAATAGTTTATCATAACACTCCTCTGGAAAAGACAGATCAACTTCTGCGAAAAAACAAGTGTCACAGTCATTCACCATGTTTGAAAAATCCCATGAAGAGAACTCGTCAACCTCAACCCAGTCGAAATTTTCGATTGGAAGTTTGGACCACATCGTATGACTGTACAGCCCATTGACATCGAAATAGGATATATATATTTCGATGCCACACTGGGTCAGTCAACAGCTCTAATCACACACATGTCATTGACAATTAAGCATCCCATGAAAGAGACGGTGCTGTGACGTACATGGTGGTGTCAAGGCCATAATGAGCCAAACATGCGGTCCTGTAATTCTCAAAAATATCAGCCAGCAAACAAGTGCCCACACATAAGTAATGAATGGCATACTGCAGCAAGTTTGAGCAGTTGAACGCATACCATGCAGCTTGGGCGTGAGAGTAGTCCTCATCGCTAATGCCTTCGCCTCTCATCGCATTATTAAATGCGTCCTTTGGTGGTAGTGACTTGCACATCAGACTGTCTGGCGACTTAACAAAGTCATAAGAAAAACTCCCTTCCTTTTTGCCAACTCGAATTGGGTTTTTTCTGGAAACATCGAGCATGTGATACTCAATTGTGCAGGTAGCAAATAACATGCCAAAGTTTCCAGCAAGGTGCTCATGGATTGGAATGAATCAATCAATCTTAACTTGAAATATTGTGCCTTTCCATTGCAATCAATCCCATTGGGAATCTGTATTGTGATATATTTGTATTTATCTAGCATAATTCCAATCACTTCAACTTTTCCAGGATTTTCAATTACCACAGTTCTGTCTTGTAAAGTTACATGACGTTCAGCCAAGAGTTTTATAAGAAAGTAAGTTTCATAATTCTGCAGGTTTTGGAAAACAGCGACAAGTGGTCTTTTGGACAATCTGAAATTCAAGTTGTGCTTATTATGTGCGCTGCCTCTGATATAGCCCGTAACATGGTCATGATCGACGACAATATCATTTGTGCCAAGCTTTTCTTTACAAATGTGACAACTTTTCTGAGTTGCCAACTTAGCTTCATTAGCATGGGTTTTTGGCTTCATTGGAACAATGACACTGTAAATTCTGGCAACACACTTTGTCAGTTTAACTAATTTACCAACTAACTGATACATACAATCCTCACCCACAAACTCGAAACACTGTGACAAACCAAATTGTATGAGCACACCAACATAATGCTACAAGCATATGGAATATGTTGGTAGATGGTATTTATATTACTTGTTTCATAATTAGGCAAGAAAGTGGACTTTACTTTCAGGCAACTTTCTGCATTGCAATAGGCTATGAAACAAAATCTCTGCTGTTTGTTGTGATCTTTAAATTCCAAGTACTTGTCGTTGCCATTGGGGAAAGTACTGTGAACAGCTTTTTGTTGCTGGCAAAGAATAGTATGACTTGCGAATTTCTCCTAATTTTGGAAGTACTGAAGACAATGCTCGCAAACAACTTATTCACCAGACTACCAACCAGCTTTGACAAATTTCTAATACAAACAAAATGCAAATGAGTGCCATTTCCACTCGCATGAATCGCCAAAATATTTATGTTTGTCATGACGTACAGGAGAAACACACATGGGTACTACATCATCACCCTTTTAGCAAGTTTTGCCAATTATATTGTTATCTTTGTCCACCACACAGTAGACAATGATAGAAATAGAATTGTTCACCTTGACTTATTGATGTCTTGTATGACTACTGGTGCCGGCAGACCTTCTATATTCAAAACCTCGTGAGGTTTTGGATATGAAATAATTCTCTTGGCATGTCATATGTCAGAAAACAAAAATGCTATTACAGCATAGTGGAAACACATTCCCTCTGGGTAGTGTACATCGAAACAAGCTTTTCTATCAGCAATGAACTTTGGCAGTTCAGTGTGCACAGCACCCATGGTGAACGGCCGATATTGACTCACATGGACCTCCATGTACGTCAACATTTGAAGACTCCAGCCAGAACCATGTGCACTAAAATCCTCAAGTCTGTTTGTGAGCTAAGGAACAATATCGTCATCATAAATTAAACCCTCATTGGATGAATGGTGGACAGGGAGTGCTTTGCTTTGTAAATAAAAAGTCTCTGTAGCACCTTCCTTTGCTGTGAGGGATTTCAAGTACATACCAGCTACAGAAATGGATAATCTAACTAGCTGGGGTGAAGCCATTATTAAGCTTAATAAAGGGACCTCTGGAAAAAAAAAAGAAAAATCTGCATTAGACTTTCATTGATCATTATGTATCCGTGCATCATTTAGTCTTCCAGAGAACGCCGTAGACAATAGCTGGTACGACAGGTCTGGAAAGCTTCCACTGAGGCTTGGGAATCGGAAAAGGAAATATTTTCCTTCTCCCTTGGCGAAATATCTCTGACTCATAAGTTGGTTCTGAAATGGTTGGAGCACCCTCCAAATTACAAGAATCTTCTGAGTTTGATAGAAATAAGTCGTCATTCAAAAGATCAATGTTCTCATGTTTGGGGGAAGCAGACAGGTTTTGACCATTGGCTGTAAATGATCTCTCTGTAAGCGAATCCATGCTCGATTCACTTAAGTGGAGATCATCCTCCAAAAGATTAATTTGTGCCAGCTTAGGCGAAGGGACACTGTCTCGAAAGCTTGGTTGTCTTTCTGTCCGCGAATACGAATCGGAATCGCTTACATAAAGATCTTCAAGCAAGATGTCAATACAGGATCGCTTATACTCACTCATTTTCACCTAACTAAAAAATTTAGTTAGTTTCCCTGATATAAAACTTACAACAACACAATAGATTAATATATGTATGTGTTTAGTGACTCTGAAAAAACAGGAAACACTCTTAATAATTTACACACACATGCTATAACTGAAAACATGATTTTATTATTAACTTTCTAGACAAAATGCCAAAATGTTTTCCTTAATTTGAAATGTTTAAGTTTGTTGGGGAAAGACAATAATGAGAGCTGTGGCGAAAAGGTAGCAAGTGGACGAGAGGCAGGTAGCTAGTAGGCGATGAGAAACGAAACACAATAGGGAATATACAAGGCAAAGTGTCGCCCACCTGAAGGACCACCCATACATGGCAAGGTTAGCAGTGTAAGACATGGAAATGTAACAAGCCAGCCTGGTCTGTGCAGAGCTGGCTAGATGAGAGAATGAAAGAATAGTTAAGTAAGCTACAACTAGCACCCGCTGTGCCACCGTCTGGCACTCTCCCCCTTCCATGTCTGCTTGAGAACCGCCATGTGCTCAACATCCTCCCTTTCCCCTCCAATGACTCATCGCATGGATGCTGCAGCCATCTCTGTATTGAGCCAAGGGAGGAGAGACTGGACACTTCCCCTCCAGCCTGTCCCTCCGACAACAACTATCAGTCCACAGCCCATCTCCAGTATAGAATTGACCGCGCTTTGCACACTGACTCGCTCTCGCCTTTCCAAATAATTACTTTTTGGCCCAGGTGCACAACTTTTATTTAAAACATAACAGCAGAATTTAAACTCACGCTATTGCATTTCAGTTCAAGCCTAGTTTAAATGTTAATTTTTTTAGGAAAAACTTTCATTTTAAAATTCACTTATTTTATTTTTAGATTTCTCAATACTGCACCATCAAAAATATGTTCTAGGGTACACCATAAAAATAATTTACTACATGAAATATTTTTATAGAATTTCCCAAAATAAGTTTATTAACGAAAGTTTTAGCAAGGGTAATTAATCTATTACACTCGAGACATTTTAAAACTTGTTAAAATAATTATTAAGAAATTCTAAAAAATAGTCAAAACTCTATTATTTTATGCTTTAAAACTAAACATGTAATACTTTTACAACTACAAGCACCAATATCCACATTCAAATTATTTTACTTAAATTCAAATTTGTATTACTTTTACAACTGTACAATCCTGCATACTTGCATTTAGAAGTAAATTTTTCTGAAATCTCTCTCACTTTCTCTCTCTCTGTCTATCTCTCTCTCTCCCTCTATCTCATACACATAGAACTGGTCCCCTTGCACTCACACTCGCATCCATACACTCTCACTCATACTTAACTAGCCAAAATTTCTCAGCGTAATTGGCAATAGATTCTAGATGATTTTTCACATACTTTGTGAATATCTGAACAGTGAAAAGAGGGGCAGGTGTGTGTTATTGACACTGCATTATTGCATATAGTGCAGTAGATACTATTGGCAGTACACCTGTATAATCCTCTCAAATCTGCTAAATAAACTCAATGTACATAAAAATTACATCTGGAATTAAATTTTATCACTTTTTCCTGCACTCATACTCGCAGTCATACACTCTCACTCACACAGTCATCCACACATATGAATTAACAATTCTAAAGACTTGTTTTACAATTTCAAAGACAAATCATTCGATTTCAAAGACCAATCATTCAGTTTGATAAAAAGTTCATCCTTTATAAAGATTGTTTTATGGTTCCTAAGACCAATAATTAAATTTGATAAAACATTTTACGATTATAAAGATTTGTTTTACAATTTCAAAGACCAATCATTCATATTCATAAAAAGTTTATCAATTCTCAAGACTTATTTTACAATTTCCTAGACCAATCAATCAATTTTAAAGACCAATCATTGGATTTATAAAGACCAATCATTGGATTTATAAAGACCAATCATTCAAATCGATCAAATGTTTATTGATTCTAAAGATTTAATTTACAATTTCTAAGACCAATCATTCAATTTAATAAAATGTCGAATGAAATTCATGTAATTTACTCAAAGTTTAAAGAAAATGCGAAAAATTTTAAATGTAATAACAAAAACCATAAATTTTTCTTTAAATTGTTAACTTACTTAAACCCTTGCAGCAAACATGGTGGATGTGGAATAAGACCCGAACCCAGGTCAGATAGGCTGAGCGGTAGCCCGCTAAACCAGGTGAGTGTTGGAGCTCCTACCCCAACAGATTAGCAAGCGGGCACTCGCAATCCCTTGAGAGCTCCGTGGGAGCCTATCCCTGCAGGCTAGCATATGGTCGGTCGATCGCAGTCCCAAGCAAGCCCCGAGATGGCTTCTCCACCAGGAGAGGAGGGTTGCTTTCACAGTCGCGGCTGAAGTGAAGGGTGAGCGGGTGCCTTGGTCGCAAAGCCCCATTGCAGAACTGACAGGCATAGGTAAGAGGCATGAGTGCAGCTGATGGCCTTGAACTAGAGACATTAGCAAGGCGGACCACTTCACAAGGCTGAAGGTCGATACACTTTCATGCACTGGATG
Organism: Dryococelus australis; assembly: GCA_029891345.1. Classification (NCBI taxonomy): domain Eukaryota; kingdom Metazoa; phylum Arthropoda; class Insecta; order Phasmatodea; family Phasmatidae; genus Dryococelus; species Dryococelus australis. The sequence continues at coordinate 160,285,183 of CM057009.1, forward strand.
AGAAAGGAGATCTTGACCCCATGAAGGCACAGCAGCAAATGAGCTCCAGTGGGTGCGTAACCCTATTTATACCATCAGCCTCCCTTGTCGCGAAAATTCAAATTAATACTATTCGCCTGAAAAGGATATCAAATAGACGAATACCACATTTTATGAAAATTTAATTAAATATTAAACTATTTCAATGCAAATTAAATGTTTTTAACACATTTTAGGAATTTTAGCATGAATCTGCAGAATTTTAGCATATATATCCGAATTTAACGTTTAATTGGTCAGTTTTAAACCATTAAGTTTGAATTACGTTCTCACACAAACAATTGTCATTACAATGTGAACTTTTTGCATTATGAGGTGAAATCAATTTAATGTTAAGATTCAACACTCTTTTACATATACAAACAAAATTCTGTATTTTTAAATATGATTTATTAGTTATTTTATATTTTATTGATTAATCCTTTTCATTAATATGGTTTATAATTACTGACTTACAGAGTAACTAATATCATAAAAGACCTAGCCAGGAGTCGAACCCAGAATCTATATATTACTTCGAACCCAGAGTCTCCGACTAATGCCTAAACTGAATATTCTACAGTGGCAGGCGACATTTACCTAATTATATTATGTATTTATTTATAATTTTTTCAACAGACTTTTTTTGTTAGGTTCAAATATATCTTTACTTGAATAGTATTTTTGACGAACTAATAGGCAGAATTTTTTTTCAAGACACTTTCTTGTTAATGCAACCTACAATTTTTAATAGCAAATTTAAGAATCTATCTCTCTCTCTGTGTGTGTCTGTCTATATATATCTCTCTATTGGAGACAAATAAATGTACAAGAGGGATTAATTTTACATAATATTTGTTTACAAAATATATACAAACACATAATTTTAACACTGAGCAAGTATAAATTTCTTCAAAAACATATTTAAGCAAGTAGAGATTGTGCTCTAAACATTTCCATGCAGAACAAACACAGTTGAATTCACAGTTTATTTACAACAATTTTTTAACACTAGCAAATAAGGATGTCACACAAATTATTTAAATAACACAGGTAGTTCAAAAACTTTATGTACAATAATTACACCTTGCTCCGAAACAACTACATGGTAATACAAAACATTAATTAAAAAATATATAATATTTTTTCTTAAAAAAACATTTTTTATAAACTGTTAGCAAGTTCTGTTAACAAAGTTTTCATGCATTTACTTAATATTGGCTCCAGATCCCCTTCTTGACCTCTGCTTTCAAGAAGTGAGCATTTCTTACGCCCTGGTTTTAATCTGTGTTTTTGTACACAAACATCTTTACAAGTAGGGATGTGTAAAACAATGCTTTCAACCAAATCAGGATATGAATCAACATAATGAGAGTAAACACCTTCAATACCAGATGGAAGAGATGTGTTTGCAATAATATGAAACACTCGATATTTCTTATTGTCAATGCACTATATGAATTTTTGACTCTTTTCATTTTTTAGAGGGAAATAAATTACTTTAATATGAAAAATATTGTCGCAAGTCTCTGTAAATTCTTGTAAAAGCATGTTACACCATAGGGCATAAGTTATATTGGACATTCCTTGTTAGACACTAATATAATGATTTGCAGGATGAAAATACACCATGTTGGGTACTATGACATCCAACACTCGAATGAGAAGAATTAGTTAGGAACAATGTATGTATGTTGATAAATTCATTCCCTGTCTATTTCTAAATTTTATGTTGAAACGTGTTTTAGGGCTAAATTTTATTTTTTCAATTTTTTTTTCCCGATGCACATGACATTTTGATGAATCACACCCAGTATGAGACTTGTAACCAAACTTGTTTTTGCTATAATGATATAGTGTAAGAAGAATATTACCACATTCTTCGAAATACTGATAGGACAAAACGGAGTCTGTATTATACACCAGATGTTTCAAACATTTTTCTTCCTCACAATATGATGTTACAATTCATTTGCCCTTATGATTACGCTTACGATCTACTCTGTGTGGTCTGTACTGGTTGACAAGACATTAAGGACTGTTGCAGTTAGATAAAGTGGAATTATATCTATTTGGTTTACTATGTGCTATAAAATCTTGGGAGAAATATGTACATTTGAAATGAATGTCTGACTCACACATTTCCTTTACAACAAAATGTGAATATAATAAACAACAAGTTACAGAATGTAAACCTTGAGTAAAAATGCATCCTTGTATTTCATTGGAAACAGTGGGGACACTAGGATCATTATTCTGAATTAGCCACTTCACACACATATAAATTACACATGGATGGAAAAACATTTATGGATGGCCCCATTGCATGTCTCCTTCCAACGAACAATGTTTCCCTGATGAGGTCTGGTGAGCTGGTCCGCTATTACTCCATATCCCCATTCCTCTTCAATCTCCTAGCTAAGATTGGCAATAATTAATTCTTATAATATTGATGGCCAGTCACTGTTGGGGCAAAGTCATCTCACAGCTAAGGATGTGCGGGAACATATGTTTTTTGTTTGGGAATTTTCAGGAGGGAAAAATTATTCCCTTGGGAAATGGGACAGGATTGGGAAAAATATCACGTATGTCAAAATGATAACTAGGTATATTGACAATTCATAACAAAATATTTTTTAATGCAGGATGTTGGTTCAAGTGTCTCAGCAGCCCATTTTTTAACACCTTCCTGCAAGATACATATCTAGTCAATGATTTGCTCTCTGGCAGATGTTCGTAGAATTTCCACATGTCTTATATTTCACTGTTTACCGACTTATCTGAGTTTTCCCATTGCAACCGAACTTCTACAATAACATCATAAAGAAAGAAAGTTCAAGTAAACAATATGCAAAAAAAAAAAAAGGAATTTAATTTCTCGCCATAGATAAGTGAATCATATATGCTTCGCTTGGAGACAAGTGGAAGAAGTTTGTGCTTCAAAGAGTAAGGATTTCTTTATTTGTTATATGTTTTTTCTGGATAACCATAGTTGAAAACATACATCAGAGGATGCAACACTCAGTATGTTTAACATCTTTGTCTAACCAAAACATAAATATTGCATTAATAGCATTTATTTTAAGGTTGTAATCAATTTTGAGGAGAGCAAAACTAATTTATTTTGCATTGTATTTAATAAATATGTGTGTAATTGATTTGTTAAAGTAGAAAATTCCTTATTGTTTTTATCACTTATCATATGATCATTCATCGATGTTAAATTATAAATTGTAATACTGACTTTCAGTTAGCGCGATCTTACCTAGCAAATGTGTGAACAATAAAAAGTTATGTAAAGTTTATAAAAATATATCAACCAAATGATGGAAAACAAATACCGTACATTAATTGTGTTTACATAAATGTGCAAACAATTTAGAATAAAGATTTTTCAGAAAAAATGTAAATATGCAATTAGGTAAATAATGAGTTTATAATATAGTAATGCAATGGAAAATACTAATTAAAGTTCCATATAATACACACAAGAATTAGTTTAAGCTTTATAGGAAGAGAAATATAGTTTTTTTTCTGCTCATAGGAAACATCATCATTAGGAATGTGCATTAAACACCATTTTCCCGAAAATTTCAGGAGTCAGCTAATTCTTGCCCGGCATTTAGGGAAAGCCAGTTTCCCGACTTTTTTCCCAAAGGTTCGGGATCCCACACATCCCTACTTGTAGTACAATAGTTGCATGCTATTCCGTCACCAAAGCAAATGCAGATACTGTTGTAGAAAGTGTAGCCCCAACCTTCTATATTGCTGCAGACATGAAATTGTAGAACACCACCATACAGTTTGAATAAAACTCTTCCGTACGCAATTTGTATGATCTGGTAGGGTTGAATATTCTAGCCATGACTGATGAATTTATACTGAACGCTCTCCTTTATGTAGTGTGCCAGATGTTCTTACTTTCAAAAACATTACATAACCACATAGCACAGAGAGAAGTTACTGCTTGGTCACCGATGTACGTATAATGTTGGATGTTGTTGCATTGTTCAGCCAAAACTGTACTAAAAGAACAACTACACTCCTTGTGCATAATGTATTTGATTTTCTTGTAGGACTTGTGTTTGGTGTTGTAAGCACTTTGAGCTTCAAATTTTAGTTTACCTTTATTACAAGGCAGTTTCCTGTCAGGACATAAATGGTATAAAGAACAATAATTTCGCCCATAGAATACGAAAAAATTTTTAAAGTTTCTGTTGGACTGATTAACAAGAAATGCCAATGTTCAACTCTGTTGCACATCTGTATCTCTAGTGGACTATCTTCATCTTCAATCCTAACCCACGGTCGCATATATCCTGGAGCAACACTAGTATGCTGAAGTGATGAGTCGAACCTCTCCATCGTTACTGAAGCTCTGGTGTACAACTCTCTCTCTCTTTTTGTAAAGACAGATGTTCTTCCACTTTGTGATAAAATTAGTTGTACTATGACAATTTTGTTAGATCAAATTTACAGACACAAACAATGCTGTTCCAAACCTCAAAGTCCCACATTTCACATGGCACTTGTAGAAGTGCGGTACTGCCTTGCATGTGAATGATGCATTCCTTATTATTAAATGCTTGAGTCCATAAGGTAGTGGTAGTGTCGTAAAATTCTCTCATCAATTTATATTTTATTTGATGAAAACCTGTTTCTTTGGTTATTTCTGTACTGCAGTTTTTAAAACATAGGTCCCAAGAAGAACAGGGCAGTTCGCTGTCAAGTCCCATATTAAAAACCGGACAATCTTCTTCATCACACTACACTCATTCTGTATAGAGGTTTTTCTCCGAAACTTTTTCGAAATTCCAACGTTTATCTACATTACACATCTGTGTTTGAAAGTATATGTTGTCTAGAAACTGGAACCATACTTTCTTGTGTTCTCGAAAAATAGTGGAGTACGTCTTCTCTGGGTCGAATTTCTCCATTATTTGAAATCTTACCCTACCTGGAACAAACCATTTATTCGAAAAAATTATATATATATATATATATATATATATATATATATATATATATATATATATATATATATATATATATATATATATATATATATACAGAAAGGTAGGATGTTGGCATAAATATTCTCTTAAAGCTTTCCTTTTACTTTGTGAGCAGAATGTTTTTTCATCACAGTGATTTGTATTATATTGAATTAGTACGTGAACAGTAGTGGTATCGTCTGATATTTATTACTTCTGCATTGGTAAAAGTTTTTAAAATTTCCTCCTAAGTTTTTCGAAGCATGTATATGGGATAAGTAATGCATCATTTACATATTGAAAATATTTTTTGTAAGCTATGTCCCCATAATCTCATTTCATGTTATGTATCTCAAAAGTCTGTTCCCAAAACATCATTTTAACTTCAGGCTTGAAACTGAACCAAGTTCTGGGAGATTTATAACATAATACTGTAGAGTCATTACCATCGGTTGCATAAGAAATAGCAAGCTCCATAATTACAAAGGAATTGTCATGGTAGTTTTTTAAACCCTGAGCATAGCACAACACTTTTACATATCATTTCTTTATACACTATTTATAAAAAAGTCTCTCTAATATAAGTTTTATAAAATGACAGTGTTCTCCTCAGAATCTTCTTCATCGGCTCCAGATGAGTCCATTGCTATATTTGGAATTATTTCATCTTTAAGTAGCAAAATCATTAAGTTACAATTCCTCTGCATATGTTGTGAGGTCCCATCATTAGCGAAGGAAGGCATGCCGTAAGGACAGTCATCAGAAGGTAAATAGGAAACGATATCCTCATCAGCTTGTAAATCTTCAGCCAGGAACAGATACACTAATTTTATTTTGTGTGCCACAAAATTCTTTCAGCAACACTAGCAGTTGGGAACACTCTAAACTCAATAAGGTTTTCGCCTTCCCATAAGCTAAAATCGCACTGAATGTTTCAACGCATTCAGAGTCACAATTGTCACAGCAGTGTCTTTGATGCATTGCACCTGTTGCGAGCTGATGCAGAAATGAAATGCCCTGTAGATTCTGCATTGATGATGATGATCTAGATGTAGCGAAGTTATAATAGACGACGTGGACACATGGAGTTCTTGGTGTGGACGCCTGGAGCTGTAGTAGACGTGATGAACATCTGGAGTTGTAGTAGACGTGATGGATGCCTGGCATTGTAGTCGACGCTTGTAGAGAATGCCTGTTGTTGTTGTAGTGGACTCCTGGCATATTTCACAATGTCGACGCATCCTGTTGGTATAGATGCCTGCTGTTGCAATGGATGCCTGGCGTCGTTCTCTGTGCTTCTGGAATGCACATGCATGCATATGCACACCAAGTGACCTTAGCAGATACCAAGTTAAGACTGAGAAAAAATTAATTTAGCCCTCCTTATATACTGCAAAGGATTCAAAATTACCACCATTTTGAAGTCAATTGACAAGAATTTGGACCTTTTAGTGAAAAAGTAAGAATAACATTGAAAATTTCTGCATACCAAATTCAAAAAAGACTACGTACTGTTTCATTTAACTTGCGTCGGAAATGGTTAAAATATTAAATAAATTCATATATATATATATATGTTATGTAAGATGGTGTACATTTTTCTGTTAGAAAGTTTTTGATTAGACATAAAGAGAGGGATTGCATTGGTTGAGCAGTTAACACACTCACCTCCTCAGGTGGGACACCATTAAAAAAATTAGCAATGTGTGGAAGTCGTGTTAGACGTTGCCGCTGATACAAGGGTTTTATCGGAGATCTCTCTTGTTTCCTTAGTTACACGCGACCTGGTCCGGCACTCCTCCATACTCGCCTCACTTCACCCTCATCAGCTATCGAGACCTAAATTTTGCCTGCTCACCAATCATACTCGATTCTCGGCTATCCGTTACCTGATATTGTCCACGGAGTTTTACATTGACTCGTTCCTGTATCTTTTGTAAAACCACATCGCTTTAGTCGACTGCCTTTCCGAAATAAATTTGGAACTGATTTTTACTTAAATAGAATATTAAAATTTAGCCAGATTATATATTTCCCTATATGATAGTAGTGTCTAAAAATTCTGGGCTAGGAAAATCTACATGCGAAATTCGTATATTTGTCTGCTAGAAAAAAAATATACATCTTATTTCAATACTTGTAAAAAAAACATTTTATAGGTGCATCAATAAATGTCTTGTATTTGTGTGTGGTTTTTTTAAAATCATAGTTGGCTTAATTCAAATATACGCTTGTTGTTGGAATTTTAAATTACTGCATTATCTCTGGGATTAAAGAAACTTCATTTCAGGGATATAAAATTTAAGTGCAGGAGATTTAAAATTTAATTTACTGGTAATACGCCAGGCTCTTGTGTGACCTTGGATCGGCAGTGAGGGCGGGCTGTGTGGACAGGCCACATCTCGAGATAAACAAAAATAAATATGCTCCAGACTGGGGATGCATGGCATTGGAGATGAACTGGGTTTTTGGGCGAAAACAGCTTCTGAAGTAGGGGTGGGAGGGATGAGTAACCTTGGCCCACTTCCCTCTGGGCAAGGCAAGGAGGGTAGGGAATGTCTACAGGCGAGCGGTGGTGATGTGTAGCTCTCTTGCCAGTGGCGAAAAAATGCCAATCGGGAAATATGGGTGACTGACCCCAGGATACGTTGCTCTGCTGAGGAGTGGAGGTGGGAGGTGGGGATGGCAGTACAGGAGCCATTTGCAGTCCTGTATCCAGTCACTGCAATCTTGCCTCAGTGTCGAAAAACTGACAATCCAGGGCAGAGGGGTGAGTAACCCCAGGACATGTCGCTCTGGTGAGGGATGGAGATGGGGGTGTATGGAGCAGTTGACCTTGGGCAGAGCAATGCTGAGCTTTTTCGAGGGATTCCACCATCTTATTACATCACCAATCCTCACGCTATATAGATGTAACACTGGATCTCTCGACTGCACCAGAGTGTGGTAGGCACGATAAACATTTTATTATATACACATTTTAATATAAAACTATTTTATTGGGAATTTTTTTTCAATTTATCAGGAAAATTTTTTTCATTTATCGCAAACAGACTTTATAGAAAATAATGGCAGTACGTACATTATTTTTTTAATATTTCACTTTTATACATTCGCATACTGGTAGGACGAATCAAACCATTAATAGTAGCGAAATAGGTTCTATCAGTAATGAATTTCAACTATGTTGCCTTTAAGATGCACTACACATATATAATCAGGTGCAACTAGTACAATACACTCATTCATTGAGCGACTTCCATGGTGGACGGATGTGTTGTCAGGGAGCTCCTGCTACCATTTCATTACATGTTATTCTATTGTGTCTGTTTAAAATTCAACTAATCAAATACCACGTTGCCCCTGCCAATAAGTAGGCTCACCTGTTTTTTGCGTAAAGGTTTTTGCCCGATTTGGCACAATTCACAATTTAAGTGTTTCAAATTTGAACTTTATTTATCTATTCCATCATTGGATTAGAAGGACCAGGCATATTAGCTTGCTGGAACCTTTTGTAGTAAAGCATACACAACACAATAGATATATTTGTGATGCCTACTAGGAATTTGAACGCTCGACTAAAGACGGCTTTTAAGCCTAATTGATACCACATTAATGTTCTGGTGTAACAATGTTGTCGAGTGGCACAATGATTGGATGCAGACGGGACATATACACAACTTGTGGGGCAACTCTAGTTTGAGCAAGACCATTTACTGAAATAGGATTTTGCATGGTGAGCGAATTTCTTATTCCGACGTTGGGAAATTCGCCTTCCAAGACTTAGACTATCGCTTTACGATGTGACACTGTTTGAGGACTACAAACACCAGTATCATTGTGACAGTTTCACAAAGCGATTATTTGAAGAAATATATGTTTGACTCCCAGTTAAAAGGGGATGGGGAACATTCATTTAGTGGAAAAAACCGATTTGGTTTGTTTCAAATCACCCTCAACGTAACAGTTAATTGGTTTTTAAATGGTAAATGCGATAAGTATTTTTCATTTTTTTTGTGAGTCTAAAGTGTTTCCAGTTGCTGGAAGATTGTAATAGTTCAAATTCTAATCCAGCTTCAATTTCTACCTTTCAAACACTGTACGTTCTGTTATGATTGTAAATTATTATGTGAAGGATTAATTTGTATTTGTGGTTGGCAGAATAAGGTGAAAATAAGTGAAATCAACTGTATTTGTGACAGCCACTTCGACATCAACTTCTACATCCACGCTTGCATATTTCCTTCGCCATTGGCTGCGTGTCTACGTGAGAAGACATTTAATACTCGACTAAGACAATCAAAATAAAGTTACCCGGACACTGCACGTCCGTGATTGGCTGGCAGACGCTTAAGACGCGTGGGAGTTAAAATCTTCCAATCATGATATTTGTTCTGAACTAACGTGTTATGGAATACAATTAGCGTTGGAAGATTTTAGCGAAAAACAGGTTGAGTTGAGATGAATTGAAAAAAAAAAAAAAAAAAAAGGGCAGCTCTTAACAGCGTGTTTTTAAGAGCCGATGAGAGAGAAAGGAGGTGAAGATGGAGCAGTGGCGAAATGGAAGGGAGAAGAAATCTGAAGATCCCCGAGAAAACTCGCCGACGGACGGCAACGTCTTGCACGATTCCCACTTGCGAAAATCCGGGGGTGAGACGGCCGGGGATATAAAGCGGTTTGGCTTGGTGGGTCAAAAAACAGAAGCCCCTGCCAATGTGTGCAACATGAATATTCATATTAAATGTAACTAGGGTCAAGAACATGTCACGTTTTAAATGACCCGTTGGCTCTACACCACTGTGCTATTTATTTTCGAACCTCAAATTTCTATTAATTGGTTGCTTCCCGAGAGAGTGACCAGTTTTACCTGAGAACAAGTCGTACGGGCTCCGGTGCTCGTTTCCTTGCAGATCTGCCTTTGGCCCAAAGTTCACATGGACGTGTCTAATAAACTGTGATCATTTGGAAAACTTTACGTATATGTAGTACATACATGCGTTTCAGCTCTGCTGTGTCCTGATTTAATTCGCGAAATTTTCCTCACCCTAAATAATACCTGCGTGGAACTCTTTTCGCGAAGATTAGGTGTCCGTATCGTTTAATAGACGATTTGTAAATAGGTACCAAGCTAGACTACACAACCCTTTTTGTACTCACGCCTGAGTTAGTTGTCAGTGGCTATTCGTGTTTAACCCCGGGCAAGGTAGCACGGGATTGAGTAGTTGTTTTTATTTGGACGCATGTTATTGGTTGAAAGTTGTCCGGGGCGTGTCTAACATAACCTTTCTTGAAAGGGATTTGCGATATATCCGGTTTTCTTCCTGTCTAACCTGAGTTGTAGAATTCTCTACACCTTTCTGACAGGTGTGGTCGATGCCAACATCATCGACCACACAGTGCATTGTTAACTGGTTCTAAGACAAAATATTTTTATTGTGTATATTTCCCAAACAATTTCTCTCATTATTTGTACTGTTATTAGTGAAATATTACTCGATTTCGAGGAAGTATTAACATTAAGGTTGAAATTTAATAACCCACATGCACACGTGTAGCAGAGAGTAGGTAAGCAGATGTTTAGCAGAGAGTAGGTAAGCACACATGTAGCTTATTCCGGAATATTTACCATGTTTTTTAAACTCCACTAAATAGCTAAGTCTCTCTATAAGCTAGTTGGAGTCTTCGGGTCATTATTCTAATGTCTAGGAACATTGCAGGCGAAAGTGTAAATTTTCCCATAGTATCTGCACTGTAGACGATTCGGCGATGTCTCCATTAACATTAAGATAGATTAAATGAATAATCTTCGGTGTGAGGATAAAGTCTACTTCCGAACAGATGTTCACCTCACAATTTCAGAATGACTACTAACTTGTTTTAATCGGTAACAGGTTTAAAATATAACTATAAGAATGTCTTCCGCTCTAACATTTGTATGTTAATTGCGGTAGTATGACTAATAATTCACCACGTGATTAATTCTACGTGTGTTACACGGAATACGTCTTTACACGGTATTCAATAAAAATGAATAAAGATTAACTGAATTTTAAGAATGTATAATGGAGCGAGATGGGTTTGGAAATATTTTGTAGAGAATTTTCAGAGATTTTGTTTACTAAACGATTGTGTTAGTCGGAAGTTAGTCTGCTGGGTAAGCCATTTTGAGCTGTGTTTGTCTTAACGGTGTTCTGTTTTAAACGTGTGTGTAATACGAATTTCGTTTTTCCCAGTAATTTTTGTCCGATAATTCGTTATGTCGATTCCATAATTCGTATGAAATAAAGTTACTTGCTTCGGGTATCTCTTTACTGTGTAAATAATTTGTTGGCAGTTGGAATTTATTATCCTAAATTATGGGGTATACAATTGCAAAATGGCCACAGATTTCATATAAATTTGCTTAAATTTGGCCTTTTTAGAAGCTAAGTTGAAATATCGTGGAATTCAACAGATTTTAGCTTCGATAGCAGTTATTTCAGGCTGGATTTGTGCTATTTCAGTAATATTGCGTTGAAAAAGTAGTATTTGTAAATAAAATAAGTTAAAATATACACATTTATGCTACATACTACAGTCGAAATTCTAGGCTGGGAAACTTACGGAGAAATCTGTATGTAAAAAACATATTTTTCTCTGCAATACGAATAAATATTTTAAACAGATTGAATATGTATGTTTACTATTCCCCTTAATTTAATGACATTTGGTTTTAACGTGAGTGTGTTTTAAAGTGATATTTGAAACTTGTGTAAGTGGAATGTTAGATACGTCTTTTTTTCAATACTTAAAGAAATTTAGCGAGTGAAAATATATCTTGTATGAAACTATACTTAGTTTCCTAGACTAGCTGCAATAAGTTTGCTGGAAAATGGGATAAAATTATAAAATGTCTTATAAGTTCACATGATTAAAATTAATTTCTTGGATTAAAATATAAAATATTTCTTGGAATTTTATCTGGGGATTATCTTGATGGGATTAATGAAACTTCATTTTAACTTCAGGGACATAAATTTCATCGGCGGGACTTTGGTAGCAAAATGTTATGTCGCTGGAAGCAAACAGGTTAACGCATTCGGAAGAGTTCAACTTGGTTTCTTAAGGGTAGGTAAGCAGTTGGACAGCTCTTGTGATGGACAAAGACGCGTTCTGAATTAGTGGTGGAGAGCGGTCGGGGAGGGGATGTCAAGGTGGTGCGTAGCGCCCTCTGCGGACAGGGAAGTGTTACAACTATCCGAAAACGCGTTCTGGGTTGGATGATGGCGGGGGTCAGGTAGCCAAGGGGCTGCAGACATTCCTCGAGCAAACCGAATACGCGGTGTGGTGTATAGGAGGGTGGAGGGGGACAGGCGCTGCAGGCAGAAGCGATTTGACCTTCTCTCACTGCTCAGCGCCATATTAGTTTGACGCCAAACCTCACAGTGAATACACATATTCATCGCTCTCTCCTCTGAACCAGCTCTTTTGACATCACCGGGAGCAGAGATCTGCCGGCCTTCCCTGCGACGATCGAAGGGGCGGGCTTCACCTCTTGTCAAGCCGATATAGTGCATTTGTAATTTTTAAATAATTTTTTATGCGTTTATCGTGTAATTCCCGTTTCTGAGATCCGTCTACGAAAGTTTATAGAATTTTCAACTCGCGTTTGTGTTACCAAGTGCGGTGAATTTCACAAACTTAACGGAAATTTGTAGTACGTCCGTTATTTTAAATAATTTTTTCTTCGAGGAAGTTTGATTGCTTGTTAAAATATATACTACATTTCTATAAAGTGTTACAGGATTACGCTCTGTGGAATTAAGGACTTCTTCACGCCACCTTAGTCTCCCTACGCTCTAACGTATTTTTGGGTTAAAAGTGAATTATTCTCACAACAGTAAAATTTGCGTTAAAAATCTGGGTAAGTTTTTTTAAAACATGTCATATGAAACGTTCAGGAAGATGTGATTAAATTGTTCAACGATAATAGTAGCTTGGTAAGGAAATAGGTCCTGTAATTCTTAAACAGGATATTTTTATTCATTTGTGACGTAATTTCAACTCAGTTGCCTGCCAGAAATCGGCCGCGCTTATAAGTCTCCGCACGTCATGCACTGTAGTCATTGCTTCACTGAGCTCGCAGCTGAACAGACGTGTTTTGGGAGAGTTGCTTGCGCAATTTCATTACGTGTTTCTTAATTCAAGTACTGTAATTTATATATTAGTGTGTGGGTGGTAAACATAATTTTTATCAATTTGTCACATAGATCGTATTCACATCTCTTTTCGTTCATTTCCGAGTTTTTCAGCTCAGTCTATAATCACACGTAAGCCGACGTACACGTAGGTTCTGTTTGTTCTCAACACCTCGTTCAGCTTATAAGTTGACATAAGTGGTATACCCAAGTCATTGCTGCAGCAACCTCCCGAGCGAATGGACGTATATTAAAATCACTGACTGTTAAACGTTTTCTTTTTTACGTGTGTTAATAAATTAATTTAGGTTAAGGTGTGGATTATATTTCAAAAGTTTCTCGCCTGTCTCACAGGTGGACAGACGTGTTTTAAAATCGTGTAAGGTGCATGTAATTTGTGCATGTTTTCAAAGCCCTTGTTAATGTGTTCAGACAGACTGCTGTTTAATTTATAGCGACATTATTGCTTCATTGTAGCTCGTTGTTTCATTTCATTCAGGATACTGACGTAGTTGTGATCGTTTAGTGAGTTAGTACTTGTCGATACCAGGTTATTCATGTAGTTCACGTAGTTGTGTTAGTTTTAAATTTGAATTTCCGTTAATTTCTCTCGTTTTTAACATCACCGCTTTAATTGTATTCATCATATATTTACTCGTTTGTCATTACAAACATACAGGGCGTAAATTGTATCTTCCAATGTCGTCTATCTCCCAACACCGTTTACGAGCAATATCCCACCTCCAAACCCAAAAACACTTATTACACTCTTGTACAAAACTCTGCATATATACCATGTCCCCAACACGCCACATCTTAGTCGAGTGTCAGTCGTCTTCCTGACATCTACCACAGCTGCTCCCCACCCCAAACAAGAAAGAAATAAAATAAAAAACTATACACGTACAAAAAAAATCCATCGAAGGAATATGAGCATACTTTTTCATCAAACAAATTTAATGAAATTTCTTTTATCGGATTAAGAATTAATACCATCAGATTAAAATAGTTCGTCGGATTAAAATCAGATTAATGATTAACGTTTTCGATCAATTTGATATCAAAGGGTTAATACAATTAATCAAAAGTGGGGTAGTACCCGTTCTACTGCAGGGATCTCCAGTTTTGCCCGCCCTTGCATTCCGACGCTGATCCATACTCACCTCATCACCCGCATCGACTCTCATGACCTTGATGTTAAGAGCCGCCCAACTCTCTTCACTCACTCACACTGCAAGAATCATTCAAAGACCTTAACCACGCAGAGAATATTAATAAAACTTCGATTCCCAACAGCCTATTGAAATAAATTTTTGTTTAAAACTAGAAGAATCTGTCACTCCAAACTTTTGGGGTACAACCGGTGAATACATAAACGCAAATAAGGGTAGCTTTAGGACAACTACGTATTTGATTGTTTTACTTGATGAAAAGTTTCCGTGTCAATTTATAGACTGTAACTTACACGTTGATGAATTCGTGAAACATGTATAGAATATTCTGTACAAATATACAACTACGCCGTTAACAGTAAACATGAATATTTTGCAAGCATATTCGATACTACATCAGGACTACAGTGTAGGAAATTATAGGGAGATGAAGCAACTGCTTATGCCACGGACTCCAGCCACACGCTCCAGCAAAATGGCGTAACAGACCGGCCACAAGTTAGAACAGCATTCGCCAATCAGCACCTGGTAACCTACACGCCAGCCGGCCGCTAACATTTTAGGAATACCTTAGCAGCTTTTAATAGCCAATCAGGAACAATTCCCATTCCCGGAAGCTTGCACAGCCAACCAGAGGATGGTCTCGCACACATCGAAGTATCCACCACGACAATTCGTATTGTTAGCGACACCCGATTTTCGCGCAAAGATTTCACGACAAGTTGTATTTCATAAAACTTTAGCTCAGATACACTTCAGCGTTTGGATGGTTTGCGTTGTACGCGTCGCTTCTTAGATATCTACGCACGAATCATAGACGTACAGTATTGAAGTTACTTAATTATGATTGGCCAGTGAAGCGAAAAACTATGTTCCACGCGAAGACACGCCGCCAATTAACAAAAGAAAACTGATGGTACGCCCGTACGGTACTGAAATCTAACATGGGGTGAAGTCTAACATGTGCTGTAATCTTTTCGCGAAATTCGGGTGTCCCTACGTATTGTATTGTATTGTATAGGGCATATTAACGTACCCCGCTTTATGCCTGAAGGATTATCAGGGGACGGCTTACAAACTATATTATGACTTAACTTAAGCTAACAACCATGCCTTACCTGGGATTCGAACACAGAACTTCCCACATTCCAGACCGGTGACGCATCAGCCGATTGCGCCACGGGAGGTCGGCCACGACATTTCGTATCTGTATGTTTATTTACTCCTTGCTGAGGCAGTGGAATTATGCTACCCCAGTGCTAAACGTTTGAAGTACATCCGCAAACAGTAAGGATGCATAAATATCGTTATTCCAGTGATAAAATTAGCAAAAAGCTTCCTATATTATTGGCAAGTATGCAAAGCGCTGGGGCCACGTGGCTGAGTTGTTAGCCTACTCACCTCCCACCAAGGCAAACCGGGTTAAATCCCCGGCTGGTTCACTCCCAGATTTTCGCATATGAACTCTAAATTCGGATCAGTGGAAAACCACTGATTCGCAGTGAGATTCAACTACTTGAGTCAGTGAAAATGGCTCCACATAGAATCAGTGGAAAACCACTGATTGCTTCAGTGAAAAAAGTTTACTGATTGAGTGAAGAGATTTGAACGGATCTTAACATCGAGGTCTTGAGAGCAGATGAGGGTGATTGAGGTGAGTTGGAGCAGCGCTGAAATGAAAGAGCGGGGGAAACGGGAGATCCCCGAGAAAACCCGCCGAAAACATGCGAAAATTCGGAGTAACCCTACCGGGGATTGAACCCGGATCGCCTTGGTGGGAGGCGAGCAGGCTAGCCGCTCAGCCACAGTAGCCCCTTTACTGATTGAATTAGTGACATAAGACAATTCCACTGATTGAGTAAGTGACGGCCAACTGCAGTGGCGGAATTGTTTTTATTGAATGTAGCAAAACAATTACATGAAATAAACACATTTCCGACAGTTTACTATTCATAATGCGCAATTTACAGTAATTTAATTAAGTAAAAACAACTTCGCAGGTGGCCACGATTGAACTCACCCACACATTCCACTTCGCTTTTAATCCGACAACCTATGTTGCCAAGTCAAGTTGAGAAACAAGAGAAAAATAAATACTTTACACTTCTTATCGAAATCGTGAATATCTCCTCACTTTTCGTTTTTGGTTTAATTGGTACCTACCGTTAGAATTGCTAAAACAAACTTTATATAATAGTGCACTCTCTTCATGACGTTAAATGCAGTTTAAACCTTCAAACAGAACGCTGTGATGATTACATGAAAACGAAATGAAAGGCGTAAAAATTGAATGAAAAGCTTTATGGAGTAGTTTTACGTAAAATTACGACATCCGCATTCTTTGAAGGTGTGAGCTAATAGATATAACTTTTCCAGCAGTGTTCATAAGGTTCTCTACAACGTAACGTTACGTCGAATATCTGATTGGGACATTTTCAACTCAGCATTGTATTGCCAGAGAGCCGGCCACTAAAGAACCTTGTTTATCCTGGGCTGTGTGAACCAATATGACAGTTGTAAATGGGAATGAAGAGACCAACATAACAGACAGTTAGTGTCACCTGTCTTTTTGAGAAAGTATTTGCGTAGAGGCTAGTCTTCAATATCATATGTACACACTTGAAGTCTTCGGTTAGCGACTCGTCTTCATGTGAAAAGAGTCTCTTACATGAGTGAGCCAATCAGCACTAAGTTTCGCCTATACTGACCGTCCGTGATTCGTGGGCAGACAGATAAGACCCGTCACAATTCAAATGTTCCAATTGCGAAAGAAAATCTGAACTAATGTCTTTAGAAACAAAACTTGCCCTAAAAAACTTTTCGCGGGAAACAGGTGACCCTACTGATGGTCATGCAGTCTTGAATATAGGCGCCTAACTTCTAGCTCGTGTTTGTTGTCAGTAAATCTGACCTTGGTCGAAGTGTTAAAGCTGTGGTTTACGCAGCCAGCAGTGTACGAGTGGCATGGCGACCTCCGTTTGTTAACCCCAGAACTTGATCACCTACACGTTGCGCGTGATTTACGATTTACCTCAGTTTGTTAACCCCAGAACTTGATCACCTACACGCTGCTCGTAAATCACGAGCAACTGCATGCGTGGTTGTAGACTCACCATGTGGCCTCCTCCTCGTCATCACACGAGCGAGATGTCACTAACTCGTTCATTCGCAGTATTCACGATAGTGGAGATATGCAGTTTGGAGGAGTCGCTCGCGACTGAAGGCACGTGCATTTCTCGCAAGCCATTCCGGACATTACCAAATTCGGGGACACTTCAGGCACCTACCCAAACAGTTCTTGCGTGGAACGACCTTGCCACTTTCATCTTACTCACGGGAGTTGTCGTTGGTTGGATTCATGGCTCGACGCTCAAAAAAAACATATCTACGGGAAATTTTTCGGCGATATCTCGATGTCATAATTTAACTGGCTTATACCTCAAAACGGACTCACTACGTCTAATTCTTAAGTTGCGTGTGATACAGTCATCCCCTGTGTGTTTCTTACTGGACTAAGCTGTGTGGACTAAATAGTGGTCCAGTAATAAAAACTATAAATGGGTTTAAAGCCTAAACTGTCAGAATATAACGACATGGATTGTCCACGTTCCTTCCTCTAGGCATGCAGTACGCACACGCGGCCGTAGTTGTTGGTTCTATAACTCTGGCAAAGTTTCCTTCGACAAGTGATGTGAAGAAGGCATAAGTCGCCGAGTATACTGACTATATGTTTACCGAAGATCCCAACAAACTTGAAGACATTCTTAGATATTTGCTCGATAAGCAACACCGCTGGGATTACTCGAACATGAAAGAGGTGGTTCCCATCATACTAGTACTTAAGTAAGAATCGTGGTTACAACAGATGATGCGATGAACCACTTTCCTCTGAAAATGTAATTACAAAATAATAATAATAAACTGTTATAAAATAATTGTTTTTTCATTATGTTTGTGCACTATATCCTTCTATCGGCAGTGAATTTTTAATTAAAATATGT
This sequence comes from Dryococelus australis, assembly GCA_029891345.1. NCBI lineage: Eukaryota > Metazoa > Arthropoda > Insecta > Phasmatodea > Phasmatidae > Dryococelus > Dryococelus australis. Next base: position 160,303,545 of record CM057009.1, read on the forward strand.
AAATAAATTACGCATGTATTCAAAGTCCTGCATCAGACATGTAGGTATACCATTCATTGAAAAGATCATATTTAAAAAATAGGACGGCAAATTACAGTTTTTATAATGTCTATAATTATAAGTGCCGATAGCTCGCTTAGCAGTGAAATCGAGATATTTAGGTAGTCGTCAGTAACGTAATATGCTTATTGACATTTGTGTATTTTTCTCCAGCTTTTGTTTTCAAGGTAATTCAAGGTCATGGGGTCAAGGTCGAGATTACCTGCATCCAATGTGGTGGTTGTAGTCTGTAATCTGTCATGTTTGTTGACTTTGTGTATTTTTTCTAGAGCTTTTTGTTTCTAGGTCATTCAAGGTCATTGAGTCAAGGTTTGCAGCCAATATGGCGGTCGTAGTCTTTAATATGTTGTGCTTGCTGAATTTTATGTACTTATTCTTAAGTTTTGGTTTCCAATATCATTCAAGGTCATGGGGTCAAGGTCGAGGCAGTCTGCATCTAATATGGCCGTAGTAGTTTTAATGTATTATACTTGCTGACTTTTATGTTTTTTTCTCGAAATTTTTTAGGTAATTCAAGGTCAGGCAGAAAAGTTAAAATTCTCTGGCTTCCAAAATGGCGTATGGGTGATGTCTACCAAGTTAGTGGTTGCCTGCCAAGAGGGTGGCCTCCTGTAACATAAAAACAAATGTCGAACAAAAAATCGAGATGGCCGAATGAGTATAGTTGAGGGGGTGGGGGCGAGGGAGTTAGCTGGACGTGATGCTGGGAGGGCCTCCAGCAATGTAAATTTTTACACAAGTTTTTATAAATTTTTCGGGATTTTGGGACTGTTTGCGGAAAAAACGACATTGTAAAGGAAAAGAGGGAAATTTTTAGGGGAAAAAGGGAACCTTTTGGGTAAAAAAAGAAATTGCTAATGAAAATGGCTGCCGAGAGGAATAGAATTACTAAATTAATTTTAAATGGTTCTTAATAAGTTTTAAATAATTTTTAAACAATAAATATTTAATCATCTCTTAAACTATTTTTAATTAAGTTTTTAATATAATTTTTTTGCAATATTTTGTGTTTTGAGGTCAAAGGTCAAGGTTAAACGCAATGGGTCAGGGGTAAATGGTCAACGACATCCAAGATGGCGGTCGGGTGACGTAACAACTGGCGGCTCCTCGTTCCTGTGCTCCTTTACTCCATCCCCTTGGCCAAGACTTTCCCAAATCCTACTACGCTCCGTGTTTCCTATATTACATATGGCACCGTGTTTCCTATATCTAGAGACCTGAAAAATTCGCGAGTTCAATGACCTGCAGGCTAGACTATACAGTCTTATGTACAAATATGCCGTTATTAACTGCGCATTGGTTGTCTGCTGTCACAGTGGAAGGCGACGATTGAGCCAGTGTTCTCCAGGAGGTGTCAAACACCGTGTGGACCAATGACTAAAGTGTGGACACCGTGTGGACCAATGACGTGTTTTGAATTCTAGCTTGTCTCAAAACGAATCCGCAAATTCTTCGGGTCTCTGCCTCTATCACATATAGCGCCGTGTTTCCTATGTATATCACATATAGCTCTGTGTTCCTTATATCACATATAGCTCCGTGTTTCCTATATCACATATAGCTCCATGTTTCCTCTTGTAAAATATTTGTTCTCGTGGTTAGCAAAAATATTATGGGTTATTGCACTTTCTCCTTTTTTTTTCTATCGGCTTATATAACGTTTTAAAAACAATTAAGTTATATTGCGTTAGTATATGGCTAGAGCTAGTGATTTTTCGCGAAAAAATATGAGTACATGGTAGACTTCAGTGGCAGTTTGTCTACTGCCATTGGTTGCTGTCTGCTTGAGAAAGAGTTTTCATATTTGACCGGGCCACTCAGATTTCGGCAACATCGGCACGGCTACTACGTGATTCGTCTGCAGACAGTTAGTTTGTGCGAAAATAATAATTCAGCCAATAAAGATAGGTAAACTACAATACCGTGTTTTGAAATATATGTTGTCTTAAAATCTTTTCGCGAAATTTCACTACCCCTATATATGGCATATACCTCCTCAAGGGCTCGGCTTGGTTGACGTATGAAATGAGATACAAAGGTTTCGTTCAAAACATGTGATTCGCAAACTGTGGCATATTTTGTGGTAGTGTCCGAAAACGGGGATAGTTTAGGAAACGTTCTGTACCTGAAGACAAGTTTCCAGTTGCAAGTTCTAACTCCAGTGTCTTAACCCTTTCAGACACACTTCAATTTACAGTTTAGGTGTTGTAAACTAAAAATGTTATGATACGTGCTGTATTTAAGTCGACACAACTATTCTTTCGTTGTCACAGCCAATGAGCTGTAGGCTAAATGTTAGGTGTCAGTTATATGAACCAATTATAATCTAGACCAGTAAGAAGGTTTGCTAATCATTTACTCTCAGGTAATATCATTGAGCTTCTCAGTGTGCAATACATACCAAAAATTGCCCACACTTGCCTAACGTACACAATTGTGTACATTAGGTCTGAATGGGTTAAACAAGTGTTTTCAGAATTAGTTTTAGATGCTAAATTTTCTATACGGGAATTTTATGGTTGTCCTTGGACACGCATCATGCTTTTTCTTTAATGTCTGTACATTTCTGTACTTAAGATAGTTTTCATTATTCGTACGTTTCTGAAACAGTAAAAATAGTGACGTTGACATGTACTTACGTGATAACGACTAGGTCAAAATTTAATTTTTGCGAAGAAACAAATTACTGATAATGTCTAAAAGCCGAACTGCATGTTTGTGGTAGAAATATAAAATAGCACATTTTTTCGTGAACAACGCTCTTACAGAGGTATGAGAAAAGAAAAACTGTAGATTCGCAGTTTTATTTATGGACTTTCATCGCGTGTAATAAAGTGCCACTGTTACAAATATAATTAGCAGGGAAAAGCTTGACAACACAAGCACTACACGCGGGTTCAGCACCTTGCGCGTAAGAGCGCTGCAATGCTGGGTGCGCGTGTTATTGTCGCCCGTATCGCTGTGCTTCGAAGGTGGAAGAAAAATCACGTCCACACGTACTTGTAGACTGTGTCTAGAAGTACGCAATAAACGTAAGAACGGAACGACGTCAACTAAATAAAATTACAATCGTGTATATGCTGTTCACGATAAAATGAGCACTTTTGAAAGTCCTACTTAAGATATATACTTGTATGCACGTTGTACAGTCTTGCGTTTTATGTTAAAATAACATTTTTCATAGTCCTCATCATTTTATCCATGCATGTGTCCAATGAAATTATGAAATTATAAGAACAGATATATTTTTCAAATCTGCTCATATTTAAACTTTGATGCATTAAAAAGAATAGAAAGCGAAATAAATAATTTAAGTTTCCATAAATGGTTTGCTAAAAAATTTTATTCGACGTACGTATATGAAACTACTTTCCCTCCATCGTGATCAACTTTCCTGGTTGCATGTCACTCAGTGAACCCGTTATAATATATGCAGATAGGAGCAGTGACATCTTTATAAGGTTGATTTCAAAAGTGCTAACTTTGTCGTGAATAGCATTTACAAACATCGCATGACACAACACGTTAACAACAATGCAAAATTAAAACACCAAACAACTGTAAATAATTCTGTTCCATTATGCTTTCGAGTGGCCATGTTTTGTTTTTCTTCCAACATATTTGATTATTGTAGTTTTTTTTTAATATTTTGATCATTATAGCGCTAATGCCATGTTGTTTCTAAATGCCTGAAAAACGAATTTCTAATGAAAACAACTAAATTTTCTCAGCAATGCAGCGTAATTATACTATTTGTTTTTTATTCAATCCACAAACGTTGGTATAACGTAATTGCACAAGCGAACCGAAAACAGAAAATCATAGCCTTCTATACGAGTGCTAATCTAGAAAGTGTAAAAAGCAAGGAAAAATCAAAAGAAGTCGAGAGTTGGCCAACATTTGCGTTGCATTCTTGCTTCCTGCTTTGTTTATGGACAGTATCTGTGAACTATGTGCGTCCTCGTGTTTCTTATAAAGTCGGCCTCCTGAGGTGGCTGGAGATGTCACAGAAGAGATGGAGCTACCTGCGGGCCGAACATCCAGGCGCGCGTATCTACACGCTACGTTCTGAAAAGGCACGCAGTCTTCCCGCTGTCTCGCGGCAAGCGTGCCACTTCAAGCGGTCACACTATCGTTTTACTGGTGTAAAGTCTATTGCAAAATTCACTTAAGTAAGTAAACTAGACGTGAGTGTTACCGATCAGTACCGATGGTTCAGTGGTTAGACTACTCACCTCTCAGGTAGGCAAAACGGCCTCGATTCCCGGCAGGGTCACCCCCGGATATTCGCATGTGGAAATCATGCCGGACGATGCCGTTGGTCGGCGGGTTTTCTCGGGGAACTCCTGTTTCCCCCCGCCCTTTCATTCCGGCGCTGCTCCATACTCACCTCAATCACCCACATTGGCTCTCAAGACCTCGATGTTAAGAGCCGCCCAAATATCTTCACTCACTCACTCTTTATCTGACACATCCTGGGTAACTCTGCGCTAGGGATAGGAACATGGCCTGTCGGTTAGACTCCACAATCCTGTGTACACTCGAGCCTCAGTTGTTTCATCACTGGCTGCTTTCCCCAGAGAGTAGCCAGTGTTACTCCACACCTGCCAGTGTGACACTCGTTTCTTGTTTCCTTGCAAGTCGGCTATTGGCTCAGAGACATCCAGGGCGTATCTAATCAACTACGATACAATTGAAATCTCTCAACTTCAATGTACACGTATTTGACGTCTACCTTGTCCTGAAATGAACTGGCGAAATGTTCCTATCCCGTCTCTGCGCCAATAAATGAACTTTTAACAACTGTGTGCCCAATCTCACGCAGCTCAGTCAGAAAGGGCGTTGCTTTACACCTATGCAGCAGTCATTAGAAAAACGACCCCGGCTCCAATATATAAAGTACCGTTAATTTCAGCCTGATACCAAATAACAACGCGAGTTTTGCATGTCTCTAGTAATAGGCTACCTAATAATAAATAGTTCTTACGATAAATATGATTATATTGAGTGCGTACGAATGCGGTGCGTTGTCCCTTTGGTGTAACTTTCTAGACTAGCTTTAGTTTTGTTTGCATGAGGCGGAGGCATATCATGGAAGTAGAACCTAAGCAGGACTTCAGAAATGTTGGAAGTAAGCTTGAATGGACTATAAAATCAGTCAATTCCGGTTTCAGGTATTCTATGAAGTATTCTGTGAGGAATCTTACAGTTTGGATTTAAATATGAAGTTTTAGCAGTAGGGCCTAAGTTACAAAGAGATAAAGGTTGTTAACGATTAAGTGAGCACTTTTGAAATCAACCTTTGAAAAAACCTACTTTCGTATATTGTAACAGCAGACACACTGACTTGCATGCGTCCAGTAAAGTTGGTAACGACATAGAGAATGTAGTTCTACGTGTTAACGTAGAATAAATTATTTTATGTAAACATGTGTGATTACCGAAATTATTTATTTTACTCTGTTTATTTAATCCATATAACATTAAGGATGAGCAAATTTGTCAAATATTATTGTAATAGTTCGACACCCGAGAAATTGGTAAGTTAAATGACCTGTAGGATAGACTTCGCAGTCTTATATACTCTCATACAAATGCCAACTGTTTATTAGTTGATTGTTGTGGTAGTAAAAGGCGGTGGTTGGGCGCACAATTTCTTGCTTGTTGTTATTGGCTTATCTATCTCCAGGAGATAACAAAAACACGTCGACCAATTACAAACGTAACATGAACATACATGTGTGTGAATTCCAACTTATCTAGAAATGAACCGCGAAATTCTCGGGTCTCTAGTTATTATTAATCGCCGCGCTAGACTTCACAGTTCTATGCATACCCCAGCTGTAGGTAAATGTTAATTGGCCCGAGCCTTGGATAGAATCCATTCTGTTTGTGACTGGACTACATTGTATTTGCAGACGCCAATATGAAATGTTTAATCTTGAGCACAGTGCTAACCAGGGCGTGTCAAATATAATGTGTACCAAATACAAACTTATTTATTACTTGTCCCCAAATAACAACGCGGAATTTGCAGGCCTCTATTAATTATACATACGGTGGGAGAACACATGAGATGAATACAAATATATTTGAAGGAGGTGTTTGGAAAGTGCTCACAGTACGGTGAAGAACCGTTAGAAACAATGAAAATATGTCGAGGACGGCAGGAAGTGGGATATGGCTGCTACAAGATTGCCGGCAACACGAGACGCGACTAGTCCGCCGCATAGCTCATGCATCGATTGCGAGGGGATTTCGGGCGCTCAACTGGCGCTCTAGAGCAGCGCCGCCTGATCACTTCTCCGACCACAAACACGCAAGCTCCTCGTTCGCATATCCCCCGGCCATGCGGCGCCACCGACCTTTACTCCGCTCTGCTTGGGAAGCTCACTGCTTTCACTTTGGCGAGTGATATTTGCGCCGCCAGGTCGCACTGCAATCGCATGTCTTCCACCAGTTTCTGTTGTTTATGTAATGTCATGTCTCAACTGCTCTCTCGGGCTCTCACGACACGTCATTATGACCTCAGAGAGAATGCTATCTGGTCATCTCAGTTCGTCGGGGAGAGCGCGAAAGAGCGAGAGCACGAAGTTGTTTAATCTATTCGCGGTTTCTCCACATGTTTTGAATCAAACCTTCGAAAAATCACTCCATGTACGATGGTTTGGTTCTTTCCTACATATGTAGTGTATCAAAAGCTCCTTATAATTTTGTTAACATAAAAGTATCTTATTTTTGGTTGAATATAACTTTTGATTACTTTTATTTATAAATTATAATGTTTAATTTATAATTAATACGATCAAAACCATGAAGGAAATAGATATGTTTGTAATGCCTAGAGACCCGATAATTTAGCGGGTACATTTGGTAACAAGCTAGAATCCACAGTCCTTTGTGAACTTGATTCGGTCCTCGTTTTCACTACAGGTTCGTTACTGGTCGAAAATCTTCCGGGGCGTGTCTAACAAACTGCATTCCAATAGAAGAGAAACTTCATGGTGCATACACATACAGTTTAACGTGTCCTTAAATTAAGTCGTGAAATTCCGGGTCTCCACTGAAGCCTTGTAAGGAATACATAGTTCTTTTGCAAAATTTTTTTACACTGATGCCTGGTTACACCAACATCTTCTCCGATCCGAGATCTAGTGATCCTAGTTCCTAAGCAGGATCCAGTTTGAGCTTGGTTCCAATGTAAAAGTGTTTCACCAACGAAATTTCATGATTCTGGATCTCCGATTCGTCGATTCTGGTTCCAAAGCGAGATATCGAGATTAAGTACGAGACTTATTTTGCTATTAGTTCGTAATATATGACGTCATGGAAGTACGCGTATTTTTCACTATAAATAGAACTTGATGTGCGACGTTGTATCTGTTTTCAGTGAATTATTGTTATATGAATTTTACTTAATATCATTCAAGTGCGTATAATGTTGTTTTAATTTTCTAAGAAAACAATCGAACGTAGTTCTATCTATTGGCGTATTTTCAAATTACATTTGTCGACGATGGCTGCTGATATCGGATTGAGATTGCCATCCCCCAATTTCGGCTGTTCGAAATGAACTTCATCTCGATCTCCAGTCCAGCTCTGAACTCGAATGGTGCAACTGTTTTCTGTGTCGATCTTAGATCCGATCCCGGATCGAGTTTCGAACGAAGATGGTGCAACCGGCATGATCCCTGTGCACGAATGCAGTGCGCTGTCCCTTTGGTGTAATTTTCCAGACTTGGCTTGCGTAAGGTGGAGCAATATCCTGGAAGCAGAACTTTATCAGGGCTTCAGACAGGTGTGAAGCAACCGTGAATGGTATATATGTACTCTGGCGCTCTCCCGCACTCTCTGACCACACGCCATATTTGTTTAGATTGTTTCCATGTTATAATAGTCAGATTCTTTCTAAGCCGAAACCACGTCGCAGTTTAACTGTAAGTGATTAATTTCAACGGTTTTAGTCAACTAAATAATCTGCGTAACACGTATAAAAATATAAATAAGAATTTCTGACAAAGTTTCGTATTTTTTGTCACTTTGCTGCAAAATGATAAGATATAAAACCAATATTATTTTATATCCTAACAATTATCCCGGTGATGTTTTAATTAAGATGTGGATTTTTTTGAACATATAATATATAAATCACTTCTAATGGCGATGGACGTGATTTTAGTTCACAATTTCGTGCCTTTGTGACGTCAGCTGCCTGAGTGAGGTCGGAGAGTAACGCGAGAGAAAGCGGTTGTCTCAATTCCACATAACGAGAGCGTGAGAGAGCGTGAAGCAGTGCTCTCGCCAGGTTGTGCGAAAGAGTGCTCTCTCGAAAGAGCATTCCTTGAGACACGGCTTAAGAAAATGGGATAGTTGTAAATGTCACAAAATAAATGTAATTGTGTAAAATTCTCCGATTGGTGTGCACATCGTGTTAGAATCTGCATAAAGAATAATCTTTGTTCCTAGAACTAGAGAAGTAAATGTAACCACGTTACTACGCCCTTGCCCCCAAGGACGTTGCAAGGTCGACATAAAAAGTCCGCAGAGCAAAAAAAAAAACTAACTAAAATAGCTTAAAACCCTCTAAGAAGAGTGTTATTTTTCAGAAGGTAAAAATCATGAGTAATTTCAAAAATATTTATTTCAAGAAATCTTTTTTTTTTTCGAGTTTGTTTGCACTACATTAATTTATTTGGTTGTTTTACTCAGATTACACTGATATCTCTGCATCACAAAATAGATACTTTAAATAAAACTGATATATAAAAATAATGTTTTCCAAGGTACAATAGGAAATGTTTAAATATTCGTGTAACAAAAAATTTTGCTTTAAATCAATTCAGGCATATAAGCCTCCACGATGTAATTTTTTAAGCTTCGTTTGCAAGAGGCGAAGGAATATCCATGCAGTAGAACTTCAATAGGGTTGCAGAAACGATGTAAGTAACCGCGAATGGAGTATAAGTATTTCCGTCTCACTCCTATAGTCAAAAGTGCACGACACTCCATCTTTACACATGGCTACAAGTTGTACTGTGTTGACAGACTAACTTCATTAGTATCAAAATACGTAACAAAAATAGTCAACTCGTATAGTAGAGTACAAAAGATATAACTGTTTGATTAGCTACCCACTGCAATCTGAGTGCGAGACGCACTACTATAGGAAATCACAGACCATCAGCACTGGTGTTCCAATTGTGGAGTCTATATGGACGACTTACTTCTATAGCTTGTCTTGGCTGCCAATTACTGAGGACATGCAATTTTTGTAAGAATAATTCTGCCAAGGCGTATTTCAAAACACTTCAGCTCAGATCCACTTTTGCGATTGGATGTATTCAAGTGCTGGACGTCTTCGGGGCCGGCCCGCGAATCAGACTTCAGTACAGAAGCACCTTAATAGGCCTACTGAGTGACCGAGTCAAAAACCACACTATCTCCCTACAAAGGCACGCAGACAATTACGGTACGAGAACGGTAGGCAACTGAAATATAGCCTTTCTGGAATTATTTTCTCGATAATCGGGTATCCGTAACTATGATGAAATAAATGCAAATCTACAGGGGTCTGAAGTCTATTCTGTCTTCAAATAAGCACGAATCTTGCAGGTCTCCGATAATTTTCAATGTTAGCAATGAATTGCCGTAACAGTAGTTCAGCAGTATTCCTTCCGGCAACCTTAGTGTATTTTTAAGTTTAATCAGTTATGTTGATGATATCTAAATTTTATTATTTGGTAAGGTAAGCTTAAGTAATTTTCATTGCGTGACTGAGTGAAGATATTTGGGCGGCTCTTAACAGCGAGGTCTTGAGAGCCAATGAGAGCGATTGAAGTTACTATTGAGTGGCGCCGGAATGAAGGGGCGGGGGAAAAGGGAGATCCCCGAGAAGGCCCGCCGACCAACGGCATCGTCCGGCACAATTCCCACTTGCGAAAGTCCGGTGATCCGGCCGGGGATTGAGCCCGGTTCACCTTGGTGGTGAGGCGAACGTGCTAATCGCTCAGCCACCGTGGCCCCTTTAATTACGTAATAAAGACTGCAATCTAGGAAAGAAATGTTTCAATAATACTAAACCATTTATTTTGGCAAACAGCAGGATTTCTTTACTATAAAAAAATTATCAAAGAAAGTTTTCCTTTGCTATAGAAAATGGTAATATGGCGATAAATTAAATATGTATAATTTATGCCACCCGTTTTTTTCACGAAAGAATTTCACGGAGGCTATATTTCAATATCCTACTTGCGGTGTGCAGTTTGCAGTTTTCCTCCCGTTATTGGCCGCGTGAGTTCGTCGTAGACAGACAGTGTGGTGATTGAATATACAACTTTACAAGAAATATTTTCGCCAAAATGGGGTGCCTCTAAGTATGATAAAAATTTTATTAACAGCAAACCTAAGTTTCTCTAACATTCTCTTTGAATTTAAAGCACGATGTTTAAGTAAATGAAACAGCATCAAAGAGATGTTTTTCTTTGCTACACAGAAAACTTGCTACGTAATTTTTTTAGAGTGTAAGTTAAGCCATAGTAAATATCTCTTCAGCGACGAAAGCCACCTGAACTCGCTCCTTGCGTTGCAGCATTAATTAAAAATCATTTCGTCACAAGATGTAGTTTTTTGGGGTATCGTAGTGCTTTTCTAGGAGCGCAATATTTGCAGTATTTATTTGCACTGAAATAATACAACCGCTCTTTTATTGACGATGTGTAAGGCACTCGCAAACGAGCCATGTTCGTGAATATGTTAAACAAATGTTTACTCAACGTTGCCAGGATACTGATAGCGCTTCGAAGAGCCCAGGTGCGTGCGGTTCAAATGCATTAATTATTTTTTTTGTAAACGGTAGAAGAGAAAAACAAAAACCGCTCTCGAAACGTGTTGGAGACAGCTGAATTTTACCTAAAGGCTTCAGAAATGCCTGCTCAGTTTATTATTTTAGCCCGTTTGTTAAGGAAATGCAAACTTTGCGTCTCTATTTCACTTTAAAAACTTGTGTACTTGTATATTTTTGCATCTCTAACGCAGTTTATTCCACACACGGCGGAGGACTTTATGCCAACGAATGAGATGTTTGAATGGTGCATAACCAAGTGAAAACAACTGAACCTCCTCGTAGCAAAGTCAATAAACAAACTCCGACTCGTATATATAAAGCGAGTCCAACGTGCTTCAAGAGCAAAAAAAAAAAGTCAATTTTAGCTAAGATTCATTTCCAATGTTGGCTATTCCGTAGCTACATGCACTTTTTACTACCCCAACAACTCACGTCTATGAATGAGTCATGTGAGACTTGCAATTTTAAGAATTCTAACACATCGATGACTCTCCGAGTCTAGCTTGGGCTAAGCTAGTTTGACGATTTCTCTGTCCATGAAGACTAAATTCGTAAGCCTTTGCTTCCATTGCTTGGCAAGGTTCTATTTTGACCTCAAATGTGTTCTGTACGTCACATCAGTTGTAATTTGTTGATATGGACAACCAATTTTCGCAAAGAGAGAATTCCACCGAATCTAAATGTCATTTCTAGAGACCCGAGAATTTCGCGGGTTCATTTCTAGACAAATTGGAATGCACACACATGTACGTTCATGTTACGTTTGTAATTGGTCGACGTGTTTTTTTGACACCACCTGGAGATAAATAAGCCATTAACAAATATGCAAAAAATTGTGCGCCCAACCACCGCCTTCTACTACAACAACAATCAAACAATTAACAGTTGATATCTATATGTGAGATTATATAAGACTGTGAAGTCTAGCCTACAGGTAACCGAACTCGCGAATTTCTTGGGTCTCTAGTCATTATTCTACTTGCACTCCTGCAGTTTCCTTCTGTTATTGGTCTCGTGAATTCGTCGAATACAGTGTGATATTTGACTGGCCCAATGAGAATTGGGATACTCTGGGACCGAAAGTCTCTGGTTCGCAGGCAGGCACCTAAAGCGCGCGGAAGTTCAAATCATCCAATTGCAGATCTGTGGATCTGAGTTTAAAGTTTACTGAAATTTAACTTGACGTAAATTATTTTTGCGATAATCTGGTGGCCCTGATTATTGCAGAAGGAAGTGTCATTGTTGCCAAGTTCTAATAATGTACACGATGGTCTGTATATCGTGTTGTACGATTAAGTCACTTTATTGGTACTCCGTCAACAAGCCAGTCTCTTGGCTGACAGCAAGCAAGTAATGAAAACGGTTATCTTAAGGTGGACTTACAACCATCCGCCGCATCCATCCGTTCGGCGGTCACATAATCTTCAACCAATCGCAGGGTAACATTTTTTTTATTCGACAATCAATCAAATATTTATCAAACTTAACTTTCGACGGACTCACGATGGGCCCCCGCCTTCTGACGACATTCCGTAGACGCAAATACACTCTTTCAAATAAAATGCAAGGAGGTGGATCTGTGTTTATTTATGTTTTGGTGAAAAATTCAGGAATTTAAAATGTAATCAATAAGTCATTATAAATTCCTATCACTTAAAAAAATTCACCTCAAAATGTTTCTCGCTTGAAAATGAATTTTCAATAAAAAATTGTATCCAACTAAAGAAAGATCACGATGTTAGTTGTCACACTGAAATTTTGTCGTACAGAAGGATTAGCGGACGACGAATTGTAGTGAACCTCTTTCACCTGACAAACGAAAAAACAGACGGAGGACAGACTGATGACTGACGGGTTGCGACGGATGATGTGAATCCAGATTTGTAGTCAGTAAAGCAATGAGCAAAAATGAACATGTGTGAAGTGAAGTAGTCCTGTAGGCGTTATGGTCGCAACCTAAGGTTCCTGTCTACTTGTTGCAGACCTGTAAGCGTTGAAGTCACAACCTAAGGTTCCTCTCTACGTGACATAGTCCTGTAGGCGTTGTGGTTGCAGCCTAATATTCCTGTCAACCGGAAGTAGTCCTGTAGGAGTTGTGGTCGCAACCTAAGATTCCTGTCTATCTGAAGTAGTCTTGTAGGCGTTGTGGTCGCAACCTAAGATTCCTGTACACCTGAAGTAGTCCTGTAGGTGTTGTGGACGCAACCTATGGTTCCTGTCTACCTGACGTAGTCCTTTAGGCGTTGTGGTCGCAACCTAAGTTTCCTGTCTACCTGGAGATGTACGCGCGCGCTTTTGAGTCACAGAGGCGCGGGAGTGATCCTAAAAGGAATGTGGGGTAGAGAGATGACGCTACCTGCGCAGTACTTGTCTCCGTGACCGAACATTGAACTGATTTTTTACAAATACGACTAAAATAAACGATATAGTTACGAATTGTGGTTCGAGCACAGTTCAGTAAAGAAGTGCTTTGAGATGTCTTTATGCTTCATATAAGCTACTTGTAATACAAATAGATTAAATTCGAAATCTTAAAAGTGATTTATTCATTTAAACGTGCTTGCTTTTTGAAAATAAAACTAGAAACAAATCTGTTCCTTACTATTAATCATGTGACTTTGATAGTCCTGTTGGTTTGAGGTAGTTGGACGTTGAATACACGCACAGAAGACTAAAAGTCGGTCTACATCATCTTTACTCTGTGAGAACGATAAGGGCCCACATGCACATATCTGGTTATGCTTCTTGAATGTCTACCTGATAATCATAGATTACAGTATAATAGAAGTTGAATTCTGGTTGGTGACTCGAGTAAGCAAATATAGCGTGCATGGAACTCTTTTCCTGAAAAAAAGGGTGTTTCTCAGTACAAGGGTAGCTTCATTATACAGCTTTAAAAATTTCTGCAAATTCACTGAAAATGTTGCGGAAAAATTTAGTTAATATACATAAATACTTTCCGCAATCTGGCATAACGGTATTGAGCTCCAGTACACACATAAAATTTGCAACTTCTCTGTATTTATTATGGCTTAATGTTTCGGGAACGAACAGTTTCGAGGCCACAGTGTAAAAAAAATTGAGGTAAAATTCCCTTACATATAAGGGAAGCTAATTACGACTACATGTAAGGTAAAATCACCTCTTAGATGTAGAGTAAATTTACGTAGCAATTAAAATACTATTCCCTAATCCCATACAAGAGATAGTTAACTATAGTTTATAGTAATGTTATGTTAGAAAGTATTCCGGAGTGTTAGCGCTGTTAATACTTTATTGCCTATATATTTTGTGACAATGCGCTATCCATTACAGCGCGACGACAGCTTGACAACGTCAGTGAATATCAACATCTTATATGATTGTTTCTTCTAATCGCCCCTCCCCCCCCCCCCCCAAACCATTTAGTTGTTGAGTAAATACTGAAGAGATGCACGCACTGAGAAAAACGTTTTGTAGCAACCACAAAATATTTTGTTAGTTTTTACCTTGCCAAATAAATTTTGTGCAGACCACTAAATTTTTCAGTTGTCTCCACTAAACTTCTGTGGCCTGTACAAAATTACTTTGTAATACCTGCAAAATAATTTTGCAGGGTGACCTCTCTACAAAATATTATTCTCTGTCCGAGTCGTAAGGTATTACGACTCGGACCCATCCATTTATGGTATATTTCACCGCTATGTACGTGATTTGACTCCAGAGTGCTGTAATTATACCTTACATATAAAGAGCCACGTTCGACAGCTTGTATGACTAAACAATAAAAATTAATTTAATGGTAAAATATATAAAATTCATTATCACATAGATACAAATGAACGAGGAGATCCACACGTAGTGAGGTAATTTTCCTATCAATGTATGGAATTTTCAACTACCATGTACGTGAATTTTGCTCCAGAGTGCGGTAATTTTACCTTACCCGTAAGGAAAACTATGTTTCCCCAAAAGTTTGCGAATATTACCTTACACTTGTCACGTAATGCTCGCATTATTATTTATAGTTTATACACGAAGCATTCTTTGTTGCTGTGTATAGATAATTATCGTTTGGATGAAGGTGAGGGGGGGGGGGGGAGCAAGTGAGCATATACAAGTTATGTAAATTTATTCCTTGAAAAAAAGGAAGTCAGCAACATTTAAACTCTTAAACATTACAAGATACTGGAAGATTGATGGGGTTAACTTTGCTTATAGTAACATGTTAATAACCATTATTATTACTAAGGTACCCGATTTTGGCGAAAATATTTCTTAGAAATTGTATTTCAAAACACTTTGACTCCGATCCACTTGTATTTTTGGTTGGTTTCAATTGCTACCCGTCTTATGAGCTTGCCCACCAATCACAGAAGTTCAGTACCGGAGTAACTTAACTCTCATTGTCCCTGTAGTCAAATATCACACAATTTCGACGAAGGTATGTGGTTATTAACGGAAAGAAAAATGCAGGTGTGCAAGTAGGAAACTGAAATCTAGCTCTGTGGAATTCTTTTCACGAAATACGCGTGACCTCAATTATTACTACAAGTATATATTAGGTGATTTGTTAGGAGCAGCAAGCTGTGTAATCTTTATTTACAGAACGGAACAATATAAAAACATAGTAGCAAACTTACGTAAAGGTTCTGTGATTCTGCGGTGAATTTCTCGTTCTTAAAAAATTATGTTTCCGTAATTTATAGAAAGTTTTATGAATAAATATTTTGCCACTGCTTTCCCGTATTTTTTCTTAAATATTTTCTAACAGTGTACTCTGCTATTAGGCACGATGGTTTATCACGGACAAGTTGACTGTTGGCTAGGAGTTATCTTACTGTACACAATATAACCAGTTTTCTTTCATTACAGGCTGCTGTCCTTGCATGAAGCTATCATACGATTTCATCAGGCCAATGAGAATTCCAATACTATGAAACAGAACCTTCGTGTTTGGTCTACAAATAATTTACTCGAGTCAAAAATGTCATCATACGATCATGAAAGATAAACTAGCCGGAGCCCCAAAAAAGATATGATGGTTCAAAACGTTTTAGAGAGTTTCCAGTCACCCTGTCTTTTGCATGACAGTTAAAAAAAGAGTTTTTGGGCCTTAATGTAGGTCAAATAAATTTTTTATCGCTTAAGTTACATATTGGGGGGGGGGGAGACACAAACTAATAACTATACATACATCGTGGCCGCGGTGGCTGAGCGATTAGCCTTCTCGCCTCCCATCAAGGTGAACCGAGTTAAAACTCTGGCTGGGTTACTCCCGAATATTCACAAGTGGGAATCGTGCCTGATGATGCTACTGGTGGGTGGGTTTTCTCGGGGATCTCCCGTTTCCCCCGCCCTTGCATCCCGGCGCTGCTTCATTATCACCTCATTTCACCCTCATCGGCTCTGAATACCTCTTTGTTACGACCCGCAGATATCACTCAACTGAACTCCATTCTTTACTATCAGTGTGAGAAATACAAAAACGTTGCTGTAACAAATAGACTAGAAAATGAGCATGGAGCAGGTAGGTCCCATAAAATATTTCCTAGCTCTGCTCGTTTCTCACAATTTCCATACTGCTACGAGCATGACGTCCCTGCAGAATAGAAGAAACAAGTTATTGAAAGCAGCTCTACCTGAATTCAATAACTTAACACTTCAAAATAATTCTTTTAGCTTTGATTTCAAATTTCCAGACAATCGGGAATGGCTAGAAGTGAGACGTATACCTCTACCACTGTAGGAACTCTATGGCGACCTAATTTACATGAAAATAATTACGCTGCTGCTAGACTTCATTATCCTATGTGCATAATTGCAGCCTTACTTTGGCTACTGGCCAGTTGTCTTTGTGTGAAGAGAATCTGCTATATGAGCGAGCCAATCAGAATTAAGATTCTCCCATAATGGCCGTCCGAGATTGACGGGCAAACAGATAAAACGCGTAACAAATCGAATGATCCAATCATCAAAGTGGTACTCAACTCGTGTTTTGGAACTCAACTTGTCCAGAAATCTTTTCGCAAAAGACAGGTGCCCCTAGGGACAACTTTTTTTCGTGCGAAGAGTTTATTGCAGATTATATTTCAATATCCTATTCACACACCTGAGATTTTCGTATGTTATAAGTAGAAGCACACGATTCTCACAAAAAAAATTCCTAGATAGTTGGATTTGAAAACACTTTAACTCAGACCCACTTCCTCGTCTGGATGCTTTTAACTCCTACGAGTCTTTTGTGCTTTCTTGCGGCACAGAGCAGGTAGTAGACAGACAAGAAATGACGTGTCGGTTCTTTTGATGAGAAAGTACCCCTTATCTGATTTGCGGCGTCAGATTCTGGGAACGGACCTTGCGTCTGATTGGCTATTATGAGCTACGAAAATATTTGGCAGGGCTGTCAGCTAGCGTGTAGGTTGCAGACGGTGAATGGCGGCGTTACAATGTTTTTCTGGCTTGTGGCGCCATTTTGGTGGCGTGTGCGGCTGTGACTTGAGGAATAGGCAGATCTTTACATATCTGTATTCTTATCTACTCTGTGTCGCTGATCACAAACGTTCGTCATCAGAGTAGGTAACTATATTCTTACTGGCCCAGTCATATAAAGTCCATTCTCAACCACTTCCTAATTTTCTAAAGCCCTGCTAAACTTCGATTTCCAGGATATTCTTCCGCTTCATGCAAAGAAAGTTTCACCGAGTCTAAAAAATTACATCAGAGGGACAATGCACCACATTCGTGCGCACTCACTTGAACAATATTTGCATAAAAACTATTTCTTACTAGGTATTACCAACACACCTATTTTCTCACTATCTTTATTCATATTAATTATAAATTCAGGATTATAATTTATAGATGAATATATCAGTTAAATTTCTAGATACTTTATGTTAAAATAAGTATAAAATGTTAATGAGTGAGTGAGTGTGAGTGAAGTGATTTGAGCAGCTCTTAACAGGGAGGTATTCAGAGCCGATGAGGGTGTTTGAGGTGAGTATGGAGCAGCGCCGGAATGAAAAGGCGGAGGAAACGGGAGATCCCCAAGAAATCCCGCCAAGGAGTGGCATCGTCTGGCACGATTCCCACTTGCAAAAATCCGGGAGTGACCCAGCCGGGGTTTGAACCCGGTTCGCCTTGACGTATAAAATGTTTATGATACATGACAAGAGACATGCAAAAATTACGTTATTACATGGCATTAGGCTGAAATTCACAGTACTGCATGTATTCAAGCCTGCGTCGTTATTTCGTTGCCTGCTGCAGCGATGCCAAGCCACGCCCTGTCTTACTAAGCTGCACGTGACTGGGGCACACAATTGTGAAGTGTTTATTTATTCGCGCAGAGATACTCACGATGTGTCAGAAAATGTACGGTCCAATGAATAACGTATTGCAAATGAATATATGAGTAGTATAAAAAAGGTGGTTCTGCCGCACCAGCCGACAGGCGGTGGACACAGTGTACACAATTAGCATATTAAGGTCGCCCTGTGTTCCCTTTTCCCCGGCCAAAACGGTCGATTTCGCGTACAAAAACGTCACTCTTTCCCTTTTACCCACAAAATTCCCCTAATTTGTCTCCCGCCGCCGGCTGCCATCTTGGCAACCAGTCTTAATTGGCATAATCTGGGCAGGTTGTACAGTGTGGCGGTGGTTTGCACATTGTGGCGAAATAGGTCGGAAATTAAGAAATTCCTGCCAAATTGAGAAGTAATTCACGGCGGACATCTTGGTATCGCCGACCTATGCCCACCCAGGACAATTGTCGACCAACAGAGGATGTCGACCATTTTGGTAGCCAGCATCTCGCCAGCGGTGGCAGTAGGGTATCAAGGCGTCGCGAACGATCGAATCTCGTGTAACACTGCCACCGGCAGGGTCAAATAAACCCCATTCTAACTTATAAGCGTAGTTGGCTGTAATTTCCGAACTGTATAAGTTATAGTTGTCTAATTAATAACATAGATGTCAACTACGACTATAATAAGGGCCGCTATGACAAATATAACCCATATTAACTTATAAGCATAGTTGGCTGTAATTCCCAAACTGTTTAAGTTATAGTTGTCAAAATCATAACATAGGCATCAAACACGACTAGTAGAAGGGCATCAGTGTCAAATATAACCCATGTTAAATTATAAGCATAGTTGGCTATAATTTCCGAACCATTTAAGTTACAGTTGTCAAATTCATAGCATGGACATCCACCCCGACTATGAGAATACTCATGGGGACATATTTGCCATCTGTCAACTTATTAGCATAGGTGGCTGTAATTACCAAACCATTTAATTTACAGTTGTAAAAATAATACCATATACACATGCCACGACTAGGAGAGGAGTCGTAGGGACAAGTATACTCTATACCAACTTATAAGTGTAGTTGGCTGTTATTTCCGAACCATTTGAGTTAACATTGCCAAATTCTTAACATAGACATCAACAATGTCAAAAGCAATTTCCTAGTATCACAGTGAGCATATATGACGATGGTGGTGGCCATTTCGGTAGCCAGTCGACAATCACAGAGGATTGTGATGGACATTTTGGAGCCAGTGGCAGCAGTGAGGAAGGCGACAACATCACATGCATACAAACACTGCCTTCACTGCCGATTGTGGCCATCTTGGCAGTCAGATGGGGGGCTCACCCTTACAGCAGTTCCTGCTCTTACATTCTGGTCGGTGTTCTCTGGATGCTCCCAACCGATATTAGTTTATTTTCCTTTGTACCTAAAGTTTGTATGTCCCACCCATGCTTTCCATGTGGAGTGGACCCTACCAGCTGCAGTTCAAGTATGAGCTATTATTGCATATAAGCATAGTTGGCTGTAATTTCCGAACCATTTTCGTACCATTTGAGATAAAACTACAAAAAGCACAACATATGCTTAAACACCCACCCCCTCCAATCACGATGAGTAGGGGCGCATGAACAATTGTCGGCCTGCCTGCCTCCCCTTTCGTACTCAACTTTCTAACTATATCTCTAAGCATAGGTGGCTGTAATTTCCGAACTGTTCGAGTTATAGTTGCCAAATAAACAACATAAACATCAACTACTACTAGGAGAAGGGTCGCGGGTCAAGTATACCCGATGTTAACTTATAGGCATAGTTGGCTATAATTTACTAACCATTTAAGTTATAGTTTTCAAATTCATAACATAGATATCAACCATTACCAGGAGAAGGGGCGCCAGGTCAAGTTTGCCATACGTCACCTTAGAAGCATAGGTGGCAGTAATTTCCGAACCATTTAACATAGGCATCAAGTGTAGGTGAGTGGGGGTGGGGGTCACCCTGGCAGCACTTCCTACTCGTCGGCCAACTGGCCGCCATCATGGGCACCCACCACCACTGGCGAACATCATTGTACAAATGGTCGTTGTCGACGCACTGACCACCCCACCACAAGCTGCCAATGTGTGTTAGACAGTGGGACTTCCGAAAATCATCATTCAGAGATCATCTGTACAATAAAAGAAAGTTGGCATCTGTGTACTGCTTACTACCACCCTCTATGTGGTAAATGAATGCCATCGGTGCACTTTTCGCCAGCTGCCATGTTGCAAGACAGTACGACTTCAAAGCTGGTGTACCAAATTGACAGAACAGGAAGTTCTGATCGTCCGAACTGTTTAGATGTCAAATTCATAGGTCAACCATATTGGTAAGGAAACAATATAGCCACAAGTGCAAAAGAAAGTTTAAATGTAACTGTTTAAACTGGCAGACATATGCATACATTCATGCACACATGCACGCCTGCCTGCACACACGAGTTGTCAACCCACACATACAACACATGCTAGAATAATATGCATCTTATTAGAAAACTAATTATCCCATACCTGAACTGGTGTGGCCGTGAATACTCGTAGGCCACGACTTTGGCTGTAATACCTGGGAATTTATACAGACTTTTTTTATCATCGACCTGCACTCGTATACCGAAGCATGTAATACTAATAGTCATACCCGAACATTCAATGCATATACTTACCTCCAGAGAGTCCCCCCTCCGACCTTAAATAGGTGTACTTACTTCCAGACAGACAGTTAGTACCATCCACATTAGGGAGGACCGACATTTCACTCGTGTGTCAGTTACCTAGACTTCGAAGTATGTAATGTGATGTCACTCGCAATTTCTACACATAGTCATCACTAGACAGCCGAGTCCCCGCACAAACAGCAACATATGCAAGAACGATTATTACAAAAGAATAATCCCCTATCTTACCTGGGGTAGCAGTGAATACTCGTAGGCTGCGAGCAAATCTCATCGTCGACGTGACCTCGCTGGAAGCAGAGACCGTAATGACCAGTCCCACCTTTCCGTGCACGGTATATATAGACCAAGCACCGCATCCCCACCATCACCTCCCATTGTCAATGTGCATACCAGCATGTTGTTGAAAGGAAACAATGCCTGTGCCCCGATCCAACCTCGGTCTGTCCGCATCCTACACTCGCATATCAAGCCCCTCACAATCACACACATGCCCGTGCATGTATTGCACAAGCAATGGCTAGACAAGACCATGCATTGAATCTCATTCGACAAAAGGCATGTAATTCCATCACTGATACAAATAGACAGGTAGCCGAGAGGTCAAACACTTCTGATATAATATCTGGTTCCAGTAAAAGGGAGCATGGGGTCGAATCCTTGCAACTGACATATTTTTCTGTACCCTACTTGAATAAATAAGCTATCGCAGGTTCGATTCCCATTGAGCGTGCATGCTGACATGCTCGCAGACAATCATTCGCCGTTGGTCCCACTGCACATGAAGACAAACATGTAGCGAACATGACAGTCAGACTCCATCTCCAAACTGCATTTATGTTTCGAACTGTTTCAATTACAGGGTCTACAGATACAGACATCCATACTTTGCCGACTCTGCCCTCTAATAATGCACTAAGCTGCCTGCATTGATAGCCTGCTTAAAGACGTTCTTCGCACGTAATGTTAAATAAAAGATGTTTACATTAATCATCGTGGAAATTATTAACACACTGAGTTAAATACAGCAGACAGACTTACCAATTTCATTTAAAAAAAAGTATTTCAAACAAACTGCATGCACATAATTCAAGTGTTTCTCGTGCATTCCTCCCATGCCCAACTTTGTGCTGAGTGTGACGACAGTGCACCAGTGTCAGAGATTAGAAACCAGAGCAGCTCTCTGCGAAAAGTGGCGCAGCGGTGAGTGTAGAATCAAGGTCAGCCACTGTACCTTCGATCTGTGCGACATAATAACTATTACAGACAGTTCATATGTCACCATTAACCCAGGTAAATACAGTATAGGGCGCAATTTTTTTTAAATCCCTCCTTTATAGATAGTCATACACTGCACTCACAGTCATACTCTCTTTAACCTACACTCGCTCCTTCAAGACTCGCAGCTAGTCTGTATCCTCCCCCCTCCACCTATGGGGACCAGCCTGTACTGAGACCTCAGTGCATGCAATGAAGAACAGTCATACTATATCTCACATACATTCGCACAGCCACCACCGATGCTAGACATGACCAGACCATCCTCGGTAGAACATATTCCGTATGAACCAAGTGAAACTAAACCGGTAAAGACTAGCAGCAGAACGCATCCCACCTAACACACGAGCAATGTGAGAATCTGTAAAGCTATCTCAAACAGTAGACCCACAGTACGAGCATCTTGCAGGTAAGTGGAAGAATGGTAAATATCACCAGTCGTGAGAGATACCCCGGGGTGGTAGACCATCGAGTACCACATGCATACTCCCCCCCCCCCTTTTCGGGAAAGGAATTCAGTTATACCGTATATAGTGCCAGAACTGTACATACATATGATACAACATACGTGTAAACCATTTACCATGCATGAGAGATGTCACAGCTACATGCCGGGGAAAGAACTGCAAATATTACATATACATATTTTGCATACAAACCATTTATAATGCTAGTACTGGAGCTGATTACGAAACGAATTACCCACGAATCGCCCGACACAAATGTACGAACCTTCTAACGATGAGTAAATAGGTACCACAACACACACTCATTTCAAAAATGTATGTACCGAGCACTTAGAAGATGCAAAAATACATAAACATCAGAGGTTTACCTTAACTGGTGTAGGAGTGAAGACCTGTATGTTACAAGCACATCTCGTAGCAATTGTTGTGTACTCGTTGGAAGCAGAGACTACAACGACCATTCTGCCTTTCTGCATATTGTATACAATACTAACCAAGAAAGCAACTGGATACCTCCAAGTACTATAAGTACATCACCACCACCTGTGACAAAACATACACACTTTTTACATGTCCCATTGAAAGGGACTAATGAATGTACCCTGATGGTGGTTAGAGACATTGCATCATCCTTGAAAACAAGGTATCATTGGTTCAATTAGTGTAGAGTCCAATAATTTAAGAGTAAAAATTTCAGTAAGACATTCGCTAACTGCACCACCAGCAAATATAATAAATATAGTAACTGCTCAATTGCAATAAACTACAAGACCTACACATGTGTTAACTGCAATGCTGTATATGTGAATAAGTGTGGCTTCATTTCTCACAGCAATCACTGAAGATTTACTTTCTATAAAACTACCAGCATCGACATCAGCAATGGGTCCTGAAGAGTCACTGCAAGCATTAAATTATGAATGTTACTACTGTGGAAATACTTTTAGCCATAGTTGTAATGCACACTGACATGAAAATAGTAATTGCTTTTTCAGCCCAGCATACAAGGTGTCCAACTATGATAAGTGCGATGTAGAGCTTACATGCAGCGATAGCCAATACAGACATAACAAGGTGTGTAATGGAAATGTTGGACAATCATCGGGAAGTGAGTGTAAGTATTGTGGCAAGACATTTGCTAAGCACACCAGTGCCAGATGTCATGAAGAGAGTAACAGTCCATATGCCACTGTCTACAAGACCTACCCATGTGTTAACTACTGTGCAGTATATGCGATTCAGAGTGGCCAGCATGTTCACAACAGGATTTGCTCGAATAAAGACTAAGTTGAAAATGAATGTACATAAAGAAATTGAGAGGACGAATTGTCAACTTTGCAGGCTAGACAGCGAACAATCGGATGAGGTAACATATTTCAGTCCAGCAACCATGTCGACGTATGCATCACACAGCCAGCCATCATCTACTGAGACAACACGAGATGAGCAACGGAAACTAGCATTCAATATTAACAGTATATACAAAATGCAAAACATATGTTAGTTCGTCAGCGAGTGTGGTGAAAAGCAGATCATTACAACGACATTCACCTACTACGATCGTGTACTCTGCTACAACATGAAGACGGAATCAATGGTTGAAGACTTGTCACCTGTAACACGGCCAACATCAGCAACAGCAAGGGACCCTGAAGAGTCGCTAGAAGCATTACGGTATCCATGGTACCACTGTGATCACGTACTATGCCGCCATATGAACATGGAGGCAATGGTTGAAGACATACCATTTATAAAACCACCAGTATCGACATCAGTAATGGGTCCTGAAGAGTCGCTGCAAGCATTACTTTATGAATGTTATTATTGTGGAAATACTTTTAGCAAAAGTTGTCATGCATGTCGAAATGAAAATATTAATTGGTTGCTCAGCCCAGCATACAAGACGTTCCACTGTGATAACTGCAATGTAGTGCTTACCTGCAGCGATAACCAGTATAGACATAACAAGAAGTGTAAAGGAAATGTTCGCCGTTCATTGGGAAGTGAGTGTAAGTATTGTGGCAAGACATTCGCTAACCACACTGGTGCCAGATGCTATGAAGAGAGTAACTGTCCATATGACACCGTCTACAAGACCTACCCATCTGTTAACTGCTCTGCTGTATATTCGAATCAGGGTGCCTGGCATGTTCACAGCAGGAATTGCTCGAATAAATATAAGCGAGCATCGTGTAAAACATATGTAATTTCGCCAGCCAGAATGGTGGTGGAAAGCAGACCATTGCGGCTATATTAATCTAGTACAATCATGTACTCTGCTACAATATGAAGATGACATCTGTAATACTGTTGGTAACAGCAACAGCAATAGGCCTTGAAAAGTCGCTACAAGAAGTGAGGTATCAATGTTACTGCTGCGATCGAACACTCTGCTACAGAATGAAGATGGAATCAATGGTTGATGATATGCCATCTATAACACCGCCACCATCATCAACAACAAGAAGTCCTAAAGAGTCGCTACAGGTGTTATGTTGTCAATGTTACTACTGTGGAATTACATTTAGTAAAAAAAAAGTTGTCATGCACACCAACATGAAAGAACATGCTTGTTCAGTCCAGCATACAAGGCATTCCACTGTGATAACTGTGATGCTGGGTTTACCAGCAGTGATAATCTGTATAGACATGACAAGAAGTGCAAAGGAAATGTTCGTCATTCATTGGGAAGGGAACGCAAGTTTGTGACAAGACATTTGCTAAGCACACCGGTGCCAGATATCATGAAGAGACACTGTCCATTTGCCACCATCTACAAGATCCGCGCATGTGTTAACTGCTGTGCAGCATATGTGAATAAGAGTGCTTGGAATACTCACAGCAGGAATTATTCTGCACAAAAACTGTCATTAATGTTTTTGCGCGAATGAAGAATAAGTTGAGCATGTATCTCAATAAGTATGCAGCCTTATAGCATGTCTGTAATATAAAGGTAAAGCATATAGATCATGACTTTTTTAATCATCTAACAAAAAACACTCTATATTAGATCCACCTCCATCACTAGAAAAAAAATTACCAGATTTTGTCTAAGTCTGAATGTGAATTAATGTAATTTTTTTATAGTGTCAAGTCTCGAACTAGGCTCCCTACCAACCAATTACGAGACGAATTAACCCCTACCTTAATTGGCATAGCAGTGAATACTCACAGGCCACGAATTTGGCTGTAATATCTGGGAATTTAGTAAATATATTTTTAGTTTTTTTATCATCGACCTGCAGTCCTGCACTGAAGGATGTAATAATGCATGTACTTACTTCCAGATAGTAACCCGAACCTTCAATGTGCCTACTTACTTCCAGACAGACGGTTAGTACCACTCACATTAGGGATGACTGACCTTGCACTCATGTGTCGTGTACTGAGACTTCATTGTATGTAATGTGATGTCACTAGCAATTAATACACACAGTCATTGCTAGACAGGCGAGTCCCAGCACATACTAGAATGATTATTACGAAACGAACTAACCCCTACCTTACCTGGGGTAGCAGTGAATAGCTGTAGACCACGAGCACATCTCGTTGTCGACGTGACCTCGCTGGAAGCAGAGACAGCAATGACCGGTCTTGCCTTTCCGCACACAATAGACATCGACCAAGTACTGCATCTCCACCACCACCTCCCCTTGTCATTGGACTTACCGGTATAATATTGAAAGGAAACAATGCATGTGTCCTGAACTAACCTCGAGGTATCACAGGTTTGATTCTCGTAGAGAGTGGTAATACAAGATGACATAAAAAGCCGACATGATATACTACAATGGTGTTAGTAATTACAGTCAGTCCCCGACCTGCACTCGCGTACCAAGCCCTTCACAACTACACATATATTGCACAAGCGATGGCTATATGAAATGATACATTGTATGTCATTCGACAAAAGCTGCAGTAATTCCACCACTAACACAAATAGTCAGGATGGCCAAGCGGCCTAACACGTCTGACATAAGCCTTGGTTCCAGTAAAAGGGAGTGTGGGGTAGAATCCCTACACCTGACCCATTTTTTTCTCTACCCTACTTGAATAAACAAGTTATCGCTCGCAGGTTCGATTCCCATTGAGCGTGCATGCTGACACGTCTGCAAATAATCTCACAATGACGTGCACAGGCGGTGGCGGGCGACCAGAAGTCTGAATACGGGTGGCCATGTTGGCAGGCAGCAGCCTGTGGTGGGCAGCCAGTATAATAACGATGGCCATTTGTATAATGTCAGGCACTGGTGGCGGGCAGTAAGCAGTCTGAATGTCGCGACGCCACTGGTAGTAGGTGGCCAGAAGGCTGAATGTGGGTTGCCATGTTGGTAGCCAGCAGCCATGTGCAAAATGCGACTACCAGTGCTGCCAGTGGTGGGCAGTCAGAAGGGCCAGTGGACATGTTGGCAGCCAGTACAATGACGAGAGCCATTTTCACAATGGCAGGCATGACAATGGAAGCTGCTGGTGGTGGTGGGCGACCATGACCAATTATGGGTGTGACCTTGACTTTGACCTTTGGCCACCATTCCGATCTTACAAAATTTTACCCCAACAACCATGCCCTTGAGTTTGACCTTGGTTGATATCATGTGACCTAGAAATTATAATTTTTTCTTTTGAGCAGTAAAATTTTCTAAGATCTAAATGGCGGCCAAAGATCAGGTTCTAGGTCAAATATCAAGGTAAAGATCGCATGGTATTATTCAAGGTCGGTACACGACACTCAAGTGGAAGGTCGGTCCTCTCTAATGTGGGTGGTACTAACCATTTGTCTGGAAGTAATTTCGCACATTGAAGGTTCGGGGGGACTGTCTCGAAGTAAGTACATGCAATGTCTCCACCGCCATCAGGGTACATTCATTAGTCCCTTCCAATGGGACATGTAAAAAGTGTGTATGTTTTGTCACAGGTGGTGGTGATGTACTTATAGTACTTGGAGGTATCCAGTTGCTTTCTTGGTTAGTATTGTATACAATATGCAGAAAGGCAGAATGGTCGTTGTAGTCTCTGCTTCCAACGAGTACACAACAATTGCTACGAGATGTGCTTGTAACATACAGGTCTTCACTCCTACACCAGTTAAGGTAAACCTCTGATGTTTATGTATTTTTGCATCTTCTAAGTGCTCGGTACATACATTTTTGAAATGAGTGTGTGTTGTGGTACCTCCTTACTCATCGTTAGAAGGTTCGTACATTTGTGTCGGGCGATTCGTGGGTAATTCGTTTCGTAATCAGCTCCAGTACTAGCATTATAAATGGTTTGTATGCAAAATATGTATATGTAATATTTGCAGTTCTTTCCCCAGCATGTAGCTGTGACATCTCTCATGCATGGTAAATGGTTTACACGTATGTTGTATCATATGTATGTACAGTTCTGGCACTATATATGGTATAACTGAATTCCTTTCCCGAAAAGGGGGGGGGGGAGTATGCATGTGGTACTCGATGGTCTACCACCCCGGGGTATCTCTCACGACTGGTGATATTTACCATTCTTCCACTTACCTGCAAGATGCTCGTACTGTGGGTCTACTGTTTGAGATAGCTTTACAGATTCTCACATTGCTTGTGTGTTAGGTGGGATGCGTTCTGCTGCTAGTCTTTACCGGTTTAGTTTCACTTGGTTCATATGGAATATGTTCTACCGAGGATGGTCTGGTCATGTCTAGCATCGGTGGTGGCTGTGCGAATGTATGTGAGATATAGTATGACTGTTCTTCATTACATGCACCGAGGTCTCGGTACAGGCTGGTCCCCATAGGTGGAGGGGGGGAGGATACAGACTAGCTGCGAGTCTTGAAGGAGTGAGTGTAGGATGGAGAGAATATGACTTTGAGTGCAGTTTATAACTACCTGTAAAGGAGGGATTAAAAAAAGTGTTTGGTGCATGGCATTTACCTGGGTTAATGGTGACAAATGAATTGTCTGGAATAGTTATTACATCATGCAGATCGAAGGTTCAGCGGCTGACCTTTCCTCCACGCTCACCGCTGTACCACCTCGCGCAGAGAGCTGCGCTGGTCTGGTTTCTCATCGCTGACACTGGTACACTGTCGGCACACTCAGTACAAATGTTGGCGTGGGAGGAATGCACGAGAGACTCTTGAACTGCGAGCATGCAGTGTGTTTGAAATATGCATTTTTAAAATATAACTGGTAGGGATGTCTGCTGTATTGAACTCAGAGTGTTAATTACTTACACTATGATTAATGTAAACATCTTTTATTTCACATTGTGTTCGATGACCTTTGTTAAGCAGGCTATCACTTCAGACAGCATTGTGCATTATTATAGGCATTTCCATAACTGGTAACAATGATATTGTAATACATGACAAGGATCCTTGATCTTGATGATGCAAGATGTAGCAATTTTGGTTTATAACTATTTTTCCTTTTGTGCACTCTAACGGATGGCTGGGGAGAGAAATAAGCTGCCTATAGGGACCTGGGGTCGAGACTTGTCACTATGGGTAAACATAACATCGCAGTTATCATAGTGAAATGGTTGGGCTTCTGGACGAAACTGTCTAAGCGCAGACATTGAATGTTCGGTAAGGGCTGAATGCTTGGTACATACATGGAGTGCTCGGTAAGAGTATGACTGCTTGTAATTGCTAATGCTTGGTACATGAATTGAAGGTAGGGCAGAATCGGTAAAGTATGTCTGCCTGTAACTGTCGACTCTGTAATGGCAATGGTTTGGGAACATGAGTGCATGTTGGAGACAGAGTATGACTGTCATGGTCGCTACATTTTCGTCTTCATGTGCAGTGGGACCGACGATGTATGATTCTGTGGGCATGTCAGCAAGCATGCACAATGGGAATCGAACCTGCAGTAACATATTTATTCAAGCAGAGTACAGAAATATGTGTCACATGTTAGGATTCACCCCCATGCTCCCTTTTACTGGAACCAGAGATTATATCAGACATCTTAGGTCATTAGGCCAAACTGTATATTTGTATCAGTGATGGAATTACATGCCTTTTGTAGAATGACATACAACACATGGTCTGTCTAGCTATTACTTGTGCAATACATGCACATTTGTGTGTTCGTGTGTGTGTGTGATGGGTTTGGTATGTGAGTGTAGGTCGCGGACAGATTGAGGTTGGCTCAGGGCACAAGCATTGTTTTCTTTTAATAGTATGCTGGTTTGTACGTTGACAATGAGAGGTGGTGGTGGGGATGCGGTACTTTGTTTGTATCTACCATGCACGAATAGACAGGACTGGTTATTGGAGTCTCTGCTTCAAGCGAGGTCACGATGACGAGATGTGCTCACGGCTTATGAGTAATCACTGCTGCCCCAGGTAAAGTAGGGTATTATTCGTTTCGTAATAATCGTTCTTACATATGTTGTTGTTGTATGTGTGGTGACTCGGCTGTCTGGCGATGACTGTGTGTATTAATTGGGAGTGACATCACATTACATACTTCGAAGTCTCGGTGCACGACACACGAGTGCAATGTCGGTCCTCCCTAGTGTGGGTGGTACTAATCATAAGTCTGGAAGTAAGTACACACATTGAAGGTTCGGGGGGACTCTCCGGCAGTAAGTACATGCATTGAAGGTTCGGTTATGACTATAATTATTACATTCTTAGGTACACGAGTGCAGGTCGATGATTAAAAAAATGTATGTATAAATTCCCAGATAAAACAGCCATATTCGTGGTCTACAAGTATTCACTGCTACACCAGTTAAGGTAGGGGATAATTCGTTTCATAATAGGATGCATATCATTCTAGCATGTGTTGTATTTGGGGGTAGACAATTCGTGCATGCAGGCGGGCATGCATGTGTGTACACACCACAAATGTGTCTACCATTTTAAACATATTTATGCTTTATTTTGAGCTCGTGGACTTACTGTTTCCTTACCAATATTCTTGACCTATGGATTTGACATCTAAACAGTTTGGTCGAGCAGAAATGCCTGCTCTGTCAATTTGATTCACTGTCTTTGAAGTCGCACTGTCTAGTAACATGGCGACTGGCGACAAGTGCACCGATGGCATCCATTTACACACATGAAGTGTGGTGGCAGGCAGTACACCGATGATGTCTGTCATTTTTGGTATGGATGATGTCTGGATGCTGAATCTTGGAAGTCCCACTGTCTAACACACATTGGCAGCTTGTGATGGGGCAGGCAGTAAGCCGACAATGGCCATTTTTACAGTGATGGTCGCCGGTAGTGGTGGGTGTCCATGATGGTGGCCAGTAGGCCAATGAGTAGGAAGTACTGCCAGGGTGACCCCCACCCCACACACCTACACTTGATGCATATGTTATATGGTTCGGAAGTTACCGCCACCTATGCTTCTAAGTTGACATAGGGCAAACTTGACCTGACACCCCAACTCCTAGTCGTTGTTTATGTCTGTGTTATGAATTTGACAAATATAACGTAAATGGTTCGGAAATTATAACCAACTATGCCTATGTGTTGACATCTGCATACTTAATCCCGCGACCCTTCTACTAGTCGTTGTTGATGTCTATGTTATGTATTTGACAAATATAATATAAACAGTTCGGAAATTACAGCCAACTATGATAATAAATTAACATGGGGCATATTTGTCACAGCGACCCTTATCCTAGTTGTGGTTGATGTTTATGTTGTGAATTAGACAACTATAATGTATACAGTTCGGAAATTACAGCCAACTATGCTTATAAGTTAGAATGGGCTTTATTTGACCCTGCCGGTGGCAGTGTTAGACGAGATTCGATCGTTCGCAACGCATTGATACCTTACCGGCACTACTGGCGAGGCGCTGGCTACCAAAGTGGCCGACATCCTCTGCTGCTTGACAGTTGTCCTGGATAGACATAGGTCGGCGATACCAAGATGGCCACCAGGAATGACTTCTTAATTTGGCAGGAATTTCTCAACTGATTCCGAGCGATTCTGCCACAATGTGAAAACCACCGCCACACTGTACAACCTGCCCAGATTATGCCAATTAAGACTGGCTGCCAAGATGGCAGCCGGCGACGGGAGGCAAATTAGGAAATTTTGTGGGTAAAAGGGAAAAAGTGACGTTTTTGTACGAGAAATCGACCGTTTTGGACGAGAAAAAGGGAAAAAAGGGTGACCTTAATATGCTAATTGTGTCACTGTGTCCACCGCTTTACGCCTGGTGCGACAGAACCCCTCTTTTTATACTACTCGCATGTTTAATGTTTAAGTTGTCTCGAAACAATAAGACTAATTTTGCAGGTCTCTATACATGACATATTTAGGAAATAGTTAACCGCGTCATACACGGAATAATTTTACTAAGGTTTAATTCAGAATGTGTATAGAAATAGCGAAGACACGGCTTGATAACCAAGGGGAAGTAAAGTTCGTGTATGTGCGTTGGATATAGAAATTTAGCTTGCGTGAACTCTTTTCTCGAAAATCAAAATTGTGTTATTAATATTATTTGAAGGCAGAATATACTTGAAACGTATGTGCGTTTCTATTGTTCCTGTCATTGGACTGCAACTGGTTTGGACACGCCCTTACAGGCCTTCAACCAATCAGGAACAAGTAACGACAAGGTAGCCCTATCACTTTCCACCAAGTCAAAAAGGAAAATGGTTACTCACTTGTAGGAAAGCCAACAATCCAATGACATGGACTTCAGTGTATATAGAACAGTGAAGTCTAACGTGCAGAAAAATAAAAAAGCTAATTTTTCACGTCTCTAGGTATATTAAACGTCTGTGATTTAAGGTTATTGTCATGAGACTCTTAACTTCTAATTAATCATCCAATCGTGATTCTAGAGTTTAATTCAAATGTTTTTCAACGAAAGTAGCCAGAAACACTATTTGCAAAGATTATGCGTCATTTTAATACATTCGGTCCCATTGAACACAACTCTGTACAATATTCAAGTGCAGGTAATTTTTGGTCTGCACTACACACTGCGAAGCCCAATCGCCAATATTGATCTTATCTGTGGGTAAATATTCTCTAACGTCTTACTGTTATAGTTCATAAATGGTTGATAATAATTAGCGATTAGAGAATTTCGCGTGTTCATATCTAGACAAGTTGTAATTAACACAAATGTACATTCATGATGCGTTTGTAATTGGTCGATGTGTTTTTGACACCTCCTGGAGATAAATAAGCCAATAAAAACCGGTAAGGAATTGTGCGCCCGACCACCGCCTTTTATTACCACAACAATCAACCAATGTACAACTGATATCTGTACGAGAGTATATAAGACTGTGAAGTCTAGCCTACAGGTAATTGAAGTCGTGAATTTCTCGAGGTCTCTAATAATACTGTAGCCGAACATATAGCCGACAAGACTGTAACAACGAAACAAGTGGTGTGTCGACTACGTACAGCACGCATCATAACATGTATTTTTTTTTTCAACACCTGAGACCGTAAATTAAAGTGTGTGTGAAAGTGTTAAGGAACATAAGTAGTGTTGGTGTTTGCACTTCCTCCTACCACGCCACGCCAGACTCTACAAGGTGACGTGCAACGTTAGTTACTGGCCTGCTGGCCGCCAATACGTGACGAGTTTGCAGTCACCCAGTCAGTAGTTATTTCGTATGTAACACGAATCAAAATTCCACAGAAATCGTGCGGGCAATTTATATTTTCAGTACTTCCAGCGTACTGTTAGTAGGGATACGCGATTTGCGCAAAAACGTTTCTCGTCCAGTTGTATTTCGTAACACTTTAGCTGAGATGCACTTTCGTGATTGGCGGTTTCCGTGTTACGCGTTTTAGGTGCCTGAGCGCGAATCACAGACGCACAGTAATGAAGTTATCTCATTTTGATTGGCCAGTCAAGAAGGAAATGTCTTCACACATAGTTACGCATTCTAATAAGCAAAATACGATTATGGTATAGGCTATTCACGGTAAATGAGTGTTTTTAAAGCTCTTTCATTTGTAATAATAGTCAATAAATATATTTCATTTTAGCGTTAGACGTTAACTTCCGATTTAGGTATCATATACACGCTGCGTTTATTACTTGCATGGCAATATTTTGTTAACAAGACGGTTAAAGTATGAAAGGTGGCTGAGAGGAAAAAGAATCTAGAGCCTCAAAAGTTTTCACTTTACCGTGAAAGATCTGCGTCCATATAGGATTGAAATCTAGCTCGTGCGGGAATTTTTTCACGAAAATCAAGTGCCTACGTACCGTGTCTGAGAATAATACAGACGTCAAGTCATAGCATGTGTGCTTAGTTGCTGATACGTCAACCAACTGGTATAACATGCGGTATGTGTGTTCTGCAGTGCACCTTCTCAGACGCGGGCGTTTGGCCTTGCCTCGGCGATCTGAGGCTTTGAACCCGCCGCTTGACGTGGATGTTTGTGCTTGCCGCGTTGCGATGTCTATCACAGCGCTAATCACGCGTGATCTTATCACCACGTAACTCATCACGGATGACTTGATCATCACGTAACTGTGATATGCAGCCGTGAGATAGCCAGTCGTGTTAGACCACGTGCAAACCCAGAGACCCAGAAAATGTTGCGTATTCATCTGAGGACAAGTTAAACTTGAACAACGTGTACATTTAAATTTCTGGTCTGTAAAATAGGTTATGTGCGGAGGCATAGGAGTACTTATTATGATATTTGTCAGAAAACAATACTTTAAACGGTGATGTTTTGGTTTTTCACTTTGGACGCAGAAAGGATATGCGAATCTATCAACGTTATAGGACAAAAGTCTACATGTGTAACTTTAATTGCTGTCAAAAAATTAGCAAAAATATTCAACGTTTATATAGTATATTTATTATAAAACCTAAAATATTTATTTGTGGCAACAGGTAAACATTTAAAAACACTTTCTCGGCACTACATAATATAAGTATTCTGTTTATTAAAATGCCCTGGAAAAAGAGTAAAAAAAAAAAAAAAAAATGCACAGGGAAAATAGCCGTTTACTACGCGAACTCCAGCCAGCTGCACACGCCAGCAAAATGGCATCTCTAACCAGCAAAATGTTGGAACCTGTCACGAATCAGCGCTCGGTAAAGAATACGCCACCCAGCAGCCCAGCCAATAGGAACACTTTCGCAGGTTTTAATGACCTATCAGCCTTAAGGCCCGTTCCCAGAGCCTCTCGCAGCGAATTAGAGAAAAAGTAGGTCCTCACCAAAGGAACCGACACATCATTTCTTCTCTGTGTACTTATCTTCTCTTTACCCTGGGCACTGAGTGAACGAATTCCGTACTACCTGGTCAGTGGTTAAACTGGAGCAACAGCCATCTGACGCTCGAGTACACAAAGGATTGGGGAGTCTAGTTTATTTTCTATTAATCCACGAAATGACCGGGTCAATACACACAATACCATTCCACGCCAGGATGTCAATAATATATGATAAACCTTTTTTTTATGGGACAATGATTTATCTTTGGTTTCTATACTCCAAATCGCTCTAACAAACGAAATACCAGAGATTGGTACGAGTATTGCAAACTATGGAAAGCTTGGGTTATTTCCCATGCAGAGATAATGAAGCCATCGTACCTCCATCACGTTTGTGTGTGTATATATATACACACCTGCGTGTTTAATTGGGCAAACGCATATTTGGGTTTCCTCAGAGTGCTCCCATTTTACATATAAATTTTATGGGTACAAGCTAGACGCTTTACTGCTAAAAGAACCACATTTATATATTAAAAAATGACTGTTGATGTTCTGACTCCTTGGGGTAAACATCGATTTTGAAGCGGTCTCTCACTATACCTCAAAATGAATTGCAAAAGCGAAGGTCTGTCTTTGACCTCAACTAACATGGAACCACGACCTTCATCATCGCTAACTGGTTGTCTCCAGTGTCGATTCTGCTACTGAGTGTTCACTTATATTCAAAATGCTCGACGCCAAGTTTATCAACGATATGTTTACCGAAGATCCCAACAAACTTGTAGACAGGCTTGAATATTTGCTCGATAAGCAACAACGTGGAGATTACTCGGCCATGAAAGAGGTGGTTTCGATCATAAGAGAACTTATGAATCAGGGTTATATCAGAAGATGTGATGAACTGCTTTCTTCTGAAAATATAATTACAAAATAATAATAAATTATTATTATAAAATAATGTTTTTTATTCCATTATTTGTTTTGTGTCATATCCTTTTATCCCTCACAACTTTAAAGTGGTGCTATGAGCACTCGCTTATAGACATTAAGATCTGTAAATAGATTGATAATAAAGGCTTTAGTATAAAAATGCATGGATAGTTGATTGCATACGCAAACATTAATTATGCCGAAATGTACAGATTTTGGAGACAGTAGGTGAATCGTTTTCTCTTTATGTATGGATAGCGGCAGCTGACAAACCCAACGATTTCTAGAGACTGAGAAGAATTGAGAATTATTGAGGAGGATTGGTGAGGATTTGTGAGAATTGGTGAAGACTGAAGAGGATTGGTGACGAGGATTGAGAAGGATTAGTGAGGAGGATTGAGAAGGATTGGTGAGGATTTATGAGGATTAGTGAGGATTGAGGAGGAATTGTGAGAATTGGCGAGGATATAGGAGGATTGGGGAGGAGGACTGAGAAGGATTGAGGAGGACTGGTGAGTATTAGGGCCTAGCATACATTCCAAGTCTCCAGAGCCTGGGTGTATTGAAATTTAAATTAATACGAATTAAGCCTGTATAAATGTAGATCCATAAAATGATTATAACCTACTTGTGCATGTGGTCGTTGACTTTAATGCATTGTTCTCTAGTTCTTTGTTTTCAAGGTCATTCAAGGTCATGGGGTCAAGTTCGAGGTAGGCTGCATCTATAATCATGGTGGGTGTCTTAATGTAATATGCTTGTTGACTTTTATGTATTTTTTCTCGGGTTTTTTGTTTTCAGGGTCATTCAAGGTCATGTGGTCAATGTCACCTGCATCTAATATGGTGGATGAGTAATGTCTACCAAGATGGTGGTCGCCTACTAAAATGGCGTAATAGGTATGGAGTAGGGGTGAACTCTGGTAAATTTTAGTATTTTTTAAATAATTTTTAATAGTTCTTCATCACAATCTTTAAAATTATTTTTAATAATAATTCTTTGGGAATTTTTTGGAATTTTTGGGAACATTTTGAATTTTTCTTTGAATTTTTGCATTTTCAAGGTCAAAGGTCAAGCTCAAATGTTAAAGGGCATGCTCTCCTACCCCTGGGTCACTGCTCCCAGTCACCTGGATCGCTGATCCCTGACCCTGGGTCGTTAATCCCCCTCGCCTTCTCTGCGAAAAAAAAATTATTTTTTAAGCGATTGTTTAAGGAAAAAAGGGACATTTTTTTTTTAGGGAAAAGGGTAATTTATTTAGTATTTTGGCCCATTATGAGGGAAAAAAGGAAAATTTTGAGGAGAAATAGGGGAAAAAAGATGGCGGACGGGTGACGTAACAATGTGGTGGCTGGCCGGCTCTGGCTCCGAATGCCGATGCCGTTGTGCCAAAACATACCAAACCCTACTAATCTTCGTAAATGTTATCATATATAGTAAAACCTAATTGGATCATTTCTTGAGGGACCAGGGACTGTGGTGGCACATAGGCTAAATCACCTAGCTGCCATTAAGGCTAAGTGGGTTTGATTCCCGGCTGGTTTGATCCGAAATTTTCATATATGGGAATTATGCTGTATCACGTATACCCGCCCTTGTAGTCTAGTACTTCTCTCTACAGTCAACTCACTCTGTTTTCAAGACTCCAATGTTAAGAGCTGCCCTAACAACTTCATTACATTTCTGAGGGGCCAACAGAAAAGTTGATGGTATGTTGACTACGCATGTGCATATGATCTAGACATTTCAAGTTAGGTTGTCTGTGCTGGGCCTACAGAGAAAATGAAATATTACACCTTT
Organism: Dryococelus australis; assembly: GCA_029891345.1. Lineage (NCBI taxonomy): Eukaryota > Metazoa > Arthropoda > Insecta > Phasmatodea > Phasmatidae > Dryococelus > Dryococelus australis. Next base: position 160,341,093 of record CM057009.1, read on the forward strand.
AATCTGGAAACATTATTTATAAAATTACATTATGAAATAATTTACTAATTGCGACATTCAGCTTGTCGCAGAACATTTTGCGAACTACATTTTCCTGGCTTTATGCGCACTCCTCGGCCAACTCGTTCCCTCCCCTGCTCACCTTTCGTGCCACCCCTCCTTCCCCTTCATATTCCCTCCTGATTAGGTCAGTGTATCCCCCCAACCCTCCTACGTCATTCTTCGGCCTACAACCGCCGTGCCTACACCATCGCTCCTGAATCGTCACGCAGCTCTCGCCAGGTATGCTTGTGCGTCGCGCACCACTCAACTCTGGCTGGCTGCAGCCTGGATGACTTCCCCTGCTGGATTCGGGTTGTTGTGGACAGCGATGATAACTGCTACGAGCAATGACTATGTTCTGTAAAATAACTTTCGGGGTGAGTCAAGCTGAGTGGTTAGAAATTACGACCGAAAAGCTTAGGAAATTATTGTAATTATTCGGATGTCGCCATTTGACCTGCAGGGTCGTGTCTATTTCTGCGAAAGTGATTTTTTCTACTTAGGAATTCGTTGTAGCACGAATTAACAATTTTTAACTGTGTCGTCTTTTTCCTGTGACATTTTTTGTGAACTGATTCACTTGAATCTAGCGGCTATCTTTGAATAAGTCAGTTCTTGTTCACTAGTTTTAATGCTTGGTGTAATGAACATGATTGACGACTCTAGTGTGAGTATTAATGGCCCGTAGAAGTCCAGGCTCGGTTTGCAGCATCTATGAAAGGACACTCGATGTTGCCCGCTGTGACCGTGCTGGGGGTTTCGGGTTTTCGCCCTGGGTTTTGGGTGTCGCTGGAGGGTGGTGTTCTCCGGACAGTATTTTATCATATTTCAGAAAACTTATTATAGAATTTTCTATAGTGTGCAGTGGTCCGCTCGTATGAGTAATACTTTTCCTTTTTATAGTCATTGTAAAGTTCCCTTGCGCCATGAACTACAGGGACAAGGGAGCTTTTGTATAGATACGCACAATCCAATTTAATAAAGTTGTATATTTACACTCACTGTATCATTTGTTAGCACACACAGATGAAATATTGACAAAATAGTACTGGCACCATACAGGCCGTGCAAAACATACCAAACTATAATTCAGACTTGTGAATATCAGAACTCCAAACAGTATAGTTGTATAAAAATCACACAGAACTGTTTCAAAATATTGGCTCTTAAAAAGTTTCTTAAAGTAGCAGACTCACATTAAGTGCTTCACACAAGTGCATAAACTCTTTCAGAGAATATAACAGCGTGTTAATTTATTTGCTTCACAAAGGTTGCATAAACACTTTCAGAAAATACAAGAGCTGTAATTGCAAAATGATGTATTGTGTCAGACATATCACTAACTTATTTTTCATGGTAATATTAATATTACACCCGTAACCCTTTTGCCTGATTATCATATATGTAAATATCGTGCTCGTATGTCTTACACTTGTAATATGTCACATGATTTGCATTTCCCTGTACATGTAATATTTTTATATTTTAATTTTTTCTTTTTATTTTACACGTTAGGATATTTAATTTTTATTGTAAGGTGGCAAACTTTATTCTGTTTCAGGTAGGATTTTGTTATGGCCTCAAATGTTTGTGTTACTTATTTTAATAATTGTTTGGCTTATTTTTGGACACATTGGAAAGTCATCATTATTTATTAAATGTTATATATTTTGTTTAGAGACCCGTAACTCTAGGTTTTATTAGTTTAGGACGGAGAAAGTGGTTCTTACGGGGTTGGTTGATACTTTTCAGGAACCTATTGGACTACAGGTTTGATCCCTGTTCCCCATTGGCTGAAATTTCTAGACCCTTTATGCATGCTCCAGTCATATGAGCAAGAACCTCTCTCTTCTTCGCACGACGCCATACTAGTAAGATGTAGAGACAGGATCCCCCCATGCGAGTGGGTGGAGTGAAAGCATTTTTGATTTGAGAGTAAAGTGTTGATTATTTTCCCTGATATTTGTAAGTGTGCCAGGTAACGTGTGCGATGTTTTAAGCCCCAGCTGGGATCCCTAGAAGTCAGGAGGTAGAAGTAGGTTCTTCTGCATTTCAGTTAGTACTCCGCAACGCCCAGGATGACTCATCGCCTACACCACTGCAGAGGTCCTTTTGCGTCGTTGATGACCAACTAGCAGAGGAGATTCTGCATCTTCAGGAGTTACAACGATTTCTAACTTCAGATCAAGTAATAATGTGGTGCATTGTTCTACTGATAGCGTCGCCTATATATATATATATATATATATATATATATATATATATATATATAGAGGGAGAGAGGGAGAGGAGAGAGAGAGAGAGAGAGAGAGAGAGAGAGAGAGAGAGAGAAGCACGGCTGGAAACGTCTTAAGCAGTGCGACTACGCAATCTTTCATCACGTAATTTTCTTAGCTAACTTTTTGCTTACGTATGAATCTGAGTAGATTTCTTACTTTACCTTGAGCTAGGTAATTAACATTTTAATTTTTAATACAGAAGGAACATATTTTTTGCGTAATTTGTGATTTTCTTTAAGTATCAACTCATAACTCTAGTGACAGGAAAAGACATATAGCAATTGGAAGTTAGGTACAGCCACTTTTCCTTCATCGCTAGGAGGGTTTATATGTTTATTTATATTTACTGTTTGCCATCAGGGTTTTCAGAAATTAGTTCGTCCAAGTAAATTTAAAGAAATTAAAAATGAAAAATAATGGGAAATTCAATAACAAATAAATCTTGGACTTTAAAGTAATCACCAGCGGTCGCCTAACTTATTTGTAGCTAGCATATGTTGTGTTCCTAGTGCTACTGCATTAAAGTGTTTTGTCATAATTACTTACAGGTAATATTGCTTGTTTTTATGATTGGTACATACACGAAGTGTGTACTTGGTTACTGAGTTGCTGAAGGTAACTATAGGAGGTGTGGTAATCCTCCTGACTGCCAATAAATCCGGGAAAATAAAAAGTATTCAGCTGTGGCAGTTACACTTGGAAATATTAAATGCAAACAAAACTACACATTTTGATCTGATTAAGGCTACATAAAACCATTTTTTTTAAGGTTAAACTGGAGCACTTTTGGTTGCGTGAGGTGATAGTTAAGATATTATTTACGCACATTTGCTCACACACATCACACCTAAGCATAGGCATAATTAACCTAACCTATTTAGTCTTTTCAGAGGTTTTACAGAAAATGTCAACCATACGTGGTGCCACATAGATAGGTCCACACACGTCGTGCTGAATAGATATTTCACAGAAAGTGGCTTGCCCAACACAAAATTGCATAACACTTTCAAACATTTTAAGAATAGCAGTGACTCTTATTTAACTTATCAATCAATCCTTATGTGTGGGAATCTCTCATAAAATATTATTTGAGACAAACAGTTTAGAAAAAATTACACTTGGTCCAGTAGAAATTTCACTCGTGGTAGCAAATATTTGATTGAGTACTGAGAGGTATTTACAATATTCGCGTATATATAATACGATTACACACATTATAAAATTTCATGAAAGCAAATTAAATTAATTTATTAGAAACATAGAATAAAATAAGGCCGTTAACAGCGTACAACGTTACAGAATTTCAATTCAGCCTTTCTAATATGCGCCACGCCTTTAGTTACGTGAACTGTTATAGAAAGCACTCATAACATTAATTAAAATAGGTATTCTGCTCTTGAAAAATATCCACTACAATATCTTACTCCATTTCTACTCTACTACTACACTTGCGTGCCAGCGCAATTCAATAAAACATAGCTCAACATTGTCACCTTCTCAACTTAAGAGCCATAACTAGAGACCTGAAAAATTCGCAGTTCAGTGACCTCCAGTCTAGACTCTACAGTCTTATTTACAGATCTGGCGATATTAATTGCACATTGGTTGCTTGCTCTCTCAGTGGAAGGCAACGATTGGGCCAGCGTTCCCCAAGACACCGTGTGGGCCAGTGGCTAAAGTTATATAAAAACACGTGTTTTGAATTTTAACTTGTCTCGAGATAAATCACGAATTCTTCAGGTCTCTATCCATAACCAACTTCTAACATATCTCTCGCCAGAAGGGCTTAACTGAGTACCAGAATTAATTAAAATACATCTCATACAAAAATCTGCTCCTTGACACGTCGGCTTATTAATCATTTACGGTATTTAGGTAGCCGAGAATCTACACAGCGACCAACAATTTTAAAGCCAAATAAATCCATTTTAAACATTTTAAAGACGAAAATTATCTTCAATCAAGCCCACAGTACGCTGATGAAAAAACAAGAGAAAAATCGGGCCATCGTCAAGCTTGCGGGTCAAATGCCACCAAACTGATGTGCCTTGATATACCCAAGAATAGGCGTTCATTGAAATACCAGATACTACTAGAGAATCTGTCCAGCTCAATTACCATGACTATTTAAAGAAAAATTATTACTCATACGAGCGGACCACTGCACACTATAGAAAATTCTATAATAAGTTTTCTGAAATATGATAAAATACTGTCCGGAGAACACCACCCTCCAGCGACACCCAAAACCCAGGGCGAAAACCCGAAACCCCCAGCACGGTCACAGCGGGCAACATCGAGTGTCCTTTCATAGATGCTGCAAACCGAGCCTGGACTTCTACGGGCCATTAATACTCACACTAGAGTCGTCAATCATGTTCATTACACCAAGCATTAAAACTAGTGAACAAGAACTGACTTATTCAAAGATAGCCGCTAGATTCAAGTGAATCAGTTCACAAAAAATGTCACAGGAAAAAGACGACACAGTTAAAAATTGTTAATTCGTGCTACAACGAATTCCTAAGTAGAAAAAATCACTTTCGCAGAAATAGACACGACCCTGCAGGTCAAATGGCGACATCCGAATAATTACAATAATTTCCTAAGCTTTTCGGTCGTAATTTCTAATCACTCAGCTTGACTCACCCCGAAAGTTATTTTACAGAACATAGTCATTGCTCGTAGCAGTTATCATCGCTGTCCACAACAACCCGAATCCAGCAGGGGAAGTCATCCAGGCTGCAGCCAGCCAGAGTTGAGTAGTGCGCGACGCACAAGCATACCTGGCGAGAGCTGCGTGACGATTCAGGAGCGATGGTGTAGGCACGGCGGTTGTAGGCCGAAGAATGACGTAGGAGGGGGGGGGGATACACTGACCTAATCAGGAGGGAATATGAAGGGGAAGGAGGGGTGGCACGAAAGGTGAGCAGGGGAGGGAACGAGTTGGCCGAGGAGTGCGCATAAAGCCAGGAAAATGTAGTTCGCAAAATGTTCTGCGACAAGCTGAATGTCGCAATTAGTAAATAGGTAATTAAAATAATATAAACTAAAATTTTATTCTTTTCTTGTTTTACAATATTCTCAGAAGTTCTTATCTCGCTGGCTTGACTACATATTCCGTTTTGATTGACAATGATGAGAGTTTAGAATGTATGGTGGGAACGTAAAATGTTCGTATACATTTATATATATTTTTCTCATGAGAATTCTTTTCTCAGTAATAGGAGTGGGCGAACCTCGAAATTTCATTTCGAAGCGAATTTTTTAAAATATTCGCGAATTCGAATCAAATATCTAATGAAAGGATTTTTTTGGCAAGTACACATTGCAACAATTATTATTATTTAAAAGGACAAAATAAATACATTCATTCTTGCAAGCTAGGTAAAATTTAGATAAAAAACAAATATTTTCCACTGATTTGTAAAAAAAATTGTCATAGTTTTATACCATTCTAACCAAATATAAATACCAAACTGAAAACTAACACAGGCTAAAGGAATGTGGAATATTTAAAGTAAGACCCGTATTTTTTATCACATCAGCATATTTCTTGACTTACATGCAAAATATTACTAAATAAGAAACTAAAAATTATTTAAGCAATGTGTGGCACATACAAAACCAAATAATTAATTCCAGTGCTCACGTTTTACACTCCAGTAGTAATTTTTTGTATTTTTTTTTCAAATTGTGTATCTATACAGTATTATTCAATATAATATGGTTATATTACTTTGTTTATGTAAACGTTATTAAATTACATGAGCTAATGTTGTGGAGTGTCAAGTTTATTTAAATTGTTTTTGATCTCCATTTTTGTCTGCTACCTGTTCCATTTCATGCAAGTGGGATACATTTTGACAGTTATATAAAAGTAGTGCGGCCATAATATATCCTTCCACCACAGCTGTTTTGTCACTGAAGAAAAATACATTTGTAAACAAATGTTTGAGTCCAATGTATACTTGCATTTTCCTCTTTCATGTTTCACATCATGGTGGGCAATGAAAGACTGACGTTTGCTAACTTCCGTCCAGTTATTAATGTAGGATATTATAGCTAGGTTGGCATTCCAACCTGTTTTATTTTTGTAATTGCCAAGTTAACCTTGTTGGGTGCTGTTTATTTTATTTCGAGGCATTGTTGTGATGTTCTTACGAGTGTGTGGCATTTTGAATTGCATACTGTTTAGACGGAGCAGTGAGAAATTTCGCTCGTCTGGAAAAAAATTTTAATTATTTAACTTCGAAAATGTTTAACTTCACTGAAAAAAACAAAAATTGCGATACATTCGTCGCTGTTCGCATTCACATAGATGTAGCAATACACACACTCTTTGACCGAAGTTAACCCCACATGCGTTTAATTTACGATACAGAAAAATAAACGTATATTATTCACACACTACAAAAGTGTTGAAAGTGCGCCTTTTTTAGGCCATGTGCATTTAAGTAATTATAGTAACTTGTTTACAAACATAATATTTACAAAATTCGTAAACTTTCTGCATGTAAAATTCGCAAACTCTTGAACTCATGTTTTTCTGTGGTAATCCTTCAAGCTCAAAGGCAGTCGGTGCTGTTCTGGGCCAAATTAACGGTGATAGTCTTGCTTCCGTGTCATATACTAGTAGGCTTCCGACTCCTTCAGAGCAGAAGTTTTCAGCCTATCATAAAAAGGTTTTAGCTGCCATATTCGGTATGGCGAAGTTTAAAGACTATTTGGAGAGTGTAGAATTCGAACTTTATGCGGATAATCAAGCTTTAAGTTGGTTTTCATCTACTAATAAACTAGCTGGACATTTAGCTAGGTGGCTTGTTAGGCTTACATGTTTTAAGTTTATGATCAAGCATGTAAAGGGTACATATAATGGAGTAGCTTATGCACTCAGCAGGATGTTTGACCTAGGTGAGCTTCATGTAGATCCCCCCGTATCTGTATCTGTAGTTCAGGCTTTGGATTTAGATGACATTTAAAGGGAGATGGTTCAAACTACAGCTCAAATCGAAACAGAGTTCTAAGGATGAAAAGGTGACTGGACATCAAATTAAGGTGTTTCAAGATTTACCACAGGCTTATCTTGAGTTACAGCATCATCAGGGTGTGGACCCAGAATTTAGAGGTATAAAGTCAGATATTGATGCAGGAAACGGTGGACAATATGAAGTCATAAAAGGTTTAATCGGACATGTTAATCCTAACACTCACAAATAAATTTTTTTTGTACCACAGATATTGCGTGGTCCCATATTCCAGTATTAAAAAACACTTATTTTGGTGGATATCTTGGCCAGGACAAAACTGTGGCTTGGATTAAATAAATGTTCTCTTGGCCATGGTTAGAGAAGTACATTGAAAGTCTTGTTAAATAATGTCTTGAGGGTCAGCGAGCAAAGCCTCAAAATGCTAAAATCATTAGTCCATATAGTGCGAGTGTTGCCAAGTTCCCCAGGAAACACCTTTACTTATATGTGTTTTGTCCCCTACCCCATACAGCTGCAGGTTTTTCGTCTATTTTAGTTGCAGTAGATAGCTTTAGCAAGTTAGATTTTCCTTTCTTCTAAGAAATATGAAATCTGTTGAAATCTGTAAAGTTCTTAGCCAGTAACTGTTTCCTATTTTTGGATCTTCCGTAAGTATTGTAACAGATAATGCCACCTATTTTGGGTCAACTGAAATTAAAAATGTTACTTTCTTCTGGGGGATAAAATTAGTGCACACTGCCCCTTATTATTCTAAAGCTAATTTAGTGGAGCGATATAATCGCAACCTAACAGTGGCCTTAAGGGCCTTCCAAACAGGGTCCCATAAAGACTGCGATATAGCCTTCTATCAGTTGTCATTAGTTTTTAACAATGTTATTAGCAATGCAACCTGCAGAATTGTTCTTTGGGAGAAGTTTGTTCCATGCATTAATCCATACCTGGGGGCTCCACAAATTCTGCCAGGATGCAGTGTATCGTAAAGGTATCTGGAAGAAGTCTGGGAAGAAACCACCCAAAATTAAAAGAAATACCACTATAATTTATCTTCTAGGAAAGATTATAACAGTGGTTCTGTTCGGATTAAACAGGGAGATAAGATGTTCGCCGAAATCTATTATTTGAGTAACAAGGCAGCTAAGTATAGCTCTAAACTGGCGCCTAAGTATGTAGGTTCCTCTGTAGTAAATCGTTTCTTGATGGGTGTTACTCTTCTGTTGGAGGATGTAGCTCGACCTGTGTGCCTAAATAATGCGCATCTCTCTCAATTGAAACTTAATACATCTCGATGAGGATGTAAGGGATTTTTTGTGCAAGATTTATTCTTTGGTGGATATGTGTAATATTTGGTATAATGTTTGTTATCATTGATCATTGTTTTGTAGTATCATCCCAATTGTTTCATTGAAGTATCATTAGCATGTTTTTGGGATTTTTAATTGTTGTGGGGGTTGTACCCAGGGGCAGTTATCTCTCGTCCATTTGTATATCATCAGAGTATTCATTTTCATGTAGTAGTAAGATGTACATATCCTCATTTTGCAACTGTTACCCATGCTCATGTGCACATTTAAGGAATAACTTAATGATGTATTAATTAATCAAAAGAATTTGTATGTACAGAGTGAAGTAAGCTGATTAAATTTTGATATTAGGGTCCCTAAGACTTTCCCTTAAGAGCTGCCATTCAAATTTTTTTGACATCCAATTTTGGCATCTTGGGATTGAGGAGTGATATTTTCCCAGTATTACAACAGTAATGCTTGTACAAGAACGTTTCGTTTATTTTGGTGCTGATAGTGGAGTTGGTGATGGCTAATGCAGAGCATCCCATTCCAAGGTTCTTCCTGGATAACAGGTGTTTGGACTTGCGTCGAAGCTGGCCACTTCGGCTAAGAGTCTGCAACTCTTCAGAGATTCTTCAAGGAGTCCCTCCCTTTAGGGTGGGGGGACTTGAGACATGGGTCTCAATTTTGTACGTGCTTTGCACGTTGTTTACCAAGAATGCCCCATCGCCCTATCTGACTACACAAACTGTCTAACATGAATGTTGGACACCCACATTTTCTGCAAGATTTTACAAAAATATGTCTGCAATGTCTACAATAAACTTAAAACTACTTCACCAACCTTTGTATACATGTACGTCAGAAGATCTACAGTGGTAAATAGTCATGGCTATTTACGTTATACTGGCACAGACATGAACAGCATAGCGGCAGTCGTGGCACGGAAGGTTCTTTAACTGCCATCCAAACATGGTCGACAAGGTGATGAGCACTGACAGCAGCACACTTCCAAGACCTGATGCCCGCTTCGGCGAACTGGCGCGGTTAGTGATGTCATCGTGGTGTTGGTCGCTGCTGGCGGCCGGAAGAGAATGGTGTGGCGCTCTGTGATTGCAGTGTTCAAACTTGGACATTGACGTCAGTGTTCTGGCGAAAATTGGGTGTTTAATAAACTTACTTTTCCTAGTAGCACCCTCTGGATACTTTGCCGATTTCTTATTGGTCGTTCAATTTGCTGACCCTTCCAAAGGGAATTGTATACTTTGTGGTATATATACTCCGTGTAGTTGCTGTTTTGGGAGAGGTGGCAGCTCCGTGGGAAAGAAACTCCAGTTTAGAGACTAAATATAAGTAAAGGAAAATATTTTAATAATGAGGTAGGCCTTAATGGCGAAAATAAGGAAGGACCATGTTGGAGGTCCTAATAGGAGTCCTTAGGCATAAAAATTTATTTCGAACATACAATTTATTGAGAGTATTTCCTTCTTTAAATTCAATCAGGGAAAATGTGGAAATTTAAGAAAAGAAACATTTCCTTCCTGTTTTAGAAAATGAAAAAAAAAGTTATTTTATATCTTAAGAAATAATTTTGTAAAGTACTGTTGGCCTTTTTTACATTTCTCGCAAAGACAGGAAAGTTAAAGATTTTAAATTCATTTTTTGCAAACATCATCCTAATTGTGGATTGTAAATTTAATGGTTGGCCATTGTCATTTGCATGACCATGTAAGAAAAATGATATTAATCTTAAAATATGATTGGGAATTTTTAGTTGATGTTGTTGGATCTGGTATGTAAAAGGTAATTCCATGACTTTTAACAACTTTACATAAAAAAGAAAAATATGTACTTCAACATCGTAGTTTGAAACAGAGTCTAAATAATGGGCTGAAGCTTACACAAATAAACATAATACTGACATTTAATCAATCTGATTGGTTGAAAAAGCATATGGATTCCAACACAATGATGAGGACTAATGCTAAAATTGATTTTGAAAAGGACTATTACAAACTGATTAATAATTCTGTGTTTGGAAAGCAATGGAAAATAAAAGAAATGGAATTTATATCAAGCTAGTTTCAAGTGGAAAAATTTGCGAAAAATTAGTTTCAAAACCACATTTCAAAATAAGTACTATATTTGAAAATCTTGCAGCTATTCACATGAATAAAATTAATGTACGATTTAATAAGCCAATATATGTGGGCATGGCCATTTTGGATATTTCGAAAGAATTAATGTATGATTTTCACTATAAAATTATGCAGCCAAAATATGGTGACAAAATTGAACTATGTTTCCAGGATACTGATACTTATTTTTATAACATTAAAACAGAAGATTTTTACGAATACATGAAGTCGAAGTTAGATAAATTTGATATGAGTGAATATCGAAAAGACAATATTTATAACATGATGCAAATAAATAAAAGAATTTCAAGCAAAATTTAAGATGAATAGCAACATAATTAAAGAATTGGTTAGTTTACGAGCAAAGATATATGCACACAGAGTAAAGGATATACAAAACAAAAGATCAAAAGGTGTGAAAAAATGTGTATTTAACAATATAATTCATTTTGATGACTATAAGAAATGTGTGTTTGATGAGAAAATTCAATATAGGACAATGAATTTAATAAGGAGTGAGAAACACAAAATATCTACAGTAGAGGTCAATAAAATAGCTCTGGGTCCTTGTTATAACATGAGAATTATACTAATAAATAAAATTGATACACTGCCATATGGATATCAAAATTTATAATTTTATTAATGAGAGGGGGACCCAATTTTGATCCCACCTATTTCTGAAAGAAAATTTTTATATTTTATTAATGAGAGGTGTTATAAGTATAAAATATATTAAAAGTCATATGGTGAATTAGGTTTCTGCAAAACACCGAGACTTGGTGATATACAAAAAAATTTCATCACACCTATTTCCGAAAGAAAAATTTGATATTTTATTAATGAGTAAGAAAAAATATTTAAAGTCTTACAGTGAATTCGTTTTAAATTTTCAGGGCATATGTTCGGATACTCTGAAATACCACAATGAATAAAACACAAAACATTATTTTGGATCCAACTTATTTCTGAAAGAAATGTTTTATATTTTGGAGAAATTAAGAAAGCCCTTAATCATGGCACCCTTTATTATTTCTATTAAAATAGCAACATTTTAAACTTCCTTAATTTCCAAAACAACATCGATATCAGAATCATCAAACTCAATTAATTTACCATTTTCATCTTTAATTCCTAAAACAATGTTATTAAAATCCTCATTATTAATTTTATAAAAAATTAGATATGGGGGCTCATAAATTATACAATCTCTAAAACCATACTTGGTTTTTGGTGGAAAACTAGCAATTATATTAGTCTCCAAATGCTTAGATTCATCATATTTTTTAAACTTGTCATGTGCCAAATTATAATGAACATTGGTTGTTTTGAATGGAGAAAAATTAGGCAATTTAGTACATTAAAAATTGTTCTTTTTCAATAGTTAATTTTCTTTGAAAACAGAATATCAGACAAGTGATCATCAAGTTTAATATCAAACTTGGTTTTAATTGTTATTCTATTTTTCATTTTATCTGTTGTTATTTCAATGTTGTTTGTTGAAAATGGCTCAATGGAATTGATAGCTTCTTTTAATGATTCAAAATCAAATTGGCTTATGGGAATATTTGTAATGGTATTTTTTTTTATCAACAACACCACTCATTTTTTCAATTGTAGTTATAGTATTATTCTCTACATTTGAAGTTAAAATTTTTGCATGAAAACTAATGAATGCCAACGATTTATCTTCATGAATTATATAATAGTGAAGTTTCTTCTTAAGAATAGAACTTTAACTTGAAATCATTATTATTATCAATTTATTACAGAAATTATTGTAATTAAATTAATCAAGTTGACTTGGTGTTTTAATTTCTTAGGAAACTGCCAAGAATTAAAAAAAAAAATGGCGAGTTATTGCCCGATAATATTCGTGGGAAAATTGTTGGGCCCAGCAATGTCGGGAAAATAAAATTCAATCTTTAATTTTATTTATAAAACACACTAGCTAAATTTTAATATACTCTATGTTTGTTCTAAATGTTTGAATCAACCAAAATATATTCAATTCCAAGACCATTATGAAGTTATATCCAAAAAATTTAATGAAAAAGTGGCTTATTATTTAATTAGCAATGGTGACTAGATGAATGTGAAAATAATTCTCTCTTAATTTTTGATGATATGATAGTGGGTGAGCAAGATGTAGTCCATGAATATTTTACTAAAGGTCGGCATAACAATACTGATGTTTTTTTTAATCTTCTGCAGACATGTTGCAGAGTCCCCAAGTAATTAGTACAAGATAACACAAATTTTCTGTGTATATTTCGACAAGATGAAACAAATTATATATATATATATATATATATATATATATATATATATATATATTGCGATTTTGTTGGAGGAGAAATGATTTTTGAGAAATTTAAAGAGGTATGTGCCAAGTGCTGGGACGAAAATTATGGTTTTTGAACATTAGATTGGAGTAGAAAAATGACTAGTGGAAAATATCTAAATCAAATGAAAAATTTTATATTTTAACTCTCTCTTGTGAATTCAATATCTGTGTAGTTGCACAGCTGCGAGTAACAAAAACTTTTACAAATTTGCTTATCTTCTTCATTTACATGCTTTATAATAACATGCTCATGATTTTTATAATAAAATATTACAACTTCAGCTTTGTGAACCACTTACACAACTGAACTGCAGCGCATTCTCGTAGTGGCAGAAAAAAGGTTATCTGCTCTCTCATCCACAACTAAACTTCAGTGCACTCTCGAAGTGAAAAAAAAAGCATATCTGTGCTGGGAGGCCGCACTGAACTGCTGCACATTCTGTCTGCGAAATGACAAATTAATTTTACAGTGAGTATCTCACCTCAGCAAACTCTTGCGGAAACAGGAAACATGTTATCAGGCTGTGTTGATAACTGTGGTGCTGCTCTCGGCGAGTGCAACCATAAAGATGCGGAAAATTATCTCCTCACATAGAACACGCTGTGAATCGCTGCTGCAAAAGAGAATAAAATTATTTTCTCACCAAGCATCGAACACTCTCATTATTAATCTTGTAGCTCACCACATGCAGCATTTTTATCAGCACCTCACTCGCCCAGCCACTTTGGCTCAGAGGTTGGGTTCTGGGTTTGTAGCTCGAGATTCGGGGTTCAATCCCCAGTTGAGAGGATAGTTTAATAAATGTGAAGGTGCCCACATTTATTAAATTATCACCAAACCATTCAAAATTTTAACCAAAAACCATTTCTATTGCTATTGTCTATATACTCAGTATATTGATGCAAAAAAATTGTACTACTGAAGCCTCAGCAAAAAATGCTCTGCACACTACACTGTAGTGTATCAAATGTATAAGCTGGGGTGTTCTCATATGTTGAAGGTGCCTCGACATATGAGAAATATTGCCAGAAAAATAAAAAATGGAGTCCCTGGCAGGATAGAGATATCTGTAAACTCCAAAAACATAAGGTTCCTAGTGTGGAATTAGCTTGCTCGTAAATATTTTGTTTTTCTTTTTTAATGGGCACTTGTGTTTATATGCATACAAATTTTATAAATCAGTAGAGGTCTACTGCAGATCTTGGTGCAGCACAATAATTTAACTAAAATTCAACTAATTTCAAGCTAAATTCAAACAAATTTCTAATTTCCCCTCAAATTTTTCAAAGTGCAACTCTAAATCGATCATATTTAAGGTCAAAATCACCATCATTTTTCAACCTGGGTTCACTCTTTTTGAGTGGTTCTTTAAGGGCTCATTTTCAAGCTAAATCATCATATATTTTTATGAAACTCCAAGAATTTTCATACTTTTCTTGTGATATTATTTTGACTAATTGATTTGGCTTACAAATAAATATAAATATTTGCCTTATTGACCATAATTTTGGCCTCATTCACACTGAAAATGGACCACTGATCAAAGAGTCAACAACGTATGTTTTTTTTTTTTAAAGGATGTAATTGAGAATGAAGATTTGGGTCAAATTATCTTGATTTTGTGGGTGAGATTAATGAAATGAATCATGTTTGAAGAAGAGATTGAAAAATTGATGCTTGAAAGTGAGAAATTTGGGCGAATTTTAGTTAAATTATTGTGCTGCACCAAGATTTGCAATAGAATTCTACTCTCATTGGTTTAGAGCATTGTTACAGTGGACCAGTGAATAAAACAATCTGTATGGCAGACGGTACACTCTCACATATTAATGGGACGAAATTAACTTCCAACTATGCAACAAACTGACCTACAGATGTGGAGTGGAAGTCGTCAAATCTCCTTTGTTGAAAAAATCGTCATGCTTCAAATTATTCTGTGGATGTGAATATGTCTTTAAATTTGCAACTGTGGGAGGCAATCCAGAAAATCCGATGGTAACAAAATCGGGGGATACAGTTCGACATTGCAGCTCCGAATTTATTGTCTACATTCAATATTCAATTACACCACTCGAGTGCTAAATGATCAAAGAATATGTTACGTCCAGTGAGGACTGGGAAGAATATTGTGCAGGGAGGGAGCCGCAATTTTGATTTCGTTTCGCCGTATCTCATAACTTCTGCGTAGTATAACTTAAACTTTTGACTAGAAGAAGCTACAACGCTTGTGTAAGTTTCAATCAAGAGCTCTCGTAAAGATCAATCGATTGCATGTACAAAAACATTTGTGTGGCTTGGTTGTGGTGAAATTGTTTGAGTATAATGTAAAACATCAAGAAAACTTAACACTATATCGATCTATACGCGTCGAAAAGCCAAGTCGAAATACAGAAATCGTATATGGTTGGAAATAGCATCTCAAAAGCAATCCAGTGATACCCATAAAACTCCATATGATCGAGTGAAGCGGTGCTGGGAATGTAAAAAAATATATAATGGCGTCTGGGCGCGTCAATTCATGCAAAACAAAGTGTCGTGTCCACAACACAGCCACACCCATTTTTGTGAGCTTCAGGATTAAGTAATATTTTCTAACCTTCTTAATGAAAATAATTTAAGCTGACTAACTTGTTTACATAATTACTTCTGGCAGCAGGATCCTCAGTTTTTTATATTTGTTTTCTGCCAGCTTAAAATTAATAATTTTTCTTTTAGAGTGTGACAGTTACATAGTTTTCGTTTACATGATTGTTAACCTTGTAGTTATTTTTAGCACCTTGTTATGTTTACATTTCTTGGTCGATGCAATAGACACAATATTGTCACCACGCAGTGTGGCCCCCTTTAGTGTATTGGTTTTGTAACTTAATTTTTGCTCGAGGAGAGATTCTGTCTGAAAGTTTTCCCATAATTTAGTTTTTATCTACTATCTGTTCATTCTGTGACAGAAATAAAGGTTTAAAATAGTTTCATTGTTCTCTAAATATGTTCACTGCAGTTAAAATTCAATGTATTTATTTATTTTGCCCATTTTAGAAATTGTCAGATAAAATGGTGCATGCTGTTGACTAGACTTAAAAAGAGGAAAATTTTTGTTTCTGTGTACTGTTTTACAAACTAACATGTTTTACGGTTACGAGGCCAATGAGTCCTCAGTTTTCTTTATTGAAACTTTAATTTTGTTAGCATTTTGAACATCAACAGTTATTTTGCTTAGAGTTTTTATAACAATTGAACTCGTATTGCTGTTTGTGTGATTTAAAATTAACACAATACTGAAAGTTTTATCCATTCATGAGCAGGCGAGGGAGTTCAAATTGCAATGCTTGAAGACTGAAAAGATGGAGTATTATATAAACATAGTATATTCTCTCTGAGTTTCTATGTATTTTCGAAAAAGGATTCTGTTGTGTTCTTGTTTATCACAAGGCCTTCGTAATATTTTGCCTTTTTTTTTGTATGAAATGCCAAAAGTGTAAACATTTTTTATTAAAATATTATTTGCTATATACTCAAATATTGATGTTCTACATTTTTTGCACCTACAACTGCCTATGATGAGACCAGTGGTTTTTAGAGTTCTCTTTTAAATTATTTAAAGATATTTGACAGAAACATTTTGTTTTTTTTTATTCATTAATGTTTTGCACAAATTTTGCAGCTTTGTAGCAGCATTTAGCATCTCTTTCATACATATTTTTGTTAGTTTTATCTACCACTTTCCAGTGTTCGCAAAGTACAGCCTCACGCGTGGAAATGAGTCCCAGCGATGTCGGTCCACATCAGCAGAATCAGAACAGTAGCTGGCAGTAATGAAACATGAAATAACTGGCCAGTGAAGTCTGCGTGTACCAGATCACTGTGTATGTGTGTGTGCACATGTTCACACACACAGTGGGTAAAAATGTTGTCTATTTATGAGTAGTGTTTCAATTTGCGCATTTGTAGATATGAATTATATGAAAGAACAATGCATAAAAAATAATATAGTTATACACGTTCTTCAAACATGAAGTCCTTGTTTATATGTGTGATTTGTGTTGTCTCGTAATTGGCAAGGCTCAATTTACCATGCATGTATAAAAAAGTATGTAAGATGGTATAGTATAATTGGCATCACACCAGGAATACAGCATAAGAGGAGACTAGGTAGTCAAAGGAATTGGTCGACTACATGGATGCAAAAGGGCTTCAATAAATTAGGAGGTTCGTGATGTAGCATCGACGAGGAGGAGGAGGACACTCTCTAGAACAGAGAGTGTAAGGAAAGGAAAAAAAAATCTACAGAATGGCAGCAATATCTGTCAACACAGTTGCTTTTATATGCACCGTCAGTTACTGTTTAATACAGTGCTCATGCATATTTTGTAATACATACATTCAAGTATTATTCACTAATGTTCACGTTAATGTACTATCAAGATATTAACATTAATTCTACATTACAATATTTTAATCAACAAAAACTTTATATAATAAAAGAGTCGAGGCAGTTTAATACCACATGTAGTGTTTCAGCAACACTTCTTTATAAAGCATAGATTAAAATTGTCCTTGTCTGCGTACATGAAAGAGGCCATGCCCACATCAAAATAAGAGTAATGATCAGGGACAAAGATGCCTGTCCACAAATGTGATATCCACAACTTAGTTTTCCAAACCCCCTACCATCTGCAGTAAATTCAGCACTTCATATTCAGTTATTTTAGTTTATAACTGGTTTTTATTGGCACCCACAAGCAAGTGGGTGTAGCAAGTAGCGAGCACCAAATGCAGATAAAAGTTAAACTAAAGTTGTTGAAATTTGTTATAACTAAGGGCATGGAGGCATTAGCCTGAACCAGTGACATCAGACTGTCACATACATGTCTAGAAATACTATTCTATATGTTTGGGAACGATACTATACCATTTAAAAAAATTTCCTATACATGTATGGTAAATTTACTCAACACATTTTTTGTAGGATTGCCATACGTGTGTAGAAATGTTATACATGTGTATGGTAAATTTTTATAGCGGAGTTGTTTAAGCGACACAATTCCTTGTAAACTGGGGAATCAGAGATGATTGCACACAGTTCCACCAGCAACAACTCTCATACATCTGTATTGTAATTTTCCCATGTTTGTATGGAAAATTTTCCACATGCACACACTAATTTTACCAGACTTTTGTGTAGTAAATTTAGCATTCTATGTAAGAGTGAAAAACTTCCATTTCATGTTTGGAATACCAAACAAATTTTTACAGTGTAGATATGGAATGTTATCCTCACTTTATGTGTCAGATTCCATCTCTCCTGCTGGATGGCCATGATCTCATCTTTCTCTTTTTAACATCCTGTGGGGATTTGCTTCTTCCTCTTCCTTCCAGGATTGTCCATTTCCCCCTTATATAGACACAATTAAACTGCTCCTGCTAACGCATGTAGGACCATTGTAGATGCAGTTTATTATTCTTGTGGGGATACTAGTATTACTGCTCTTTGCATTTTCAATAACTTTTTGTCACTACTAGCTCAGCATCTTAATACCAGAATGACACAGTATTCATACTCTGCCAATACCACGAGTTGAACGAAACGCAAATTCTGGTTGTCTAGCAGCTCAATGTACTGACACATTTAATCGTAATCAACAGAAACCCCAAAACTTCAGATAACCACCTCAAGCTTAAACCATACCTTGCACGCAGTATTCATTGAACGCCGTGTGAAGTGTAGAATCGCCTACAATCATTCCGACACATGCAGAAAGAAAAATTAATCTTACGAGATGAATTACTTCTAATCTGCACAGCCAACTTTGTTTGTCTTTGCCCACTATAACAGAGCCACGTTGTGAGCAGAAGTAATCAAAGACTTCTTGCATGTCAGTCTGCTCTAAGTGTTCATGGCATGCAGTGCTCTCTCGAATTTTCATTACGAAACTGGTTGAGAAAGAACTGCGTTGAATTAGCCCAGCAATTCTTGCGTGAAAACGAAGCGACTTTTATTCTCAAGCCGTGAAACAAGTCGGGGATCCTGTACGTCAGTGTCTTCTTTTGCCCACAATTCTGACGCGAATTTCCTGTAGACTGGGACTCTGAATACTTGTGGTATAGTCATGCTTCGTTTTACATTCACAATAATGCCTTTGGAATGTCCACGTGCACTCATTTCTTTTTCCACACATTAACATCGCTTTGTACCCAGTTTCCACGCATCTAATGAGACATTCACAGCACTGTACCACCTCTTTGCGATCTGTCACTCCAGTGGGACACCAGGCAAGTATTTATAGCCGAACATTTTTGTGCACCGCCATCTGCACGGTCTTGGATTTTGTAGGGCCTTCCATTTTAGAAAGCAGTGTGGCTAATTTCTGTCCAGAGAACTATCAGAAACTTGTGCACGAATAAAGAAATTGTAGGTACGTTGTTTCCAGTTACTGAATTTTCTTTGGGAGGGGAATGAGGAATAAATAAAATCCTAATTTGAGAGATTTTGGCGGCGCTTAAGATCTGAGGTCTTCTGCGCTAGTGGGAGTGAAGTATGGCGAAGGTGGAGCAGCAATGGAATGCAGTGTTGGCAGAAACGGGACTACCTCGAGAAATCACATCGGCCAACGATAACTTCTTCCAAGTTTCCCATATGCGAAAACCGGGGTCGACCTCGAAGGGAACCGAACCTGTCTAGACATGTTGGAAGCCGAGTAGTCTGACTGCTACACCATCATAAAAAGCTATAATTGTGATACGCAGAGTTAATGGTTAATCGCAAACATCGTCTGCGAAGATTTTTCAAAAAAAGAATAGCGTCCTCTTTCCTTAAGGAATGTATGATTCATTTTACAGAGGATTCGCAAGAATTGCTGTGTGCTATGGGCATCCGGTTTTCATGAAAAAAGGTCAGGACTGCTTGAATTTGAAAACACTTACGTCCATACCCACTTTCGTGATTCTATGATTTACTCGGTATGCATCTTAAATTTCTGCCCGCTAATAGCAGGCATTCTGTATTGGAGTTATTTAATTCTGAATGGCCAGTCAAGTAAGAAAACTTCTCGCATAATCACGCGGCCAATAAGAAAAGAAAAACTCGTAGAATGACCGCAGGTTATTGAAATATAGCCTGGACGAATCTCTTTTCGTGGAAATCAGGCTTTACTATATATTACAATTCGAATCCACAATTGCCACTAGCAAAGTGAAATAGGGAAACGTAACTGGACATCTCGTGGATTGATTTGGCAGTAGACTAGTAATAACTCCGGTGATATACGCCAGTATGTTATCTGCTAGCACAGTGGAGACCTTTTTTCCCCCCTGGGTTGAATATTTTATCCTTCGGTTGTACTATTTTGAAATTTTATTTAGCCAACTTGACATCCTGCAGTGCGAGTCATATTAGCTGCGATCCACTGGCAAAACAACTCGAATGTAAAACTATTTTAGTGTCTAGAATGGCACTAACAAATCCGCGTAATAAACGTTCCTGCAGTGAGAGATGTTTTTTATGGAAAATTGTTATACATTTGTGTTTTTCCACAAAGGAAAATGCCAGTTGAAAGGATGTTCTGAACGCGAATAAATTAACGCTAGCGTGAACAATCCAAACGTGGAGCCTTTGTGCGCATTGCAGTAATATGTTTGCGTAGCGACCGGATTTGTGTCTGGTCGTTTTAATTAGCTTTCGGTCCATCGAGCACTTTTCAATTCCGCACCTTATTTATTTATTATTTTTCTAGTTATTATTCTCTCCAGTTAACGTTGCCATTGTCGCCAACCGCTAATTTCTGTGCGTCGATTAACAATTTGATTGAGGCCGTATAACATGATCGAGGAATTGGATGGGGGGGGGGGGGGGCTGTGGATGGGTCTCACTTCAATTATGGCCTGAAATTTACAGTAGGATTTTGACTTAACATTTCAAAACCCACAACAGAAATATTTGTTGCATAACTGTGTTGATGTTATAATGTAAATATTCAAAATATACGTGACTTGTAAACTATTAAATGTGATGGCCCAAAAATTAAAATGGCCTAGGACTTTATCGATATCTTAAAAGGCCTGGCGTATAATATGCCTATTGAAAATGAAGTCAGGCTAGAGATAAGTCACATATATTCTCGAATGCATAAGCGTCAGCTTTATTGGTCTCTGCGGTCCCATTTACATCCGTCATATTGGTTCGCGCAACACCGGAAACACTTACTATACTGTACAACGTCCATTACTAGCCGGTTCTACGTCATTATAATTTGCTGAGTTAACAGTATTTCCGCTTCTTTCTGGCATAGAATGATATACAATCGATCCTGTTCGTTTGAGTGATACTCACATTGAGTGTCGCTGACGTAATATTACGTTGAAGACTTCCTTATGAAAATTGCTGTTAAAGTAATATTTCTTCACCCGTTTATTAAAAGAATAAGGATGGGCGGGTAGAGGGATTGAATCTCTCCCTTGAGTTTAATTTCACACGGGATGAAAGGAGATTATTCGTATAGTCAAGTACACTGTTAAAATGCAGTATTAATAAATTAAAATGAGTGTAGTGACAAGATATTTTAATTAATAAATATTTAAATTGCCTGCCAACTAAGTGCTGACATTGATGTGTAGCACTAAAACGTAATGCTTACTGGTAATCACGTGGGTGAGAGTGAAGTGATTTAGGCGGCTCTTAATAGCGAGGTCTTGAGAGCCAATGAGAGTGCTTGAGGTGAGTATGGAGTAGCGCCGGGATGCAAGGGAGGGGAACGGGTGAGCCCTGAGAAAACCCTCCGACCAGCAACATGGTGCGGAACGATTCCCAAATGCGAAATTCGGGAGTAACCTGGCCGGAGATTGAACCCGGTTCGCCGTGGCGGGAGGCGTGCAGGCTAACCACTGATCCAGCGCGGCCCCGGTAAACAATTTTGTTGAACGTAATTCACAGTGGCTAT
Organism: Dryococelus australis; assembly: GCA_029891345.1. Classification (NCBI taxonomy): domain Eukaryota; kingdom Metazoa; phylum Arthropoda; class Insecta; order Phasmatodea; family Phasmatidae; genus Dryococelus; species Dryococelus australis. The sequence continues at coordinate 160,363,107 of CM057009.1, forward strand.
CCGCAATGTCAGGGCAAACTCCATACTACTCAATTGAGTACAGGTGACGCAATATTACGTAGGCTGCACTCAAAGCAATAAGTGATTGGTGAAACTACTAAAAACATAAGTACTTTACACGAAGCGGAGTCGCTGTACTAACACGTTGAACTTGTATTTGGGCGATCACTTCCTTGTTGAGTTTTCCACGGTTTCCAGCAGGGACACCCGATATTCCTGAAAACAATTCCACGGGGCCCAGATTTCAATATCCTACTTGCGCACATGCAGTTTTCGCTCCGTTCTTGGGTGCGGAACTTCATCGACAGACAGTGTGATGTTTGACTGGTCCAATCAGAATTAGGTTACTCTGGTACTAAACGTTAGTGATTCGCGGGCAGACACCTAGGACACGGGGCAAATTTATCTTATACAATTGCGAAAATGGATCTAAGCTTAAATGTCTCTAACTCTAGCCACGAAAGTCGAGTTTCCCTTGTTATAGCCAACTCTTCCTCAGCTCCTACTTGTTTATCTCTGACGACCTTACTGTTGTCCAGACGATAAATTACACACAAGAAAAAATAATTATGTATCTGCTGTCAATGAGTTGATTAGATTTTTAATAAATGTATAGATAAAATAAATTCCATATTAATTGGATTTAGCATCCCTGCTTAACTTATACTCGCTCGAGCACATAATTTCCGAGTTCAATTGTTGCATTCTCATGATTTATTTGGTACGCGCTGTACTTGTGCCCAGCACTTGTCTTGCAACAAGTGAACAATACACTGCCTGCTCGACGATATTGGCTTTAACCATTCCTGTCAAAGAGGTGTAGAAAATTCCACAAACCATATTAGCTACAAGAAAGACTGGTTCCTCACGCCTTGCTCTGTACAGTGCTGGTCATAAATATCATTAATGTGCAACTTATCCACAATCGTGTACACTATGACTGAACGTGTTAAAGTACGTACAGTCGTGGGCAGTTGTGGCGGTTTAAAACGTTATCAGTTAGCTGTGAAATCAATACAACTGCTGTGACTGATTTATAATTTTTTACGTGGTTCTTTACTGGACATTTGACAATCGAGCTCAACTTACACTGGCGAGCGTCAGGTGGAATTGTGGCAAAGGCCAAAGCGCGCTCATTACGAAAATTAATCGTGCTTACACAAAGATTAGGGCTCACACCTGCCCCGTACTGTACGGGATATCCCGTATTCTGAAGCTGAAAAATATATCCCGTATGTGCAAAGGGCTGGACGTCATATATCCCGTATCTCGAACTTCTTCGTAAAAACAAACTGATTATCAGAAAAATTACCAATTCTGAAATTGCAGTACATGTACGTTTACTCTAATGTTCTTGCCCATTGGCCACAGACAGTTACAACTGGCGCCGACAGATGACATTCGTCAACAAGTGCGTTCGTGTAAGTAGCGCCTGATCACAGTGATGTGGACAGTATCTTTCCTTTGAGAGTACGTTCGTGTTCTTGTTTTAAAGTCGATTAAATCGTAAATTCAAATCACTCTAAATTATAAGTACAGAAGCAACTAATATATTGTTTATGCTTAATATGTTTAAGGAAAATGTTGACAGTGATGTATAATACTGACATTTGCACATTACAGGTAGCATTTAAAGTTGTTTTTTATAACAAAATTCCAGGAACATTACACTGGAAATCAGATATAGTGTGGCGGATAGTCGGAAGTGACACACACAAGCAAATATGAAAAGTTTGCTTACACTAACAGAGGCTTGCATTAAAATCTGGCCTGGGGTCACCACCCACATCTATATCACAAGGTTGCAACAATTGCCGCTTCACTGATACAACCTTTGCCCCGGCCATTAAGTTCGCCGGAGAGAGAAAATTACACACGTAATGAGCTCAATTTGGGTTATATTTAACTACGATCGATTTTATAGATCGACAGCTTGAAGTGATAACTTGAATATATACACAAAGAACTTGACATACTGATAAAGACGCTGAGGGCATGGCTTACAAACTGTGGTCCAATAGAGTTAGAAACTCAAGTGCACATGTGCGAAGTTGCGCTAGTCCTTCATATATTTCTCAAAATGTCTTCACATTGTCTTGCAAATAATTAAGGACATCTGATTTTCGCACGCTACATATTAGTACACTACTGGCGTATCATTAGGTCCCCTTTCTTAATGGTCGCGTTTCTTTGTCAGGAGACATGTTCTTACTTGAATGGAGAATGAGTATTAAGTTACACCCTTGTATATCATTGGTGGGCAGACACCTAAGAGACATAACTAGGGCCAATGTTTCGCTAAAAGATTTACGTGGAGGCTAGAATTAAATATCCTATGTGCACACTTGAAGACTTCCTTTGACTATCGGCCGCTTGTCTTTGTGTAAAGAGAGTCTGTTTTTTGTTGCATGAGTGAGCCAATCAGAATTAAGTTTCTTCGATAATGAAGGTCCGTGATTCGCGGGCAGATAGGTAAGACGCGAAACGATTTAAATGAACCAATCACTAAAGTGGTTCTGAACTAAAATGTTTTAGAACACAACTTGTCCTAAAGTTGTTTCGTTGAAAACAGGCACCCCTACGCGTAACACCTAAATCATCCAATTATAAAAGTCGATTTGGGCTAAACTGTTACGACATACAACTAGTCATGAAATCTTGTCACGAAAATCTAGTGTCCCTACTCATGACGAAGGCGCCGGCCAATGAAGAAAGGAGAGGGCGTGAGGCACGTGCATCGGAATTGTCAAGTTTAGCCTCGCCGTCAGGTGAAACCCCGGGTCTCTATTCTTGAGCAGAAGTGAACTCCGAGTTGAAAAACTGTTGCTAGAACTCGACACGCAGATAACACGCCTGTGGCGGTGAAGGGAGAGTGCCCGCTGGCCATGTCTGCGGCTCTCAGTTCGCCGATAACTCTGCTTCGCGTCCTTCATCGCCGATAAGTTGTATTGGTTTGCCCGTCAATTGTGGCGCACAGGTAGCGTAAGAGTGACGCAAAATTCGTTCAAACACCAGTGGAGAAGACGGAATTACACCGTGATTCCTGGCAGCTCGCGGCACTTAACCAACATTCTTCTGTGTTGTATCTTTGAAGTTTAATGTCGGTGGTGAGTTCATGTTATTATGCTGGTACGATATGACTGGGGCCATTGCTGACCATGAGATTAAATAACAATGTAAAAATCGCACAAACACAAAACTCAGAGAGATAAAAAATAAACGAAAAAACCCCTGTGTCATAGTCAGATAATTATAGGAAAAGCTGTTTCCGTGTCAATAAAAAAGAAATATGTATGTAATTAAAACGACGAAAAGACAGACGAACGACTTATTATTACAAAATATAATAGACCGTACATTTGTCGTTTTCATTATATACATATTTATTTTCTATTGACACGGAAACAGCTTTTCCTAATTACCTTTCTGGGGTGTTGTAAAAGCTTTTTTTTTTTTTTTTGTCTTGCTGAGTTCTTTGTGTGTGCGATTTTTATATAGCTTCATGGTCGTCAATGGACACATTCCAATAATACAATCATACAAATATTCTTCTGTGTACTCGGAATGCTGTCGTTCGTGTACTGTCTCCTTCCACACGTTCTCTTCTCACTTGGAATTCAAATGGTTCGAAAACTACTAATATGTTTATGAAAGCCGTTCACGAAAAAAAAATAGCACTTCTGAAAACATATTTATAAAAAAGTCACTGCCCCAGCCTGCATGTACACTCTCAATTCGAATCAGAGGAAAATCACTGATTCGCAGTGAAATTCAACTACTCGAACACTGAAAATGGCTCCACTTAGAATCACTGAAACATCACTGATTATTTCAGTGAAAAAATTTCACTGATTGAATTAGTGACGTGAAACAATTTCACTGGTCGAATAAGTGACGGCCAACTACAGATAATGGTTTTTGTTGAATGTAGTCAAATAATTACGTCAAATAAACATATTTACAATAGTGTACTATTTATATCGGGCAATTTACCGTAACTTCAAAAAGTAAAAAAAATTTGTAGGTGGCCGGGATAGAATTCACACATCCTTTACAGTTCGACTGTAGGCCGTTACCCTACTACCTGCGATACCATGCCAACTTAAAAACACAAAAATAAAATATGTATCTAATAATTCTTACCGAAATTGTGAAGATTTAAATTGTATGCACTTTGTGTTTTTGGTTTGATTGGTCCCGCAAGGATAGTCAAAACGAATAGTGGGTATATATGAGCGCGCTCTCTTCACATTAAGTGCAGTTTAAACCTTCAAACAGAGCGCTGTAATGATTACATGAAAACTAAATGAACGACGTAAAAACGGAGTGAAGGCTGTATTTTCATATTGCCTCGTAAAATGGTGTTTTGAAAGACGAAACACATTTTAGAGAATATTTTGTATTGATTTTATTAGTTTACTTGTTATTTCAATTGATACACGTTGTTTAACGGCCATTTTGAAACGTTGTTTGACGGCCATTTTTACGCGCTGTTTAACTGATCCATCAGTCAAAAATAAACCACTGAAAAACTGAGGAAAAAAAAAAAAGACTGTAGAATTAGTGGAAAATGTAACTGAATTAATATGTGAAGGAAATCTGGCATTTTTTCACTGATTCATCAGTTTAATTTACTGAAGTAACTGTTGACTCAGTAAGGTACTGTTTACTGAATGAAACAGTGAAATGCTCACTGATTCAGATTTATAGTGAATATTAACGGGCGCACCGAGTGCCATACGCCCAGTAAAGTTGGTAGCGATAGAGGGAGAGTTGTTCTTTGGCATAACGTCGAATTAAAGGTGTAAGGAAAACATTTGCGATAACTTAAATGGTTTACTTTGCTTTCTGTTTTTTAATGTATTTAAGTGTAATAATGAGCATATTTGTAATATAATTACTTTCTAATAGTTTCATAGTTTTACTTTAGTGACGCGCAATAAAGTGATGACGCCCATGTCAGTGTTTAAGAATACACATCGTCCATACAAGGGCTTTCAAAAGTTATCTGATGGCCATGAACGGCCTATATAAAAGTATTGCATTTAAACAGGCCTATGATACATACTGAAATTTTCTATTTTGTTTGGGCAGGAACGTGCAAAATTCGCGTTATAATTTTTCATCTCGCTAGACTTCACAAGCCTGTGCATATTGGAATCGGAGTCGTTAGTTAAGTTGCTGCTGTCTGGGTGTGAAGCCATTACCCTTCTAACAAGACTGCACGTGATTAGTGCAGACCATTATTTATTCATTGGTGTAAAGTTTGTCAGGGCGTGTCAAATGAAGTACTGTTCAGAGACAAGTTAAAGAAAATTGAAAATTTTGCAAATGTGTGTGCAAATGTGTGAAAATATATATATATATATATATATATATATATATATATATATATATATATATATATACATATATATAGGCTGTTCACGTTAAAGTGAGCACTTTTTAGGGCCCTCCCATAAGGCATTAACCCCTAATAAATTTATTTTATTGCAGTCTTAGACGGTAACTTTTGTGAATGATAAAATGTATACACTGTTTTTATTAGTCATACTGCAATATTTACATTAAAAAGTGGCGGAAGGGTAAAAATTAATTGAAGGGAAGAATTTAGCAGAGCCTTAAAAAGTGCTCACTTTACCGTGAATAGCATATATATATATATATATATATATATATATAATCTGTTCTATATACTCACATATACAGAGTGCTCGGAAATTACCCTTACAAACTTCTAGGACTTATAGAGGTGACTGAGTAGACGATCTTTTGAATGGGAACCCATGTTTGGAAACGTACCTTTACCGAGCTACAACCATTTCAAATCAGATGTTTCACGTGTCCACTTCTGCGTGCGTAATTTAATTATCAATCAAATTCATTACGTAACAATGCCAAGGGGACAGTAAAAAAAGAATTAATTTATCACAATAACACTTTTGCCGACAGTTGAACTCAGCTACCGCTTTCTGTCTTCTGCATAGGATGTGTAGAATACGATTCTGCTCTACTACAACAGCGGCTCGATGTGGCGACCACCAACGTCGTTGCGCACATCGTACCTGCGAATTATGTTCCGGTACACTCGCTCTATCACACCAATCTGTTGTGCAGCGAACATAACTCGTGCCAGCAGATCTTCCTCTGTCTCTACAGAAGTCTCTTACGCCATACTCTCCATACGACCCGACAAGAAATAGTCCAATGGAGTTAAATTCGGCCTTTCCCTCACTGCAAGCAAGTGGAAGAGTGATGGGTAAACCTGATTTGAAATGGTTGTAGCACGGTAATGGCACGTTTCCGGACATGGGTTCCTATTCAACAGATCGTCTACACAGTCCCCCCGACAAGTCCTAGACGTTTGTAAGGGGAATTTCCGTGCATCCTGCATTTTCATATTTCCGATTATATTTGCGGAGAGCGCGGTGGCGTAGTGATTAGATTACTCGCTTCCCGAGTGGAGTCGCTCCGGTATTTTCACAAGTGGGAATCGTATCGGACTGTTACGCACTGCTGCCAGGTGTAACAGTGGATTTTTACTACCCGTGAAAGTTTACCCCAACTGAGAAATTCACTAGTGAATTTTTACTACCTAGCACAGGGGTGACCAAAGAAAAAGAAGTCAAATGACCAGTGAATTTTTACTCCTACGCAGGTAGGGTCGCAGTGGCTCAGTAGCTATAGCACACAAATTGGGGCCGCAGTGGCTCAGCAGATATCACAAACAAACGTGGGGCTACGGTGGGTTAGTGGATAGAACACTGAAATAGGGGCCGCGGAGGGTTAGTGACTAGAGCACCCAAAATTGGTGCCGCAGTTTCTAAGTGGGTAGAGCATCGTTCAAGCGCGGCCGCGGTGGCTTAATTGGAGCAAAAAAAATTAGGCCGCGGTGGCGTAGTGGCTATAGCACCCAAAATTGGGGCCGCAGTTGCTCAGTGAGTAGAGCAACGTTCAATCGAGGCCGCCGTGGCTCAGTGGCTAGAGCACCCAAAATGCAGCCACAGTGGTTCAGTGGATAGAGCACCCTAAAGTGTGGCCGCAGTGGCTCAGTGGCTACAGCAACCAAAAATGGGGGTGCGGTGGGTTAGTGGCTGTAGCACCCAAAATTGGTGCCGCCGTTGCTCAGTGGGTAGAGCAACGTTCAAGCCGGGACGCGGTGGCCTAGTGGCTAGAGCACCAAGAAGTGAGGCCGCGGTGGCTTAACGGCTATAGCACCAATAATTGAGGACGCAGTGGCTCAGTGGCTAGAGAACCCAAAATTGGGGCGGCAGTTGCACAGTGGGTAGAGCAAAGTTCATGCAGGATCACAGTGGCTAGAGCACCGAAAAAGTAGGGCCGCAGTAGATTAGTGGCCAGAGCACCAAAAATTGGAACCGCGGTGGGTAGAGCACCCCTCAAGTGGGGCCGTGGTGGCTCACTGTCCGGCGCATCATCCTAGTGGAGCCGCAGTGGTACAGTGTGTAGAGTACCAGAAAATTGGGCTCTCGGTGGCTTTGTGGCTAGAGCACCCAAAAGTAGAGCTGTAGTCGCTCAGTGAATAGAGTACCCGAAAGTGGCTCAGTGGCTTGAGAAACAAAAAATGGGGCCGCAGTGGCTCAGTGGCTAGAACACCCAATAGTGTGGCCGCAGTGGCTCAGTAGTTAGAACACTCGAAAGTTGGGCTGCATTCGTTCAATGGATACAGTACCCAAAAGTGGGGCAGCAGTAGCTTAGTGGGTAGAGCACCCCCCAAGTGGAGTAGCAGTGGCTCAGTGGCTATAGCACCCAAACACGGGGCCACATTTGCTCAGAGGCTGTAATAATAAAATCAATAAGATCTTCAAAAAATTTTGTTATTTTTATAACAGCACACCAAGTTAAAAAAATACAACACAGGATCATTGGAACTACTATTTTGTCAGAGGTCCATTATGAATTTGAATTAATATTTACCTTGGGTTTAAAAAGCATATATATATAAGGATCGATATGAAACCCATGCTTTCAAAAGGTTACCAATCTATAGCTTACACCAGAGATGAAAGAGTAGTGCGTACTTCTTAAACAAAAAGAAATTTAATTAAACATTAAACACATCATAAAAGTGCTCCATGATGCATCAGTATGGAAACAAAATTGCACAATTATCAAGATCAAACCATCAAATACTACCGGTGAATGTTTATCCGCCCTGGAAATTCGCTAGTGAATTTTTACTCCTTGCCACAGGGATGTTCAAAGAAAACCAAGGAAAATGACCAGTTAATTAGCTTAATTTATAAGCATACCTGGCCATCAATTCCGAACCGGTAGACTTGGAGACACCAAAATTGAATTGTAGATAGTGCTTACAAGCCCCAACAAGCCTGTACAGACCATTATGCTATAACAAAATGTATAAGCATTTATGGACATCATTTCCGAAGAGGTATGCTTAGAGACACCGAAATTGTATTGTAGGTTATGCTTACGACCCCAACAAGCCGATACAGACCATTATGCCATTGCTAAATTTATAAGCATATCTTACCTCCATTTTGAACCAGTAGACTTAAAGACATCAAAATTGAATTATATGTAAAGCTTACGACCCCCAACAATTCGATACAGACCATTATGTCATAGCTAAATAATAAGCATATCTGGACATCATTTCCGAACAGATAGACTTAGAGATACCAAAATTGAATTGTTGGTAATGCACAAGCCCCCACAAGCCAATACAGACCGTTATGCCATAGCTAAATTTATAAGCATACCTGGCTATCATTTCCAAACCAATAGACTTAGAGACACCGAAATTGTATTGCAGGTAATGCTTACGACCCCCAATAAGCTTTTACTGGCCATTATGCCATAACTAAATGTATAAGCATACCTGGCCACCATTTCCAAATCGATGGACTAAGAAAAATCAGAATTGAATAGTAGGTAATGCTTACACGCCCTAACAAGCTAATACATACTATTATGTCATTGCTAAATTTATAAGTACACTTGGACACCATTTCCGAACCAACAGACTTAGAGATATCAAAATTGAATTGTAGGTAATGATTACGACCCCCAACAAGCCGATACAGACCAGTATGTCATACCTAAATTCATAAGTATACCTGGACATAATTTCCGAACAGATAGACATAGAGACACCACAATTAAATTGTAGGTAATGCTTACAACCCCCAACAATCCGATCGAGACCATTATGCCATAGCTACATTTATAAACATACCTGACCATCCTTTCCGAACCAGTAGACTTAGAGACACCAAAATTGAACTGTAGGTAATGCTTACGACCTCTTACAAGCCGACACACACCATTATGCCTTAAGTTATTTTATAATCATACCTAACGACCATTTTGTCCATATGCTTACAACAGAAATGGCCTATCTATGCACCATTTCACAGACATCAGATGGCCTACTGATTGCTAGCCATGCTTTCGCCACATATCTAACTGTATCTTTTAAAAATAATTATTTTGACCATAAATGTAAACTTTTCTTTTATTTTAATTTCCTTTACTTTATTATTTAACACATTCTACGACATGATAATCTTGTACATACCATTATACGAGGGGGCACGAAGCACACTGGTTTTATTGGCAGCCCAGTATGCGAACTATTACATCACTGGGTATTATTATGTTTAGATGAACTAATTTAGAATATCTTCGAACTTGAATTATTAACAAACACAAATATAATATAAATTACACCAGTTATTTAATAGTATTAAAATGTACCATATGAACAAATAAGTTTTTATAAAGATGTGGATAAATAAAATACTGTCATTGAGAGAAATTTTCCTACATGAATGGCGATATTAACTCAAAAACTTGCTTTTAATGTAATCTTTCGCAGTATGTATGTCATCGGGATGCTATTAATCTGTTTGAAATGCAGACGCCAGTTATGAATATTTTAGTGATGCGAAACAACAAAAGCCCTTCAATCTTAATTTTCTAAGGGTTGTTAAATATTGTTATTTTTTATTTCTCACTTTAATTTTATGCAGTCATAAATGGAAAACAATACATTTTTCAAATTATTCAGTACCAGTCACTGTATTTACAGCAATTTGCCATAAATATTTCCACCACTATATATTTACAAATAATCTATAATTATACAAGATACACACACATATATACACGTGTGCGTGTGTGTAGTTTGAAGACGCTATTTGCGAAAAGTGGGAATCATAAAAATTCCCATAATAAACTAAATTGCACCAGCAATGGTCCATCGATGTACCACTTCACAGCCATCAAATGGCCTATAGATGGCGACCCATACTTTTACCAGCACTAAGTATAGGTTATGTGTGGCCATTGCTGGAATACAGTTGGTAAGCCATTTATGGGCCATTAATAGGGCACCGACCCTCAACCATTAGTTTCATTTCCATTAAAATTCCATAGGTGGGTCATAAATGGCATGCCAATTTTCTTGGGGCCAGCAGTTACCATTACAGGGCCAGTTGTGTAGACCCATACGTTTTCTGGGCGCGCTAAAATCCAGCAATGCCGACAGTAAAACCACAGTCGGTCGACTGTCCCTTAAGTGGACGAAAAACTATACTGATGTGCCATCAATGGCCCAAAAATGGATCAAATAAGTGCTGCCTGTGCTGGACTACATCTGGAAATCAATTTATAGGTCATTAATAGGTCACCTACTCTCAACCATAAGTTTCGTTTCCATCAACATTCTATCAGTGGACCATAAATATCATGCCAAGTGTCCTGTTGCCGGCAGTCAAACATAACAGGGCCATTAGAGCAAACCCATAAGCATTCAGAGCCAGCAGTCATCCAGCAGCGCCAGCAGTATAACCAGTCTGCCGACTGTGGCTTGCTACATAGGATTGGATGGTCGAGAGGATAAATCGTACCCTGGAACAGTATCTGGCGATCTTCATAGAAGACAATCAGAAAGATTTGGACTCCTAGGTACCCTTATATCTCCTGGCATATCGCTCGTAGGTTCACGAGTCCACAGAGGTAACACCTTCAAGGATGCTGTTTGGAAGAGAGCTCCGCCTACCTGGTGAACTGCTGTTCGGACGTCCAGTGGGAGAAGAAGCAGTCAACTTACAGTATGCCATTCAACTATGTCAGAAGTTAACCAACATTCATAAGTTTGCCCGGAAGCACCTTAAATTTAATACTGACAGAATAGAAACATGATATGACCAAAGAATGCCTGAGGATACTTTTTAAGGACAGCTGGTGTGGTTGTACAACCCTCAGAGGAAGAAGGGATATTTTCCGAAGTTACAAAAATCTTGGGAAGGCCCGTACAGGATCCTGAAGCAAATAAATGATGTGGTCTACTAGATTTGCCGATAGGGCTCTTGGGCGAAGCCTAAGGTTGTCCACATAGAACAACTGGTGCTGTACGGAGGTCCTGATGTCGGAGAGTCTGTTCGGGAATAACAGGCTTAAGGAGGGGCATTGTTACGGACTGTAGCTAGCACCTGCCACCAGCTCCCGTTATACCTGGTCCGGGGTGACCCACCTCTTCCCTCCCCTCTTCCCGAAAAGATGCGCTCGCTACATGGTTGCCCCAATTCTGGGAAGCCCGTAAATAACTGACAGCGGCGAGACTTGCTTACGTCACAGTCCCCCCTTCCCCGCTGAAGAAGCCAACAGGAGATGCAAGAATATTCCGGTGAGACTAGCTGGCATCACAGGTCCTCCTCTTCCCCCCACTGAAGAGGCCGACAACTGTAGGAGGCGCATGAATATTCTGGGAATTAGGAGTTTGGCAGTTTTGCTGAGAGGATACATTACTTTGGCGAATGTTTAGTTATTAATTATTCATGTTTATATTTGCATACCTAGTAAATATTCATTGCATGTTTATGCAAGTATGGATTTTCACGATTATGTTAATTACATGATTACATTATATAACTGCATTATCCACCATTCTCAACCTTCGACAGTTGACATCGAACATATAACATGTGAGTTGATTAATATACACTGATCAGGTAATATGATAGACAGCGATCGTAAGTGAATGCATAAATATGCATTTCCAAGATTTTTTTTACTATGAAGTGTGTTCCCTGGAAATCATTTTCGGTAATCCAAAAATAACATTACATTAATTACTGTAAGCAGGAAAATAAAATAAAACTTAATATATTTTATTTCGGTATAAGATAATATTAGGTTTTCTGACCGAGACTCGAATTCGATATTCCAAAATTGCCCTAACATTAAGTAAGCCTAGCAGCTACCCATGTCACAAATAAAATTTTGCTAAAATCAGAAATGAAATAATATTACATGCTCTGACCAAAGAATCGAACTCCAAAATTCGAAATTAACATATTATTAATTACCTCTAGCATTTACCCAAGTCACAAATAGAATTTGGTTAAAATCTGAAATGAAATAATATTAAGTTGGTAAAGATGTCTTTGATGAGTATGTACTTGGTGAGAATTTGACTAATGTGTTTATAAAAAAGGCTTAAACGCATAATTGGCCTTGCCAGAAAGGGTTTGGGGCCTAAATGCCCGTACCATTATGCTGGATATCGGCTATGATGTCAATGTTATGAATTTGATTAGCATAGCTTCGATGTTTTGAAAATCATGACCATATTTACAAAAATGCTTAACTCAAATTAAACTTTTTCCAGAAAGGGTTTAGGGCCTAAATGATCTTAACATTGTGTTGTATGTCGGGTACAGTGTATATGTTATGAATTTGATGAGCATAGCAACAATGGCTCAGGAATTATGAGTACATTTATAAAAAGAGCTTAACTCAAAATTGACCTTATCAGAAAGGCCATAGGGCTTAAATGCTCTTACCACCGTGACGGATATCGGATACGGTGTCTATGTTATAAAATTGATCCTTATAGTATCAACGGTTCTGAAATTACGAGTGTGTTTACAAAATGGCATAAATTCATAATTGGCCTTGTCATAAAGTGCATAAGTCCAAAAAATGCAGTGTTGTAAGGTTGTATGCGTTGTATTTGATGGTCGGAGTGGTTACATAATTATTTTTAAAATAAAATAAATATTGCTTCTATGTTAACTAAAATTCAACATGGCCCCAGTTATATTTGCTTTGTAAAAAATTAATATATATATATTTTAATTTATAAACGTAACTTTTCTTAAATATTCTGTTACTCCTAATCCCAAAATGATCGAACCTAACCTAACTGTTTAGGGTATTGTCGATAAGGGCGAACAAGCATAATTCCGTATACCAACCTCGCCTCCGACACTCACTCCCAGGTTAAACCTTATGGCACTATGCATGCAGAAGTCGATAAGGGTGGAAGAGGTGTAGCAGACTAAAAAGGACGTCCGAAAGTAGGCTAGTGGAATTAATGCCGGAGGCTAAATCCAATATGGTGTCGCTGGAATTATTTTTGGTGGTAAATTTGCAAGATGGCATTGGAGGGAATGTGTATAATTGTACAAATTGTAGAGACAAGAGAGAGAAATAAATAGAGTGAGAGAGAAAGAGAATGAATGAGAGAGACAACAGAGAAAGAGCAAGAGAGTTAACATGGATTGATAGAGGATGAAAAAAGACAGAATGATAGAGCATGAAAAAACAAGATGGAGTGATAGAGCATAACAAATCGTGACAGAAAGGTGGTATGACATCACGATCGTATGCGTCTTCAAAAGACGAGTCCGGTGATATATACCACTTAATACTTAAGTCTTTAAACATTTTATTAATTATAAAAAAAATACTTACATTTATAAAATTATTATTAAATTAATTTTATTTTGTCAATTCCTCAATGCGGCTGGGTTTCGGGGTATATCAGCCTTATTGAGGAGTTACGTCAGCCACAACGATGAGAAAGCACTTTTTTTTACAAATTTTTGAAAAATATTGGACATTTTTAGGGAAAAACGGGAAATGTTTAGAGATAAACAAGAAATTTTGAAGGGAAAAGGTAAAAAAGGAAATCCAAAATGGGGCCCCGGACCCCCCCCCCCCCCTTCCCCTGCTCATCGAGACAGTTACCCCATGTGCCAGAACCCCTATTATACATATACTCACAATATAGCAAAAATTTACAAAGTACAACAGACATATACACAATACAGAAAATCACAAAATAATTTAACAGCACCAAATATTACATTAAGTTAAAAAGAATTAAACAGTCGGAGGAATAAAATTGCATACTACTTGCAGGCATATCTATACACGCAAGTACACTGCACATACACGGACACGACAAAACTCACGCCGCGCGCGTACATACACACACACACGAGCACTTTTTTTTATATTTTTAGCCTTATCTTTTTATCCACTGAGGTTTCCTAGGAAGTATTTATTCATTACATGTGTTACCTTTTTTAGTATAAATGTGTTTCCAAGTTCAAACTGCTCCACGTTTATGATGCTGCAGTAGCCCTAGTGAAAGAACGCGAGTAGAAATGTGGTTCTATGTTGCTTCATTACCAGTTCATTTTCTATTTTACAACACGTATTTACTGGCTGGTGATCATTCTGGTAAGAAATTAGCCAGAACAGATATGACTATTGGGGTCTGGAAATACTCTGCGTTTTAAGGAGCAATGACAAGGCGTGTTTTGTTTCTGAAACTAAACACGCCTTGTTCTTGCTTCATAAAACGCTTATTTCACTTTAATTGAATCGTTATCTCGCTGCTAAGCACGGACCACTGCAGTTTACAGTTCAGTTAACTTGATTATCAGCTCACACGAATTTTCACAAGCGGGAAACCTGGTAATTTTTTCGGGAAATTTTAGTCTCCCACTCCCTTGCATTCCGCCCCTTTTTGCGCCATGCCATCTCTTAGGGAATATTTAGTAACATTCAGTGCTACGTCTGAAGACGTACAGAACAAAGTAAATGGATTATACTATGGCTGATCACTTCAGGGGTCTTTTACAGTTGAAATTGCTGCCATCCGATACTTTTAAGAGAACTTTGATGTAAAACGAAGTTAACCGAACATTTAATGGTTTGTAATTTTTAGATGTTTAAAAACGAGCACAATTTGATTGTGTGGGGTTCTTATAGTTGTAGTTCTATAATATATAGACTTTATGCAATACATAAATAGTGTAAAACGTTTTCTCAATATATTAGACAATTCGTTTTCATTTTTATACGAGAGATAATATAAATTTTAATTTTATTGTAATAAATATAATGTGTATACATTGCATTTAGTAATTAAAATAAAAAATAAATGTCTCAATGTATGGAAAAAACTATTTACAGAATGAGTGTAAGTTTGCATGACTAATGGTGACCCAGCACTAATGTAAACTTGTAAATGTCAAGAACACAGATGGGTCAAACAAAGGCTTCCTTGATTTGTTCATGAACAATTCAATACGCTAAGTAAAGCACATATTTTGACAGATTTCGTCAGTCTCCAAATTATTGCTCATTTTAATACTATTTTTCATTATTTTTATATTAGGTGCTAGGAATAATTAGTTTATTACCAGTTATAAAATAAAAATAATATTTTGAAAAAAACTTTTTGTGAGCAAAAATTGAGGGACTGTCTGAATCTGTCAAAACGTTTTATTTACTACAACATTTAAAACTAAGAACGAAAGGAATAAAATATTTCGAAATCATTACATAAAATTTATTCATCTTATGAACATATACTCTATTAATACAACATTTTTATCTAGTCTTTAACTTAACTGTTATTAGTGCACCTTTTAAATTTCACAACCGTTTACTTTATTTTGTTTCGTAGTCTCTGCTCCGTGGAGCATACATTAATAAGATTCATTGTTCCCATTATCAACCAAAGCGTTTCAGCGATATAGGCGAAAGGATAGTTTACTAGAATAAACATGTCTGTTATAGGGTTCACTGTGTCAATAAATTTCGCGATAAATATTAGGGGCAATAAATAACTAAAAAGTGTTTAGTTAGAGCTTCTACTCAGGTTCAACTCAACCTGCTCATTTTATATCAAAGTAGTTAAATAGCTGGACGATGGCGTGACACTTTCATTTTCCTAAAGTAATTAGGTAGAAAGAAATATTCAGATTTTTTAGATGATTGTTTTATAAATTAGCTTGTATGAAATTTTAGTTATATTGGTTTTTAGACCAAAAAATATGCATTGAAGAAAAATATTGTGTACATATTTCGTAGCGTAGTCTTTTTAGCACGAGTAAATATTTTGACAGATTGGTGTACTTTTCTTCTAGGAAAGTTGTTGCACCTGCGCGACCGGAAACAGCAATGATCATTACGTCCTACTGTCTGCTAATCCCATCACTTGTCTACACACTCACCCCCTTCAGACCCTCTGTAATCCCACTGGCTGAGGTAGCAAGTAGCATACTGGCCTGCCACAGCTCGCGTTTTCTCTCTGATAATACTGCTGTAAAATAGGTCTGCTGCTTGTTTCTGCAGCTGGCATGGCCTCTCTTTACATCGACAGCGTGTGTGTAATATATCAGGCGATTCGTTTACTATTATAGCGTCCATCTCAATCGTTGCTGATATTTCCAAGTCACACTGCATCTGTAATAGGTCAACTGGTGTGTATGTGCATACATTTTAATTAATTATCACAACTGTAGCACTTGAGGTACAGTAATAAATATAATAGATTCACAGAAGAATTGTTCATTATCATTGGTAAATTTTCTATGAGGATTTCGGCCTATGAAGATTTAAAGACATGTCAGTTTTAACAGAAAAATTTTTATTTAAAAAGTTTAAAATTTAATGTTAATTAATGGAAACCTACAGAATTGGCCAATACAAAGAACCTATGAAACGCGTATAAAAAACTACATTTCTGCAACATGTATTATTGTGTCTTTATTTGTTGCCATCGCTGTTTCACTTGCGTACATTGCAGCTGGTAATTGAGCTTTGAGCTAACACGTTTTGTACCACTCGTTATAATTTACTATTCATTATGGCGTGCACTTTTATTTTATGTTATATATTTTTACGTATTTAATTTCAATATTAAAATAATTGGAGTTTCTAGCTATCAGTTATTGTCACTTGTATTGTTTTTGATACCGCTAAGCCAATATTTTTGCAAAAAAAATCAATTCTTTAGATTTATCACGTGAATTCAGCTGTATGCAATATTTTGTAGTTAGCACATAGTTCGCTCTAATATATATATATATATATATATATATATATATATATATATATATATATATATATATATATATCCCCATTACTAGCAAGAATTGTCTGGAAATAAAAGCCTGTATAAACAATTTAAATAAAGAACAAACATATTGCCAATAATCAGGATGTTTCTCAAATATATCTAAAAGTTTTCTCCGTGAACCACGGTGACAAATTATGGGGAAATATTGTCTAACTCTTCCATTGAAAGAGCTAATCTCCTTGAAAGCGCTACAGAAACATGTTATAAAAAAGTACTTTTGGGACAGCAGTCCTTGTTATTTTATTATTTCATAGGGTTGCGTGGGCACTCAACTATGATACGGAGAACCTGTATCATAATAACATTGTGAGGTGCTACTCTTTAGCTATATGTGCTGCTGGGTCTGCAAAACGGCTCCACTGAGTGTATAACTACAACACAGTGACTATTTTGTTAACTTTGGCATGCAGAACACTTTTCTGTCGTAAACTTTATCCATAAAGCATTATGAATAATTTCTACATAAATAAGTTTACGTCCCCAGCTGTTACTATCACGGAAGCTGTTATCAGTGAGACACTGTTGCATACCTGCATAGCCACTACTGACGCATATCGCCCCACCTACAATAGTGTTTTGTTTCCTGGAATAAACACATTTCTTTGTTGCATGTTCACGAGACTGAAACTACCTCAGTACTAGAGCTAGGCCAAATGTCGTGTATACAATTATTTTCTTACGTATGTTTTGACAATGCTCTGGCAGATTTTTCGATCTAGTTCATACTAGTCTATATATACCCACTGTCTGTTCCTGGAAAAATTAGATTCTGTACATACTGAAAGGTAAACATAGCCTATATCATATGCCTCCATCTGCATCGTTGCGAATTATAATGTTTATTGCTAATTCTGAAGTCTCGTTGCAAATGCTTGTTTAATATACACTACGTTTTTGATGACTTCAGTAAAAAGTTAATTGCCAACTTAATAGTTTATTATAGAGTTTACATAAAAGCTTTCCTCTCACTGTATCAGGGCTTTCGTAGAAGTGCATGTTCCCTTACTGCATTCTACATACGTTTTGTAATAATTTGTTTCAGTGTAAGTGTCATTACAATGCGCTATTTTTTCTCGAACCAACATTAACTCTTCTCTTTAAAGATTTTATAAATTTTTCTTATCCTTCAAGAATAAATCCATTTTATCGAAACAACTTTACAGGTAGTGTTCAGCAAATTCACCTCCATTTATTGATCACAGATCAGCTGATGTCCCTTTTTGAATATGAGAACGATCTCAGTATACTTCAAAACAACAGTAAAATTTATTAATTTGGCGATATGATCAACAGTGTATTTAATTAAAATTCGTCATTGTTCTTCATTATCTGTTTGTCAGAAATTTGTCGAATACTAAGACAGATATTACAAGGAAAACACTTTTGTCTACTGTAGTTAAACCGATATGCGATTAAATGTCGGTGGCACTCGTACAAAAATGTGTTAATAATTTTGTAAAATGTACAATGGTGATATTAAAACAATGTTAACGTTATCGTAGTATAATTTTAAAAATCTACAAGAATGTGCGACTTTTTTATAATTGCAAAAATCTCTTAAAAAACGAATACCAGTACTACTGAACTATATAGGTCTGAGCTCTTCGTTCTTTAGTTCTTAACAATAGCTATTATGGGCTTGTTTTATGTTTTATTTTCAGGTTCTGGATATTGCAACAACTTAACTCTGCATAGGCGTATGTCCGCAATAAAAATTTTAGTTTAACTGTTCATCGCCATTGCAGAAGTCATTAGGATAAAACAATATTATGGTTCCTACAATTGCACAAATTTTTTTGATTGTGCGTTCAAAATAATGCAGATTAGGCCAAAATTGTAACTCATGACTAAAAATAAAACTTCAAGGCGTGCTGACCAGTTACTTCACACTTAATGAGAATATTTTCAAACTATCATAAAACGTCTAACATAAAATTAATAAGAATTCAGATGAACAGAAATTCTGAAGAAATAAATTAAAAATGTAAGTTTTACTCCTATGTCCCGTTAGTGAACACTTCTCTTACAAACAACACAACTACGTGACATTAAAAAACTCCTTAGAATTACAAAGAGCGCAGATTCATTCGATTATAGTGACTCCCAGTTAATGTAGACTTTCAGTTAGACAACAAATAAAGGAACTCACTGTCCAGACACATTCGTTTTTATATTAGGAATGCAGTAGATGATCAGCTTAATGAGAAGTCGGCAGCAGGAAATATAATAATTCAGTACCAAATATTTAATATTCAGTTTTCCAAACAACTAGTGAAAACATACACTGGACGAGTACTTCTTAGTAATAAAATAATGACTGCAATAAATTTAAGTGAACTTTTACAGCTGGTTAGATGTAAAAGAGTTCCTATATGGCTCAATCTTTGCCAACATAAATAAGAAATTTAATAAATAAAACAAATACATAAAAGTCACATGCACATGTATTTTTGTTTACTTTTTTTGCTACCGGATCGCAAATATTTATGCTTTCCAGTCTTCCTGTATCCTGTACGCGCTGTTTATCGAAAAGAAAGATGGGCTGGGGGGGGGGGGGGGGGGAGCTGCCTACCAACTGACTATCGCAGATCTATTCTGTGAACAGGAAATTATTGTCAACTATTCTTATTAAAGGAATTACGGCATAACAGGGCATTTAATCTTCTTCAGAGTCTGGCAGGATTCCTGCGATACGATTTTGATTAATCTATTTCAATAAGATCAGTTGTGGAGGCTATGTATGTCTATATTATGGTCCAAGACAAAAAGGAATATTCGGAGTCGCTCGCAAGTAAAACCTACGATTCGAATTTGGTGACTCTGGCATTATCACTTCGAAAATGGTGGCTACATATGTATATAAAAAGCCCTAGATCATTGTGGCTTATATCGATATGTTGGAGGACGCAAGAAGTATCTATAACTGGGTTAAAAATTGGTTGGAAGGTATGACTATAAAATAACTTAAGACCTAATGGCATATATCAGATCGTTGGTGGTCATAAGCATGCTCTACAAATCAATTGTAATGTCTGAAAGTCTATCGGCTCGCAAAAGGTAACCAGGTATGCTTATAAATTTAACTATGGTATATTAGTCTGTATCGGCTTGTTGGGGGTCGTAAGCATTACCTAGAATTTAATATTGATGGCTCTAAGTCTTTTGGTTCGGAAATGGTGGCCAAGTATGCTTATAAATTTAACTATGGCATAATTGTCTATAACAACTTGTTGGGGGTTTAATTCTTACCTACAATTCAATTGTTGTGTGTCTATGTCTATAGATTCGGAAATGGTGGCCAAAGATGCTTATAAATTTAGCTATGTCATAATTGTCTATATCAGCTTGTTGGGGTCGTAAGCATTGCGTACAATTCAATTTTGGTGTCTCTATGTCTATCTATTCGGAAATGGTGGCCAAGCATGCTTATAAATTTAGCTATGGCATAACTGTCTATATCGGCTTGTTGGGTGTCGTAAGCAATGCCTACAATTCAATTTTGGTGTTTCTAAATCTATCGGTTCAGAAATGGTGGCCAGGTATGCTTATATATATTCCTTAGGCATAGTGACCTATTTCAGCTTGTACTGGGTCGTATGTGTGGCTTAAGGTTCGATTTTAATGTCTCTTAGTCTGTCTGTTCCGAAATGGTGGTCATATATGCTCATAAAACTGCAGAAGACATGATGGCCTAAAGCAACCCTATGATATGATTATAAGATGACTTAAGGCCGAATGCCTACATCAGCTTGGTGTAGAAAGCATTACCTGATTAAATTTTGGCGATTAATAAAATTAAAAAAAAATTAAATATATAGGCCCTACATATAAGTGGCGTACCAGGGTGCCTTTATTTAACTTTATTTCTTACTGCACAAAATATTTCTTTTGGGGATTAAAAAATCACTAGGGAATTTTTACTTCCCCACTGTGCCTATTCGTTAAGTATTGGGTTGCTTTCCCATTCAGATTTGTGAGCGAGTAAAAATTCACTGGTTATTTGGCTTCATTTACTTTGGCCACCCCTGTGCTAGGGAGTAAAAACTCAAAAAAGAATTTTCCAGGCGGGTAAACAATCACGGGGTAGTAAAATTCCACAGTTACAACTGTACTGTGGCGGTGGACCACCTCATCTCTCCCCTTCCCCGGGGTTGCCACCTGACCACCCCTTTCTGGAAAACCCGTGAATAACAGAGGGGTGTCATGCTGCTCGGCGCCTTGGATGCGTCACGGCCCCTCTCCCCTGCTGGAAGTTTCGATGGGTCTGGCGACGACGCAAGAATGTTCTGGTGGGACTGGCTGGCGCCTCGGCCCTCCGCGACACATCACCAGAGTTGGGGAAGATTCTAGGTGGCAGTCTAAGACACTACATATACTGCCGCAACCCAGCGGCCGGCAGTCTTTGGTGAAGGCCGTCTGGTCGAGTGTGCGCGAGCGAAGGGAAGTGTGGACGACGATTGGAGATTGCGGGACGACGGCGGACGAGGTGTTCGTGGCGTGAATTGACGAGAGGGTGTGAAATAGACGAGTGAAGCCTACTATGCGTGAGGGCGCTTGGAGGACTCTAGAACATTGCAAATGGCGGTACATGGACTGAACTGATGCGGGACGAATGGAAGTGTAATACGGATTTTATTGTAAATATTCGAACTGTCAATTTGTACACATATTTTAAAGAATATTTGAATAGGTTGATACACTTTCTATTGGGAGTGATCTTTAATTATTTAATTTAATTGATTTCTATGGTAATTATAAGTTTTATGGAATTGGAGTAATAAGTTGTGAACAGTAAGTGGTATAAATTTATTGTGAGATTTTGAGTTCAGAAAATTTTTCTGTAGTTATTGTAAATAAAATCAGGAAATTGTAATTAATTCTTTAATTTTATTAAGACCTCCGTCCCTTAAGGAACCTGGTATAACCCCCTTAGATTCTAGAGAGAGAAATTGTAACTCGGGTATCTAGTGATTCCCCCGCCCCTCCATTCTGGCGCTGCTCCATACTCACCTCACTTCACCCTCACCCGCTCTCAAGACCTCGATGTTAACAGCCGCCCAAATCTCTTCACTCACCTATTATATTTCCTTTTTATTTATAGGCTTTACATTAACATGTAGCCTATTGCTCGGGCCGCCTGTTTTTCGTGAAATGCTTTACACGAAAGCTATACTTCAATATCCTATATGCACACTTGCAGTCTCCAATTGGCTATTGGACGCTCGTCTTTGTGTTTAGTGTGTCTGTTATTTAAGTGAGCGAATCAGAATTAAGTTTATCCGATACTGACCGTCCGTTATTCGCGGGCAGACATATAAGACGCATAGCAATTTAAATGATCCAATAACAAAAGTGGTTCTGAAGTAAAGTGTTTTGGAACAGAACTTGTCCAGAAAGTGGTTAGCTAAAAACAGGTACGCCTATCTGTTGCTATCAATAGTCCTTCAGAGCGTGTCGAGCTGTAGCCCATTTGCACAAGCAATAAAAGTTTCAGCGAGGTGGGGCACTGGACCACTCCTCTCGTATTCGGAATATCTCTGGTTCGATTTCCGGCCTAGCTATTCCCGGGTAGGTTTCCTAGGGTTTCCCGAAATAATTTCAGGTGAATGCTGGAATTGTCACGCGCTATGTTGAGTGACTGTTTCCAGCTTATTTCATGTGTTTGTAGACAATGTTTTCGGAAATAAAACTGTAGCTCTTTGGCAGGATAGATTACGCTGCAGAAAAAAATAATAATGCCTGGACATTTGTCAAGCAATTATAACGTAGTTAGTTCAGAATCGTTTCTAAACTGTCAGTGGAACCTCGCCATTTAACAATTACCAAATAACGCGCGGATATAGCGACATTCGTTAAATGTAAACGTGCTACAATAAACAATATTATATTATTTCCTCTAAAGTAAAGTTATTTAGTATGGTCTACACAGCGCCATTATTCTGTGTGACCGCTACAATACAGATTGGTTCCTCAACCATTCAGCTTCAACTATTGGCTAAATACATTTCTTGGGAAGCACCATACAAGTTGTGGGCGAATGGCTGAAGTGAAACGAGCATAAAACGTCTTGGAGTTTAGTCTGCAGTCACGAAATAACGCAAATGTTGCACGACGCTACTTATTGATGGATGGGACACCCGAATTTCGCGAAAATTTTTCATAACCGGTTATAATTGATAACATTTTATCTGACATTCACGTTCGTAATTTTCTGATTTACACGATAAGAATTTTAGGTTTTGATTGGCTCGTCAGGTAAAAATGCCTTCTCTCAAATGCATGTGGCCAATAAGCAAAATGAAACTGTAATATGGTCACAGATATTGAAATCTAGCGTGAGTGGGTCTCTTCACAAAAATCGTGTGGCCCTACTTGAGAGACTTGTGCAGTCCTTTACAATGAGGTCTTGAGAGCCGATGAGGTTGAAGAGAGGTGAGAATGGAGCAACGTCGGAATGCAAGGGCGGAGAAATTGGAGATCACCGAGAAAACCGTCCTACCAGTAACATCGTCCGGTCCGATTCCCACTTGCGAAAATCCGGGAGCGGCCCAGCCGGGGATTGAACCCGGCTCGCCTTGGTGGGAGTCTAGCGGTCTAACCGCTCAACCACCCCGATCCTACATAGCAGAAGGGTTTTATGTTATTTACAGTGAGAACCATTTATTAAAGCCAAGTCCCCTGCTACACCACAGTTAAAGAAACTGACTAAGGTTGAACAGGTTGCACGTTACACACAATGTAAAAAATATTCTGGAAAATTTCCTAAACTCTACTGGAAGTTTTTAACACATACGTAGTCTGGGAATAGTGCCAGATATATGACTGCTAATATAGGAATGTTAAGCGTCACTACTATACAAAATTGGAAACTTCCCTATGCATTTGACTATTTCCTGAGCAAACGCAGGAACGCTGCTATCGATGTATGGGAAAATTATTTACCATTCGCAATTTCTCATCCTACGTATACACTGATATGGTAAATTTGCCAATAATTTCTTACAGTGCAATAAATATATTCTGCTCTGTTTTTTAATTGTTGGCTCAAAGACGTCGGGTGTGTGTATAAATGACTGCGGTGATATCATTAGGAACGAAAGATTCCATGACTACTCCTAGCGACCGCGGTGGTGAAGCAGCCAGAGTACACGCCTCCCACCAAGGCGAACCGGGTTCGACTCTCCGCTGAGTCACCCGGATTTCCGCGTGTGAGAAACGTGGCGGACCTTGCCTTTGGCCAGAGAGTTTTCCCGTTTCCTCAGCCCTTGAATTCCGGCGCTACACCATTCACTGCTCTGTGGCGACCGAAATATCCCCGCTGAAAGTCCACTGCAGAGGATAACAATAGTAGCAGGGTTACTAACGCTGTGTTGATAATTACCTTCCACTAAATTATTTCCCGATAATTCTTGGTTATAACGTCAAGTGAAAGGTGTTTGTCGGTGTTATTAGAGGAGCAGTGAATTTTTGCGGAGTGATCTCGTGCAAGAGTATAGGCCTACTCAAAGCACTGATACGCACTAAGTACAGTGATGACTTGTGTGCAGTTCTAGACACGCGTTATGAGTCAGCAATAAGCAGGAATTAATTAGAGCGAGCGAGTCATGAGCAATACATTACCAATCTTGTCGGTGTGGCACGTCGGAAATGGAAGTAGACAGTGCTGCCAAATGAATCCGGGAAACTCGGTCATCTATAATAATATTTCGTATAATAACAGTCACTCGCAAAAATGACCTTGAGATAGCTATTCGAACATTCCGATAGCCACCCGATGTGCTGTGAAGTAATTGTCAATTCAACTAAAATAAAATTTAAAAATTCCACACTTTTACTTAAGTTACATTAAAAACACACCAAGTATAACTACCTTTGAAAAAAACATGCCAACCTTTTTTCACAATATTTAAATTATTTCTTTCTCACTCCTTTAAAACATTAACAAACATCTGATCAACTCGCCAACCTCTCCCCTTCCCTTCCATCCACCTACATACATATACATATTCAAATAATTAGTTCCAACCGTTTATTTTCGACATTACTACTTTATTAAAACTTAACATTTACGCATTGGTTAGTTACCACATTAATGAAAAGCTTAATTTTTAACCCTTTCAGACACACTTCAATTTACAGTTTAGGTGTTGTAAACTAAAAATGTTATGATGCGTACTGTACTTAAGTCGACACAACTATTCTTTCGTTGTCACAGCCAATGAGCTGTAGGCTAAATGTTAGGTGTCAGTTATATGAACCAATTATAATCTAGACCAGTAAGAAGGTTTGCTAATCATTTACTCTCAGGTAATATCATTGAGCTTCGCAGTGTGCAATACATACCAAAAATTGCCCACACTTGCCTAACGTACACAATTGTGTACATTAGGTCTGAATGGGCTAACGTAAATAGTTGGCATGAAATAAAAATTCTTATTTCAAGACAAGTCTGGGAAATTATTTTACTCGTGTAGAGAGTATCTGGAGCAGTAAGGAGGGAAAATGTAAAACTAATGTTGGCAAAACATTCGTTTCATCAATAATTTTTTCTAATGTCTAAAATTAACTAGCAAATAATTTTTAGCGTCACGCCCAATCCACTCTCACCCTACCGTTTCTACGCACACACAAATTTTGTCAAGAGAGCACGCACAAACACACACACACGCTCCTGCCCGAATGTATTCAATCGATAATGTGCGTTTCTTAAAACGTTAAGCATTCGTACTCGTGATCGTTTATAAAACAAATAACAGTGTTAAGTGTTGGGAAATAACAGTGCCGGTCAATAGAGGCGCATGCACACAAGTGTTACGGTGAAAAACAAACGACCGTCGGTGTTTTGGTGCCATTGTTGATTCCGTGCGGCGCGGCGGGCTGCAAGCATGCTCGCCAGTTCCAGTACGCACCGCGATGAATTATAACCTCTACAGGTTTAGCTCTACTTATACTGCTCGTGTGAGGAAGCCAGCCCAGTGCTAAGTTCGACAACTACACATTGCCGCCGCCAGGTATCGCTAGCGTTTCATACGTGCCGCATTTCCTACGTTTCACATGTAAACAAATGCGACAAGAGCAACTTTCAAGACGTACATATTATTTTTGACCTTACGATTTTTATTCTGTTCGAACCTACGTAAATAATTATTCTTTTTTTTTCGCATTACATTGAAAAATTAACGAAATATATTCACAAAACTGTATTTAGCAAAATGTTCTCTTGCCACAATCATTTTCATTAAATGTGAAGACGGAAACGATAAACAATTCATTTCTATGGCCGCTGTTTTTATGTCATTCTTGAATTCGTATTTTTTTACACAGAAATAAACGTGTTCACGAAAGCTTAGTGCCTAACACAACTGCATTTTCACTGTTTACTCTTGTAAATAGAATTAGCCAGCGGGAATATTAGATACAAATTAAAGTTAGTACTAAATATTTCGGCACAGGTATGTACGTATTCCGAAATACGAATCAAACGAGAAAAAGTATACACAAACATGTAACACCAGATTGAAAGCACCTAGCGGCGGCATTTCCCCCGCGCCAAATGTGGTTATAGAGGTTGAGGGACCCGGCTTATCGACTGGCGACGCACACACAAAGAGAGCGGGACTCACCAGACGGCGTGCAGCACGACGAGGAAGGTAGCCGGCACGACAAGGTCGTCGCTACCGACGCCCCAGCGCCGCCTGAACGCCACTAGGCCCGGCATGGCGGCTTCTCAAGGCACGCGCTCTTACACCATCTTTGCCGTGCTGCACTCCACGCCGCTCGGCAGCCGAGTGAGGCCGCCCGACTGACTAATCCTCCGTCACGAGCTAGCCTGCCTCTCCCCCCTCCCCCCCCTCGTTCTTTGTGTGCCACAAACCATCCCGCGCCGGCGCCAACCCTCGTCACTCTCCCCTTCTTGTTCAGGCGCTCCCCTAGATCCTAGGTCATTGCCGCCGCGGGCAGAGCGCGAGAGATCTAGTTCCGCGTCGCTTCTCACGACAACCCCTACAAATGTTCTTACAAGTAGCGACAGCTATTTTTCGCGAAAACTTTTCCAAAACTCTTTACACTGTAAAAAATTTTGGGGTTAAATTCCCTTACATGTAATGGAAGCTAAATTACCTCTACCTGTGAGTTAAAATTACATCCTAACTGTAGAGTATATTTACATAACAAGTAAAGTTCTAGGGCCTATTCCTCTTATCGTCCGGGTAAAGTTCCTGACAAAAAGGGGGGGAGGGAATCCCATACAAGTTAGGGAAAATTAACTATATTGCATAATAAAATTTTATGTAGAAATATCCTGGAGTATAAGCGCTGTTAATTTCTTTATTACCTCTATCCTCTGATGAATAGTAACCGAAACCTCAACACTAAAATCACCGACTATTGCTGGTGGATGGGCGCGAATCGTGGTCTTCTATCACTATAGGCCGATGCGCTATGCATTACACCACAATGACAACATATCAGGTTCAGTGAATATTAGCATGTTAAAGGATTGTTCCTTCCCCCCCCCCCCCTTTTTTTTCTTGATGTGAGGAAACTGAAAAGATGCACGCGTCGTAAGGTAATTTTCCCATCCGTGTATGGGATTTCCAACTACCATGTACGTGAATTTTACTCCAGAGTGCGGTAATTTTACCTTACCTGTAAGGATAACTATGTTTTCCCATAAGTTTGCGAATATTACTTTACACTTGTCAGGTAATTTTCCCCTTATTTTTCCCCGGCTTGGTCACCGGATTTTTGCAAGTAGGAATCGTGCCGGACGATGCCGTTGGTCACGGGTTTTCTCGGGGATCTCCCGTTTCCCCCGCCCCATCAGTTCGGCGCCGCTGCATATTCACTTTAAACACACTCATCGGCTCTCAAGAGATCGCTCTTAAGACCCACCACCATCTCTTCACTCTCACACTCACGCATTCCCATTATTTTTTACAGTGTAGTTCATACGCGCTTTCGCGGTTGGGTGATTTAAAATGTCACGTGCCTCAAGTGTCTGTCCGCGAATCATGGACGTTCACTGCCGGAGTACTTTATTCTGATTGGCCCAGTCAAATAAGAACATGTCTTCTCACGCAGACGCACGGTGACTAGCAAAGAAAGCTGTGGCTATGGACATAAGATATTGAAGTCTAGCAAGGCCATAAATATTTTCGCGTAAAATACCTATCCCTAGGGCCACCAGATTTTCGCGAAATGATTTCCATGCACGCTAGATTTCAATGCCCTAGGGGCACAGAAGCAGTTTTCTTTTGATCATGGGTAGGGACACCCGAATTTCGCGAAAAGATGTCACGACCAGTTGTATTTCATACCACTTTAGCTCACATACGATTCAGCGATTGGAGGATGTAGGTGTTACGTGTCTGCCCGCGAATCACAGACGTACAACAGCGGAGTAACCTAATTTTGATTGGCCAGTCAAGTAAGAAAATGTCTTCACACAAACACACGCTACCAATAAGCAAAAGAATACTTCTGGTATGCCTATAGGTAGTGACACGCGAATTTCGCGAATAGATTTCCGCACATGCTATATTCCAATACTCTACGGCTGTACCAGCAGATTTATTTCCCTTTTTGGCGGCGTGTATTTGTGAGAAGACATTTTCCTACTCGGCTGACCAATCAGAATTACGTAACTTCAATACTGTACGTCTGTGATTTGCGCGCGCACACTTAAGACACTTAACACGGAAACCATCCAATCACGAAAGTGGGGTATCATCTAAAGCGTTGTGAAGTACAACTGGTCGTGAAATCTTTTCGCGAAATTCAGGTATCCCTACCTATAGGGTATTGAAAGCTAGCATATGCGGGTATCTTTTCGCGAAATCGGGGTGTCCCTACTTATTGGCCACTTGTGTTTGTCAGGCGATATTTTCTAACACGAGTCACTAATCAGAATTAAGTTATTTTTATTCTGTTACATCTGCGATTCGCGGGCAAACAGCAAAGATGCATAACACGCAAATCATCCAACCACGAGAGTGGATATAAGCTAAACTGTCATGCATTACAACTGGTCCTGAAATCTTTTCGCGAAAATCGGGTGCCCCTGCCTATCCCTACAAGCCATCCACAGTTTCTTCGCACTTTTTGAATGGGATCTTTGAAAAATCCCCCTATGTGATTGGTATTCTTCCCAAATACATCACATGTCACAAGCGTTTTCTTCACTTCCGTTAATACAATAGCAAGTTATTTTTAGTTCAATTAGCCTTTTATTTATATTTTTTCTAGGAACACATACATTAACCACAAATATATCTTTTTTATTGAACTAAAGCCATTAACTTTTGGGAGTGGTGAAATATATACACTGTGTTTATGAGCTACATGGCAAGGTTTATATTAAAAAGGGTCGGGAAGATAGAAATAAATGGAAAGGAAAAAATTAATAGGGCCATAAAAAGTGCTCACTTTACCGTGAACCGTGAACACTGAACATGATATGTTGTCATTGTGGAGTAATGCATAGCTCATCGGCCTATAGTTACTTTTCGTTAACAGTTATAACTACAGCAGTTACAAAAAATTAACTAGTTATTTGAAAAGTTACTTTTTGCCTGTTAAATGTGGTATGTCGTTGACATTAATAGAACACGCAAAAGGGTTGCTTATCAATTAAAAATAAAATAAGTATTAAGTTTTAAGTTGCAATTTTTTTTTCCCAAGACAAAACTTCAATTTTTAAAATGTTTCAGGTTGTATAGTTTTAAAACTAAACAATGTAGTTTTGCAGCGACTATCTCTAGGTTGTAGGTATAATGTGTTTTATTTACATAAGAGAGTTGCTAATAACGTTTACCTAATAACTGTATTAAAATTATGTATCGCACTAAAATTACAATCACATTATTTACAGTTTGTGTTTTTGATACATCTAGAAACGATGCATAACTTTCCACTTCGGTCTTCGCAGTACTTATGGGATGGCTGCCTAAATAGTTTAGGCACAGTTCATTTCAGTCGATGGGATCTGTAATTTACGACACAGTTACATAAATGGTTGCCTAAGTCATGTTTACAGTTAAGTTACATTTAACAGTTATAAAATCCCTCAGTTCCTCAATCAGAACAGTTACTTTGCAACTATCATTACGGTTCCTTTTAATGTTCTCTTTCGGAGCTACACGATCACTACTAGACACATTATTGTATCCTGTCTTGCATATCATTTTTCTCGTTGCCAAACACTCGCCAGTTACCGACCTAAAATTACGGTTGCAAATAGTAGTCATACTTAATTGTGGGAATGGTAATGTAATCAACAAAAGAGTAAACATTTATTTTAAGGAGTGGAAGAATATTATTAAACCAGTTGGAAAACACGTCGAGAGAGAGAAATTCTTATTTAGGTTACACGTTTCTTTTATTTTGTACTATTCAGGGTAAAATGGGCACTTTTGAAAGCCCTGCTTAAGATCTACTTGTATATACATTGTGTATTCTTACTCCTTGTGTAAAATTAACGTTGCTATGGACCTCGTCACTTTATTCAAGCGTCGGTCAACTGAAACTGTGAAATTATTAAAAAAGGTAAATACTTTTCAAATCTGCTCATTTTTACACTACGATGCATTAAAAAACAGAAAGCGAAAAAAATAATTTTAAGTTATCACAGATGGTTACCTAACACTTTTTGTTCGACGTTAGGTAATGGAATTACTTCACATCCTTCGTTACCAACTTTACTGGGCGAATGTCACTCAGTGCACCCATAAAATATATCCATGCAGTGGCAGTGCCTTTTTTGTAAGATTAATTTCTAAAGTGTTTACTTTATCGTGAACAGCCTTTAACTGTAACGTAACCATTAAAATATTCTAACAGTTAAAATTTAACGGTTACGTTAAATAAGCTCATCCTTAGTCTAGAGTTCGTTAAGCTTTTGCATGAGGCGGAGGAATATCCTGAAAGTAAAATTTTCGTAGGGATTCAGAACAATGAAAAGTAACCGTGAATTGGACCATGCGTCATCTCTCCACCCTGAAAATACAATCCAGTGTTTAATTACTCAGACAAAGTCAAAAAAATTTTTTTTAGAAATTGTGAAGCTATTTTTTTTTATTAATGTTTAACATTTGTGATATATATTCAACAGAATAAAATTAATACTCCATAACGTTTACACAACCGCTTGTCAGAAAGCGAGCGAGGTTAAGACAGTAGTATAAAAAGATCGGCTCCACTGCAAGGGCTGGGGGTTGTGGACCCCGCGGACCCCTGCCGCCATCTTGGAAGACGTCATTTTCGCACAGAAAATGGCCAAATTCGCGGAAAAATTCCCTTTTTTTCCTACGACGCGGCCCTTTTCCCATCTAAATTTCCATTTTTTCCCCTCGAAATTTCCCATTTTTTCCCTCGCGAAAATGCTTCTGTGCAATACGGCTGACAGTTCGCGGAATGCGGTTAAATCTGTCGGAAATTGTATGATGGCCAGTTGCATTGTGCAACCACCTCTTGGAGTCATCTTGGAAGTAAACCTCCTGCTCTGTCATTCTGGAGCGGGGGTTCCCTCCACACACTATTTCCTTACTAGCGCAAGTGCAAGTTTCACACTCTCGCATTCCGACCAACCTGTGTGAAGCACCCTACTGACCGCCAATATGGTGGCCATTGTGCAATCTAGCAGGGATGACCCCACAATGGGTCGTTTGACTAATTGTGGGCTTTTAGTCACTCAAAAGCACTTACTGCTCTGGCATTCCACTGTCATCTTGTACCTCCTGCTCTATTATTCCATTGGTATCCTCTGATTGCTCCCAACCGATATTAGTATTCTAGTGTTTTCTTTCGTACCGAAAGTGTGCACTTCCCACTCTCGCATTCTGAGTGTGGAGGAGGAGACCCCATTCCATGATGCCCTGCCAGCCTCAGGTCAAATATGACCTATGCTTACATATATGCATAGTTGTCTGTAATTAACGAAACGTTTGAGATACAACAATCAAAATCATAACATAGGCACCACTACAGACAAGGAAAATGACCGAATGGCCTAAATTGACCTAAGCATACTTATAAGCATAGTTAGCTGTAACTTCCTAACTACATAAGATATAGTTGTCAAATGCATAGAATTGGGATCATCCCCGACGATGAGAGGGTTTGGAGGACGAAGTAAATCTTATGTCTACTAATGAGCATAACTAGCTTTAATTCCCGAACCACTTAAGATATAGCCATCAAATATATAACATAGACATCACTCCCAATGATGAGAATGGGCTTGGGGCAAATAATGACCTATGTTTGCTTATAAACGTAGCTGGCTCTAATTTTTTCCGAACTGCTTAAAATATATAGCTATCAAATTCATAACATATACATAATCTACAATGAGGAAAAGAACCGAAGGATCAAGTATAGCCTATGTCTACTTATAAGCATAGGTGGCTGTAACTTCCAAAGTATAGAAGATATAGTTTTCAAGTTCATAACATATCCATCACTCCAGATGATAAGTCTCTTAATATCAAGTATGACCTACATCTAATTATAAGCATAGTTGGTTGGAATTTCTGAATCTTTGAAAATCTAGTCGTCAAATTAATTACATAAACATCAACCATGACAAGGAAAAGTACAGAAAGACCAATTACGACCTATGTCTGCATATAAGCATAGTTGGCGATAATTCCTGAACTGTTTAAGATAAAGCTGCCAAAATTGTAATATAGGCATCACTCCAGACAACGAAAAGTACCAAATGGTCAAGTATGGCATAAGAGTACATACAAGCATAGTTGGCTGTAATTTCCGAACTGTCTGAGATACAACTACCAAAATTGTAACAAAGGCATGACTCCAGACAACGAAAAGTAAAAAAAAAAGTGTCAATTAGACAAAAGTTTGTACATAAGTATACTTGGCTATAACTACCAAACCATTTGAGATAAAAAAAACCATAATCATAATGTAGACATCACCCCAGAAAACAAAAAGGGTAGAAGGGTCAATTTTGACCTAAGCACACACTTAACCATAGTTGGCTATAGTTTCCAATCCACATGTGCTATACAACTACCAAAAATCATAAAATAGCCATCATCCCAGACAATAATGACAATTATCGAAGGGTGAAATATGACATAAGTGCACTTATAAGCATAGTCGACTTACGAACCATTCAGATACAACTGCAATGATCATAATGTAGGTATCAATGCAAACAAAGACATGGACAGAATGGTCAAGCACGACCTAAGCTCAGCTTTGTTGGTTGCAATTGTCGAACTGTTTGAGATACAATATAGGCATCGCCCCAGACAGCGAAAAGACTAGTGGCCAAGTATGATCTAAGAGCACATATAGTCGGCTGTAATTTTCCGAACCATTTGATATACAAACACCAAAATTAAGGACAAACAAACAGTTACCAGCAAATTTTTCACACAAGCAGCACTACAGTAGACCATGTAAACTTTCATGTTTTAATTGGCTCAATCACTTATTTTTAAAATAAGGGTCCTGCAAATATTTTATTTTAGTAAACCTTATCATTCGAAACATTATAATGATTAAATCTGTAGTTTATTCTCCTAATCCGACCTCCATATTGAAGTGCATTGCATGCTACCTAATTGAACAAGGTTTTCTGTGTTCAAGTCCCAGATAAGGCATGTGTGTTTTTGTAATTGCCTCACTACTGTTGCAAATATTCCTGGTTTCATTTATATATGTATTGCCTTCAAACCCTTAACGTAAACATTAATTGTTCATTCCAGTTTTCAAAAGAAACCATTTTGGCGTGAAAAGTATTTACAAATTTCTTACAACTGACACTTTGGAACCGATGGAAAGATTTTCAGTAGATCGGTAATACAAGAAGCAACCAATTGTAAAATAGCTATTGTGCCAGCAGCAACCAATAGCATTGCCCAGAGAAAGGCGCTGCCTGCATTGGTGTTAGTTTTTCAAATGTGTAGACCTGATCATGATTTCAGCCCTTTTGCAACATATCAACTGTGAACGAGAATACTCGGGATGATATGAGGGGTTAAAGAGAAATCATCTCCTATTACCGACTCAGCTTTTAAGATATACATTTTTTTAGTTAATTGCACCCATGTTGAGGAAAGTATGCTTATTAGTAATAGCAGTAACTTTTTGTTTACTCTTGACCTTAAATGATCTTTAAACCAAAAACTTGAAAAAAAAAAACTGAAAAAAAATTATAAAAAATTTAGAAATCGAGAAAAAATTACATCGATGACTCCCACTACCATGATGAATGCCAGTGACCTTGTCCCTAATGACCTTAAAAACAAAAACCCGAAAAAAATGTAAAAAAATAGAATGTATTCATACAAGTCTGTTAGCATATTATGTTACTGACTACCACCCCCATGTTGGATGTCGGTAACCTTGACCTTAACGTTTGTCCTTGAACATATTGACCTTGAAACGAAGAAACCAGAAAATTCTAAAAATAATCCCTCAAAGGAATTTAAAAATTTTCAATACTTACAAAAGAATTGGTCTATAAAAGCTATTTAAAAATTTATAAAAGAATTAAAAATTTTGAATGTTTGGGCTTGTGGATGGGGAATGGAACCCACCAGCTACCATGTTATGACATCATCCAACCACAATATTAAATCCAAGTGACCTTGAACCTGACCTTTGAATTTGATTATTTGACAGTGACCTCGAACCCAAAAATCACAATTTTGTACGAAAAATTTTTAAATTAAAAACTTTCAGAAATTGAAAAAATATACGACTATGAGCAATTATTAGGAACTGATTTTTAAAAAAATTAAAAAAAAATTTAAAATATTTGTTTAATAGGATTTATTTCCAGGGCTTTTCCCTCAGTACCATGTACAGCATACAACTGAACTACCTCCAATCAACCACATTATTTTAACATTCCCCTCCCCTGGCCCTTCATCATGGTTCATTCTGTCGAATGCTCTCCAACCAGCACATCCGTTTGCCATTTGTTTATTTTTCATCATCTAGGTAACACTAGTGAATTAATTAATGATTTCGCCCCCAGAGGAGCTGTTGATATAGCAGCAATGATCGCTGTCGTTATCCTTGGCCTTGACCTTAATGACATTGAACCATAAAAATAGAAACAATCACAGTACACACAATTGTCCATTACTTGCTGGTCACAATAAGGTGTTATACCCACTAACCACACTAGCCAACGACTGACTCCGCCCAAGACTGGTTCCTTGCGAGACTGGCTGAGCACAAGACTAGCTCCTGACGAGACGAGTTCCTGTAAAACTTGGTAGACCAACCGATAAGACCAACCTGCCATATCACCCACCTATAATCAAAAGTTAATGGACAATCTCGAAAAACAAAATTCTCTAATAAGAGTCTCGTAGCTAACAACTTCATACAAAATCTTCGCTAAATTTTCGCAAAACATTTCTACCAGAGTTGACCATACCAAATGGTCATATTAACTTACCAAGTCAATTTAACAGGCCATCTAGTCAGGCTAACCAACTAGTTGCGAAACATTCCTAAACATATTCCCCTCACTTCATTCGTTCGCCATATGGAACTCTTCAATATTAATCGACCCGAGTAAGGCATAATAATTCCGATCGAACCAAAGCCCTCCTCCTGCACATGCTCATATATACTTTATATCAAAGAGACTTTCACAATCGATTTTTACAGCAATGAATTTGTAAATCTTTCAGAGAAGATGTCTGTATAAGAAATGAAACACACATTACTACGTATACATAAATTTTATAACATTACTTATTATATACGTTATATCATTCAAATTAATTACTACATTCGAGCTTTACATTTCTCAAATGTTTGTAGATTCTGGATAGTAGCGAACAGTCTTAAACCCCTGACTTTCAGTACATCGATAATTGAAGATTTCTCAACAATGTGTGAGACATCCCCACATTTTCGCACCTCAATTAAATGAATGTGTCTATCAACAAGTTTATTCAGATCTTCAGGAAATATGTAACTAGTGTTCTTGACTCCACCTGCCTCCTTCACAACACTTGTCGAGAAAAGTAATTTGAGAAATATATGGAAATATCGGTAGAATTATCATTTTTTCATTAGATACTACATGAACATTGTTTTCATTGTCATTATCATGCATGTGGTTTTCATGATCATCTTTACCTCCTGTTTCGTTCTCAATATCAAATTTTTTCACTTTATAGGAGTCACATGGACATCATCAGTCTACAGCGAAACTGAAGACGGGGGACGAAGCTGACTGTTTTCAGTCACCGAAAATCTTATGATTTTTTTATGTGAAGTTAACATTTTTATAACAATAATAGAGTTCTTTGTTTTAAGTAGTAGATATTATCCGATATGGTGGACAAAAGTCAAGATCAAAGTTACACTATGTCATACAATATGCAGAATATGGTGTCACGGTTCCTGCCATTGCGAGGGGTGTAAATAGGTATTCTCATAGTGTTCCCATTCTTTATAATTACTATATATGTCGTTTTTATATTCGTCCCACTTTCACTTATCTTAGTTTTTTTCAAATAAAGTCCACACGTCCAACATTCCGGCCGTTTGGGTGGGGGACGGCGAGTCTCCGTAGTGCGCACCCTGGAGGCGATGTCCCTGATGGTCGTCTGCAAGTCCTTCTACATCCCCTTGATGTTGTCGTCCTCCTCTTAATCAAGCATCACTGCTCGCACTGGATGTCGGGGCACTGATAACTCCCGTGCTGACTCCACTTCCAGTGCTCGGGCCAAGCTATCCTGCATGGTGTGAGGCGCAGCTAACCGCACAGCTTGCCGCACCTCGGTGTCGACGATGGCATCGACGAAGAAGTCGACGGCGATGACGTCTCGTGACTCTTCCGAGCATCCCTCCAGAGACAGGTGCGACAGCCTAACGATGTCCTGCCACAGCTCCTGCAGTGGTTCGCCGGGTCTCTGGATGCAGCTTCTCAATTGGGCATGATGGGCCTGCCGCAGGTACCGGTCGCCGAATCGAAGCTCCAAAGCCGACACCAGTGTGAAGTATTCTAGACGATGTCGTTCCGGCAGCGACTGCAGTATGCTCAATGCTGGGCACCTCAGTACAACCGCCAGGTAGTACGTTCGCTGCTTTTCTGTCCAGCCATTCAGGGTGGCCACGATCTCGAATTGGTGCCGGTATTCGCACCAAGGTGTCTGCCATCGAAGAGGGCGGGCTTAATTGTGACGCCTTTACCCACCCTGCAGAATGACTGCGCCTCCTCTGCTATCGCTCCACTGGCGGCGACCTCTACCTTCTCCTCGCTGCCCTCACTCGTCTTCTCGGTGGTGACCAATTTTGGCTCCTCTTCCGCCTCTGCATGTCGTTTCTCCTGCTGCTGAAAGAACTCCTGCCACTCCTTCTTGAGGGCGCTCACTTCATGTTTCATTTCTTGTTCAACAATCATTCACACTGACCACTCTCTCGATCACTCTGTCGATCCTCTTGTCCACACATTCTATTTTATTGTTCACCAACTCGCTCACAACTTCTATCTTTCTATCCACATTCTCATTCACACTGTCTATTTTTCTATCTACATTTTCGTTTATACTGTCTATTTTCTTGTCTACTAGTTCACCAACACAAATAATTTGGCTATTTATAGATTCATTAACATTATCTATTTTATTATTTACATTATCATTTACATTAGTAATTTGCTCACTTAGTGCTTCAATTAAAGAGCGAAGTGCTTCCATATCTGAGGACATTTCCATGTTAGCATTCAAAAATTTCAAAACAATTCCTCGGCCTATTACTCAAATATTGTGAGATTTACAGATACTAATTAAAATTATTTTATTATTTTATTTTTATAAAATGCCTTCTTCCCACTTCTGACACCAGTGTTACAATTTATCTCTCTAGACTTTAAGTGGGCTATACCAAATTCGTTAAGGGATGGAGGTCTTAATCAATTAAAATAATTAATTTCTATTTCCTTATTTTATTTACAATAATTACATAAAGAATCTCTGAACTCGAAATCACAAAATCACTTACTCTGCACAACTAATTACTCCAATTTAATAAGATTTATAATTATCGAAAGAAAGTCAATTAAATTAAATAATTAAATATCAGTTCCTATAGTCAGTATATTTACCTATTCAATTACTTAAAAATGTATGCGTCCATTATTGACAGTTCAAATATTTACAATAAAATCTATATTACACTTCCATTTAGTCCCACCTCAGTTCAGTCCATGTCCCACCAATCGCAATGTACTAGAGTCCTCCAAGCGCGCTCACGTACAGTAGGTTTCAATAGTCGGTTTCACACCCTCTCGTTCCTTCACGTACACCAACACCTCTCCAGACGTTGTAACGCAATCTCCTATCACACTTCACTTGCTCGCGCACACTCGCCAGACGGCCTCCGTCAAAAACTGCCGGTCGCTGGGTTGCAGCAGTATAGATAGTGTCTTAGGCCATCACCTATAATCTTCCCCAACTCGCGTGATGCGTCGCGGAGGGTTGAGGCGCCAGCCAGTCACACCAGAACATTCTTGCATCGACGCCAAATTCGTCGGAACCTCCAGTAGTGGGGAGGGGCCGTGACGCAAGAAAGGTGCCGAACAGGGTGACAGATGGACGGGCCCCTCTCCATTATTCACGGGTTTCCCAGAAAGGGATCAGAGGCGCATCGTTCTAGGAAGAGGGGAGGGCGAGGTGAGTCTCCGATTATGGCGCGGGGCAGCTGAGTAGGTGCCAGCTGCAGCACGTAACAATATATTAAAGTCTACCCCCGTCATATTGGATGCAACCTTAACTCCATAACCTTGAATGACCTTTAAAACAAAAACTCGAGAAAAAAAACATAAGTCAGAAAGCAAAATACATTGAAAACTACCACCGCCACATTAGAAACAGATTATCTCTACCTTGGCCCCATGACCTTAGGGAAAAAACTTAAAAAATACAGACAAGTTAGCCCGCATAAACCATTACAGACTACCACCGCCACATTAGATGCAGACAATCTCGGCCTTGACCCCATGACCTTGATTGACCTTGAAAACAAAAACTTGGAAGAAATACATAGAAGTCAGCAAAAATAATATATTACAAACTACCACCGTAATAGTAGATGCAGACTACCTCAACCTTCACCCTGTGACCTTGAATAACCTTGTAAACAAAAACTCGAGGGAAAATTATAAAAAAACAATTAAGAACGTATAATATTAGACCTCCTTCCCTTGCTAAGCCCTCCAACACCCCCACTCCCCTTCACACTTCTCCCTGCCTGCTGGTCAACATATCTTTCCACGCTGCTCTTGCTCAGCAGGCCTACCTCAGACTTTTCCCTCCTCGCTCTAAATCTGTTGCATCCGACCTGCTTAGAATGTATTACAAAATTAACCAACAATCTAATTTTTTGTACACTTCATTTCAACATATACCTCTGTTACCATTTCATTGATTATGCACATACAGTGATAGATCATTGCAACAAATATTTAAGTAATAACATTATAATTTGAAACATCATTTGATTTGTATTTTTGTGCTTCGTTCCAGTATTGCCTTGTAGTGACAGATCTGATAGACCATGACAATCATATTCCTGATATCAAGGAAAGTAGGCATGTTAGGAGAGGGTACATCGACACTAGCTAGAATTAAACACTTTCGTTTATTCATTGAATACACATATACATATATTTATGTACATCACACTATAGACATAAAAAACAGAATCTCTATAAATTCCATACATTCGTGTACGATATTTCGAGCAATAAGCTTACTTTTCATGCAGTGAATATAATCTGCTTCTACGCAGCTAATGAAAATCTATGTGAACAAGCGTCCAACCAGTATCTTTTTCCATATATTCTTGTTCTTCATGACAGATTTTTTCTTTCAAGGCCTCTACAGATCCTGAAATGCTATCAACAATATACAATACTTGATTGGCAGTATTGAATGCCCGCCAGCTGATTCCTTCATCAAGAGGTTGGGGTTTTTCATAGGTAAACTGCAGCCAAACATTATACTTTATGGGACCTTCTTCGACTTCCTCAGTTAATTGATTGATTATCCTTTGCTTCACGTGGCCTAGGTATGTACATATGAATTTCGTACCACAAAGTTATTTCCAATTACATATTCTTTTAAAATGCCCTTGAATGCTGAATTTCTTAGGTAGAATTCATTCGATGTGGTATCACCAATA
Source organism: Dryococelus australis (assembly GCA_029891345.1). NCBI lineage: Eukaryota > Metazoa > Arthropoda > Insecta > Phasmatodea > Phasmatidae > Dryococelus > Dryococelus australis. The sequence goes on from CM057009.1 coordinate 160,403,500, forward strand.
CCTAGTACAGAATGTTTCTTAGCTGCAGGAACTCTACCTTTACTGTTGTTGATATGACTCTTCAGCTTATCATCTCGTTTGAACAGTCATTTGCACTTTACACATTATTGCATAACACAGTAAGGTCCCTTCACACAAGTAGTTATTTCGTTCTTCCTCGCACCATGGCTGTAGGCAAATATCGTGTCACAGTAGCTGCAACGAAGCGTTGACGAAGTAGTCGATGGCTAAACTGATGTAAGCGGCCCATCCTAAGAGGTCGATGGCGCTGTCAACGTCATGTCTGATATCGGCGATGGCTGCACTGCTATAGGTGACATGCCTGAAGAAGTCGCTGGTGCTGTCAGCGTCATGCCTGACGAAGTCGATGGCGCCGCTGTTACCACTCCCGAAGATATCGCAGATGTAGAATAAGATGTTGATGCGAAGAGGCATAAGCTAGCCAAGACGTTTCACGTTTCACAGGAGCTGCTGTCAAACTAAGCCTCTATGCTGACCTCCTTACTACTTATATACATGTAAGCAAGCCCTATGACGGCATATCGACGTTAAACTAATCGTACTGCGAACACCACTCAGCCATTCACCTACCAGCTGATCACCAAGTTGTCACATGATTGCAGCTGGCCAATCATGTACAAGCACTGTAACATCACGTGCATGAGGCAGTCTCTGGGTCCAGATGACGATGGGGTGAAGGGGGAGGAGGTGGTGGTGGTTTTGGTGGTGGCAGAGTCATCTTGTAGCGATAAAGCTAAGGAGCGATCGAGCTATGGAGCGATAGGACAATGGAGCTATGTAGGGTCAAGGTGGTGGTGGCTGCGGCAGTGTCGGCAGTGTCGGTGTCAGCAGTGGCGAGAGTAGTGGTGGTGATGGTCAGAGTGGTGGGCATTGGCAGCAGTGGTGGTGGTGACAGTGGCGGTGGCGGCAGAGGCAGTGGCGGCAGTGGTGGAAGTGGTGGTGGTGTCGGTAGTGGCAGTGGTGACGGTAGTGGTGGTGGTGTCGGCAGTGGTGGTGGTGGCGGGGGTGGTGGTGGTGTCGGCAGTGGTGATGGTGGCGGGGGTGGTGGTGGTGTCGGCAGTGGTGATGGTGGCGGGGGTGGTGGTGGTGTCGGCAGTGGTGGTGGTGGCGGCAGTGAAGGTGGCAGCGATGGTGGCAGTGGTGGCGACAGTGGCAGTGGTGGTGGTTTCGGCAGTGGTGGTAGCAGGGATGGCGACAGTGGTGGCGGCAGTGGTGGTGGTGGCGGTGGTGGTGGTGGTGGCAGTGGTGGCGGTGGTGGCAGTGGTGGCGGTGGTGGCGGTGGCAGTGGTGGTGGCAGTGGCAATGATGGTGGTGGTTGTGGCGGCGGTGGTGATGGCTGTGGTTTCGGTGGTGGTGGTGGCGGTGTTGGTGGTGGTGGTGGTGGCGATGGTGGTGTTGGCAGTGCGGGTGGCAGTGCTGGTGGCGGTGCGGTTGGCGGTTGTGCGGGTGGCAGTGGTGGTGGTTGTGGCGGCAGTGGTGGTGGCAGTGGTTTCGGTGGTGGTGGTGGTGGTGGAAGTGTTGGTGGAAGTGGTTTCGGTGGTGGTGGTGGCAGTGTTGGTGGCAGTGGTGGTGGAGGTGCGGGTGGCATCAGTGGTGGTGGTGGTGCGGGTGGTGGTGGGGGTGGTGACAGTGAAAGTTATGGTGGCTGTGGTTTCGGTGGTGGTGGCGGTGGTGTTGGTGGTGGTTGATGGTGGTGGTTGGGGTGGCGGTGGTGGTGGTGGTGATGGCAGTGCCAGTGATGGTGGCGACGATGGTGGTGGCGGTGGTGGTGGCGGTGGTGGCGGTGTGATTTTGGGGGACAGTCGACAAATTGGAATATTACGAAATCGAGATTATCCCCTGCAGTCTCAGCTACGAGGTCGATCACCATGGAATATTTCCTAAACTACAAAGAGCCAACCGTATTCGAAGACAGCATAAAAAATGTGGAACTTCGTGTATACCAGCCATTCCTGATTGGGCCATACACATTACCATCGAAAGTTCGGATAGCAGTCCAGCACCAAGATATCTTCACTCTTTCTTGGCAGTCTTTCCTGCGAATCAGGGGGACTCTGATAAAAGAAGATGGGACCAATGCAGCATCGACGAAAATAATTAGCAATGGAATTCTTCACCTGATCGATCTCATCGCCTACTTTCTCAACGGTGCCGAGGTGAACCAGTCGCGATATACGGGCATAACCTCAACTATCAATAATTACCTTTCGCTAACGCCGAATAAGCTGCCTGCAGCCATAATGGCAAGCTTTGTAATCGAAGATGGCTACAGTGTTCCCATTTATGCCGAATGTATGTTCGAAGTATGTGTTCCGCTCTCCATGCTATTGGGATTTTCCGAAGACTGGAAACGAATTATCTACATTTTGAAGCTGGAGCTGGTGATAATGCTCACCAATACGCATTTGGATACCATAGTGGGTATGGGAAAAAACGTTGAGGCAGTGGACCTGAACCTACAGTCTATCGAATGGATGCTGCCTCGTGTACAGTTGAGCATTGCAGAATGCCTACACATGTTGCAGGATGTGGAAGATGTTAAAAACATAGATGTGGCTTTCAGGTCGTGGAGTCTGGAGTCATACCCCGGATTGCCAGCATCCCAGCGTATTAACTGGATGGTGAAGACGAGCTTTACTTCAGAGAAACCGAAGCACTAAGCCCTTATAAATTAAAGAGTTATGCCCCGCTCATGGTATTCGATTTGAGTAAACAGGAAGAGCGTATTACCTCCAAAGTGATCTACTGGAGGATCGAATTCACTACAATGGAAATATTCCTGCTAACATGTACGAATTTTGCCTGCTACTTCATGACTGGCTTGTATCTTACAATTGCCGAGCAGAACCTTCAAAATACTGCCATGAGCACAGCTGACTGTTCGCACACCGTAACTTTTGACCCGTTTTCGAGCATCGCCAGCTTGAAGTGATGGGGTTTCCCTGCCCGCTACAAATCCTGGGTTGCCGTGGCGGACATCGAGTGGTTATCGTCGAAGAAGAATAATAAACCTGTATATTTTATTATGTGTACAATCAATTTTATTTAAAAATGATATGCTGTGTTTTATTTCAAAAAAACTTTTCCCGCTTTATATATAAGGGTAAAAAATAATTAATAAATATAAGTACTTGGTAGGAATGGTCAATGTCATCATTCGGAACAGGCCTATATCAGGTGGCATAATCGGGTTGTCGCACAAAGGTGAGACATAAAATAAAACAAATGACAATAAAAAAACATGGAGTACTGCACCTATCAAGATGGCTGCCTCCTATTATGGCAGCATCCAGTAACACATATAAGCGAATGATGTACGAAAAAAAGAAATATGACCGCCTCCAGTAACATATTAACAAAAATGGTTGCCACCAGAAGCTAGTAAATTAATGAATGAAAAAATCAAGATGGTGGAATGAGTATATGTGAGGGGAGTGGAGGCGAGGGAGTCAGTCGTCTGCTGGATTTGAAGAGAGGCGAGTAATTGGTGGTGCGGGGGGAGACCTCTGGAAATGCAAGTTTTTTAAATTCAAATTTAAAAAAATTAACAAAAATAATTTTTGAGGGAAATTTTTAGGTCAAAAAAGACATTTTGAGGAGAAAAAAAGGAAATGGCTGCCAGGGTTAAAGAACTTTTGATAAACAAATTTTTAAAATGATTTTAAATATAAAATTTCTCGAGGGAAATTTTAAGGGAGAAAGGGGAACATTCGAGGGTAAAAAGAGGAAGAATGGCCGCCGGGGTTAAAGACTTTTTAATTAAAAAATTTTGTAAATAAAATTTTATGGAAATTAATTTGCTTACGATATTTTTTACATTTTTATCGATTTTTAATTAAATTTTTTAATAATGCATTTTTATATATTTTAAAACGATTTTTAATAGAATGTGTCCCTAAATAACATCTCAAATTTGTCACGTCTCTACACGAGGGTGGACTAACTATCATAAGAATATAACTAGCGTACACATAGGGTATTGGAATTTAGAATTAGGGTAATGTCGGTTCAAGCAAAAAGGGATCTGGGATCTGAGCCAGAGCCGGGGAACTACCATGTTGTGATGTCACCCGACCGCTATCTTGGAAGTCATTGACCTTTTACCCCTGACCCATGACCTTTCACCTTGGCCTTTAACCCAAACCCTAAAAAAAAACACAAAACCCCTTTAAAATGCAAATAACTCTTTTAAAAATGCCTAAAAATTCTTAAATAAACGCAAAAATAAAAGAATCTAACAAATTTTTTAAAAATTAATACAAAATTATTAAAAATCATAAAAAATATTTAAAAATTATTTCCAGAAATTTCCCATTTTCGCGGAGTAGTCGAGAGGGATCAGCGACACAGGGTCGAGGATCAGTGACACAGCGGTCAGGAGAGCAGGACCTATGACCTTTGACCTTTGTCCAAAAAAATAAAAAATCCAGATCAATTTAAAAACTTCACAAAAAATTCCAAAACTCTCCAAAAAAAATTTTATTAAAAATTATTTAAAATATACTTACATTTCCAGAGGTCACTCTTCACACATACCCATTCCGCCATCTTGGTAGGCGACTACCATGTTGGAAGCAAATGCCTATTAGCAATTTAAGTTTGACTTTTGACCTTTGACCCTTGACCTCTGACCCACGACCTTTACCTTGACCACATGACCTTGATTGACCTTGAAAACCAAAACTCGAGAAAAATAGATAAAAGTCAGCAAGCATAATACATTAGAGTTTACTACCACCATATTAAATGCAGGCTACTTCTACCTTTACCCCATGACTTCGAATGACCCTGAAAAAATACTCGAGAAACATACTTAAAAGTCAGCAAGAATAATACATTACAGACTACCACCACCATATTAAATGCTGGTAAAATCGACCTTCACCCCATGACCTTGAATGACCTTGAATACAAAAAATCAGTTTTAAAAAAAACATAACAATTAACAAGTATATGACGTTACAGACGACTACTGTCATTTTATAAGCAGACTAACTCGATCTTGGCCACATGACATTGAATGACAATGAAAACAAAATATCGAGAGAAATAAATAAAAGTCAACAAGCATATGATATTTCAAACTACTATAGCCATATTGGATGCAGATAACCTCGATCTTGACCTTGACCTTGAATGACCTATAAAATTAAACCCGAGAAAAAATACATAAAAGTCAAGAAGCATATGACATTTCAGGCTACTATCACCATATTAAATGCAGACTACCTTAACATTGATCCCATGACATAGAATGACCTTAAAAGCGAAACCTCTAGAAAAATGTATGCGAAGAGGCAGAAGCTAGCCGAGACGATCCACCTTTCACGTCAGATGCTGTCAAACTATACCTCTCATATTACCTCTTTACAACTTATAATATATGAGTATGCAAGCCCTATGTCGTCATATTAACTTTGAACCAATCACATTGCACCATTAATACATTTTTCAGTCACCGACAAGCCAATCACGTGAGGTGGAGCAGGTTTAGCAATTAGAGCAGGTGGAGCGGGTGGAGTTTGTTGTAAAATGTGCGTTCTAAAGTATCAAAAACGGAAATACGCTTAAATTTTAATTAAATAAAGAGTTTTATTAATTCATGTTTCATAAATTTTGTATCAGTAAATTCTAACAAAATATTTTGGGTGTTACAAAATAAACGCATTCTCCTTTCATACACAACATATATAATATATTTCTGACGTTTTTGTGGTGTGTATCCTCCTTTTTAATGAGTTCTGCATTTTGTACTGTCTGATCAGTAACTATAGGTGCTTTAAGTGTTCCCTACCGCCGAAAGACTGTGAACTTCTAGGCTCTCTAATAACTAGCTGCATGTTACTTGTTTGCCAGGATAATTCTGAAGTAATTACTCGATACTGAACATCTGTGATTAACTGCAGACATTAACCTCTTAAAAAATTGTATTAACCAATTTACAAAAACGCATCTCAGATAAAGTGTTTAGAAAAACTTCTACTCATGACATCTCCAGGCAAATTTTTTTGTATATTTTTAAAATAAATTCTTTGGAAATTACTTAGAAAAATTTCCTATTTCTGCAAGGTGAAATGTGTTATTAAAACACATAGCCAGAAAACTGTAAAACTCGTGTTATTTGGGGACATGTTAAACTTTAAACACGCGCACCTTTGTAATAGGTTTGTAATTTGACCATGCTGTATTTGACACGCCCCGGTTAACGCTGAGCCAATCAATGAACACTTCACAACCGTGTGCTTCAATTACACGCAGGTTACTCATAAAGGGAGTGTATTCACGTTTATGCAGCTTTCAATGTAGAAACGACGTCGGCTCTAATGCATACAGTACTCTGACGTTCAGTCTAATTTCAAATAATAAAGCGAATTTTGCACATCCCTACGCATAGCTTTATAATACATCATAAATGTTCTGTATAAGAGAATTTATTTGATAAATATGAATTCTACAGTACTTACACAGTTGTTCTGTATTTTCACACCACAAAATGTATTAAAATTAACTGTGAGAAATTTGTAATACTACAACAATTATTTTGACAACTAGTTTTAAAAAAACGTTTTTGTAGAAATATAATAATTTTTGACGTTTTTAAGCCAGAATCACGTGTACTTGCCAGTAATGGAATAATAATAATGCAAAAAGAAACAAGGTACATTGTAAAACAGCAATGAGTCGCCATTCCATATATTAAACTCCTGGATCTTAAGTACTAGGAATACAACTTGGCAAATGATCGGAGACACAGGTTCTGCTCGTATACCCGTTTGTGGGAGAATGCCTGCTCAGGGTTACGAACCCAGTTATATCTTGTGTGTGGACTTCCTGAGCAGCATTACGTGCAGACCACTCCAGGAGCTTGGAAGAGGACTTTCAACTGTATAAGTACGGCCCTTGCAACGAGTCCACTCAGCGTATTGGCTAGCTATAGTGTCCACACACATCGCTCCCTTGGGAGGGACGTGAAGCCGATACGTGTGAACGACCGATCAATCCTGTCGACTATCGATTCTTCACTTTGCAGAAAATTCGAACGTTAAAATCTTGTTATTAAATACACGAGATTATTGCGAAGAAATTCCACGCACTGGAAAAATAATGTTGCCTCTTTATCAATACTTATTTGGTGCAAAATAATTAATTTAATTTGTAAGTATATTCTTGCTGAAAGCCAGTTATTTCATGGTTCGTATTTGGTCCCCACAAACATGTAGTACTTGGATGGTGTAAGTATATAAAGATTAGTATGGCTCTACGTAGGTACATTAAAAAGTTGGTGTTATTGCGGGAGTAGATATTGAAGCACAACCGAGATTCGAATTCAGAACCATCGCAGCTAAAGACCACGCCTTTGCAACCTCAACTAACGCGACTACTGGGGAACAACGGATATTTAGTGTAAATACAATTTTTACTATACGACACAAAGTTCCCGGTGGAACCAGCGTTGGTCTCGCCAAACTCGCCTCCAGGTGTCCGATACCTATTTGAAGATTATACATGGAGCACTACTTTCTAACCTTACGTTAACCATCATAAGAAAACAAGATCTGGATCGGCTCTTTTGGTTCCTCAGTTACAACCTGAAACTTTGCAATTTTGACCCACCGTACTGTGTCTGAAATGAAGTAAACACCACAAAAGCAACATTGATACATACATGCCTACCACGTCTCGCAGTTCCTTTTTTCACCTTTAAAATCTAAGCATGGCGGTATCCCCATTATCAGCTTTACGCGGTCCAGTGTGCTTGAGTGTGTTACGGGATTTAAGCGCACGTAATCTAACAGTTACTATAACCACTTCGTTGGATGGGCGGTACGTCAACATCGGCTTGTAACCAGCTGTGAGAGACAGGAACCACAATGCCCGCAGCCAGTTTGCCGTGAAGGCATGTCTTTGTCTGTTCCGTGCGAGTTAATTGCTAGTGCAGCGTATGTCCTGTTACACAACCTACTTGGCAATTATAAACACCCATGACGATTATGGCAGCATAGATTATACAAATAAAGAAGCGGATCCGCTTTGCTGCTGGATTTGAAATCGTAAACAATGAGTGGTGAATACAAAAATTTCACCGGCCTGAACCCAACGGACGTCGAATATTTCATCAATCTGCTTGGACCCAGGATTCATAAACGCAACACTGTGTTCAGAGAGGCAATATCGGTACAAGATCGATTAGCAGTGACATTACTATACTTGGCAACTGAAGACTCGTTTACAAGTTTACAGTACCTGTTCCACATATGTAAGCAGTGTATTAGGTTCATTGTTGCATAAGTATGCGGATCGCTCATCGAGACTAAAGGAAAACGTAAAGGTATGAATTAGTTTAGTTTCCTTATTCTTGTAGTTATTACACTTTAATTACACAAGGTAATTCGCCAACTTCAGATTAGTTCGGTAATATCCCACTCTGAGTGATTGTCACATTGAGTGTCACTACCTGATGACATACTGTCGCAAATGAATTGATTCACTTGTGGTGAGCTGTCACGGTTTTCGTTTCCACCTGATGTGTATGGAGATGGAGAGTATGTCTGTGGATAACAATAGTTAGCACCGGAATTTGTGTGAGGTGCAAACTGAGATAATTACTCTTACTGCCGTGGATCGTCATAGAATCCTTGATCAGCTCGAAATAAACTCTGGTAAATGTCGCGCTGGATTAAATTATTACATTGGGAGTTGTAATTTTTAATTTTGGCTACAATGAAACGGAAAACGATCTCAGTTCAGGATCTTTATTATCTGAGGGTGGTGGTACCAATTTGTTTGCAGCGGCTTGTAATATCCCGAAGGCATCTTGCTACATCTGTAGTATAGGATGTGATTTGACCTTCTTAGTCGGTGGTTCTTGCACTGTTCCCATTGCTGTGCTATTATTTTCACTAGTTTGTGAAATGTTATTGTCCTCCTAAAACCGAAATAGAAAGACGGTTTTTTTATCTAAGTTGAAAAGCCAGTGGTTGACAACATTTGGCATACGGCAATGTCAAATGATCGACTTGCGAGAAAGGGTGGTAATGGAGTTATTCTACACCATGTGACCTGGGATCCCATGGGTGCTGAATTCCTGGGAGCATTGTCCCACTTGCTCACTCTCTCGGCTGCCCTGACCATGTTGTCACTGTAACATGAATATGAAATTATTTTACAAAACACAGTGTAGAGTATGATTTATTTTAATTATTTGATTTTAATTTCAGATTCCAGATAACCAAGAAGAGTGGATGAAAATCAGAAAGGAGTTTATTGATCTCTGGAATTTCCCGCATGCCGTAGGAGCTTTGGATGGGAAACATGTCGTGATACAGAGTCCTTTCAACAGTGGAACGGATTTTTATAATTAAAATCGCAAATTATTATTGTATTCCATGCCGTGGTGGACACTAAATATACCTACATTTATGTAGATATTGGCGCTAAAGGAAGAATTGCAGATGATTGTTTTTTTTTGTTTTTAAGTAATGGTATCCACGAAAATATTGAAGGGGAAAAAAGTGCAACTACCAGACCTTGACGTCTTCTGAAATAAGGAAATGCCCTTTTTTTCTTCGTGATGGTTCTTTCCGCTTGAGTGAAACAATAATGCAACCATATATAGGAACGCATAGCAAAGGTTCTAAAGTGAGAGAATTCAACTACCGCCTGTCGAGAGCTCTTAGGGTAGTAGAAAACGCATTAGGTATTTTAGGTTCTGTATTCAGAGTACTCGGAAAACCTATATTTTTACAACCGGAAAACTTGTTGTTATGAATGTAATCTATCTGCACAACGTTTTACGAAGTAGCTCGTCACATTCACCTTACCCTCCATTTGGATCAATGGATACCGAGGCAACATTGGTGGTGGAATAATACCTGGAACCTGGAGAAATGATCAACGTATGACATCATGTCTACCACTACCATCGGTCTCTCGTCGGTCTGCAAAGCACGTTCAAAACATATGACAGGAACTTGCGGACTGCTTCGAGGAGGAAGGGAAACTGCCATGGCAAGATCGCTATTAGTAAGATGAAAAGCACGCATAAGTAGATAGCTAATTACAGTATTCTCACAATCAGTGGTTCATCCTTTCCTTGGCGCATCATTATCCCTCAAAAATTCCAGGGCGCTGTACGCAAACCACTTACTTTCATACAGATCATCCCTCCCTACACAAAAAGAGGGCAAAAGGAACGTGAGTAGGGATACTAGGAACAACATATTTTGTACTATATAATTGCACTAACGAAATTGAACGTAAACGTGAGTAACATATTATTGCCTTGTCCTGCATAAATGTTGTAACGGGCCACAGTGTTTGTTGAATAAATATAAACAAATAAACAGTCGTAGATACAAACAATATACTACCACTTCCAGTACCCTTACTTTACCTGGTTTTCATTTTCTCCCGCCTAACCGATGATAACAAAGTCACCATTTTTTCTTGCAGTCATAACAAATCGTATTCAATGCAACACCTATTTCTGTCCATGTATCATCCTCCAAATGCTTCTTATAGTAACACATATGCTTCGTGTTCCATAGTATCGGTTTCTTTCTGTGTGTGTCAATTAATTTGAGACACTTCGCATCCTCTCCCTGCATACAGCTTTTGCAACGCTATTGCTCGCAGGATACGTACACACTGACGGACAATACCCTACGGCACCCACGAGCCTATTGCGAGCCCCCTTTGTGTTCGCAGAAAAACCGACAGCAAGCGGCTCGGACGGTTGTGTTACAGATTAGACTCGCAGTAGGTTCGCGAAAGTGTTTTGGAAGGCGTCTCCACTAGCCGAATCTGGTTACAGTAACTGTTACGTTACATGTAACAGCACGCTAGTGGGAACGCTCCTTTAGATCCGGGGGAAAGCCGGTAACCAGTATCGCTCCACTCCTCCCCGTCCCAATGGCGCCAAAGGCAGCATATCTATCCCACACTGCAGTCAATCGGTACAATCTCAATCAAAGATGTTGGTAGGAAAAGTTATGACTGGTTTCCATAAGGGAGATAAGAATTTCTCAGGGTTGTACAGCTACAGTGCCAAGTGCGAACGTGCCAAGGGCTCGTCGCGATTCTCCACCATGTCCACCACTCACTTCCTCGTCATTCTACCCCATCCTGTTCCATTGCCTCTTTCCTCCAGGAGGGAATGTCTTCGTGGCAGAGAAAGAGAGAGTTTCCCAGGGCACGATCCCAATCTGGCCACTCAGACCCTCCTACAGACATCACACGCATAAAAAACTGTATCTTGTAGAATTCTGCCAAGGTCATGTCTAGTCCTTGGGAGTTTCACTCCTGTCATCAACCGTTTGGATACTCTGGGGCCATCGCTTGGTCATAATCAGGTTTCTGCAAAAACAACAAACATCTTATCTAGGAAGTGTGTCATATCAGAAATGGAGCGAACCCCCTCGTCAAGTCCAGGTAGATACCGTCCGAAGAGAAAGACTAGTACCTGACCACACTTTAGCTTGTGAAGAGCTTGCTGTAATCAAAAGTATGCCTTCCGTAAGTGCGTACGGCATCTTTGAATATCTCTTCTGTGCAGAAACTTTCTCCTCTGCGACAGTAGTACTCAGTGAGCAAACTCAACTGTGCTTCCTTGTTGGTGGGCAGAACCCCTTGGGTGATAAGGAGTCTATCCAAGCAATCCATGTGGGGGAAGAGTATTTTATCTCAATTTCCCCCCCCCCCCCCAATTAATCTTATGGCGAGGACAAGGGCAATTATCAGGATGGTCGGTTCCGCCAGTCTAAAATATGTACATTCCGTGATTTCATCATACATTTCCGGAGGGTCGTCTGGATTCGCTCTTTCAAGCCATGTCTGCACTCCAGCATCGACCATACTCCTTTTGTCCGACCATTGTATTGTCATGATTTTCTGGGAGAGAGATGCCAATTCTTTACAAATGCCTTATGCAGGGAACTAGAGCCCGCACACGACTCCGGGCATCTAAATGACCTCAAGTAACTTTTTACCATTGACTCCAGTGCATCTTGCACATGCACTTCCCCTCCCACCCCCTGGATGTGTACCTAACCAGTCTGAAAGGTCCCCCATCACCACCCTGTCTTACACCCCGTGACCTACTTTCCCCCAATACAATTATCCTATCGTACCTTCCTGGAATTGATGTCTGAAGGGTTATGCCTACCCCCTATCCCTCCACCATCCTGTAGGACTGCCGAAGATGACAGGACATGTTTTTGGCGAGGATCGTAGGCTGGCTGCCCGCCAGAACGGACTTGGAGCACCCAGTGGTATAGGAAATGTCCTTATATATTATTTGTGTAATGAAAGTATAGACACAGTTGTCTGGTCAGTAGCTGAACAAAAAGTGAGGAGGATGGAAGGGGGAAATGCATTTAGGTGCTGTCTCGTCGGCTGCTGGATGACAGCGAGGAGGTTATGGGTGAAGTGGTTGGGAAGGGGAAATTCACTTGTATTGGGATGTATTAGCGCAATGAATAATTAATCGTGCAAATATTAATAACACGCATTGAATATTTAAGTGCACCCTTGCATTATTACATGTACAGAGAGGGTACATAGCATAAACACAAAGTCTAATTACAGAACCGGCCCCGGGGACATTCCAAACTCAACTGACATCCATTTGCTTATATGAACCAATGTATACGTCATGGCCATCAACCACCATATCGGATCATGTTAAATATATAAAGAGGCAGAATTATTTTGTAAATGCTTAGTATTAGTTTAAAAGCAGTCGCATTCGGAGCTACGTACTCAGTATAGTACAAACTGTATGTATCGCTTCGCATTATTAATTAATTTAATTAACACAAACAATATTATTTCATTATTATAACAGCGTCACATCGGGTTTACAACGACTCCGAGCGCTACGAGAAATGAATGCAATAGTTCACAAGAGTGACTGGGTGAATACTTGTAATGAATATTTAGTTTATTTAATAAGATTATTTAATCCTACACTTGCCCAATTTACTTATTTGGTGAAATTATTTATTTAATATTACGTGTAAAATAATTTAATAATAACAAAATAATTAATAATAAGTATGAACTCACGTAATTACTTTTTTTTTTTTACATGTGCCGAGATACGAATTACACAAACTCTCGCTTGGACTGTACACTAGACATTGACCTGAAATTTTCTTATATCCATAGATTTTAACCCGTGCCGAAATAATGCATTTCCCATAAGCCGCACGTCGCTGGCACACCGAGCAAGTCGATGAAAATCCTGATGGGTCGGAACGTGTGGCAACAGCTCGGGGAAGGCAGACATAGTGTCTCCAGGGATATACGAGGGATCACACTTTCTCTCTCTCTCTCTCTCTCTCTCTTTCTCTCTCTCTCTCTCTCTCTCTCTCTTTCTGTTTCCCTCCCTTTCTATCCGCTGACCAAACCAGTTTGTCAGGAGAATACACAGATGCATTTCTACAAAAAATACATTTGTGTAAAAAATTTCTGCCAATATTACCTAACATACTTTCTTTCTAAAAATAATTGCTTTATTTCCCTTACATTTTTTACATTATATAACTTGTGTATTCAAAATTCATTCTATATTTTTTCAAATATTATGTAATCATGCTCAAAAAATATCGGCACTCGCGACTTGGCTTACTGTAGTAAAAATCCGATGAAATAACACCCATATTGGAATGTGTTAAATTATTAGGCAAACATTTTGTTTTAAAAAATACTAGTATAAGTTTCAAACAAAGCAGCTTCATTTTGCACGACAATATCAACAACAGTTAGCTATCTTATTACTTGAATGTATTTGCATATCGAGATGAAACACATTTGACGAGGCTGCAGGGTAAGGAATTTAGTATTGAGGAGATACTTCTTACTTCATACCCTGTCAAAATAGTTAGTTTTTTATTCGCACTACAAATAAATTATCAAGAATATTTGCATATCGATTAACCACATGCAATAAGTATTTGCATACTGAATTGAAAGTAAATACACATCAGCTGTAGAATCACATTTGATGAGACTGCGGGGCAAGGACTATATATTTGAGTAGTTAGTCCTTGGTTCATCTCCCATCAAGTATACTTACACTTTTATTCGTGTGACTAAAAAAAATGAGTAAGTAGTATTTACATAATGAACAAACACCAAGATTTATTTCACTCTTAAATACACATCCTAGGATAACTATTGCTCACTTCTGTGTAACCATAGTTTTGATTTTATGTTTAACTTATACACATGCCATATTGTAATTATAAAACGCACTACAGACCAGTAAAACGACACAACTTCCCCAAATATTATTTTATTTTCTCAGCAACTCTCGTGGCCGCGATCATTAATTTCTCAACAAGCCACTGCAGCTCGTCGAACAACAAAGAACTAACTAATCCCAACCACCCTTCCTATGCCAGTCAATCGTCATCTTTTAAATCGAGAACAACACTTTCCACAAGACCGAGAAGTTACAGGTGAGTGCTTTGACTGGGAAGGCCACATAAACATTGTCTTCGCATTTACGATATAATAATCTTAACAAATATCAGTAATAAAATTATACTATTTTAAAAATCTTTTATTTTATTTTATATTTTTAACCTGTTACATAATAATACATTACAAAAATAATTAAAACCCTTATATTTACTGAAAACACACTTTTCCCTAGATATACTCTGAAAACCAAATTCAACATTATTGTTGTACATTAAAAAAGTAAATCATTTTTTGTGTTAATGTAATTTCCAATACATTTTTTAATCAGACCAGGTGTCCAGAAATGTCCGTTAAGAACAACTACGATTTAAACCTTGCTTCATCTCCGAAAGACACTATGTTTTTGTATTGGAATGGTTTATATCGATAAAGTTAAAGAAAGATTTACAATGACATATTTCTACTTGAATCCCAACGAAGATATTCACCTATATAATATCACATATTTGGCTTCAAATCCCGAAGATGGTAAATAGGCGTATAACTCTTTACATGTTGCATGCCAATGGAAATTTAATATCGTATAGATAACATTGAAGCCAATGTCATATAGATTAGTTAAAAAAAAAAAAAAAAAACAAGGGAAACAGTGCACAAATCTTTAGCAAACTTCCAGATTGGTTAGTTCTCTCGAAAGTTAGATGCGAGTATGGCCGACTAACTTGCAAAGGAGTTGAGGACAAAGGGTAGGGGAAGGCAATACTAATTCCAACAGTCCCACTAGGGGATGCACGTCTACGATAAGACATTTGTTTCCACTGTCAGAGTAGATCACAACCGCTAATGTGGCTGTCCACGAAGGTATCCCTGAAACCTTTGCAAATAGAAACTTTAACAATCGCTACAGAATATACCAATCTATCACAAGACAACAAAACATAGTTATATCTCGTCGATCTACACAACCCCACACAAACATCTTAACATGCGAATGACTGACCATGATCATTTTGCCCACGATCCATGCGAACAGAGGATATAGCGATCTCCATCACCACTCGCCTCGCATATAAATATTATCTCAATCTTACAAAATTCTAGTATATCAATATAAAAATTATTTACCAAAATTTAATTTCTTTCCTAAATTGCTACATAATAAAGTAAAATTAATACCCACTAAATTACATTTCCTGTTTACATGTAAACCAAAATTTCTATTTAAAAAATCATAATCCGTTTTTTCTATACTTTCCACAACACATATAATCCTTGTAACCAACCAATTTTCGTTAAGCTTAATTTACTCTATAAATATTTTGCAATGCATCAATCCACAAGTTGTGAACATATACAGAGACATATACTATTAATCCGCCGTTGTTTAAAATGTTTTCTATGCCCAAAAATCGTGATCACACCCCACGCTAATATCATCTCATTCTTTAAAAATTATTTGATCACAAGAAGTTTTAGCAGAAGAACACACGAAGCCTATATGCAATCGGTGAAACTTTTGTGTAAAGAATAAAAATTTCTCCCCAATCATAATTATTACATCCTTATAAAATTGTATAAGAATATGTAAAGAGTCACAAATATATATCTATTTTACCACCAACACCACTCTCAAACACTATCATTTCAAAAGATGTAGAGAGCGAAGAGGGTTATTGAGACATTGTCTCATTTCTTTTGTTCCAAACTCATTGTTTACTGTAAATTTTCTTCTGAAGAACACATGCCCAAATTCTAACATAGCAGATTATGATGATGTAACTACTACCTCAATTGCTATTAAGTTAACTCAGAAACATAAGTAGAGGCTATATGCTATTCATGTAAAAAGAGCTTTCACCATTCATTACATGTACACTTCCAGTCAGAATAAATGAGCTACGGAAAAATTTAAAGTCCCCTTCGGCAATCTTCGGCTTTTGTCAAGGTGTATCACCTTGGCTCTTAGGCAACCAGCTATTCACAACAATCCTGCCAATAGTTCAGCGTTTTAACTGCGCCAAGAATCTCCTCAGCTTCTATTGGAGCATCATCCTGACATCGGTTTCTCCAAGTGAATATAATGTATTTAATTGGAAGAAGCAACTCGTCCTGCGATTTATTAAGTTAATGTAAAAACCCAATATCTCACACAAACTCCTCACTGGAAGTCCGTGTCTCATGCACAAACAGGTAACACTTAGTGGAATAAACAACCAATTATAAAGGTGAGCTGAGTTACAGTAATGTGCAACATAGCTTGTCCTGAAATATTTTAGCGGAATTACCTCACATAAGCTCCACACTAAACGTTCACGAAACATGCAAGCAGCCAGCGGAAAGAAAACCAGTCGTAAATGTGTGTTAAGCGTGAGTGTTGTGCAAAATAGCTTGTCCTGAAATATTTTAGTGGAATTACCTCACATATGCTCCACACTAAACGTTCACGAGTAAAGCAAGCAGCCAGCGGAAAGAAAACCAGTCGTAAATGTGTGTTAAGCGACAGTGTTGTGCAATATAGCGAGTATCGATGATTCAAACAATGAAACAGTAAAAGTATATAAAATGTCTATAATTACAGATAACTGTAAAAGAGAAATGCATAATTGCTCTGTTAATAATTTAAATAAACCCTATTCTATGTGAGACGTTAAGTAGTTATAATATCTGTCTTTTATTATCGATACACAAAAATGAATTTCCTGCTGTCGTACGAATTTGCGAAACCCGAATATCACACTTTATCGAAATTTCTGACTATTACAATCAGTAAATAAAGCTACTTAACATAAATGAAATAATCGGCGCATATTGCAGATGTAATTATTGTATGCGCACACCAAGAATTTTTCTCTTGCAATTAGCAGCTGGCTGCATGAAAAGCCACGTCCTCTCTAACCGGGCCAATTTCTGCGCTGCCAAATCAAATCCTTACGTAGGTTTCTTATTATCTAATTTAGCCGGCAAACGTCTGTTCATGTCTGAGCGAGTGGAACGTGTTGAACGGATCAAAAGAAGACGGGGGGGGGGGGGGGAGAAGCTTACGCAGGTCTGGCCGTACTATCGGCTATTCCACAAACACAGTTACGGCGGTATAGGACGAAGGACGTTCGCAGAGGTACAACAAATTTATCCTCAGTGTTAAAAATTGCACTTGACCATTTTATTAATATAAAACCAACTATAAAAAAATTATACAACTGGAATACTACTTAGTTTTTAACACTCGGTGCAATTCCACGTGAATTAATGTATACTTACAGTTTATCAATGTATAACAAAACAGTAATTTCAGGCCAGTGCTGTTTTATTGAAACTATAGAAAATGTTTTATATCTTTATTTTCACAAAGTCGCGAAAATTAGTGTTTTTATTTATAGTGGACTGACCCGCACTATAAAGAATGCATACACACAGTGTTTATAAAACAAGAAATAAAATAATAAAATTACAATCTACAGCATAATGTTCATCTACTTCACAAATTCGACCCAATTAATCTGCGTGAACGCATTCTTGCCGTGCTAAACGGTCGTTTGTGTGAAATTGTGGTCTACAAACGCCTAGTTGTTCAAATTAAAAAGCTCACGAAAATCACTGTAAACATTTAGAGTTTATATAAAAATGTGTTAAGTATCTTGTAGGTTTATATACTCTTTCTAGAATTCCGATTCATGTGCAATATTAATTCCACCTGTAAAGATGTTTTTTTCCAAATAATGCTGGCTTCAGCAGATGGTGTAACCAACATAAAAATATTTCTGTAGAATTTATGATACAGTTATTTGTACTAACTTAACAGACCGTAGTATGCATTTGTCTATAAATTATGCCAGTAAATGTTTTTTCAAATGCAATGTTCATCAAGAGAAAATATTTTCTCGATTATGAAACTAAGATTGTGCAAATGTGTAATCCTATTTGAAATTCATTAAAAACTAAAACATTAACTCTTTATATGCCTGTCAAATTACTACACAGACAGATTCGAAACTAACGCTATCGTTAGGCTATAGTAATAAGTAAATTAGTTTGTTGGTGTTGAAGTTAAGGCCATGCGTATTTGCTCACGAAGTTGAAGGTTTGATTTCTAGCTGGAACGTATTTAATTAAATATAATATAAAATACAATAATCTTTGTATTTTATTTGTGGAATAAAGAAATATATGTATGGAAGTATGTTATATATTAATTTAGACACTCCGTTTACAAATGTGACTGAAATACAAGCTTGAAAATACAGTTTTAAAACATTTATAGTTTAGCTTAACCTCCATACATCACTCTTTGATTTGGAATAAAAAATTGAAAATAAAAACATATCTTTATCCTTTTCTCAGTTCTATTTTATGTTATTGTCTAGTAGTGATTGTACTAAATATTCCTTTATCATTTTATATTAGATTATTATAATTTAAAAAGTTTTAAATTTATTATTCATTATTAGAATAAATTTATTCGCTGCTTC
Organism: Dryococelus australis; assembly: GCA_029891345.1. NCBI lineage: Eukaryota > Metazoa > Arthropoda > Insecta > Phasmatodea > Phasmatidae > Dryococelus > Dryococelus australis. The sequence goes on from CM057009.1 coordinate 160,422,414, forward strand.
GTATTGCGATTGATGATTTCGACAAGAGACACAATTCAAGATTTCTATGTCATCAAAAATATCGTGCCAACAACTGTTTTCGTACATCAACATAAACAAAATAAATTCTCCATTTAATATTTAGCATGCCCTCCCTTTTGCTTCAGAATGCTTCTCAAACGCGCTGGCATTGACTTTACTACCGTTTGTATGACACTAGAAGGGATACTGTTCCACTAATGAAGGATTTTCTCCTTCAAGTCCCGCGTGCTTGACATATGATGTTTTCGTAGCTTTATGTCAAAGTATGCCCAAATATGTTCTATTGAATTTAAGTTTGAGGATTGGGGTGCAGTTTCTATTACACGTGGACAATTATACAGCAGCCATATTCGTGATACACAGGATTTAAGAATTAGTACCATTATCTTGGTAAAATGTGCATTACTACATCAAGTTGAATGGCATTAGGTGGTAAATTATGTTTAAACAGGTCAATATAGTTTTATTGATCCAATAGTCAATATAAAAACGTCAGCTCACCTGCACCACATACACTCATGTACCCTCACACCATAACTGAACCCCCACCATGCTTGACGGTAGGACGAGAATGTTGGGGATTTATCTCTTTATTCGATTTTCTCCATACTTTTAGCGGACTGTCATGATCGAAAACCTTGAATTTTCTCTCATCTGGAAATATTACGTCTGTCCAGTAATCGTTCTGTAAATATACCTTCGCGAAGATAAGTCTCTTCTTATAATTACATTTGCCTATGTACGATTACTTCTGTGGTGTTCTTGCATTATAGTCACTATTGCTGAACACTATTCTCACTGTCATTGGTGACAGTGGCTTTGAAAGTATTTCGTAGGTCTCTTGCAATAGCGCATGGACTAGTAAAAGATCTCTGACGGATTTATTTCACAATATATCTTCTTCTCTACGTGAAAGTACGCTTGGCCATCCACTCCTCGGTTTGTCTCAGCATGCTTGTAGTTTTATATTATTTTACGATACATTGCACAGTCGCCTAGGTGGGAAGTACTTCGGGAGTCATTAGAGCGTATGAAAATTTTTGATACTTGTAACGGTTCGTATGAATTGTTTGGGGTAAACAATTTTTTTAAAACGTTATTTTATGTTTGTATGGACTCAGCGTGTTTCTCAAACCTACAATTTACACTTTGTTTTATTCGCTTTGATTTTTGTTGACAAACCTTTCCTGCAAACTATTTCAAGTACGACACAGAACAGCGTGGTGTTTGTAAATCATTGATCGGCATTGTACGTCTTTTCTACCTCCCACATCACACGCACAGGGATAGAATACATTCAGTTAACTGCACAAACCTCTTTGCCAAGAGCCTTTCTTTTGTAAGTTGGCCTGTATCTGTCTATGCCGTGAATGCCTGCATTTTATAGGCCATTCGTGGTAAATTGAGAACTTTTGAAAGCCCTTTCATTTGAAATAATAGTCAATAAATATATATTACTCTAGCCTTAGGCATAAACTTCAGAGTGCGGTATAATATTTACACCGTGGTTATTACTTACATGGTCATATTTAATTTAAAAGGTGGTTAAAGAATAAAAAATTGCTGAAAGATAAAAGTAACTAGTGCCTCAAAAGTGCTTATTTTACCGTGAACAGCGTTTAGCGGATAATGTACGTATGTCAGCATGCTTGCAAGAAAAAAAAACGGTACTTGAACAGATTTCCCGATTTCTTTCCGAAGCAAAACCAGCCTCTTCACTTTCAATGTATTTTCGCCGTGGTTATTATAGATATTAACTTGATCTCTTTTTCCGCATGGTCAGAGGCAATTAACGCCTTGCCACTCACCACGTGCCTCGCAGTGTGAAGTAATAGGTTGTCATAAGTTCCTGAACATTGACTCACACTGACTTGTACACCTGGCAACCCTGCGAGGTTCTCGCTCTCTGTACACTCTTCCCTTCTATCGTCGCGTACGCACGCTAACCACGTTTATGGCGTCAGTTCAACTGCAGTAGCACTTTGATCTGCGAAGAACCAACCTAGACAGGCAAGCTGCTTTAACAGCCTGGTCATCTTAGCTTGCGCCATCTAACGGCTGTATATGCACTGGCAGCTGCCTTGAGCTCTGCGCACATCGCTGCGTGTACTGTCCGTGATCAGGACACCACATACTGTATGTTTCTTTACGTAGCCTGTATAATTTACGTTAGGGAATCGCATTCCTGACGTCGTACACTCCACACAAAACTAAACAATCATAAAGTATGACGTGTAAATTCATCATGAATATAAGCGAAAATACGATTTGAACATGATTACATAATAAAGTATCCCCACGCCAGAAATCAGTAAGTATTTGTAGTACTGGATGCGAAGCAAAAATATGACTTACTACAGCATGTTTTAGAGAAAACAACAAAACAGTTTGCAGCGTGATTCCAGTAGAGGTTTTTGTATGTGGCGTAACCTAAATTAAACCTCAGGTGGAAGCAAACGTTCGTCCGCCAGACTTATTATTCTCATTGTTTTCTTCTGCGTTAGTGTATGTAGCATGGAGTCAAACTGAACGTTTTTTGTTTAAATGGTAGCCTACCTCATTGCATCGCTGAACCAACATAATCTTAAGTGCATATCATAAAGCTATATTATTTAAAGAAAAACGAAAATAATGACATCCACAAAGAATTCTGTGAAACCACGAAAAAATGCAAGGAAACCTAACAGGGTAAGCCACTAGTTGTACGAAACACTTTCTGAATCCATTTAAACATTAACAACAATAACAACAGCAACAAAAGGAAACTTTATACACAGCTTATAATATTTAAACCGTTTATTTATGTTTTCTTATGAGATATTTATTTGCGGTCGTACACATTTTATTTCGAAAATTAATGGTGCTGCTAACAGTTGTCTAATTTCGAAATAAAGGATAATCCCTTCAAAATTTCTTGATTAACTTGAAACATTCAATTCACTTTCACTTCCATTCAATGTTAAGCTACTTTCCTTGTAAAATGAGCTTATATAATCATGCAAATGTCTGTCTGTGATGTACTGTATGTCTCCTCATAATAATATTCGATCCTGTGAAACACTATCACCAAATTCGGTGCACATATTAAACATAGTAAGGACATCTGATTTTTACAATGTTCTGCCAAGCCGTTTGCTTAGTTTCAGAAGGGTTGTTATTTTAAGACAGTAGGGCGTCATTTAATATCTGGGGAATTATTTTACTAGGTAAAACCAAACCGTGTATTTTCACAGTTAATCATGTGCATCTTTAATCTAGGAAGGTACATTCTTATCGGTTCGCCATCGTGAAAACAATAAGCTTTGAACATCATATCTCGAAAATTACACAACAAATTCATGCCACATTTTGCAGGCATCATTTTTATTCATCTTTTGTAATATAGCGCGCACATGAAAAAATAAAGTTATTGCATCGTAACACGGACGGAAAACAATCTACCCATTCCTACCAAAGTTGACAAACAAGCAGTATGCTGATATGAATTAATTGGTTCAGGTATTTAGTTTTAATTGGTGGCAATATAGACATTTCATGATAACTATTCTGTGTCTATGAAATTATGTGACCAATTTCAAGCAATCTTTGTATACTGTATCAAATACTGTGTATGCCATGATAACACATGCGATTTAAATATGTCAGAAACTTAATTTTGACATGGTGACTATATAAATATTTTAGGTTCATCTGGTATGTTGAACGTATCACCTACAGGCATTAAACATGCTGGTACATTGTCTCTTTAATCTGCAATATTGTAAGGTACCTCTACAAGAAGAAAATATATTGTGTCAATGTCGGGAAACAATAAACCTGTTACTACCTAATTTGGCAAACGCTGACCAAATTAACTTATATGTTTTACCTGGGTTGGTCACTTATTTTTAACATGGCGACCAACTGAACGTTTTGATTACTATTCTATAACCACAGAACCGTGTAACCCAGGAACGAAAAAAATGGGGGGGGGGGGGGTGCTCATACACTTTTGAAATATTGCACATGTACTAGTGAACGTATGCAAATTTGTACTAACATCCTAAAGCCAAGTGTTCTTACGTATATTAATATTAGCGCTACGTTCTAAACGGCAATGTCTGCCTAAAAGCGCTCACTTTAAAGAATATTTTATTAAAAGGAATAAAAACAATGTAGCTGAAGAAACCAGCTTAAAAGAATAGCCGAAAACATGACTTTGCTATGTCATGAACTGAACATAGTGCAGGTAAATTATCTCTAATATTTAGAGGCGGAAAATATTTCGAATTAAGACGACACTGGACGCTCAGTTACAAGGATATTTGTACGAGAATGACTGAAAGCTTTCCAAATGACCTATAGGATTGTTTGGCCTAGTTACGGAGCAAACATGTATACGCTCTCTCGATCAGGTCTGGGTCGGCGTTCAAGAAGCACGCTACTGTCTGCGCCAGACGTTGTGACACTTATATGAACGTGGCTGCGGAGGTTTGTGGGTGAGAGGTGGAACAACTACGTACGCGGCTCTGGCTTTGTAGTATCCGACCTGGAAACATTACCTCATCACATGCATATTTAACTGCAGATTTAGTTTTAAATAGATGTCAGTGAATATTTAGGAATATTTAAAAAGGCGATTTATAGAAGTGAAAGAGAAGTAGTAAAAAAGTATGAGTAAGTGTTATGACCGCGAGGCTATGTAGGTATGGGTGTTAAGACATACCGATCAGCAAAGTAGCTGAGGGTTGCCAATAATTCTGGCATCAGTAACAGGTTTATCCAAAGAATAATGAAGGCTTGTGGTATGGTAGTCCATATATATCGCCTTGTTCGATATCACGAGTGATACACATGAATATGGCAGCTATAAATTTCCCATATAAAAAATTACAGGAAAATGTGCCAACCAGACGACATAAGGTATAATGGCCAAATCGCCTTGTTCGAGGTCACAAGTTGCAGCTAAAGACATACATTTGGCAGCGATAACTTCAGTGGATTGAAAAGGGCATACAACTATACATACAAGAATTCTAAAGCATTAATTTTTTCCCGAATTTTTGTTTTCAATGTTATTCAAGGTTATGGAGCCAAGGTCAAGGTTGTCTGTATCTAAAATGATGGTAGTATTTTGTAATGTAATAAGCTTGCTGACTTTTATGTATTATTTCTTTAGTTTTTGTTTTTAAAGTCATTCAAGGCGATGGGGCTACGGTTCAGATGCCCATCGCATCTCTTAGGCGGTAGTTGTTAGTAATGTAATTTTTTTGTTGACTTTTATGTATTTTTCTCTTGTTTTTGTTTTCAAGGTCATTCAAAGTCATGAGGTCAAGGTTAATTTCACCTACATCTAATATGGTCATAGTAGTTAGTAATGTTATATGCTTTTTGACTTTCAAGTATTTCTTGTCGAAATTTTGTTTTCAAGGTCATTCAATATTTATGGGGTCAAGTTTGAGGTTACCTGCATCCAATATGACGGCCGTAGTGTGTAATGTTATTATAGTTGCTGACTTTTATCTATTTTATTAAGAGTGTTTTTCAAGGTCATTCGAGATCATAGGGTTAAGGTCAACATAGTCTGCAGCTATTAAGGTGGTAGTTGTTAGTATTGTAGTGTGATTGTAGACTTTTATGTTTTTTATCGAGTTTTGGTTTTCAAGGTCATTCATGGTTATGGGGTCAAGGTTAAGGTAATCTGCACCTTATATGATGGCAGTAGTCTGTAATGTAATATTCTTGACGACTTTTATGTATTTTATTCCGAGTTTTGTTTTCAAGGTCATCCAAGGTTATAATATCAAGGTCAAGGTGGTCTGCTTCTAATATTGTGGTAGTAAATAGTATTGTAATGTGCTTGCTTACTTTTATGTATTTTCTGTAGTTTTTGTTTTCAAGGTAATTTAAGATCACGGGGTATTAGTCAGGTCACCTGCATTTAATATGGTGGAAGTAGTTAGTTGTAGTATGCTTATTGACTTTTATGTATTTATTCTCGGGAATTGGTTTTCAAGATCATTCAAGTTCATGGAGTCAAGGACGAGGGGTACTACATCCAGTATGGCAGTGGTAGTTTGTAATGAATCATTCTTGTTGAATTTTTTGTATTTTTTCTCGAGTTTTTGCTTTCAAGGTCATTCAAGGTCATGGGTTTGAGGTCATGGTTACGTGCATCCAAAATGGCGAACAGGTGGTATCTACCACGGTGGTGATCGCCTACCTATATGGTGGTCGCCTACCTATATGGTGGCTGCCTACCAAGATGGCGGTAGCCTACCAACATGGTGGCCACCTATCAAGATGGTGGCCCCTTGCACCTACCAAGATGGTGGATGTGTAGATGAGGAGTGACCTCCGGAAAGTTCATTTTTTAATACATTTATTAACTTTTTTAAATAATTATTTAAATAATTTTTAATAATAGTATTTAATAGGTTTTTAAAATGATTTTTAATACATTTCTAATAATACGTTTCTTAATACATTTTTTAAAGTTTTATAAATAACTTTTTAATAAATTGTTGATGATACATGTTCAACGATTTTTTAAATCCGTTTTTAAATAATTTTTTAATATTTTTTTAGTGCGTTTAATAATACACTTTTTGGGAATCCCGGTCACCGGGGTCGTTGGTCCGTCTCACTGCTCTACCTAGGGTCACTGATCTGCCTGGGAAAATGGGAATTTTTTAGGTGAAAAAGGGACATTTTTACTGAAAATCTGAATTTTTAGGACAATTTAGTCGATTTTGAGGAAAACATAGAAATCTTTAGGGAAAAAAGGGAAATTCCAACATGGCGGCAAGCGGTTTCTCCGCTCCTATTACCCATCCCTTTGCGCCAAAGTAATTTTATATACTACTCACAACATTACAAATTAAATTGTTATTGTGAATATATTCATTTTCTGACTTGCACTACCAAACCTATTAAACGGAGAAGAAAGGGTTAGAAAGTAGAACAAAATGGTGGTAAATCATTAAATATTGTTAAACAACCACTGCGAAATGGAACTTGCGTGGATCAGGATGGACCTTCCTGTACGAAATTTTGGAACTCTGGCTCAGTAACTTTTCATTTGACTGCATGTCATATTACTAATATTTCAAACGTACCTCCACTCTCCCAACCCTTTACGTCACTATAACCTCTACAATTTTGGTAGGTATGAGGTCAAAGTGCGGGGACTTCAAAGTCAGATGTTGGTAGATGTGTTGTAAAGAAAATGCAATTCTCTATCTCTATTTGTGTACATACTTCGTACAGGCACTGAATACGGTCTTCCAACGGTTAGATTTTCGGTTTTTGGTCAACCAATTTGGACTCAAACTTAGAAACTGCAATACCTTATCCCGCAAGGAAGGTAATTCTTAAAAGAAACATTCATTTAGAAAATATTTATATGCTCAATATTTCGTGTGTATGACAGTCCAAGATAACGCAAGTATCAAATTGGTATATATTTTGCTTATTTTGTAGTTGTGGGATTGACAACGATTTATACATACATATACATATATGTAATGTTGTCAAATCATGTTTGTGATCACAATGTGAAATATTATCAAACAAATTGTAATTGTGTACGCCACAATTGCTAGCATTCACATAACATGGTGCGAAACATTGAGAGGCCAATTACTAGAAAGCACACGTACACATGTAACCACCAGTCAGTTAAGTGTCTGGTCGGTGTGGTGTCTGCCAGTCACCAAGTATTTCAAATTGGGTTACTTAACATTACTAGCACGAATTGCCAATGGCGGCAGTTCGGTGAGAAACCACATCATGACAAAACACGTCGAGTTGAACTGTTCAGTTTAGATGTAACGGTACTATAGGCTGTTCGCGCCAAAGTGAGCGCTTAACACTTTTCGTAATGGTGCTATAACACACATGAAACATGCAAGCAATTTTATTTATACTTCAGTTCGCGTATAAATGAAAATAAAAACTGAGTTACGTCTTAATACGTGATCTTTATTGAAATTTAGGTGCATACGTCCATATATAAAATGCGACAGGCATCAAGAAGTGCTCACTTTAATGTGAATAATTTCCTTCGAAATATATCTAGTAGCTCGCTGCATGTATTCTATATGTTATTATGATTTAAAAGGTGAATATTTTGAGTATTTTTAAATAGCTGTAGATCTTTCAAGTGACTATAATCACTCGCGCAGATAATACTGTAGTAAATTCGAGTTATAACCCTTTAATAATCAATAACTATTTGCTGTAATCCAAATTTGGTTAAGATATGTCGGTGCATGTAAATAGGCATTAACTTTATGAACGGAACAAAACAGGAACAGGAAAACTGCACGGATTATTTTAGGACAAGCTAAACTTTGCACACTTATAGACCTAATCTACCTTTGGTTTGGATTACAGTTATCAAGGCTCACTCAGAATAGTGCGAAGTAAATACGAAACTGGCAAGGAAAGACGTTTGGGAACACGTGCTGTATGTTTTAGAGTAATATTGGCAACTTACTAGAGATACAAACAGTGAATATATAGTTGATCGGGTGTTTATTGCACTGTGAAGTCTAGACAACAGGCCATTCATTTCGAGACATTTCATGGTCTCTGATTATCATACACATGAAAACATTACTTCCATATTATGTATTATTTAATGTTTTTAGTGATTATCACTTTATGTTTTCAAAGATGTCGTGTGTGTTGGCAAGGGGAATTATAACGTAACACCTCCTTTCATATTTAAAATTATGCATGATTTGGAAGTAAATTTTTCCTGTGGTCCACTGTGGTCTGTTCAAATTTATTATTTACTATTTGTTTGTCAGATCTGATACAGACTAGTTCATAATTCCGAAGGTTTCACCACTAATTTACTTTAACTGCATTACATTTAATGTGTTGGAATATATTCGGACAAAACTGAGCTCACAGAACTATTATTCGTGTTTTGTATCCTTTTTCCTCCAAAGCCATGTTTCCTGCAGCAGTTAGCCACGCCCACTCCGCGGCACACGCCTGTGACTTGAGAGGGGGCAGTCTGCCGAACATACCCGAAGTGGGACTTAGAAATATTTTCAGCTACACGAGATCGCTCTTTTTTTGTGACGAGAAGTGTACACACACAAACAGAATGAAGTAAATAACTAAACCTTCATCGCTTTCTACCAGTCCAGTTTACCTAAACACACAAAATATTTTATACTTTTCGTGAACTTAGTAACATACAAGGGAAGAAAAAATCATACTTTAAAACCTACTCTGGATAATAAAAAAGTCATAAGAGTTATAATGCAAACTTAAAAAATATTTATGCAAAACACTTTCAAAATTTTTTTTCCATATACATATTACGTACAAGAAGTAAGTCATCTTTTACTCAACTAATGTGCAAAGGAAAATACCCTATTTAAGCCCATATATAAAGGACCTGGGATAGAATGCCATCCTAATCATTCAGATTCCCCCCCCCCCCCCCATTGTTTCCCAATTCATTCCAAGCGAATGTCAGAATGTTTACTTACTACACACCATACCAATCTTCCTTTTCATCGCAAATATAGTTTTAAAAAACTCCCATCTCGCAGAGGGTTAGGGTAGAATATTCATCACACATCATATACTTATTGTCTTTGACAAACATTATTAAATTGTTAACTGATCATATATTCACTCCTTGCTTTCATTTCCCCTGAATTATGTAAAAGGACAATAACAAACAACCCAAATACACCTCGAGCCCATACAAATTATTTAAGTATGATATATAATTAAGATAATATCATCCTAACTTTGTGCTTAAACCTTCCATATTTCTATCGTCACATAGCAAATATACTTTCTAAGTATATTGTAGAGCAGTCATAAAACCACTACTCTCTTACCAAAAAACAAGCAATATTTCTCATACCATCATACAAATTAATGATTATTTATCACTTATGTTAACACGCACCCTAAACATTACTGATGTAAGTGAAAGAGAATATTCAATTTTAATATACACAAACACTTCTACAACACAGGAATTTTCGTGATAGTGACAATATATAACAGATTCCCACCCCATTGCAAGTCAATATAATTTAATATCTGTGATGTACGCACAATATTTTTTAAAGTAATAACTAAAGGAGATTGATGGAATTTCTAGCTTCATTTAAATATTCAATTTCATCACCCCATCATATATACAAACATTTCACCTCTCCTGTAACACATCCAGGGTATTCTATTTAGTAGTGAGCATTCACTATAGTTAACCCAATTCATCTCTTCTAGGCTCACAATTACCTATACACATACATGGTAATTTATTTAGTAGAGAGCATTCGCTATAAGAAGCAGATATTCTATAACCATCTCAACTCACGCACATACGCAAACACATACCATTCACGTACAAATTTATATTTCAAAACCCACTATATTTTCTATTTATTTGGTGGATTCTTTTATTTGGCAGACATATATATTCCGAAGTTCACAGCTATAAACATTGCACTCAGGCGAGCTGGTTTCTACATGTCACACAAAAAATCTTAATGTTTACTATTTTAACTTAAACGTTATATTTTCTATTCACTTTGTAAACATATAATTGTTTAATAATATAGATGATTATATATTTATTATATTTGTCACTTATGTATGTAGAACATTTTATTATAATTAAAATCAACTTCAGTTAAACAGATGTGAAATGTATTTAAAAACACACACACAAGTAAGCATACATACATTTACCAAATTTCAAATAAAATATTAAAGTGATTACAGAAAATGTTCTTGCATAGACACTACTAGCAAACCATACGAGCAGATCATATCACAAAAACATTCCTACAAAATATTAAATTCTAACATATTACCTATATGAACTGACAATACATTTACATGTATTCTATTGTCTCTTTAAATCGACGTCTCTTCTGAAATGCTCTGTCCTGCATTATAGTGTTAGCTCGAGATCAAATCTAGTGACAATTGCATTATATCATCATGGTTATTAAATGTGAATTTTAAAAAGTTACCACTTCATCTATATACTGCTCACAATAAAAAAAATTTCTTTATAAAAGCGAATTCCTTATTATTAGGTATCCGCATATTATATCATCTCAAATCCCTTATTATTAGTTATCCACATATTATATCATATAAATTACCATGAAAATTATCATGAATGCCAATAATTATTATTCATAGAAAGGAAGTGCATTAAATCATTGTTAGAAATTTTAGAATATCCCTTGAAACTAGTCCTCTCAGTAAATCATTACAAACAAAGTTTTGCGACTTTTTAAATTTCCGTTACTATTATAACTATAAAATTTTTTGAAAAATTAGTAACAATATTTTAATTATATACTTTTTTTTTCTGCAGACTCTTAAGTCATTGTTTCATTTGCTCGAATCAGATATCTCAAAACTATCACCATATTAATAATTAAATATGTCTACCAACGTTCCCTATCGCCAACTCATAATGAATATCATATCACCCATTTATATACCCCAAACCTCCAAATACACATAAAAAATGTTTAAAATTACTTATATTATTTTTCTGTAATATGGTAATAACAAACAAAAAAATAATGTTGACCAATTATTTATACGAATTGTTCCAGGCAAATATTCTATCGTATGTTCATATGTTATCCCGAATACATGACTACACAATATCATCAATCATTACATACACCATATCGACTGTACTAAACACCACACACCATACCTTCCAAGACAACAAAGTAATCATATAAACCTTCCAATGTAATATTAAAATGAAATCGTCTGATAAAGCATTTCATTGTGTAATAGCAAAATACACATTAAAATAATACCTTCAAAGTTAACAAAACATTCATATAATCATTCCTATGTAATATTCCAGCAAAGTACTCTAATAAACCATTTCATCATGTAATAGCAAATCACACATAGAAATGATACCAGCAACCATACTATATATCATAGTCAATGGTCGAACCTTAATGAAACCTCAATCCAATAGACCATAACACGAGACCAACAATTCGTATGTTTAGGCCAAAAACCATTATAACCATCAATGTATGCAATCCATATCACACCACACGCAACTCATTTGCACAAACAATACCATCAATTCGCAAATCCCATGCAATCAAACATTATCAGCAAATCTAAAATACCATACAGACAAGACATATTAACCATCGAACCATTTTTACGACTAGCATTGCCAAAATACAATATGAACAGATTACTCAATCTGACGGTACCCAACACTCATATTATCAGAATATTCCTATCAAACACTCCTGTCAAAAACCTTAAAACCAAATCCCTGAAAACTATATCATCACATCATGCATGATACTTGATTCTAGTAAATCGCATACCGATTCCATGCCATCGTAGAAATTCGGAAGTCAGTAGTACTACATCCGATTATTAGCTCTATACGCACCAGCAGCTATAACTAAAAGATGTGCAATAAAAACACCATAGTTATATTTCCATTTAATGCTATGATAATAGAATAAGTTGTGCGCATAGAAATATGTTCAGTACTCGATTTCACAACATCAGAGAGTAATA